>OZ010793.1:10136698-10767948 GCA_963932465.1 Maratus speciosus | reverse complement strand
AAATAGTGGTATCAATACTTCTGAAATTTTTATTTGAAAGTTATAGATAATATTAAGAAGATGTATAATAAATGTAAGGGAATTAGATATCTTGTGAACTGACGAAATTATGAATATGTTTCTTCTTCAACCCCCTTCCCCCCCATTTTTTTCGTTTTAATTTTTTTAATTTTTTTTTTTTTTTTGCGGTAAGTGTTGGTTTAATCAAAAACTTGTCAATATAAAAGTTGTAGATAGTATTAAGAATGTTTATAATAATTTTAAGTGAATTTGATATCTTCAGAATTGAATCTAAAATTCTATTTTTTTTTCGCTCATTGAGCCCATTTTTAATTTTATCAAAATTATCTGATACATACATTTTTGGCCCTTTTTCTGGAAATAGTAATAATTTTAAGGGCAGTTGGAAGGTCAAAAACTAAAATATTTCGAATTTTCGATTTTTTAATATTTTGAAACTACCATTTCCCCTATTTCTAGTGATATATATCCTTTGTTTCTACGTCAACCAGAAGTTGGAGAATTTTTAGTAATTCTGTTTGTTTATCTACTGTACTACTAGTGCGTTTATTTACTTTCAACTTGATTTTCTAAAAATGTTGTTACTTTTAGCTTCTATGTACCTTTTTGAAAAAACTATTATACATTATGCTTTGAAATTTTGCTTGTACATTCTATACATAGCCCTGTTTAATCTGAGGTGAATTGTTTAAACTCACAAAAAGAACTTTTTTTATTATTATCATTATCTTTGAAAAAAATGCGTGTTTTTTTAAACTTGAATGTGGTTTCTACTCCAGATTTTTAAAAAATATATCTAAGCTTTATTTAATTATAAATTTAACCTCAGATTATTAAGAATTGTTTATTTTATGCATAAAATTTTTTTCAAGCCCATATCTTAAGTAGTTTATGAGAAAAGGTACATTAATTAAACATGGCAGAGATTCCGACTGCCCTTAAACTAATTTTATATGTTATGTATTATAATTAAGAAGTTATGGTTTTTTTCTCGGTCATGGAGTCTTTCAGGTTTTATGAAACCCCCTCCCTTTTTCCACCCCGTTGTTCTGAATTTGCCCATTAACGAGCTTGACCGAGATTTTTTGCCCTTGATTTTATGCGTTGGAAAAGATTCGCGCAGAATGATGGAAGTTATCGTGCACATAAAAATGTGATATATTTAAAGATATAGATAGATAGATAAAATGTTGAACTGGGGGTGATTTGGGGCTCTAGCGGTCATGATCGGCGTAGATCCGCAAAAAAATTTCAGAAATTCCAAAATAGGTGAGAATGTAATAGGTAATATTTCTTACGAAATCTACCTAAAAATAGGAAAGCTTCTTTTGAATTTAGGAATGCAGCCCGACACATCCCACATATTCCGATTAGTGGGGTGATGAAGTAGTTGTTGGAAATCGATTAACCGTGAGTGTTAAGCGTAGGCAAATCGTAAGGCTAACGTAAATTTTAAATAACTGTAAATTTTAACACTTTGAGCTCTAAGCCCGAGTCTCACTCGGTACGCCGTTTTCGGTGAAGCGAACTAAGCCCCAGAGTCTCTCGGGGTCAACTTTCAACTCTCTGAGCTATAAAAATACCGTTCGCTGTCTTTTCATGTATTATCTACGAACGTTTTGTTTTGAAAAAAGAAAATACGTGGCAGCACTAAACAGAAGTAAGCATATAAAAATATCTAAAATCAGAGCTTAATTCAAACTTATTGTGAACCTGTGCTTGGAAATGGGTCACACAAAAGCAGATTTTACTAAATGTTTTTATGCAAATAAAACCTATTTTCAGATATTTTACAACATTTAATAAGTTTTTATTCACGTCTATGTAAAATTTAATGTCATAAAATGACGTTTTCTTATGTGGAATTTTTTTTAAAAACATAAAACATGCTTTTTTCAATAATTTCTCATTAAATATTGAAAATATTAATTTTTATATTAAATATTAATATAATAAATATTAATTTTTAGTACATTTAAATAGTTCCTTGATTATGAATAAGAACCGTATGAAGTTTTACCAAAAAAATTATTAAGATACATATGTTTCAAGTATTTTTTTTAAAATCATGAAGAGTAATCAAACACCCCGAATCCAGAGGTTGAAATACTCAGACCTCAAAGTGTTAACAAAAAAATGGTGTTTAAACGAAAATTGATTCTACTATGACAGAAGCCTGATCAAGAACTTTCCAAAAGATTCTTTGTTCAGAGTTGTAATTTTGTAAGCACACGTATTACAATGGATGTTGCCTTCAGATATAACATATATCATTATATCATTATAATCAATAAAATCTCCAAAACATACAGTACCTATTAGTCTATTATACTTCTTATCATACACTTTTTATAACTACGATACATGCAGCAGACAATATTGTATTTCTCACGCTTTTTCTTTTGAATATAAATCTCCTACGTGTAGCTTAAAAATTCAACGGTAGGGAGGTGTTATGTATTAACAAGTTATACTGTACATACATATATGACTACTAAATCGTGTGTTGAATTCTCGAGCTGAATTCAGGGCAGATTGTAGATTTTAAATATTTTTCTTAAAATCGGTAGACTGAATCCAAATGCATGCTACCTCTTGCAAAGAAAGTTAAATCAGATTTAGGTGCAAGTTCTTTTTTTTTTTTTTTTTTTTTTTGCAATTTTGTGTAGATGTTTAAAATCTGAGTGGGACGATGGCTGTTACTATACCGATGCATATTTTGCATACGTGGGGCTAGATACTTCAGACTCAAATAAGTTTGTTGACACTAGCAAAAAAAAAATATTTATTGTTACAATTCCAGTTTATATTTATCATAGATGAAATAGTACTTATTTTTTTACATCGTAAGCAGAATCAGGAAACGTTAAGCGAAATTTAATATCCCCCAGTAGATTTCAACATGGAAGAATCTAAAAGTTTATCATTAGAAAAATATAAGCATAAGAACCATTCAAATGGAAGCTAGTAAACAAATACGATTCAGATATTTTGAAAAATGTCTCAAACAAATCTATCTCCAAAGTTATTTGAATATATATAAAGCTTATTAGAAGCTTTATATAAAGCTTATTATTAGATATTTTTGAATTGAATCAAAGTTATTAACTGGATAACTTTAGATTAAACAAATCCAAAGACATTTTTTTAACCCAAATGCCATTTATATTGACATAGGGCATTTTTGTTATCCTTCTTTTTTCTATTAAATTTTTCTGTGTTTCTTAAGAATAATTGTCTCTTTTATTTCAGTTTTTGATTCTTTCTTCCTGAAACTTGTTTTTCTATGATTTCTGATTTGTGCTCCATGTTGTTTCTAAAATTAAGGGGACGAGGGACCGTAAAAATCAATTTTTTATTTTTTGTAAATTTCACTTTAAGTATTGCTCAAGGGTACGTTATATGCATTATAGCATGCATTTATCACAAATAAATAAATAAATAAAAATTACTTTTGAAAAAAAATTATGGAATTTTACGCGTCATCTTAGAAATTTTCAAAATGTCCCTTGCCCGTTTTTTGAAACTTTTTGAAAAAAAAAGTTTTTGGAATTTTTTGGAATTTTTTTTTTTTTTACCTTTATATTCAAATACATAAAATTCGATGCACAGTTTTATTTATATATATAAACCAAACTTTTATAAAAAATATTGGGGATTTTCATTGATATGGAACGCGCAGGGGGCATTTCGAAAATTTCTAAGACGACGCATAAAATTCCATTTTTTTCTTTTCTTTTTTTTTTCTTTTTTTTTTTGTGATAAATGCATGCCTTAATGCATATAATGTGCCCTTGAAGAATATTTAAAGTGAAATTTGCAAAAAATAAAAAATTGATTTTTAAGGTTTTTAAGGTCCCTCGTCCCCTTAAAGGAAAGACTTTTTCAGTCGTATCTAACTAGATTTTTAAGGGGGCACAGAACCTTTGAGTTTGTCAAAACGATCAAAAACATCGCCTTTTGCAAAGTACCAAAGGTCAAATAATATGCAATTAATATCTTTTTTTTTTCGTCTCTGCCTAAAGTAAATAATTTTAAGAATAGTATAAAGAAAAATAAATGTTGCATATACAAAATTAATATTTAAATTTTAAATTAAAAAAAAATCATCTCACTAACGCGGGAATAAAAATCATTAAGTTCTGCGCGCATGATAAAACTCTAAATTTTGCATACAGAAAACAATTTTTGAAATAAATAGAATCACAAATCACCTACTTCTAAATTAAAACTATAATATACACAAAAAGTTTCGTTTAAAATGTAATTTTAGCACAAACAATAATTCAAAAATTTCAAAATGTTTTTCAAGATTTTGAAGTAAAAGAAATTAAATAACCAAAATGTGTGTATTTGTTAGGTTTTAGCATTTAGACTATAAAGAAACGCATATTTGATTATTTTTTTAAAGCTGTAGATTCCATATTTTGAAAGTAACAGTGCGCACAAACACCAAATTTACTAATCTGAGAAAACGCGTTTTAAAGTTTCAGTATCCACGGATCTTCAATTACATTCACCGTCTATAAAGAACTCAAAAAATAATTGAGATTTTTTCAATATCGTTTTTTGCATACAGTTCAGAAATTTAAAAAAATTCAGAATAAAACAAAAACCAAAAACTCATTTTTTGAAAGTTTAAAAGTCCTATGTCCCCTTAAACTGAAATTTCGCAAACTTTTCTTGGTAAACGATAGCAAATGTAAATCAAATAAATTGTTTTATTGTACAGTTGGAGGGATATTACATATTGCTGATTACTGCTCCTAATGCATAACTGAACGTTAATTTTTAGATTTATTTTAAATATCCCCATAATAAAATTGTAGTAAAACACATAACAACAATCAATTTATCAGACAACAATGACGGAAATGTATAATTTTTTTAATTCCCAGAAACAATAAAGGTTTTTTGTTTGCGCGATTCATCATAACCTGTTCAATTATCAAGGATATTACCTTCCAACAATGACAAAAATCTTTCTTTTTATTGTTTTGTAACAATAATTCTGCAACAATATATTTGATGAAAAATGCAACAAAGATTCGTCTAAAATATCTCAATCTACTAAAAAAATAGCAAAATTGAAGTATCCAAAATAAATGTCATAGAATCATAATATTGCGCATAAAATAATATTCCACAATTTTCCCCAATGAAGTTATTTAAAAGAATCCGTGGATTTCTTCAGCATAGGACGTAAGTTTCTTTTTCCATTTATATAAATTACAAATGTTTGGAATTATGTTGACCTTAACAAATGTTTAGCATTTAGTAGTTTGAAATTTATATTGGTTAAAAATGCACATTTTTGAAAACTCTAAGAACCTACGAACATTCTAAATTTTAATATTATTTCCTATGTAATTTTCTTTTTTTAATCTAAATTTCCAGAAGCTGTATGTCGTCAAACTGGGCATCAGACTATAGCGATGTACGAAGAAATGTGGTGGTGGTTTGAAGCAAGAGTGTGAGAATAGATATCTATCAAGAATGTTTATATATTTACCGAATATTTATAAAAATATTGAAATTCCCGAAATAAATTAATTTTACAAAACAAATTATACAAAATTTAATGTAATTGTAACAAACAATCGAAAACTACAAATATTACATGTTTTCATTTCCTGATTACAAATTACCTGAAATTAGTATATGTTTTTTATAGTCGCCGTAAATTTTTAAATCTCATTTCTTACCGTAAGTTTATTTAAACATGAACAAATCATGGTACATATATAGATTATGAAGCACTTTCCAACAGTACCATAATATGGTAAGCAAATTTATTTTTTCATACAATGAAACAATATAACTAAAAAACGCAACTTAAAACACATACAACTCAGGAAACGATATCTTTCCAGCTGTTGATGCTCATTTGCGTAATAATCCCCGCGAAATATTTTGCGCAGCTTTACATATAACCTATAGAATTTCCATACGTCATACGAATTTCCATACTAAAAAATAGATAAGATTAAAGAATCATATCTCAGCGGAAGACGCTCTTCGATCGGTTATCTGTCATAATTTCAAATCAGTTCTGTAATCAAATTATTTTGTGTGCTTATCAAAATGAAGAATACATGCTACGCGCTGCATAATCTATGGAAAACATTATCAATACGCCTTATAATCTATATAAACCATAATCAATACGCTGCATAATCTATGGAGACCATAATCAATACATTGCATAATCTGTGGAAACCATAATGAATACGCTGCTTAATCTATGAAACCATAATCAATACGCTGCATAATCTACGGAAACCGTAAACAATACGCTGCATAATCTATGTTGTCATACAGCTCAGTGATATTATTATTTCATTATATTTGAAGTTTCAAAACGTCATTAAAATGCACCGGAACAGATTCCTGCACCCCCCCCCCCCATATATTATAAGATCATGTATTTCTTTTGTGCGTCCCTGTAAACTAACTATAAAATCTATTTATTCTATTCACTTTATAAAGCATGTTGCAATCCATTTCAATGACACATTATTATGTTTGAACTGTCGTAATGTCAGCAAAACGTGCCGTAATTTTTCCCCCCTGCAAATCCCAACGTAACTGACGTATTTTGTGTGTCAATATTTATAAATTCTTCGGGGTTCATTTTTTAATACTGAACATTCCATTTTTAATCTAAATAACATATTAAAATCACACGGAAATCCGAATTTATTTACTACAGTTAGAGCGGTGACATACGGCTAAATAATCACACAAACAGACAGTCAAACTAGATTTATAAGTACATTTTACATCGATGTTAAAAAGATAACAAAATGGAAACCAGATACCAGCTGTGAAATTAAAATTGTGCCATTTTGCGTTCAATAAGATACTTCAATTTGCGATTTACATACTTATACAATTTTACCCAAAAAGTGCATAAATTTTGTGAACTACATGACTTCTATTCGCAAATTTAGGAGACTTTTGGACACTTTACTAAAGAGATGATATAGCAATGCATTTTATCAAATGTTTCTGCATATAGTAATTAAATATCTGCATATCACCTATTTTTTGTTACTTTCTTCTATCTTTACAAGAAGAAAGTATTGAATTCGTAAAAAATTTCGATTTCCGGTTTTCGATGGATTTATACGTTTTAGAATGTCCTGAACGTGATTTGATGGTTTTTAGAAAATTTCTGTCTGTTACTCTGTGAGTCTGTATGTGACAAACATTTTGTGAGCGATCTATCTCAAGAACTAATACACGGAATTTTACAAAACTTTAGATTCTGTTAGACCTTGATATAGCCTGGTGCTGATTACTTGGTGTTAATTGCTCAACAGATGGCGCTACTATGCTGCATTTTTCACGATTTCCGCAATAGCTATATCCCAAGAACTACTGCGCGGATTTTTATAAGATTTCAGATTCAGTCCATGATATAATTTGAGGCTAATAACTGTGTGGGGAAAATCGCTCAAAAGGTGGCGCTGCATTGCTGCATTATTCATGATAATCGAAATGGCCCTATCTCAAGAACAAATGCACGAATTTTCATCAAACACCCGATTATGTTATTCCCTGATATAAATTAGTGCTGCTTATTTTTGGTGTAAATCGCCGAACAGGTGGCGCCCCTATGCGGCATTTTTCACGCTTTCCGCAATATCTCAAGAACTAATGCATGAATGCTCATCAAGATTCAGATTCAATTACTCCCTCGTATACATTTGTTCTAAATATTTTTTGGTGTAAATCGCCTACAGGTGGCGTTGCTATGCAGAATTTTTTACAATTTCCGCATTAGCTCTTTCTCTTAGACTACTGCACGGATTTTCATCAAACTTCATGTTCAGTTAGAAGTTGACATAAGTTGTTGTTGATTAGATTTTGGCGTAAATCACCAAACCGGTGGCGCTGCTATGCTGCATTTTTCAGGAAGGATTAACATGTACGAGATAGAAGAAAGTTTTGGGATTGCCACATCCGACTAGTTTAATGCAGTTTTTACACTATTACAGATTGAAAATGCACTATTATTATCGATATATAACTGTTCTGCGCTTCTATTTGAGTAATTTAGTATTGTAATAGAGACAAAAACTTGATTATGGAAATATTAGTAATTTTTTTTAATGCTGACTGTTACACATTTAAATTTAGATATCTTTACAATTTTTAAAGATTTATCTCTGTATGTATGCGTGTATAACACAAATTTATTGCGTATTTAACACCCCTCCTCAACTGAGATCTTTTGCTGAGTTTTTTCGATGATGCTATGTATACGTGTGAGTAAATCCAACGGCGCAAAAAGAATGTTTCGACATCTACATTTTTAATTTACTCAGAGTAAGTCATTCTTTTATTTCTTTTGTAATATAAACTGCTAAATAAAGTAAAAGCATATAGAAATTTACATAATAATTTTGTTCATGACGAAAAATAAATATCTATGTTAAACAAATTCAAACAAAATACATTTGAAGATACTGAAATGATTCGCGAAAATTTCTCCGTATGAAGATAATTGTGTTGAAAGAAAAAAACAAGAAAAACAAATCATGCGCCCAGCATAGATTATTAAAAACTTTCTAACAGTTTCAGAATATTTTAACAAAACTGCGCCTTTTAATAAGATAAAGAACTGCCTAAGTAAACATTTTAGAAAGCGCATGACACATTTGAAAAACAGATTTCAGCAATAGCCACAAAGACACTCAAATTCTTTTGTGTATTTCTGTATATGGTCTGTAAATTTCTGCTTAGCCAGCTAAAATTTAATTTAGTTGGAAAGCGCATAACACAACTGAAATTCGACTTTGGCATGCAGTGTTGCCAGTGGGCTACTTTTTTTAAATTCAGATTTCTTGATTGCCACCACTTATTTGAAACGGTAAAATTCCCTTTGTTTTCACCTTAATTATTATTCATTAAATAAGGCGCATTTTACAATTTAATAAAAAGTGGTGCCAATCAAGAATCTGAATTTTAAAAAAGTAGCCCATCTGGCAACACTGTTGGCATGTTCTACTAATAGACGGAAACGTACTTTTTTTTTTTTTATTGTTTTCATACTTGTTTTGTTGAAATTTATTATTTAAAAGAATTACAAAACGTGGTTATTTATTCATATAGATTTTATTCATTAAAATGTATAATAACAAACTATTCTATTTTCAGTCCATTCCTTCAGAAAAAGAAGACTGATAAGGTCGCACAGAAAAATAATGCCTTTGTAGATTTTGATAAGGCCCCACAGATAAATAATGCCTTTGTAGATTTTGATGAGTATGAAATGTGTGAAGAGGTTGGAGAAGCTGCTCATTCTGAGTTAAATGCTCCAGTGCCTTCCGAAAACCCGAAAGAAGAAAATGAAAGAAACACTCTATCATCGAATCCAGATAATAATTATGATTTCGAAGTTGATTTTGAAGCAGCATTTGGACCTTCCATGAAAACATCTGATTGCGAAGATCCATGGCCACCGATTCACTAGTACAAAAGAATAAAGGCTTCAGGCACACCTGTTCCATAAATTAAAACAGAAAAGTCAATATAAAAATATATAATGAAGAACAAAATATATATATATATATAAAATGATGAAAAACATAAAAATTTATAAAATGTAAAATACAAAAAAAGTTTAAAAGAAGTAATTCACAAAAAATGTGCAAAAGGAGGGAAATCAAATGTTTACTTAAAAGCTGGTATTATAAAACAGAAAGCAGGAGAAATTTATACTTGTATAAAACAGACTTATTATTTGAAAAACAGAAAAGCAAAATTATTTTTACATGTCTTTTGGTAATGGAGAAAAAAGGCACTGAAAGTTCTCATCTTGAACGTAAAAATGGTAAAAATAAGCGAGAAAGAATGAACATCTATAAAAAGTTAAACGTCTAAACGAATTATACTTCAATCGATAAGAAGTTCTGTAGTCCTGTTACACACTCGTGAAGTTTGTCATCCTGAAATGATTATATCAAAAGCGTTATATCTGATTCCTATTGTGCCAAAACAGACGTTTAATGAATTTTAAATACAAATAATCAAGCAATAACATATATCGAATTGTACATACTCATTGGAAAATAATATTTAGAAGAAATCTCTATACAAAGAAAAACCTTCAAAAGGCCTTAACAGTTATTTATTCCCTCAATTATCAAGCTGACGAAACAAAAATAACAATATCCATAGAGCAAAGTAATATAGATAAATATCGAGCAAGAAATGAATTATAAGTTGGACAAAAGATTACAGAACAATAGATGAATTACTACACTAAAAATGTCATCCACACTAAAAATGTCATTACAATTCAACTAAACATCAGAAATTAAACCAGCTCTTTCAAGAAACCTATGTACTATAATAGAAGATTTGTTCCATAAAATATCAATATCAAGGAAATAGATCATTAATCAACTAGAAATAAAGCAATAGACCCCATCATACAAGAAATAAATATCTACGTAATTTTATACGTAGTTCTTAAAATAGTACATAGATATAGTTACGTATTCGTACGTATTGATTTAACACCATTTTAGCAGATTAACCACCAGGCAGCCTCTCATGAAAACATAAAAAATAGTATAATAGAAGATTTGCTCCATAAAATATCAAGCTCAAGAAAATAGATCATTAATCAACTACAAACAAAACAATAAACTACATCACACAAGAAATAATATCTACGTAATTTTATATGTAGTTTTTTAATAGTACATATATATAGTTACATATTCGTACGTATTAATACGACATCACTTTAGCAGATTAATCACCAGGCAACCTCTCATGAAATCATAAAAAATTAAACAGTTTTCAAGAAACATATGCAGTATAATAGAAGATTTATTCCATAAAATATCAAACTAAAGAACAAAGACCATTCATCAACCAGAAATAAAACAATAAACAACATCATACAAGAAATAATGTCTACGTAGTGTTATACGTAGTTCTTTAATAGTACATAGATATAGTTACGTATTCGTACGTATAAACGCAACATAATTTTAGCAGATTGACCACCAGACAAACTCTCATGACAAAAAGCCACATAACTACAAAATTATACACACAGAAACCTCTCATAAAAAAGCAACATATCTACATACCTCTACACACAGAAAGCATTACCGCATTAAAGAAATCAAGATTAAAGAATATATTTCAAGTTACAGCATTGTAAAAGTAAATATCTGTCAAAAGTAAATAAATAATAGAAAAATCTAGGAATCGGAGAAATCGTTGAAACAGGATGTTTTGAGATCAACAAAAATCAACATCACCAGTAAAATGAAGAAGAGTGACGATGCTACAGAATAATGATTGAAGATAAATTTAAAATGCATACAAAAAATGGGATTTAAAAGAAGAATTTATTATCAGTTTTCCTTATTGTAGAAAATGATTTTAAATCAAAAAGAAGAATTTATTATTCAGTGTTTTCTAAAGGATACCAAAAGAAAATATGTACATATAATTTCACTTAGAAATGGTTGGAATATCTCACCCAATAAAAAATAAGTAATTATGTTTTATTATATGCTTTTAAAGTGGGAACAATATCCGAAATTTGTGTGTATCAAAAAGAGAAAAAATACATAAAAATGAAATATTTCATGAATAAAAATTTTGAAACTGGGGAACAGGTGTGCCATTAATACTACTATGAAAAACAGGATATAAAAATTTAAAGGATCTTCATAATTTTCATTAACTGCTTTACTGACATTGTATATATTTTATTTCAGAAAAATCGTACACATTTATATACCGGAAATCAACTCATTTCATGTTTTAAAAAAATTACCTTCTTTGTAATCACTGTTTAATAAATACACATTACTCTCCATATATTCTTTGTTATATTTGTAGTCTTTAAAGTTCATATATTTCATTTTTGAATATGTAGCAAGTTTTTCGAAAATTTTATAAACTGCATCATTGAATTGCTACATTTTTTCTGTTATGGGCGAATGAATTCTGTAATATTATAAAAAGAAAAAGTCCTTCCGGCCAGTGCCGGGAGGAAGAGGTAGCTTTCATATTCCTTATCTTTTAAAAGCCAGCTTATATTATTCAAACACAACGAGCTCAAATTAGTGGAACGCGATTATAGAAGATTAAATAGTAACTTTTATCAATACTGAATATGAATGAGAATTTCGCGAAATTAGTCAGCTTTATCCAAGCTGGTTTTATTTAAAGTGATTTATATTTGGTTTCCAAATTCGGTGATATCTTAAAGGGCCCGTCATTTTAAAACAACATGATGGGTGAAACTAACCAATGAACTTGGTCGAGATCTTAGTAATTCTTGTGCACATGCTCAGTCACATTGGAATCGGTTGATATATACGGGTGCTGTCGCAGGTAAAAAATCAGATTTTTCAAAATGTCACCCACATTAGAAATTCAAACTGCTACATCTCAGCCATTTTTTAAGGTAGAGACAAAACAAAAAATGTTCCGGAATCTTTGTATCAAGTTCAAACGCATAAGACAAAAATCTTTTTCAATTTCTAATTTTTTTTTTGCACCTCATTTTAAATTTAAAATTTTTTAAAAAATTTTAAACGACCGCCAATTTGAAACAAGATGGCGGATGAAGCTGGAAAACAAACTCAGTCGAGAGATTACTATGTACTATGCGTAGGCCTTGTCACATCCAAATCGGTTCATAAATACGCGTATTATCGCCTGACAAAAAGTAGATCGTTTCCAAATGTCAGCCATGCTAGAAATTCAAAGTGCTATAACCCAGCCATTTTTAAGATATAAACGAAACGAGAAATGCTCCGAAATCTTTGTATCAAGGTAAACACATAAGAAAAAAATCTTTTTCAGTTTCTAATTTTTTGTACCTCATTTTAGTTTAAAATTTTTAAAAAAATTAATCGCTGCCATTTTGAAACAAGATGTCGGATGAAATTGGCCAACAAACTTAGTCGAGACATTGGTATGTACTATGCACACATCAAGTTATATCCAAATCCGTGCGTAAATACGCGTGTTATTGCGTGATAAAAATCAGATCATTTCAAAATGTCAGTCACACTAGAATTTCAAAGTGCCATAACTCAACCGTTTTTTAAGATATAGACGAAACAAAAATGCTCCGGAATCCTTGTATCAAGCTCAAACACTTAAGAAAAAAATCTTTTTTTAATTTCTAATTTTTAAAAATTTTAATTTTTTTAAAATTTTTAAATGGCCGCCATTTTGAAACAAAGTTGCGTATGATGCTGGCCAACGAACTCGGTCGAAACATTGCTATGTACTATACACATGCCTTGTCACATGCAAATCGGTTCATAAATACGCGTAATATCGCGTGACAAATATCCGTTCGTTTCAAAATGTCAGCCATGCTAGAAATTCAAAGTGCTATAACTCAGCCATTTTTTAAGATATAGACGAAACAAAAAATTGCTCCGGAGTCTTTGTATCAAGCTGAAACACATAACAAAAAATCTTTTTCAATTTCTAATATTTTGTACCTCATTTTAAATTTAAAAAAATTTTTAAATTTTTAAATGGCTGCTATTTTGAAACAAGATGGCGGATGAAGCTGGCCAACGAAGTGGGTTGAGACATTGGTATGTAATTTGTACACACCAAGTTACATCCAAATCGGTTTATAAATACGAGACTTACAGTAGGAGAAATATCAGATATATATATACGACTATTTTGCTTGTATAATTGAATTCTGTACTCTTGATAACGCAATTGAATATATCTAACAGAAACATAACTGTGAAAAAAGGGAGCCAAGTTTTGTAAAGACAATGGCAAGAAAAGAAGTGATATCTAAGTGGGTGCCAAGTTCAAATAAGATTCACTTAAACTTACCTACTAAAGTTTTATAGCATTTTTTAATTGTTTAAAAATAAAATTATTGATAGCATATTAATAATAAATCCTGAAGCTGGCAAATTTTTATGTACGAGTCATTTATTTTTATTAATGACATTATTACAGTCTGTTACAAAATTATAAGACCACATGGAATTTCACCTTTTTTCAACAAGAAAATATTAGTTTGAACTTAAAAGTAGTTGTATGAAAAGAAATAATTCTATAATGTTTATTTGGCTCAGGAAAAAGAAGTTCGAATAATTTTTTGTTTCATGCCAAACGATTTTACGCAAACTCGCTATTTCATAAATGTAAGACCACTCTTATATTATTAATAAAGCAGGCGATTTTATTTTGAATTCAGAATTTAACTGTAGCCTAAACAATCTGTAAAACTTAAAAAGAAGAAGTATTAAGTGGAGAAATTCTGAATAGTATCTGATTCTTTGAATTTATTAGTAGAATACCCGTCGGAGTGAGCTCTCTGAAATAGAAGTGAGAAGAGTCTACATAGGAAAAGGGAAGTCTGAACGTGAAATAAGTAAGATTCTTAATCGCTCTAAAACTGCGATTCATAAAGTTTTAAGTAAAAAAGAATTCTATGGAACGCATAAACGATCTGGTGGTAAAAAGAAGTTATCAGATCGTGATAATAGGTGGATTGTCAAACTGGCAACGAAGAAATACCAGTCGACTCGAAAATAGCACAACAGATGACTAAAAAGTCCTTCCGGCCAGTGCCGGGAGGAAGAGGTAGCTTTCATAATCCTTATTTAAAAAAAGCCAACTTATATCATGCAAACACACGAAGCTCAATTTAGTGGAAACCGAATATAGGAGATTCAATTACTAATTTTTATCAATATAATGAATGAGAATTTCGCGAAATTAGTCAGCTTTATCCAAGCTGCTTTTCTTTAAAGTAACTTATATTTGGCTGCCAAATTCGGCAATTTCTTAAAGTGCCTGTCATTTTAAGACAACATGGTGGATGAGGCTAAGCAGTGAACTTGGTCGAGACCTTAGTAATTGCTGTGCACATGCTCACTCACATCGGAATCGATTAATATATAGGAGTGCTGTCGCATGCAAAAAATCAGATTTTTCAAAATGTCACCCACAATAGAAATTCAAACTGCTATATCTGAGCCATTTTTTAAGGTAAAGACAAACAAAAAATGCTCCTGAATCCTTATATCAAGATCAAATACTTAAGAAAGAAACCTTTTTTCAATTTCTAATTTTTTTGCACCTCACTTTAAATATATATATATATTTTAATTTAATGGCCGCCATTTTGAAACAAGATGGCTGATGAATCGGGCCAGCGAACTTGGTCGAGGTGTTGATGTATACTATCCACATGCCTTCTTACATCGAAATAGGCGAATACGTGTGTTATCGCGTGACAAATACAAGATCGTTTCAAAATGTTAGCCATGCTAGAAATTCAAAGTGCTATAAATCAACCATTTTTTAAGATATCAACAAAAGAACAAATTTTCAGAAACAAAAACTGCTCCGGAATCTTTGTATCAAAGCCAAACACATAAAGAAAATCTTTTTCATTTTCCAATTTTTTAATACCTCATTTTGAATTTTAAATTTAATTTTTTTTAAATGGCAACCCTTTTGAAACAAGATGGCGAATGAAGCTGGCCAACGAACTCGGTCGAGACATTGGTATGTACTATGCACAGACCAAGTTACATCCAAATAGGTTCATAAATACGCCTGTTATCGCGTGGCAAAAATCAGGTCGTTTTAAAATGTCAGCCACAAGAGAAATTCAAAATGCTATTACTCAGCCATTTTTTTTTACATATAGACGAAAGAAAAACTGTTCCGGAATCTTTGTATTAAGGTCAAACACATACAAAGAAAATCTTTTTCATTTTCCAATTTTTTGGTATCTCATTTAAATTTTTTTATTTTTTTATTTCTTTAAATGGCCGCCATCTAGAAACAAGATGGCGGATGAAGCTGGCCAACGAACTCGGTCGAGATATTTGTATGTACTATGTACACACCAAGGTACATCCAAGTCGATTCATAAATACGCCTGTTATTACGTGAGAAAAATCAGGACGTTTCAAAATGTCAGCCACGCTAGAAATTCAAAATGCTATAACTCAGCCATTTCTTAAGATATAGACGAAACAAAAACTGCTCCCGAATCTTTTTATCAAGGTCAAATACATAAGAAGAAAATATTTTTTCAATTTTCAATTTTTGGTACCACATTTCAAATTTAAATTTTTCTTAAAAATTTAAATGGCCGCCATTTTTAAACAAGATGGCTGGTGAAGCTGGCCAACGAACTCGGTCGAGACATTGGTATGTACTATGTATAAACGAAGTTACATCCAAATCGGTTCATAAATACACCTTTTATCGCGTGACAAAATTCAGGACGTTTCAAAATGTCAGCCACGCTAGAAATTCAAAATGCTATAACTCAGCCATTTTTTAAGATATAGACGAAACAAAAACTGCTCCGAAATCTTTGTATAAAGGTCAAATACATAAGAAAAGAATATTTTTCCATTTTCAATTTTTTGGTACCACATTTCAAATTTAAAATTTTTAAAAAAATTTTAACTGGTTGCCATTTTGAAACAAAATGGTGGATGAAGCTGGCCAACGAACTCGGTCGAGTGATTGGTATGTACTATATACACACCGAATTACATCCAAATCGGTTCATAAATACGCATTTTATCGCGTGACAAAATTCAGGACGTTTCAAAATGTCAGCCACGCTAGACATTCAAAATGCTATAACTCAGCCATTTTTTAAGATATAGACGAAACAAAAACTGCTCCGGAATCTTTGTATAAAGGTAAAATACATAAGAAAAAAATATTTTTCCATTTTTAATTTTTTGGTACCACATTTCAGGTTTTAAATTTTTTTTTAAATTTTAAATGGCCGCCATTTTGAAACAAAACGGCGGATGAAGCTGGCCAACGAACTCGGTCGAGACATTGGTATGTACTATGTACACACCGAATTACATCGAAATCGGTTCATAATTATGGGAGTTACAGTGTGACATAGGTCAGACATATATATATATATATTTATATATATATATATACAGGGTGTTCCGTTAAAAGAGTCCAATATTAATAGGGGTAATAGAGGAGATCACACGGAGCATAAATCAGTATATAATGCATGGCCGGATCTCAATAATTTTCAATTTACAGCAAATAGAATGAAAAATCGGAAATTTGTAAAAAAACCCTCATTGCTAAACTATCGAAAATGCTATATAAAAACGAAGCACATATTTAGAAAGAGCAGAAAAAATCCTACGAAATGACATAAGTTGTTTTAGAATATTGAGAATTAATGGCGAGTTACAAGCTCTGAAACAGTGAAAAAATACAAAATCAAATATTTAGCAAAATAGTTAATCGTTAATTCCAAAAATGCAACTCTACCTACATCAAGGAAAATGTTATAAAACTTGGTCCATTCCGAAAGCTTTCGAAGAAGCTGACAATAAACCATATCAGTTTAATTGTATGGGAGAAATCAAGCAGTCCCCTAGTTACAACACTGTACCGTTGCACGCTCGGAAAGGGCGAAACTCCGCCCATGACGATTGTAAACACCCCGTTTTAATATCTTTCAATTATACATTTCTGATCAACCTCTATCAATACCCTTTCATTATTCAGTCTGGTCAAGTGAATGACATATTGTGCAGCTCTCGCCTTGTCTTAAAGCAAACTCCGTGACTGCTGCGTTACCTCCATGAACTTTCAGGATGATGAAAAAGAAGTACTTTTTATGCAAATTTTCTATGTGTATAGGAAGAAAAGTGTAATAAAACAGCAGTCATCAGTGGGCGTTATGTTAAAGGGAGGCTGTTGTAAGTGGGATTGTAGTAAGTTGATGTATAATAATTATGCCGTAATACTCTAACGAAGAATATGCGGACATGCATCTGATGTACGGGCAAGCTCATGGAAATGCATGTCTAGCACAGCGCATGTACCGTGAGCAATTTCCAAGGAGACGTTGCCCAAGTTCGAAACTCTTCATAAAAATCGATAGACGATTACGGGAGACTGGATCGTTTAATACAGCAAGCATTGATGCAGGGAAACCTCGACATGTACGAACACCTGCAACGGAAGAAGATGTACTGAATATTTTTAAAGATAACCCCTCCACGAGTACACGAGCTGCTGCGTCTGAAGTCGGTGTTTCTCACCAAAGTGTGTGGCGTGTTCTGCGTGCAGAAAACATGCACCCCTTTCATGTGCAGCGGGTACAACTGTTATCAGTAACAGATTGTGCTCAGCGGACAGAATTCGTACGCTGGTTGCTTAATGTAACAGAAAATAATCCACAATTTCTGGAAAATATTTTATTTACTGATGAAGCAACATTTACGAGAGAGGGCGTGGTAAACACGCATAATATGCACACATGGTCATATACAAATCCGCACACTGTTTTCCCGTCGAACGCACAACAAAAGTTCAGTGTGAACATATGGGCAGGTGTCCTCGGCGATTATCTCATAGGACCATATTTACTCCCAGATGTACTCAATGGCAGTACGTACTTGGTTTTCCTACGGGATATCTTACCGCAGTTACTGCAAAATGTGCCAGCAACATTGCACCACAATATGTGATTTATGCACGATGGCGCACCGGCACATTTTTTCATAGGTGTTCGCAATCACCTCAATTCAACATATCCTGGGAAATGGATTGGACGCAGTGGACCTGTTGCTTGGCCTGCACGCTCTCCAGACCTCAATCCGTTAGACTTTTTTGTTTGGGGACACCTTAAATCGCTGGTGTATGAAACGCCTGTGGATACACCGGAGGATTTACTAGCGCGAATCGTTGTCGCTGCAGGAGACATTCCCAACTCCGTCGGAGTTTTTCGGCGTGTTCGCCAATCTTTACGACGTCGCTGTCGGCTGTGCGATTCTGTTAATGGGCGCAACCTCGAACACCTATTATAATAATGTCCGTTCGTCTGCCTTCCGACATTAAACTGTGCAGCGCAGGCCAGACGACTATGCTTCACATATGTCATAAAGTACGTGGAATGTAATTCTTTATTTGTCATTTTTCTTTTATTTTCAACACTTTTTGGCACAGTATTTTGTAAGTCACAGACTGTGGTGTACTCAAATTGTAAATTACAATGTTTGTATGAATTAATTTAAAATTTAGTGTCTTTTTTAAATTTATAATTAATAAAATTATTATGCTATTTGTTATTATTATTTCCTATCATAAATTATGATGCACATATACATACAATAATTGTCCATGTAAAACATGTACTGAAACTTCTTGCATAGTTACAAATCGCAATATTTTTAATTATTTCCGAATTTTCACCACCAGTTTAATTTTAAAGAATTTAACTTAAGCTTTATATCAATTTAAGACCACTTTAAAATGTAGACTATTATTGTAAAGTTATTTTGGTTCATTCAACTCTTGAATAATTAAAAATGTTGCATCTCAGAAGAAGCATGATCGAAAATGTATAGTTGAGAGTAATTAAAAAGGCGGTGTTTCCAATCGTGATGGGCGGAGTTTAACCTTTGCTAGTGTCAAAGAAAGCGGAGTTGTAACTAAGAAATTGATTAATTTCTCTCACACAATTAAACCGATATGGTTCATTGTAAGCTTTTTCGAAAGTTTTCGGAATGGACCAAATTTTACTACATTTTCCTTGTTGTAGCTAGAGTTGTCTTTTTGGAATTAACGATTAACTATTTTGATGTATATTGGATTTCGTACTTTTTTCACTGTTTCAGGGCTTGTAACTCGTCAATAAATATTGCTATTTTAATACAATTGATGTCATTTTGTAGGTTTTTTTCTGCTCTTTCTAAATATGTGCTTCGTTTTTATGTAGCATTATCGATAGTTTAGCAATGAGGGTTCTTTTACAATTTTCCGAATTTTCATTCTATTTGCTGTAACTTGAAAACTATTGAGATCCGACCAGGCTTTATATACTGATTTATGCTCCATGTGATCTCCTCTATTACCCCTATTAATATTGGACCCCTTTAACGGAACACCCTGTATATATATATATATCAATTTTGTACGGAGGGTGGTTTCGGGGTCTGGGGGTCATGATCGATGAAAATATACCCAAATTCTTTGAAATCGCTTTCCTCCGAACGGCTGCAATAGGTAGCTTTTTTGTAAAGAAAGCTACCTAAAAGGCAACTGTGGGGCAAATTTTGAAATCTAATGCTGGTGTTTTTCGTCGCAAATAAAAAAGTAAACCACTACTACTGAAATGTCACAAAGAAGCTCGTCTTAAGTGGGCAAAAAATGTCATAGCGTGGAACTTTGCATGGAGAAATATATTGTTTTTAGACGAGAAAAAATTCAATTTATATGGTCTAGACGGCAATAATTACTACTGGCATGATTTAAGGCAAAGATCTCGCGAGTTCTTCAGTAGGCAGACGGGAGGCGGTTCGGTTATGGTGTGGACGCTTTTTCATATGCAGGAAAATGAGATCTCCAGAGTGTTGAAGGGAAAATTAACTCGGACAGTTACCAACGGATGCTATTTCGAAGTCTGATACCCTTCGGACCACTTTTAGGAGGTGCAAAATGGAAGATTTAACAAGATAATGCTCCCAGCCATTCATCGAAATCAATAAAAGAGTGGATTAAAAGAGAAAAGATTGATGTTTAACCTTGGCCAAGTCGAAGCCCTGACCTAAACACCATAGAAAACTTGTGGGGTTATTTGTCTCGCCAAGTGTATGAAAATAACAAACAATATCATTCGACATAGGAATTAGAAATGGCCGTTATGGAGAAATTGGAGAATATTCTCGAATCTTTCCTTAAAAAATTGATAAACTCTGTGATAAATCGTATGTTTGAAGTTATTCAGAGAAATGGTGGAGCAACATCTTACTAAATTTGAGAAAACTGTTCTTTACCACAGGTGGTCCTATAATTTTGTAACAGTTCTTTTTGACATTTTTTTGTTACATTGATGTCTTATTTTTTCCGAATTAATTTCATTTCTCTAAGTTGCTACATTTTACCAAAAACTTGATGTGCTAACATAAATATTCTTTATTTTGATTGAAATATTTCTTCAATTACCTAAACAGCAAAATATGTTGTGGTCTTATACTTTTGTAACAGACTGTAGTTTTCTATATATATTTAGTTAGTTCTCATTATTTTCAGGGGATTCGCATTACCATATTAGTCCCGTAAATATCAGGTAATCCGTATAATGCGTGTCTATTTCCATATTTTGAGAATTACCCTTATTTTTAATTTTTAATTCATAAGTCAATATTTTAAAATGAAAAATGATCTAAATTTTTGTTAACTCTTATTTTGGTGATTTACATATTTTGTACTAATACCAACTTATCATAGTACTAAAGAATAGTTTTTAATTTTCACTTTTTAAACTCATTTTAAAAAGTCCTTGAACACATCGCAATGCAAACTGAACCAATGAAAACCTAAAGCAATAAAATTTTAATTTTGAAGTAATAATAAAAAGAGGGGGAAGTTGCAGAAACTACTAAAAATTTTTTGAAATGTTTTTCAAAATCCATAAATGTACATTCGGATAACGCTTTATTCATTATTTGTTAATTTGTAGTGCATTTTCAATACACGTGAATAGCTTTTAAACGAATGTTTAAAGTAGTCACAGCCAACAAAAGAGATCATCTCGTTACTGGAGTTACGAATAAAGAGGAGGACACATAGAGTCTACTGTCTACCTGTTGCGAGTGAAGTCACTGAGGAGGGTGTCACAAGATGACGGCTGCTTTTCTTTTTTTTTTTTTTTTTAAATCTATCTTCAGTTTCTGATTACCGCCGGGGCAAACATCCCACCTGTAAAATTAAATAGAAAATTCCGTCTTATTCATGGAATTTTTTTTTCACAAATGTGGCCAAAATTTCTATTTGTTCTTACTGGTGTTAGTTTGCCTTGTAGAACTGTCAGTTTGTTTCCCTGGTTGTCACAATAGGGCGGAAATGCAGGGCGTGACTACCGCCCAAGTAAACTGCTACCGGTAAAAATGAAAATCTGTTTCTACCATTATTTATGACTAAAATTTTGAATAATAAAGCGTTTAAATAAGGAGAAATTTTCCATATAAATTTACTGGTGGAATTTCCACCGGCGGTAAACAACCCGTGCGATAGCGGTTACAGTTGAAGCCTCACTATTTTAAGGAGATGTCAGTTCCTCTTTATTAATAGTTCCATGATCTCGTTGCGCTGAGCAAACGCTCACACAGTAACTCCACTTTTCTCCCGCGAGGAAACCGGTTTTCGCTTCCGTGAAACCAAATCTTGCGCATGGTGCATTTTGTGAGAGTGCTGCCTCTAGACGCTAGTACTATGCTTGTCAGTAATGTATTATTATGTTTTCATGTATATTATTATTAGAATATTAACGACTTCGATAAAGCCGTTTCTCAAGAATTTCAAGATTGTTACCTATAATTTGCTACCTGGTACAAATTGGAGAATTTATTTTTAAATTTTATTTATAAAAATTAACGGTGTTAGGCTAGATTTAAAATTTTATACAGAATTTATAATACGTAAATAACATCTCTTCCGATTAATATTATTTCTTTGACCAGTGCACCCAGTTTTGCAATACAATCTATCGGAATTTTTGTTGATATGCCTTCCCATTAATTTTCAATTAAAGCAATGTATTTTAACCCTCGTACTACGAAGATGGGATGCAGTTTTGTAGTTTTTTCTCATTTAGAATATGTATGATAAAATTATTTTCTTGGAATTATCCCATAATGGTCTCTTTCATCATTTTATCTACTTAGTAAGTCTCGCAGAGTTAAATTTTTTTGTTTATTTGTAGAAATTGCGAATAGGGTCACATGGACCCTATCGTAAGCAATCAGGGAATAAATGAAAGCTTTCTATGATTTATCACATTTGAAAGGAAAGAATGATAATTTTGTACTTCGTTGTGGGTACAGCGTTACTATACAAGCTAGTTTAGGCCCCTCCCTCATTTCTTTAATTCTTTGTTCTTGTGTTCAGCTGTGTTTAAATTTCGCTATTCAAGGAAATAAATCGTCGCATCGTATGCCCATTTAATTATTTAGTTACTTAGTCAGATCTGATTACATTAAGAACATTTTCAATGTGTTTTATGTGATGAGATGTCAAATAATGTGTCAGATATAACATATTTCTAGCAAAATTTATAAACATATAAATATAAATAATTTACCTTTTATTTGCAAATATCACTCACTTTTAAGCCTTTGAGGGTCAATTAGTAATGTCTCTGTAATACTGAATTCTCACTGGAATAATCAAAAAAATTTATTTTAAAATGACGATGAGAAATTTTATTTAAAATGATGATAAAATATATTCCACCTCCCCCAAGGGGTTAAAATGTACAATCCGGAATTTCACTTTAACCATTCCAACTTAATTTAACACTACAATATATATTTTTACTGTAATAATGCTCCGAATAAAGATCACTTTTTATAAAAGAAAATTGATCGATGTTTAAAAATGCGCGTTATATGGCAGTTATAAAATTGAGAGATTAAAAATTAAGAAAAACAGATAATCATCTCTATATTTAAAACACAAGGCAGCATTTTATAGTAGCTACGCTGAGCTTTCTACAGTACCAATTTTACTAAATATTTTTTTTAGATGAAAGGTGTTTATTCGTAGATGTGTCCACACTAGCTATTTTTAAAAATATTCTAATTTTTATATTTTGATTTCAATTAAAAAAATATATATGAAATTTATTCAAAATGGTGGCAATCGGATTACTTGAGGTAAGCACTTCCGGAAAATGTTGGTATATTTTCACCGATCATGACCCCCATATCCCAAAACCACCCTCCGTATTTATAAACCGATTTAGGTTTGACAAGGCATGTGCATAGTATATAGTAATGTCTGGACCAAGTTTGTTGGCCAGCTCTATCCACCATTTTCTTTCAAAATGGTGGCCATTTAAAAAAAAAAATCAAATTTAAAATGAGATACAAAAAATTAGAAATTGAAAAAAGTTTCTTTCTTGAGTGTTTAACCGTGATATAAGGATTCCGGAGAATTTTTTGTATTGTCTTTATCTTAATAAAATGGCTGAGATATAGCAGTTTGAATTTCTAATATGGGTGACAGTTTGAAAAATCTGATTTTTGCCTTCAACAGCACTTGTATATATCAAACGATTTCAATGTAAGTGAGCATGAGCATGTGCACAGGAATTACTGATGCCTCGACCAAGTTCATTGGTTAGCTTCACCCACCATGTTCTTTTAAAATGGCGGGCAATCAGGATAGCGCCGAATTTTGCGACCCAATATTAATCACTTTAAATAAAACCAGAGCTTGGATAAAGCAGACTAATTTTGCGAAATTCTGATTCATATTCAGTATTGACAAAAACTAGTATTCAATCTCCCCTAAACGGGTTCTACTAATTTGAGCTTCGTGAGTTTGAATAATATAACCTGACTTTTTAAAAATAAGGAATATGAAAACCACTTCTTCCTCCCGGCACTGGCCGAAAGGACTTTATTTTTATTGATTATGTCCTCATCGATGTCATTTTTACATTACAGTAACATTTAATTAAAAAAAAAATAATTAAAAAAAAAATGCAAGAGAAAGTGACTTCGCGCTTTAAAAAACATGCACTTTCCATCATAAAACTTCTACATTTCAATATTTTTTTCAGCCCCCTGATACTAAAAGTTTGAGACACTAGATTAAATGCTTTAGTGATTAAAAATATTAATAAAATGATCAATTCTTTTGATAAAACGAAATATTTTACCACGAATGCTTCTAAAAGCCACAACATTTTGTAATTTTTTCTATCTAGTACTGAGACTAGAACCTCGAGTCAAGAGCGCGAATGTTGACATAAAAAAGTTGTAGCAGACAAACGTGACTTCAAATTTGAAATATATTTATTAATAATCCATTGTGTGGTTAAAATATTTTTTAAATGGTGATTATGGATGTGAGGAATTGAACCACTTGACCATTGAAATGAACCTCTTCTATCACAGTAGCCCGACTTCAACTTTTTTTTTTTCTTTTTTTTTTTTTCATTCATTGGCTATTTTAATAAAAATTAAACTCATTCACTGTGTAAGTGTATTATTTTTTATTCTTATATTCACCCGTATAATAGCTTATCATTTATTATAAATTGTACGAAATATTTTTATTCAGATCTGCAGTACATTGACTTTATTTAATCTAATTAAGATTTATAGGAAGGAAATGCCATTAAATTCCAATAAATTGTTGTAAATTAATAAGAACTTTCATAATGCATTGAAATTGAGTTTCAATATTTCATAATACAATCACAGATATGTGAATATCAAACATTTATGTTAATTATTATTATTAATGTTTTTTAGGGAACTATTTTTCATGCATATCCCATTCTTTATGTGGATCCTGTATACAAGTGTTCTGATGAAAATTCATTTTACAGCTTTCTTTCATTTCAAAATATACAGCTAGTTCGATAAATTGAAAACATTAAATAATACACATATATAAATAAACAATCAAAATTAAAATGGAGAAAAGAAAAATAAATTATATGCCCTCGCCCCCTTACGAAAATGTTTACAGAAAAGGTCATTATTTATTAAATTCATAATCACTAATTTCTGACCTGTTTCCAAAATCATTTTCATTAGTAAATGCATGTGTTAAAATAGCTGGTATTTTTATTTATTTAATAAGAATTCTAATAGCTTTTCCCATTTCACCATAAAAATAAAGGTCTTTTTCAGAAAAAAAAAAAAAAAGGCTTTCATATTTTAAAATTTTAACCTATTTTCCAATATATGAGGGCGATAAGGAAAACAGAATTATAATTAAAGATGCATGATAATAATGACAGTAATTATTTAATTTACAATATTTTTTCACATATATCAAAGTTTTGACACTCATAATGTGCCACTGACATTATGTTCTCATTATTTTCAGGTGATTTGCATTATCATATTAGTCCCGTAAGTATTAGGTAATCCGTATAATGTGTATCTGTTTCTATGTTTTGAGAATTACCCTTATTTTTAATTTTTAATTCGTAAGTCAATATTTTAAAAGAAAAATGATCTAAATTTTTGTCAACTCTCATTTTGGTAATTTACCTATGTTGTACTAATACCAACTTATTGTAGTACTAAGGAATAGATTTTAATTTTCATTTTTCAAACTCATTTTAAAAAGTCCTTGGCCACATCGCAATGCTAACTGAACAAATGAAAACTTAAAGCAATAAAAATTTAATTTTGAAGTAATAATAAGGGAGGGGGGGGGGGGAGTTGCAGAAACTACTAAAAAAATTTCTGGAATGTTTTCAAAATCCATAAATCTACATTCTGATAACACTTTATTCATTATTTCTTAATCTGTAGTGCATTTTCAATACATATGAACTGCTTTTAAACGAATGTTTAAAATATTCACAGCCAACGAAAAAGATCATCTCGTTGCGCTGAGCGAACGCTCATACAGTAACTCCACTTTTCTTTCTCGAGGAAATCGGTTTTCGCCCCCGGGAAATACGGTGCATTTTGTGAGAGTGCTTTCCCTAGGCGCTAGTACAATACTGGTCAGTAATGTATTATTATGTTATCATGTATACTATCATTAGAATATTAACGGCTTTTAGAAAGCCGTTTCCCAAGAATTTTAAAAGTCATAAATATGGAAAACTATCCCATACCGATGGGTGAATTAATTTATCTATTTTACTTTAAAAAAATAATGGTGTCAAACTTAAATATAAACAGTAATTTTATACAGAATTTATAATTCCTAAATAATATCTCTTCAGATTAATATTATTCCTTTGACCAGTGTACCCAGTTTTGCATTACTATCTATCGGAATTTTTGCTGATATGTTTTTCCATCTATTTTTAATTAAAACAATGTATTTTAACCCTCGTAGTACTAAGATGGGGTGCAGTTTCGCAGTTTTTTTCTCATTTAGAATATGTTTGATAAAATTATTTTCTTGGAGTTATTCTATAATGGTCTCTTTCATGATTTTATCTACTTAGTAGGTCTCACACAGTTAAATTTTTTTGTTTATTTGTAGAAATTGCGAATAGAGTCACATGGAACCTATCTTAGGTAATCAGGGAATAAATGAAAGCTTTTTATGATTTATCACATTTGAATCGAAAGAAAGATAATTTTGTACTTCGCTGTGGGTACTGCGTTAACATGAAAGCTAGTTTTGGCCCCTCCCTCATTTCTTTAATTCTTTCTTCTTATGTTCAGCTGTGTGTAAATTTCGCTATTCAAGGAAATGCATCGTTGCATCGTATGGCCATTATAATTACTTAGTTACTTAGTCAGATCTCATTACATTAAGCACATTTTCGAGGTGTTTAATATGATATCTAATAATGTCTCATATATAACATATTTCTAGCAAAATTTATAAACATATACCTTTATTATATACATTACCTTTTATAATTACCTTAATTTTACCTTAGCATATACATTATAAACATTACCTTTTATTTGCAAATATCAATCACTTTTTAGCCTTTGAGGGTCAATCAGTAATGTCTCTGTAATATTAAATTCTCACTGAATAACCGAAAAAGTTTATTTTAAAATGACGAAAGGCAATTTTTGACATCCCTTCCCTTCACCCCCCAGGTACTGAACAGGTACTGAACAGGTAATCAGCATCACACACACACACCCAAAGTTAAAAATATAAAATTTAGTTAAAAGTTTCTGGTGCGAATCTTGTTTAAATAAAGTGAGATAAAATATATCCCACCGCCTCTCAAGGGGTTAAAATGTACAATCAGTAATTTCACTTTAACCTTTTCAACTTAATTTAACACTACAATGTATTTTCTATCAGTGGTAATTCTCCGAATAAAGATCACTTTTGATAAAAGAAAATTGATCGATGTTTAAAAATGCGCGTTACATGGCAGTTATAAAATTGACAGATTAAAAATTAGGAAGAACAGATAATCATCTCTATATTTAAAACACAATGCAGCATTTTATAGTAGCTACGCTGAGCTTTCTACAGTACCAATTTTACCAAATATATTCTTTAGATGAAAGGTGTTTATTTGTGGATGTGCCCACACTAGCTATTTTTAAAAATATTCCAATTTTTATATTTTGATTTCAATTAAAAAAAAATAATAATGAAATTTATTCAAAATGGTGGCCATCGGATTACTTCGCTTGTTGTAGGAGAAAAGAAATAGTGGGGTTTATTTTAGGTAACTTTCATTACAAAAAGCAAAGTCTCTATTGCAGCCTTTTGGAGTTAAGCACTTCCCGAAAATTTTGGTATATTTTCACTGATCATGACCCACAGACCCCAAAACCACCCTCCGTTCAAATGTGACATATATATATCTGATTTTTGTCATGTGATAACTCTCGTATTTATCAACCGATTTGGATGAAGTTAATTGTATGCATAGTACATACCAATGTCTCGACCGATTTCGTTGGCCAGCTTCATCGACCATGTTGTTTCAAAATGACGGCCATTTAAATTTTTTTTTCATTTAAAATTTTGAAAAGAAGTGCAAATGAATTAAAAACTGAAAATATTTTTTCTTAAATGTTTGACCTTAATACAAGGATTCCGAAACATGTTTTGTTTCCTCTTTATCTTAGAAAATGGCTGAGTTATAGCACTTTGAATTTTTAGTGTGGCTAACATTTTGAAACGATCTGATATTTGTCGCGCGATATCACGCGTATTTATGAATCGATTTGGATGTGACTTGGTGTATACATAGTACATATCAATGATTCGGCCGAGTTAGTTGGCCAGCTTCATCCGCCATCTTGTTTTAAAATGGCACCATTAAAAATTTTTTTTTAAGTTTAAATTTTAAAATACAGTACAAAAAATTCGAAATTAAAAAATATTTTTTTCATATGTGTTTGAATGTGATACAAAGATTCTGGAGCATTTTTTGTTTCGTCTATACCTTAAAAAATATCTGAGTAATAGCAATTTGAATTTTTAGGCTGGCTGACATTTTGAAACTGTCTGATTTTTGTCACACGTTAACACGCGTATTTATGAGCCGATTTGGATGTAACTTAGTGTGTACATAGTACACACATACACACTAATGGTCTCAACCGAGTTCGTTGACCAACTTCATCCGCCATCTTGTTTCAAAATGGCGGTGATTTAAAATTTTCAAAGAACATTTTATTTAAAATGAGGTATTAAAAAATTAGAAATTGAAAAGTATTTTTTCATATGTATTTGACCTTGATATAGAGATTTCTGAGCATTTTTTGTTTTGTCTATATCTTAAAAAGTGGCTGAGTTACATCACTTTGAATGTCTAGTGTGGCTGACATTTTGAAACTTTCTAATTTTTGTCATGCGATAACACTCGTATTTATAAACCGATTTAGATTTGACAAGGCATGTGCATAGTATATAGCATTGTCTGGACAAAGTTTGTTGGACAGCTCCATCCGCCATTTTCTTTTAAAATGGCGACCATTAAAGGAAAATCAAATTTAAAATGAGATACAAAAAAATTAGGAATTGAAAAAAGTTTCTTTCTTGAGTGTTTAACCGTGATATAAGGATTCCGGCGAATTTTTTTTTTTGTCTTTATCTTAAAAAAAATGGCTGAGATATAGCAGTTTGAATTTCTAATATGGGTGACAGTTTGAAAAATCTGATTTTTGCCTTCAACAGCACTTGTATATATCAACCGATTTCAATGTGAGTGAGCATGTGCACAGGAATTACTAAGGTCTCGACCAAGTTCATTGGTTAGCTTCACCCACCATGTTCTTTTAAAATGGCGGGCACTTCAGGATAACGCCGAATTTGGCGACCCAATATACACTTTAAATAAAACCAGAGCTTGGATAAAGCAGACTAATTTTGCGAAATTCTGATTCATATTCAGTATTGACGAAAACTAGTATTGAATCTCCCCTAAACGGGTTCCACTAATTTGAGCTTCGTGTGTTTGAATAATATAACCTGGGTTTTTTAAAATAAGGAATATGAAAGCTACCTCTTCCTCTAGGCACTGGCCGAAAGGACTTTATTTTTTTTTACTATATCCTTATCGATGTCATTTTTACATTACAGTAACTTTAAAAAAATAATTTAAAAAAAAATGCAAGTAAAAGTGACTTCGCGCTTTAAAAAACACGCATTTTCCCTCATAAAACTGCTACATTTCAATATTTTTTTCAGCTCGCTGATACTGAGTTTGAGACACTAGACGAAATGCTTGTCGAAAGTGATTAAAAATACTTTTAACAAAATGATCAATTTCTTTGATAAAACGAAATATTTTACCATGAATGCTTCTAAAATCCACAACATTTTGTAATTATGTCTTTCCAGTACTGAGATAAGAGCCTCAAGTCAGGAGCGCGAATGTTGACATAAAAAAGTTGTAACATGACAAACATGACTTCAAATTTGGGAATATATTTATTGATAACCTATTGCGTGGTTAAAATATTTTTTAAATGGTGATTATGGATATGACAAATTGAACCTCTTGAACATTGAAATGAACCTCTGTTATCACAGTAGCCTGACTTCAACTTTTTTTTGTTTTTGTTTTTTTTGCATTCATTGGCTACTTTAATAAAAATTAAATTCATTCACTATGTAAGTGTATTATTTTTTATTCTTATACTTACACGTATAATAGCTTATCATTTATTATAAATTGTACGAAATATTTTTATTCAGATCTCCAATACCTTAACTTTATTCAATCTAATTAAGTTTTATGTGAGGAAAATTTCATTAAATTCCAATAAATTGTTGTTTCATAATGCATCGAAATTGAGTTTCAGTAGTTCCTAATACCATTACAGATATGTGAATATCAAACATTTATGTTAATTATTATTATAAATGTTTTTTAGGGAACTGCTTTTCATGCATATCCCATTCTTTAAGTGGATCCTGTATACAAGTGTTCGGATGAAAATTTATTTTACAGCTTTCTTTATTTTCAAAATATACAGCTAGTTCGGTAAATTGAAAACATTAGATAGTACACATATACAAATAAATAATCAGTTAAAATTAAAATGGAGAATAGAAAAAATAAATTATATGCCCTCTCCTGCCCCCCCCTCCCCCCCATACGAAAATGTTTAGAGAAAAAGTCATTATTTATTAAATCCATAATCGCTAATTTCTGACCTGTTTCCAAAATCATTTTCATAAGTAAATGCATGCATGAAAATAGCTGGTATTTTTATTTATGTACTAAGAATTCTAACAGCCTTTCCCATTTCACCATAAAGATAAATGTCTTATTTAATCTAATTTTCAACATGAGACGGATAAGGAAAGCAGAATTATACTTCAAGATGCATGATAATAATGACAGTAATTATTTATTTTATTTACGATATTTTTTCACATAAATTAAAGTTTTGACACTCATAATGTGCTACTGACATTATGTTCTCATTATTTTCAGGTGATTTGCATCATCATATTAGTCCCGTAAGTATTAGGTAATCCGTATAATGTGTATCTGTTTCTATGTTTTGAGAATTACCCTTATTTTTAATTTTTAATTCGTAAGTCAATATTTTAAAAGAAAAATGATCTAAATTTTTGTCAACTCTCATTTTGGTAATTTACCTATGTTGTACTAATACCAACTTATTGTAGTACTAAGGAATAGATTTTAATTTTCATTTTTCAAACTCATTTTAAAAAGTCCTTGGCCACATCGCAATGCTAACTGAACAAATGAAAACTTAAAGCAATAAAAATTTAATTTTGAAGTAATAATAAGGGGGGGGGGTTGCAGAAACTACTAAAAAAATTTCTGGAATGTTTTCAAAATCCATAAATCTACATTCTGATAACACTTTATTCATTATTTCTTAATCTGTAGTGCATTTTCAATACATATGAACTGCTTTTAAACGAATGTTTAAAATATTCACAGCCAACGAAGAGATCTCGTTGCGCTGAGCGAACGCTCATACAGTAACTCCACTTTTGTTTCTCGAGGAAATCGGTTTTCGCCCCCGGGAAATACGGTGCATTTTGTGAGAGTGCTTTCCCTAGGCGCTAGTACAATACTGGTCAGTAATGTATTATTATGTTATCATGTATACTATCATTAGAATATTAACGGCTTTTAGAAAGCCGTTTCCCAAGAATTTTAAAAGTCATAAATATGGAAAACTATCCCATACCGATGGGTGAATTAATTTATCTATTTTACTTTAAAAAAATAATGGTGTCAAACTTAAATATAAACAGTAATTTTATACAGAATTTATAATTCCTAAATAATATCTCTCCAGATTAATATTATTCCTTTGACCAGTGTACCCAGTTTTGCATTACTATCTATCGGAATTTTTGCTGATATGTTTTTCCATCTATTTTTAATTAAAACAATGTATTTTAACCCTCGTAGTACTAAGATGGGGTGCAGTTTCGCAGTTTTTTTCTCATTTAGAATATGTTTGATAAAATTATTTTCTTGGAGTTATTCTATAATGGTCTCTTTCATGATTTTATCTACTTAGTAGGTCTCACACAGTTAAATTTTTTTGTTTATTTGTAGAAATTGCGAATAGAGTCACATGGAACCTATCTTAGGTAATCAGGGAATAAATGAAAGCTTTTTATGATTTATCACATTTGAATCGAAAGAAAGATAATTTTGTACTTCGATGTGGGTACTGCGTTACCATGAAAGCTAGTTTTGGCCCCTCCCTCATTTCTTTAATTCTTTCTTCTTATGTTCAGCTGTGTGTAAATTTCGCTATTCAAGGAAATGCATCGTTGCATCGTATGGCCATTATAATTACTTAGTTACTTAGTCAGATCTCATTACATTAAGCACATTTTCGAGGTGTTTAATATGATATCTAATAATGTCTCATATATAACATATTTCTAGCAAAATTTATAAACATATACCTTTATTATATACATTACCTTTTATAATTACCTTAATTTTACCTTAGCATATACATTATAAACATTACCTTTTATTTGCAAATATCAATCACTTTTTAGCCTTTGAGGGTCAATCAGTAATGTCTCTGTAATATTAAATTCTCACTGAATAACCGAAAAAGTTTATTTTAAAATGACGAAAGGCAATTTTTGACATCCCTTCTCTTCACCCCCCAGGTACTGAACAGGTACTGAACAGGTAATCAGCATCACACACACACCCAAAGTTAAAAATATAAAATTTAGTTAAAAGTTTCTGGTGCGAATCTTGTTTAAATAAAGTGGGATAAAATATATCCCACCGCCTCTCAAGGGGTTAAAATGTACAATCAGTAATTTCACTTTAACCTTTCCAACTTAATTTAACACTACAATGTATTTTCTATCAGTGGTAATTCTCCGAATAAAGATCACTTTTGATAAAAGAAAATTGATCGATGTTTAAAGATGCGCGTTACATGGCAGTTATAAAATTGACAGATTAAAAATTAGGAAGAACAGATAATCATCTCTATATTTAAAACACAATGCAGCATTTTATAGTAGCTACGCTGAGCTTTCTACAGTACCAATTTTACCAAATATATTCTTTAGATGAAAGGTGTTTATTTGTGGATGCGCCCACACTAGCTATTTTTAAAAATATTCCAATTTTTATATTTTGATTTCAATTAAAAAAAAATAATAATGAAATTTATTCAAAATGGTGGCCATCGGATTACTTCGCTTGTTGTAGGAGAAAAGAAAGAGTGTGGTTTATTTTAGGTAACTTTCATTACAAAAAGCAATGTCTCTATTGCAGCCTTCCGGAGTTAAGCACTTCCCGAAAATTTTGGTATATTTTCACTGATCATGACCCACAGACCCCAAAACCACCCTCCGTTCAAATGTGACATATATATATCTGATTTTTGTCATGTGATAACTCTCGTATTTATCAACCGATTTGGATGAAGTTAATTGTATGCATAGTACATACCAATGTCTCGACCGATTTCGTTGGCCAGCTTCATCGGCCATGTTGTTTCAAAATGACGGCCATTTAAATTTTTTTTTAATTTAAAATTTTGAAAAGAAGTGCAAATGAATTAAAAACTGAAAATATTTTTTCTTAAATGTTTGACCTTAAAGGTCATTATTTATCATTAAAGGTCATTATTTATTAAATCCATAATCGCTAATTTCTGACCTGTTTCCAAAATCATTTTCATAAGTAAATGCATGCATGAAAATAGCTGGTATTTTTATTTATGTACTAAGAATTCTAACAGCCTTTCCCATTTCACCATAAAGATACATGTCTTATTTAATCTAATTTTCAACATGAGACGGATAAGGAAAGCAGAATTATACTTCAAGATGCATGATAATAATGACAGTAATTATTTATTTTATTTACGATATTTTTTCACATAAATTAAAGTTTTGACACTCATAATGTGCTACTGACATTATGTTCTCATTATTTTCAGGTGATTTGCATTATCATATTAGTCCCGTAAGTATTAGGTAATCCGTATAATGTGTATCTGTTTCTATGTTTTGAGAATTACCCTTATTTTTAATTTTTAATTCGTAAGTCAATATTTTAAAAGAAAAATGATCTAAATTTTTGTCAACTCTCATTTTGGTAATTTACCTATGTTGTACTAATACCAACTTATTGTAGTACTAAGGAATAGATTTTAATTTTCATTTTTCAAACTCATTTTAAAAAGTCCTTGGCCACATCGCAATGCTAACTGAACAAATGAAAACTTAAAGCAATAAAAATTTAATTTTGAAGTAATAATAAGGGGGGGGGGGGGAGTTGCAGAAACTACTAAAAAAATTTCTGGAATGTTTTCAAAATCCATAAATCTACATTCTGATAACACTTTATTCATTATTTCTTAATCTGTAGTGCATTTTCAATACATATGAACTGCTTTTAAACGAATGTTTAAAATATTCACAGCCAACGAGAGATCATCTCGTTGCGCTGAGCGAACGCTCATACAGTAACTCCACTTTTCTTTCTCGAGGAAATCGGTTTTCGCCCCCGGGAAATACGGTGCATTTTGTGAGAGTGCTTTCCCTAGGCGCTAGTACAATACTGGTCAGTAATGTATTATTATGTTATCATGTATACTATCATTAGAATATTAACGGCTTTTAGAAAGCCGTTTCCCAAGAATTTTAAAAGTCATAAATATGGAAAACTATGCCATACCGATGGGTGAATTAATTTATCTATTTTACTTTAAAAAAATAATGGTGTCAAACTTAAATATAAACAGTAATTTTATACAGAATTTATAATTCCTAAATAATATCTCTTCAGATTAATGTTATTCCTTTGACCAGTGTACCCAGTTTTGCATTACTATCTATCGGAATTTTTGCTGATATGTTTTTCCATCTATTTTTAATTAAAACAATGTATTTTAACCCTCGTAGTACTAAGATGGGGTGCAGTTTCGCAGTTTTTTTCTCATTTAGAATATGTTTGATAAAATTATTTTCTTGGAGTTATTCTATAATGGTCTCTTTCATGATTTTATCTACTTAGTAGGTCTCACACCGTTAAATTTTTTTGTTTATTTGTAGAAATTGCGAATAGAGTCACATGGAACCTATCTTAGGTAATCAGGGAATAAATGAAAGCTTTTTATGATTTATCACATTTGAATCGAAAGAAAGATAATTTTGTACTTCGCTGTGGGTACTGCGTTACCATGAAAGCTAGTTTTGGCCCCTCCCTCATTTCTTTAATTCTCTCTTCTTATGTTCAGCTGTGTGTAAATTTCGCTATTCAAGGAAATGCATCGTTGCATCGTATGGCCATTATAATTACTTAGTTACTTAGTCAGATCTCATTACATTAAGCACATTTTCGAGGTGTTTAATATGATATCTAATAATGTCTCATATATAACATATTTCTAGCAAAATTTATAAACATATACCTTTATTATATACATAACCTTTTATAATTACCTTAATTTTACCTTAGCATATACATTATAAACATTACCTTTTATTTGCAAATATCAATCACTTTTTAGCCTTTGAGGGTCAATCAGTAATGTCTCTGTAATATTAAATTCTCACTGAATAACCGAAAAAGTTTATTTTAAAATGACGAAAGGCAATTTTTGACATCCCTTCCCTTCACACCCCAGGTACTGAACAGGTACTGAACAGGTAATCAGCATCACACACACACCCAAAGTTAAAAATATAAAATTTAGTTAAAAGTTTCTGGTGCGAATCTTGTTTAAATAAAGTGGGATAAAATATATCCCACCGCCTCTCAAGGGGTTAAAATGTACAATCAGTAATTTCACTTTAACCTTTCCAACTTAATTTAACACTACAATGTATTTTCTATCAGTGGTAATTCTCCGAATAAAGATCACTTTTGATAAAAGAAAATTGATCGATGTTTAAAAATGCGCGTTACATGGCAGTTATAAAATTGACAGATTAAAAATTAGGAAGAACAGATAATCATCTCTATATTTAAAACACAAGGCAGCATTTTATAGTAGCTACGCTGAGCTTTCTACAGTACCAATTTTACCAAATATATTCTTTAGATGAAAGGTGTTTATTTGTGGATGTGCCCACACTAGCTATTTTTAAAAATATTCCAATTTTTATATTTTCATTTCAATTAAAAAAAATAATAATGAAATTTATTCAAAATGGTGGCCATCGGATTACTTCGCTTGTTGTAGGAGAAAAGAAATAGTGTGGTTTATTTTAGGTAACTTTCATTACAAAAAGCAAAGTCTCTATTGCAGCCTTCCGGAGTTAAGCACTTCCCGAAAATTTTGGTATATTTTCACTGATCATGACCCACAGACCCCAAAACCACCCTCCGTTCAAATGTGACATATATATATCTGATTTTTGTCATGTGATAACTCTCGTATTTATGAACCGATTTGGATGAAGTTAATTGTATGCATAGTACATACCAATGTCTCGACCGATTTCGTTGGCCAGCTTCATCGGCCATGTTGTTTCAAAATGACGGCCATTTAAATTTTTTTTTAATTTAAAATTTTGAAAAGAAGTGCAAATGAATTAAAAACTGAAAATATTTTTTCTTAAATGTTTGACCTTAATACAAGGATTCCGAAACATGTTTTGTTTCCTCTTTATCTTAGAAAATGGCTGAGTTATAGCACTTTGAATTTTTAGTGTGGCTAACATTTTGAAACGATCTGATGTTTGTCGCGCGATATCACGCGTATTTATGAATCGATTTGGATGTGACTTGGTGTATACATAGTACATATCAATGATTCGGCCGAGTTAGTTGGCCAGCTTCATCCGCCATCTTGTTTTAAAATGGCACAATTAAAAATTTTTTTTTTAAGTTTAAATTTTAAAATACAGTACAAAAAATTCGAAATTAAAAAATATTTTTTTCATATGTGTTTGAATGTGATACAAAGATTCTGGAGCATTTTTTGTTTCGTCTATACCTTAAAAAATATCTGAGTAATAGCAATTTGAATTTTTAGGCTGGCTGACATTTTGAAATTGTCTGATTTTTGTCACACGTTAACACGCGTATTTATGAACCGATTTGGATGTAACTTAGTGTGTACATAGTACACACATACACACTAATGGTCTCAACCGAGTTCGTTGACCAACTTCATCCGCCATCTTGTTTCAAAATAGCGGTGATTTAAAATTTTCAAAGAACATTTTATTTAAAATGAGGTATTAAAAAATTAGAAATTGAAAAGTATTTTTTCATATGTATTTGACCTTGATATAGAGATTTCTGAGCATTTTTTGTTTTGTCTATATCTTAAAAAGTGGCTGAGTTACATCACTTTGAATGTCTAGTGTGGCTGACATTTTGAAACTTTCTAATTTTTGTCATGCGATAACACTCGTATTTATAAACCGATTTAGATTTGACAAGGCATGTGCATAGTATATAGCATTGTTTGGACAAAGTTTGTTGGACAGCTCCTTCCGCCATTTTCTTTTAAAATGGCGACCATTAAAGGAAAATCAAATTTAAAATGAGATACAAAAAAATTAGGAATTGAAAAAAGTTTCTTTCTTGAGTGTTTAACCGTGATATAAGGATTCCGGCGAATTTTTTGTTTTGTCTTTATCTTAAAAAAAATGGCTGAGATATAGCAGTTTGAATTTCTAATATGGGTGACAGTTTGAAAAATCTGATTTTTGCCTTCAACAGCACTTGTATATATCAATCGATTTCAATGTGAGTGAGCATGTGCACAGGAATTACTAAGGTCTCGACCAAGTTCATTGGTTAGCTTCACCCACCATGTTCTTTTAAAATGGCGGGCACTTCAGGATAACGCCGAATTTGGCGACCCAATATACACTTTAAATAAAACCAGAGCTTGGATAAAGCAGACTAATTTTGCGAAATTCTGATTCATATTGAGTATTGACAAAAACTAGTATTGAATCTCCCCTAAACGGGTTCCACTAATTTGAGCTTCGTGTGTTTGAATAATATAACCTGGGTTTTTTAAAATAAGGAATATGAAAGCTACCTCTTCCTCTAGGCACTGGCCGAAAGGACTTTATTTTTTTTTACTATATCCTTATCGATGTCATTTTTACATTACAGTAACTTTAAAAAAATAATTTTTAAAAAAATGCAAGTAAAAGTGACTTCGCGCTTTAAAAAACACGCATTTTCCCTCATAAAACTGCTACATTTCAATATTTTTTTCAGCTCGCTGATACTGAGTTTGAGACACTAGACGAAATGCTTGTCGAAAGTGATTAAAAATACTTTTAACAAAATGATCAATTTCTTTGATAAAACGAAATATTTTACCATGAATGCTTCTAAAATCCACAACATTTTGTAATTATGTCTTTCCAGTACTGAGATTAGAGCCTCAAGTCAGGAGCGCGAATGTTGACATAAAAAAGTTGTAACATGACAAACATAACTTCAAATTTGGGAATATATTTATTGATAACCTATTGCGTGGTTAAAATATTTTTTAAATGGTGATTATGGATATGACAAATTGAACCTCTTGAACATTGAAATGAACCTCTGTTATCACAGTAGCCTGACTTCAACTTTTTTTTTTTTTTTTTTTTTTTTTTTTGCATTCATTGGCTACTTTAATAAAAATTAAATTCATTCACTATGTAAGTGTATTATTTTTTATTCTTATACTTACACGTATAATAGCTTATCATTTATTATAAATTGTACGAAATATTTTTATTCAGATCTCCAGTACCTTAACTTTATTCAATCTAATTAAGTTTTATGTGAGGAAAATTTCATTAAATTCCAATAAATTGTTGTTTCATAATGCATCGAAATTGAGTTTCAGTAGTTCCTAATACCATTACAGATATGTGAATATCAAACATTTATGTTAATTATTATTATAAATGTTTTTTAGGGAACTGCTTTTCATACATATCCCATTCTTTAAGTGGATCCTGTATACAAGTGTTCGGATGAAAATTTATTTTACAGCTTTCTTTATTTTCAAAATATACAACTAGTTCGATAAATTGAAAACATTAGATAGTACACATATACAAATAAATAATCAGTTAAAATTAAAATGGAGAATAGAAAAAATAAATTATATGCCCTCTCCTGCCCCCCCCCCCCTTACGAAAATGTTTAGAGAAAAGGTAATTATTTATTAAATCCATAATCGCTAATTTCTGACCTGTTTCCAAAATCATTTTCATAAGTAAATGCATGCATGAAAATAGCTGGTATTTTTATTTATGTACTAAGAATTCTAACAGCCTTTCCCATTTCACCATAAAGATAAATGTCTTATTTAATCTAATTTTCAACATGAGACGGATAAGGAAAGCAGAATTATACTTCAAGATGCATGATAATAATGACAGTAATTATTTATTTTATTTACGATATTTTTTCACATAAATTAAAGTTTTGACACTCATAATGTGCTACTGACATTATGTTCTCATTATTTTCAGGTGATTTGCATTATCATATTAGTCCCGTAAATATTAGGTAATCCGTATAATGTGTATCTGTTTCTATGTTTTGAGAATTACCCTTATTTTTAATTTTTAATTCGTAAGTCAATATTTTAAAAGAAAAATGATCTAAATTTTTGTCAACTCTCATTTTGGTAATTTACCTATGTTGTACTAATACCAACTTATTGTAGTACTAAGGAATAGATTTTAATTTTCATTTTTCAAACTCATTTTAAAAAGTCCTTGGCCACATCGCAATGCTAACTGAACAAATGAAAACTTAAAGCAATAAAAATTTAATTTTGAAGTAATAATAAGGGGGGGGGGGGGAGTTGCAGAAACTACTAAAAAAATTTCTGGAATGTTTTCAAAATCCATAAATCTACATTCTGATAACACTTTATTCATTATTTCTTAATCTGTAGTGCATTTTCAATACATATGAACTGCTTTTAAACGAATGTTTAAAATATTCACAGCCAACGAAAGAGATCATCTCGTTGCGCTGAGCGAACGCTCATACAGTAACTCCACTTTTCTTTCTCGAGGAAATCGGTTTTCGCCCCCGGGAAATACGGTGCATTTTGTGAGAGTGCTTTCCCTAGGCGCTAGTACAATACTGGTCAGTAATGTATTATTATGTTATCATGTATACTATCATTAGAATATTAACGGCTTTTAGAAAGCCGTTTCCCAAGAATTTTAAAAGTCATAAATATGGAAAACTATCCCATACCGATGGGTGAATTAATTTATCTATTTTACTTTAAAAAAATAATGGTGTCAAACTTAAATATAAACAGTAATTTTATACAGAATTTATAATTCCTAAATAATATCTCTTCAGATTAATATTATTCCTTTGACCAGTGTACCCAGTTTTGCATTACTATCTATCGGAATTTTTGCTGATATGTTTTTCCATCTATTTTTAATTAAAACAATGTATTTTAACCCTCGTAGTACTAAGATGGGGTGCAGTTTCGCAGTTTTTTTCTCATTTAGAATATGTTTGATAAAATTATTTTCTTGGAGTTATTCTATAATGGTCTCTTTCATGATTTTATCTACTTAGTAGGTCTCACACAGTTAAATTTTTTTGTTTATTTGTAGAAATTGCGAATAGAGTCACATGGAACCTATCTTAGGTAATCAGGGAATAAATGAAAGCTTTTTATGATTTATCACATTTGAATCGAAAGAAAGATAATTTTGTACTTCGCTGTGGGTACTGCGTTACCATGAAAGCTAGTTTTGGCCCCTCCCTCATTTCTTTAATTCTTTCTTCTTATGTTCAGCTGTGTGTAAATTTCGCTATTCAAGGAAATGCATCGTTGCATCGTATGGCCATTATAATTACTTAGTTACTTAGTCAGATCTCATTACATTAAGCCCATTTTCGAGGTGTTTAATATGATATCTAATAATGTCTCATATATAACATATTTCTAGCAAAATTTATAAACATATACCTTTATTATATACATTACCTTTTATAATTACCTTAATTTTACCTTAGCATATACATTATAAACATTACCTTTTATTTGCAAATATCAATCACTTTTTAGCCTTTGAGGGTCAATCAGTAATGTCTCTGTAATATTAAATTCTCCCTGAATAACCGAAAAAGTTTATTTTAAAATGACGAAAGGCAATTTTTGACATCCCTTCCCTTCACCCCCCAGGTACTGAACAGGTACTGAACAGGTAATCAGCATCACACACACACCCAAAGTTAAAAATATAAAATTTAGTTAAAAGTTTCTGGTGCGAATCTTGTTTAAATAAAGTGGGATAAAATATATCCCACCGCCTCTCAAGGGGTTAAAATGTACAATCAGTAATTTCACTTTAACCTTTCCAACTTAATTTAACACTACAATGTATTTTCTATCAGTGGTAATTCTCCGAATAAAGATCACTTTTGATAAAAGAAAATTGATCGATGTTTAAAAATGCGCGTTACATGGCAGTTATAAAATTGACAGATTAAAAATTAGGAAGAACAGATAATCATCTCTATATTTAAAACACAAGGCAGCATTTTATAGTAGCTACGCTGAGCTTTCTACAGTACCAATTTTACCAAATATATTCTTTAGATGAAAGGTGTTTATTTGTGGATGTGCCCACACTAACTATTTTTAAAAATATTCCAATTTTTATATTTTGATTTCAATTAAAAAAAAATAATAATGAAATTTATTCAAAATGGTGGCCATCGGATTACTTCGCTTGTTGTAGGAGAAAAGAAATAGTGGGGTTTATTTTAGGTAACTTTCATTACAAAAAGCAAAGTCTCTATTGCAGCCTTCCGGAGTTAAGCACTTCCCGAAAATTTTGGTATATTTTCACTGATCATGACCCACAGACCCCAAAACCACCCTCCGTTCAAATGTGACATATATATATCTGATTTTTGTCATGTGATAACTCTCGTATTTATGAACCGATTTGGATGAAGTTAATTGTATGCATAGTACATACCAATGTCTCGACCGATTTCGTTGGCCAGCTTCATCGGCCATGTTGTTTCAAAATGACGGCCATTTAAATTTTTTTTTTATTTAAAATTTTGAAAAGAAGTGCAAATGAATTAAAAACTTAAAATATTTTTTCTTAAATGTTTGACCTTAATACAAGGATTCCGAAACATGTTTTGTTTCCTCTTTATCTTAGAAAATGGCTGAGTTATAGCACTTTGAATTTTTAGTGTGGCTAACATTTTGAAACGATCTGATATTTGTCGCGCGATATCACGCGTATTTATGAATCGATTTGGATGTGACTTGGTGTATACATAGTACATATCAATGATTCGGCCGAGTTAGTTGGCCAGCTTCATCCGCCATCTTGTTTTAAAATGGCACCATTAAAAAATTTTTTTTTAAGTTTAAATTTTAAAATACAGTACAAAAAATTCGAAATTAAAAAATATTTTTTTCATATGTGTTTGAATGTGATACAAAGATTCTGGAGCATTTTTTGTTTCGTCTATACCTTAAAAAATATCTGAGTAATAGCAATTTGAATTTTTAGGCTGGCTGACATTTTGAAACTGTCTGATTTTTGTCACACGTTAACACGCGTATTTATGAACCGATTTGGATGTAACTTAGTGTGTACATAGTACACACATACACACTAATGGTCTCAACCGAGTTCGTTGACCAACTTCATCCGCCATCTTGTTTCAAAATGGCGGTGATTTAAAATTTTCAAAGAACATTTTATTTAAAATGAGGTATTAAAAAATTAGAAATTGAAAAGTATTTTTTCATATGTATTTGACCTTGATATAGAGATTTCTGAGCATTTTTTGTTTTGTCTATATCTTAAAAAGTGGCTGAGTTACATCACTTTGAATGTCTAGTGTGGCTGACATTTTGAAACTTTCTAATTTTTGTCATGCGATAACACTCGTATTTATAAACCGATTTAGATTTGACAAGGCATGTGCATAGTATATAGCATTGTCTGGACAAAGTTTGTTGGACAGCTCCTTCCGCCATTTTCTTTTAAAATGGCGACCATTAAACGAAAATCAAATTTAAAATGAGATACAAAAAAATTAGGAATTGAAAAAAGTTTCTTTCTTGAGTGTTTAACCGTGATATAAGGATTCCGGCGAATTTTTTGTTTTGTCTTTATCTTAAAAAAAATGGCTGAGATATAGCAGTTTGAATTTCTAATATGGGTGACAGTTTGAAAAATCTGATTTTTGCCTTCAACAGCACTTGTATATATCAACCGATTTCAATGTGAGTGAGCATGTGCACAGGAATTACTAAGGTCTCGACCAAGTTCATTGGTTAGCTTCACCCACCATGTTCTTTTAAAATGGCGGGCACTTCAGGATAACGCCGAATTTGGCGACCCAATATACACTTTAAATAAAACCAGAGCTTGGATAAAGCAGACTAATTTTGCGAAATTCTGATTCATATTCAGTATTGACAAAAACTAGTATTGAATCTCCCCTAAACGGGTTCCACTAATTTGAGCTTCGTGTGTTTGAATAATATAACCTGGGTTTTTTTAAATAAGGAATATGAAAGCTACCTCTTCCTCTAGGCACTGGCCGAAAGGACTTTATTTTTTTTTACTATATCCTTATCGATGTCATTTTTACATTACAGTAACTTTAAAAAAATAATTTTTAAAAAAATGCAAGTAAAAGTGACTTCGCGCTTTAAAAAACACGCATTTTCCCTCATAAAACTGCTACATTTCAATATTTTTTTTAGCTCGCTGATACTGAGTTTGAGACACTAGACGAAATGCTTGTCGAAAGTGATTAAAAATACTTTTAACAAAATGATCAATTTCTTTGATAAAACGAAATATTTTACCATGAATGCTTCTAAAATCCACAACATTTTGTAATTATGTCTTTCCAGTACTGAGATTAGAGCCTCAAGTCAGGAGCGCGAATGTTGACATAAAAAAGTTGTAACATGACAAACATGACTTCAAATTTGGGAATATATTTATTGATAACCTATTGCGTGGTTAAAATATTTTTTAAATGGTGATTATGGATATGACAAATTGAACCTCTTGAACATTGAAATGAACCTCTGTTATCCCAGTAGCCTGACTTCAACTTTTTTTTTTTTTTTTTTTTTTTGTATTCATTGGCTACTTTAATAAAAATTAAATTCATTCACTATGTAAGTGTATTATTTTTTATTCTTATACTTACACGTATAATAGCTTATCATTTATTATAAATTGTACGAAATATTTTTATTCAGATCTCCAGTACCTTAACTTTATTCAATCTAATTAAGTTTTATGTGAGGAAAATTTCATTAAATTCCAATAAATTGTTGTTTCATAATGCATCGAAATTGAGTTTCAGTAGTTCCTAATACCATTACAGATATGTGAATATCAAACATTTATGTTAATTATTATTATAAATGTTTTTTAGGGAACTGCTTTTCATGCATATCCCATTCTTTAAGTGGATCCTGTATACAAGTGTTCGGATGAAAATTTATTTTACAGCTTTCTTTATTTTCAAAATATACAGCTAGTTCGATAAATTGAAAACATTAGATAGTACACATATACAAATAAATAATCAGTTAAAATTAAAATGGAGAATAGAAAAAATAAATTATATGCCCTCTCCTGCCCCCCCCTTACGAAAATGTTTAGAGAAAAGGTAATTATTTATTAAATCCATAATCGCTAATTTCTGACCTGTTTCCAAAATCATTTTCATAAGTAAATGCATGCATGAAAATAGCTGGTATTTTTATTTATGTACTAAGAATTCTAACAGCCTTTCCCATTTCACCATAAAGATACATGTCTTATTTAATCTAATTTTCAACATGAGACGGATAAGGAAAGCAGAATTATACTTCAAGATGCATGATAATAATGACAGTAATTATTTATTTTATTTACGATATTTTTTCACATAAATTAAAGTTTTGACACTCATAATGTGCTACTGACATTATGTTCTCATTATTTTCAGGTGATTTGCATTATCATATTAGTCCCGTAAGTATTAGGTAATCCGTATAATGTGTATCTGTTTCTATGTTTTGAGAATTACCCTTATTTTTAATTTTTAATTCGTAAGTCAATATTTTAAAAGAAAAATGATCTAAATTTTTGTCAACTCTCATTTTGGTAATTTACCGATGTTGTACTAATACCAACTTATTGTAGTACTAAGGAATAGATTTTAATTTTCATTTTTCAAACTCATTTTAAAAAGTCCTTGGCCACATCGCAATGCTAACTGAACAAATGAAAACTTAAAGCAATAAAAATTTAATTTTGAAGTAATAATAAGGGTGGGGGGGGGGGGAGTTGCAGAAACTACTAAAAAAATTTCTGGAATGTTTTCAAAATCCATAAATCTACATTCTGATAACACTTTATTCATTATTTCTTAATCTGTAGTGCATTTTCAATACATATGAACTGCTTTTAAACGAATGTTTAAAATATTCACAGCCAACGAAAAAGATCATCTCGTTGCGCTGAGCGAACGCTCATACAGTAACTCCACTTTTCTTTCTCGAGGAAATCGGTTTTCGCCCCCGGGAAATACGGTGCATTTTGTGAGAGTGCTTTCCCTAGGCGCTAGTACAATACTGGTCAGTAATGTATTATTATGTTATCATGTATACTATCATTAGAATATTAACGGCTTTTAGAAAGCCGTTTCCCAAGAATTTTAAAAGTCATAAATATGGAAAACTATCCCATACCGATGGGTGAATTAATTTATCTATTTTACTTTAAAAAAATAATGGTGTCAAACTTAAATATAAACAGTAATTTTATACAGAATTTATAATTCCTAAATAATATCTCTTCAGATTAATATTATTCCTTTGACCAGTGTACCCAGTTTTGCATTACTATCTATCGGAATTTTTGCTGATATGTTTTTCCATCTATTTTTAATTAAAACAATGTATTTTAACCCTCGTAGTACTAAGATGGGGTGCAGTTTCGCAGTTTTTTTCTCATTTAGAATATGTTTGATAAAATTATTTTCTTGGAGTTATTCTATAATGGTCTCTTTCATGATTTTATCTACTTAGTAGGTCTCACACAGTTAAATTTTTTTGTTTATTTGTAGAAATTGCGAATAGAGTCACATGGAACCTATCTTAGGTAATCAGGGAATAAATGAAAGCTTTTTATGATTTATCACATTTGAATCGAAAGAAAGATAATTTTGTACTTCGCTGTGGGTACTGCGTTACCATGAAAGCTAGTTTTGGCCCCTCCCTCATTTCTTTAATTCTTTCTTCTTATGTTCAGCTGTGTGTAAATTTCGCTATTCAAGGAAATGCATCGTTGCATCGTATGGCCATTATAATTACTTAGTTACTTAGTCAGATCTCATTACATTAAGCACATTTTCGAGGTGTTTAATATGATATCTAATAATGTCTCATATATAACATATTTCTAGCAAAATTTATAAACATATACCTTTATTATATACATTACCTTTTATAATTACCTTAATTTTACCTTAGCATATACATTATAAACATTACCTTTTATTTGCAAATATCAATCACTTTTTAGCCTTTGAGGGTCAATCAGTAATGTCTCTGTAATATTAAATTCTCACTGAATAACCGAAAAAGTTTATTTTAAAATGACGAAAGGCAATTTTTGACATCCCTTCCCTTCACACCCCAGGTACTGAACAGGTACTGAACAGGTAATCAGCATCACACACACACCCAAAGTTAAAAATATAAAATTTAGTTAAAAGTTTCTGGTGCGAATCTTGTTTAAATAAAGTGGGATAAAATATATCCCACCGCCTCTCAAGGGGTTAAAATGTACAATCAGTAATTTCACTTTAACCTTTCCAACTTAATTTAACACTACAATGTATTTTCTATCAGTGGTAATTCTCCGAATAAAGATCACTTTTGATAAAAGAAAATTGATCGATGTTTAAAAATGCGCGTTACATGGCAGTTATAAAATTGACAGATTAAAAATTAGGAAGAACAGATAATCATCTCTATATTTAAAACACAAGGCAGCATTTTATAGTAGCTACGCTGAGCTTTCTACAGTACCAATTTTACCAAATATATTCTTTAGATGAAAGGTGTTTATTTGTGGATGTGCCCACACTAGCTATTTTTAAAAATATTCCAATTTTTATATTTTGATTTCAATTAAAAAAAAATAATAATGAAATTTATTCAAAATGGTGGCCATCGGATTACTTCACTTGTTGTAGGAGAAAAGAAATAGTGGGGTTTATTTTAGGTAACTTTCATTACAAAAAGCAAAGTCTCTATTGCAGCCTTCCGGTGTTAAGCACTTCCCGAAAATTTTGGTATATTTTCACTGATCATGACCCACAGACCCCAAAACCACCCTCCGTTCAAATGTGACATATATATATCTGATTTTTGTCATGTGATAACTCTCGTATTTATCAACCGATTTGGATGAAGTTAATTGTATGCATAGTACATACCAATGTCTCGACCGATTTCGTTGGCCAGCTTCATCGGCCATGTTGTTTCAAAATGACGGCCATTTAAATTTTTTTTTAATTTAAAATTTTGAAAAGAAGTGCAAATGAATTAAAAACTGAAAATATTTTTTCTTAAATGTTTGACCTTAAAGGTCATTATTTATCATTAAAGGTCATTATTTATTAAATCCATAATCGCTAATTTCTGACCTGTTTCCAAAATCATTTTCATAAGTAAATGCATGCATGAAAATAGCTGGTATTTTTATTTATGTACTAAGAATTCTAACAGCCTTTCCCATTTCACCATAAAGATACATGTCTTATTTAATCTAATTTTCAACATGAGACGGATAAGGAAAGCAGAATTATACTTCAAGATGCATGATAATAATGACAGTAATTATTTATTTTATTTACGATATTTTTTCACATAAATTAAAGTTTTGACACTCATAATGTGCTACTGACATTATGTTCTCATTATTTTCAGGTGATTTGCATTATCATATTAGTCCCGTAAGTATTAGGTAATCCGTATAATGTGTATCTGTTTCTATGTTTTGAGAATTACCCTTATTTTTAATTTTTAATTCGTAAGTCAATATTTTAAAAGAAAAATGATCTAAATTTTTGTCAACTCTCATTTTGGTAATTTACCTATGTTGTACTAATACCAACTTATTGTAGTACTAAGGAATAGATTTTAATTTTCATATTTCAAACTCATTTTAAAAAGTCCTTGGCCACATCGCAATGCTAACTGAACAAATGAAAACTTAAAGCAATAAAAATTTAATTTTGAAGTAATAATAGGGGGGGGGGGGGGAGTTGCAGAAACTACTAAAAAAATTTCTGAAATGTTTTCAAAAACCATAAATCTCTACATTCTGATAACACTTTATTCATTATTTGTTAATTTGTAGTGCATTTTCAATACATATGAACTACTTTTAAACGAATGTTTAAAGTATTCACAGCCAACGAAAGAGATCATCTCGTTGCGCTGAGCGAACACTCATACAGTAACTCCACTTTTCTCCCGCGTTGAAACCGGTTTTCGCCCCCGGGAAACATGGTGCATTTTGTGAGAACTAGCGTCTAAATCGCGCCCCTCACAACGGCTCATATCACAAATGCACCCGCAAAATTTCCTAGCACGGCGCGCTGACTCATAGTATGCTTTGTTTACTTTCAGCTTAAAAGCGGAGCATTGCATATCCTGTCTTCATAATTTTTAGAAATTAAAAACAAAAATAATAAAACAGCTAACAAATATCATTCATGTACAAGTAAAATGAGCTTTATTTAAAACCGGATTTAAATTGCCTTATATCATCATTTATTTGTATTATTATTATTTTTTTTTTTTATCTGGAAAAAATCAGTTTATTTTTTCTTTTGGATTGATTTTTACTGGAGACGGGATTTTTTATTTATTATTGTTCAATAAAGAGAAATTAAAACAATATTACTGACGACTTAAACATAATGAAAGAGGTAACATTTTATAAAATTTCTGTCTTTTAGAAAAGAAAAAAACCTCTCCATTATTTTATGAAAGTAAATATTAGAATACATTTAAAAAAATCTGCCTTTTAAGTATCAATGCGAGATACAATATCTTAAAAATAAAAGTATGGATAAATATTCTTTTTTAAAAACTGCTTCATTTCCTAGTTAGATGATCACATTATTTTTGTAAGAATATAACTAGACTGATGTGCCAAATCCAAAACTTTATTCTATCTCATACATGTTAATAATTCAAAATTCGCTATCACAGTGCTAAAATTAAATGGCAATCTATGTCCATCATGAGGATTGTAAAGGTATATAGGTTCGTTGAATTGAATGTATTTAATAAAAAGATATAAGTATCGCATTGTTTCAAACAAGTCATTGAATTTAGGAACCCGATCTCTTAGATGTCCGTAACCAAAATTCCAACCCAAAGTATATAAAATCAAGACCTGTTATTCAATATACACCCAAGTCTAATAAGGATCTCTTTACGTGAAAATGTAACAGAATACTAAGTTTGATTAAATTGCGTGCATTATTTTTTGAGATGTAGCTTTTGCGAAAACAGTGAAAAAATTCAGCATAGTAGCGCTACCTGTTGTGTGATTTACACCAAAAGCTAATCAGTAACAGCTTACATCAACGTCTAACTGAATATGAAATTTGATGAAAATCCGTGCATTAGTTCTTCAGATAGAGCTATTAATTGCTCAGAAATCGTACAGAAAGTAGCACAGCAGTGCCACCTGTTGGGCGATATACACCAAAAATTAATTAAGCTAGTTTATATCAACTTCTAACTGAATCTAAAGTTGTATTAAATTCCGTACATCAATTCTTGATAGAGTTGTTGCTGAAATCGTGAAAAAGTCAGCATAGTAACGCCACCTGTTGGGCGATATACACCAAACACTAATTAGACCCATTTTATACCAAGGTCTAACTTAATCTATAGGTTTGTGAAATTTCGTGTATTAGTTATTGAGATAAAGCGCCCTCAAAATTTTTGTCACATACAGACAGACTCACAGACAGACATTTTTTAAAAACCATTAAATCGTGTTCAGGATTTTCTATAACGTATAAATCCATCGAAAACCGGAAGTCGAAAAATTTCCCGAATCCAACTAATTTCTTCTTTAATAGATAGAAGAACGTAAAAATGGGAAACATAGATTTTTCATTTTCAATTTTTATTAGTAATTAAAATCAGTACAAAACCCCTCAACGGGTTAAACGTTTGTGACACAGCACTTTACCTTACGTCTCTAAAAATTTTAAATATAGGTCTAAAAAATAATGATATCAAAATTTGAGTAACGCTATGCTATTAATTAAAAGAAAAGTGTATCATCATTTTTATTTTTCTATTTATATTCACAAGTGCAAACAGTATTTTCAACATCAATTGATATATATGCAATTTATTCACTAATACTTTTTCATTCAGGTCTCTCATAAATTCAAAATATGGGTTTTAAATGAGATGATATGAAAATTTGAGTGGCAAATTTAGAGGTCGTTAAAAAGTTTGTTTTAAAATTCGATAAAAATTATTTTTGGTTTGTCTTTTTAAATATACTTTCACATTTAAATGATATTTTTAATTTCCCAGTACACTGTTAAATATATCACATTTTCACTGAGCCTATATGATACATTGAAATATATTTATTTCAATCGATTGAGTTATCTTTTGTGTCAAGCTATCCAAAAATCATAAGTAAAATTTATGTAAATGTTTTGTTTGCGCCATAGTAGCCAAATTAAATAAAATATATGCAAATCGATAACAGGACAGAAAGAAATCCGATAGTTTTTTTTTTTTTTAATACTTTATTTAAAGAAAATAATCTGTAACATTTTCCGTTCAGTAAAAAGAATAAATAAGTAATTACTGTTAATTTTGGAGCTTTAAATGAGCACGTGGAAAGCATGTTCAAAGTTTAGCCATATATGCATTTCTTGCTTTATACTTTGCACTCACATCTGGAGTCCCTGATGACTGATAATTACGAGGGTTACTCTGAAATTTTTGAGATACAACTAGGTTTTTAAAGTTATACTTATAAAATTTCAGGTGTGTTCAAAGTAGTTTCCTCGAGCATCAATGCACTTTTGTAGACGAATTTTTCACAGATTAAATGCCTCAAGCCATCCATTTCTTGGAATAGATGAAAAAAAATGCATTTATAGCCACATCAATCTCTTCTTCTGAATGAAAACGTCATCCACGTAAGTTGTTTTTTAGATTAAAGAATAACCACAAGTCACACATAGCTAGATCAGGTGAATACGGCGGATGTTCATCAATTTCATTCGTTTTTGTTTAAGAAACTCAACTGTTAATCCAGCTGTATGTGAAGATGCATTGTAATGGTGAAGCATTATTCCCCCAACATTCACTTCTTGCAGAATTTCTGGAAGACATTTAGTGGTATACCAGTTTGCTGTTACTGTCTTATGTCCTTCCAACTTGTTGACTTTGACCAATCCCGTACTTCTGAAGAAAACGGCATACATCACTTTTTTCAATGTGCGTTGTCTTTTCACCATTGTCGGCGTGGGATCATTTTCAAAGACCCATACTTTGCTTTCTTGACGTGTTGGAACGTCAAAAAACGGTATGTACGTTCCATCATCCGTTACAATTTTAGAAATGATGCGGTGGCCACCATCATTTAGCAATTTAAGAGTTTCTTTACTGATTCTGAAACGCTCCTCTTTTTAGTGCTCAGTTAGATTATGGGGAATCCAACGGAAAACTACTTTTTTCATATGCAATTCTTCATGAATAATTTTGTGTATGGCTGCGGATCCAATGTTAAGTTCCTTCTGTATCATTAGATAGGTACAGCGATTATCATCCATTAACATTTTTCGTATGGCAGATACATTATCCGGGAATTCTGCCGACGGCTGCCTTCCTGTGTGTTCTTCATCCTGAAGAAAATTGCGACCTCTGCTAAATTCTTTAAATCATCTGAATACAGTAGCACGAGCTGAAGATTCATCACCAAATGCTAATTTCAACCGTTGAACGCACTCCTCTTGATTTAATCCTGCTTTAAAATCGTAGAAAATCATGGCGCGAAAATGTTCTCGCGTCAACTCCATTTTCTCTTCTGTTCAAAATTTATCCTACGCTAAACAAATTGAAGTAAGTCAGTAAAAAAATCGTCTGCTGTGTTAAAATACTTTGTATTTTAAAATTAAACCATTATTTTTATTTTGTAAATTCTCGTCTGCGTGTATCTCAATAATTTCAGAGTAACCCTCGTATAAACAGTGAAGTTCATAATAATAAATGAAGAGTGTCTCATTCAAGCCGATACAGCTCAAATCAATGAGTAATGTAGAAAATTTCCGAAGAAACAAAAGAATTTGTGAAATACAGATAGTTTCGGCCGAATTTTCAGCAGCATTTTCCCCGAAAACGAACGTTTGTCGAAATTCAGATTTTGGGCGAAAGACGTAACAAATATTTCTGTCGATCTACACTTAAAGTCACTCAAACTTTTAAATCTATTATACTCAACTCATTAGTCGCTTATTCTCTGATATCTAATGCCAGATATTTAAGATCTGACTGCTTACCTTTACCTAAGAAAGCCATTGTAAAAACTAATATTCATATAGGGGAGCTAGGGGATGTATGGGACAAGGGATGGATGGGACATTCTCAATATTTCAGGCAATAAACATTTATTTTCAATTGCTTCCTAACCCCCATATACCTCTAACACAGTGTGCTTTAGAACTAAAAGTAGGATCACATTGCTGTTTTCATTTTCCTTCAAAGTTGCATTTTCTGAAATCTCTGCTTAAAAGTAAGTTTTTTTTTACATTTGAAGATGTGAAATATCTTATACAATATAAAAAATTAAGCTATGTTGTAGTTATTTATTTTAAGGTTCAATATCAATAATTAAAATGAATGAATAGTAATCATTGTGACAAAATAATTTTTGAGGTAAAATGGCTGAGAAGGGACATTATGCATCATGGGGATGATTGGGACATTTCAAATGGGGATGAATGGGACATTCTCACTCCTCCCTAGAAATGTTGAAAATTTTATTTATTAATTAAATAGTATTATATAGGATGATAAATCAATAATTTACGTCAATTAATAGTATTAAATAGCATTATATGAGTTGTTATTGTTTAAAATTTCTGAGTGTTACTTATTGTATTGTAATAATTATTAATGGATTATCCAAAAATTGGTACTAAAACGTAATCAAAATAGATAAAATTGATAAAAATAGTATATGTGTATTGATCAAACGGGGGAAATTATATTGAATTTTGAAATATTGCACAAATGTTAAATCCCCACCCCTAACATATTGGGTCAATCGGAAAGTCAGGTCGTGTTGGGAAAATCAATTCGTACCGGAAAATTCAATCATTTAATTATTAGACACTGATTCCGATATCTAATGTCTAAAAATTATCGGGCAGAATTTTCCGGTACGAATTGATTTTCCCAACACGACATGACTTTCCGATCGACACAATAATTTCCGTTCAGCATGTTTCTACGATACATTTACATAGCTGCCAACTTGTACGGATTTTTCATACCAATAAAATTTAATAGAAATTTAGGACTTATTTAAACGTTAAAATTTCTTGAAATTCGGCGATTCAATTAACTAAAATTTACTATTATATTTTAGTGGTAGGAAAAATCCGTACAAGTTGGCAGTTATGCATTTAATTAATATTTATTAATAAGTTATGATTGAAAATTATTAGCTATGCTATATTTAAAAGACATTTTGCACTTTCATTTCAAATCTAAAATGCCTCATAAGTGGAAAAAAAGAACAGGTTGATAGCCGAAGTCCGCATTAAAAATTAAAACTGCAATAAAAGGAAGTTATTGAAAAAAAAAAACATATTGATTCGTGCTGTAAAATCATATATTACAAATATAATTTTCATATAAGGTTATAATTATAAATTTTAATTTGGCAAAATTGAATACAGGGAGGAAAATCTTTGTGTCCCATCCATCCCTATTAGTGTCCCATTCATCCCTGCTGTGGGGATGATTGGGACAGGGAGGAACTTTTTTTGAATTCATAATATTTTTATGAATAAATCATAATCTAGAATAAATATTGTTCATATATGTTGGCAAATACCTAAATGTATGAAATATGATATATAATATTGATAGTAACTTAAAAAAAATATAAAAAAAATATTTTTGTGAAAATGTCCCATTCATCCCCCACCTCCCCTACTATTTATTCTTTCCTTTAAATACTGAAACAACCAGAGATTTGATAAGTAAAAAAATAACAAAATTAACAAAATTCGTATTCATAACATTTAAACGACAACATTTTTATTCAGAAGTATTCCTCTACATTCATCTATTTATTTTAGTCAGAATCAATAAATAAAAATTTAATCTCACTACTATCAAATATATTTAAAATGATTTTGTTCCCCACGCCAAAAACAACCTTTCTCAGTAGCACAGGGTGCATTTGTGATATGAGCCGTTGTGAGGGGCACGATTTAGACGTTAGTGCTATAACATATCAGCAGCCTAGTAACTTGATCAGAGATTCTGCAATTAATCACCATACCGCGAAATTCGATTTATTAGAGGATGTTATTTTCATTTAATATTAATGGTGTCTATGATTTATTTTAAAGTTATTTGAATAAGAGTTAAATTTTGGAGTGAAAAGTATGGATATGGTTTGATAGATGAATATGGAAGATAATTTTTTCATATCAAGAGGTTTAAATACCAGAAATATATATATATTTTTTTTAACTGAAGAGATTTTAGTTATTTTTCACGCTTTAAGGAGCTTTTCTGTTTACTTTTCTTGCTAAATTCTTTTTTAATATTTGGTTATTTTTCCTTCATTATAATATTAAAAATTATGTCCTAAAAGCAAAAATGAGCATTTTATGCTTTTATCAAATGCACTCAAAATTTAAATAGTCATCAATGAAATCAGAAAAAGCACATTCATGATTAATTTATTTTTTTGTATTTATTTTTGACTTATATTCAAAAAGAGTTTATTCATTGACTCTGTGCTTTTCTTGAACATAGAGATCTGTATTGATTATCTTGTTTGGCAGAATTTCGTACTAAATAAAGATTTTTTATTTTTTATTTTTTATTTTATTTTTTTTTTTTAAGGAGCATTAAAAGTAAGTTCTAGTTTTTCTTTCTTTTTTTTCCCCTTTTAAATATTTTTATTAGATTTCTTTGATAAATTTGAGGTAACCGAAAAATATGTATCATTAAAAAGTGTGTCTATAAGTATTTATTCTGGCATCACTGATCTAGGCACATTCTGACTGACACTTGTTCAGAGAATGAACACCGCCACAGCAGCGATATTTGGCATTTAGTACAAAAACTCTTTATTTTAACTGTTAGATGTACACGATATATATTGTAACGATAGCTAATGACATTGATTTTGCTTCACTTAAAAGCTTTTCTTTTTCCAGAAAGTATTTTTTTTTTTTAAATTAACAATTGCCCCATTTCTACAATGCAGAAATTACGAGAAAATAAGAGCAATTAATATGAGGGTCTAAAAGTGGTACATGTGGCTATAGAAATGAAGCGAACTTTCTCGGTCAGTTTAACTGTAAAAGTTATTTGATAACTTTTAAGATACGTCGCTCATTCCAAGGATGGTGTAAATACGGTTGATTTCACCGCCCCCTTACCTGAACCCACTTAAAAATGTAACAGAGTGATTTACAGGAAGTTCATAATTAATCTACCCTATTTTAAAGTTGTCTATAGACGAAACCATTGTTCAGAATGTTGTGAAATTTTTTGGAGGACATAATAAAAGTATGGGAATTTGTTTGAGCGAAAAAAAGAAATGGGAGGCCTTTTTTTTTAAGAATTACACATTTACGATAGTTAACAAATTTTGTTATAACCAAACATGTTCTGCATGACGGTCATCCTTTTCAGATACCATCTGGAATCGTAAGACAGCCTGTTCCACACTTGACCGCAGTATGTTCTGGGAACATGTCGTGAAATGCTGTCTTTAGAATAAGGTTAATTTAAAAAATAAAATTTCTAATCTGTCTTAATGCTAATTGTGTAATTTAATAAAAATCGCCCTGTGGTGGCGAAATTCTCAACTATTTTTATTTATTTTTTTTAGATTAAAGAAATCTCCCTCTCTTTATCATGTCTTTCGTAAAATTTCACAAATTAATGATCAATAGTTTTGTCTGAAGACAACTTTAAACTAGGGTTGTTTAATTATGGACACCCTGTATATACATATATATTCATATACATGTATATATTCATAAATATATACATATTCATATATATATGTGTGTGTGTGTGTATATACATATATTCATGCATGCAAAAGTGTATGATTTCGATTATGTAGTGTTTTCATTTTGACGAGAAAATATTATGACAGATTTATTGGCTTGCAATGTGGTATAAGAGTATGAAAATGCGAAAACAGCAGCAAAAATATGCAATATTACACTGATTATTAAACAGCTTTAACTGTTTATTATTATCTTTGTTCATTATTAATCTTTGCATATTACCATACTAACACACTGGTAAAGAAACAATAAAAGTTAGATCTAGGAGGCCTTTCTAAAACCTATATTTTCTTAATAAAACTTTCAATTTCCACTTATAAATAAAAATTTATTAAACAAAATAAGGTTTATTTTTAGATAGAATTTTATAATGTAATCGAATACAATAACTGCACTCTTTCGTTCTTCTTGCTTTTTATTTTTATTTATTTATTCATCAATTTATTGCAAAATTTAACATTGGATGATTTCATTTTTCAGCGGTAAAATTATCACTATGGGAAATCTTATTGTTTTTATATATATTAAATTTCAATTATTTAAAAAAAAACATGTATCATTATTGATTATAAATTAGAATATAAGATATTTATTTAAAAAAATTAATTAAAATGTACACAAATTTTATACTAGTTAAAACGATTCTCGTACATAATTCATATTTGACGGTAAATTACATGAAAAAAAAATCCCATTAAATACATTTTGGTTTTTAAAAATAAATCATTTGTATAATAATTTTTTTCACCCCAAATTTATTTTATAAAATATAGTTTAATTTAGTCAGGAGCATTAGAAGGACAAAATTGTATTTTATTTCATGTCCGTAGAGGGCGACAGCAGTAAGCGATATTATGTTTGCCAGAAAAGCTTTGAAGAACGGGAGCATGGTCCCCTAGATGATGCGCGGGAAGTATGCCCAGCAGGACAAGAGCCGATGATTTAACTGTTTCCGGGACAAATGAATGTGTTTCTGTCATGTTTAATTAACCCTGGAATGTTCGAATTTTTTTTTTTTTTTTTTCAAATTAAGGAATAACAATTTTGTAGCAGTTTTCCACAAAATTAAATTTTAATTAAAAGTTTTCAGTGCAAATCTTGATTAAAATTAGGTGGGATGTAATATGTGTAACCGCTCTTCAAGGGGTAGGTTGAGTTGCTCTTTTCTTTAACAGCGGCCAAATTCGATTCCTCTTAAACGGCCTTCACAATCATCCCTTACTTTCAGAATAGTTAAAGGACCACTTTTACTGGTAGATGGCGCAAATTCCTACTGTAAATTCTGTAAATTAGAGAGGTTTGCTACTGTAAATAATGCTTTGTAAATGTTACTTTTATACATAAAAATAGAAGAAACATCCCAATATATGCGTTATAAAAGGTATATATAGCATATGTATTGTACTTCGGGGATTTTTATACTACAAACGAAAAAAAACTGTAAGATTTAGAAGTAAAATAAATAAATACAATACTTTAAAGTAACAACATGTATAATAATCACTTATAAACAGATTAAAGTTTATTTCTACATTTACAAATATTTAAATTCTTGATTACTTGAAACATTAAGAATGCTGATCATAAAATACTCAGTAAAAGACTAAAAAATAATATTTGCTAGTTTCACAACATTAATAAATATAAAGGAAAAAATAGTTTTAAAAAACTTCTTTTAAACAATCAATGTTCATCTTCAAAATCACACCTAATCTAACCGCAATTCACGTTTTTGCAAAAAACAACAACAACAACAAAGAAAAAAAAAACTTCAAGATTCCGTTGCAATTCATTATTTTGGTACGGGCACAGAACTCTATTGTTTAAAACTCACTGATTCTTCGCAGAAAGCGCAAGCAAGTTAATTTATTAAAAACTATATGATTATTGGCTCGGTTTGTTTTTCAACATGGGGCAATGGGAAAGAAAAAAGGAAATGTACATAAAATAGATTATGGACAACTTTCTAAAATTTTAAACATATAAGAGATTCTGGCGACAGAGAAATAGAAATATATATATATATATATTAATCACAGATTTCGTTAATATTTGGAAATTTTTCCATAGAGAAACATTTGGCTTGCATACAATATTTCAAATGAAAATCAAATTTCAATTGCTTAAAAGGTTGGCAAGACTACAAACGTAGCATATAATAGTGAGAAGTTCCATTCTGGGTATCGTTCCATGTGGTTTAGTCGGTAGAACGTCAGTGCGCTATACTGATGGCCCGGGTTCAAGTCACGGCATAGAATCTTTTCCACGAGGTTAGTCTTTGCGCCTTTTAAGCAATTGAAATTTGATTTTCATTTGAAACACAGATTTCATTATGTTCGGAAAATATAACAAGAAATGTTATAAAATAAAATATTCGAATTCTGGTCAAGGTCATAGTATAAAAAATATATTAAAAATACAGTACATGCTTCACAATATTTTTGCCCTCATCTCCCGCTCACATCCTATCCGATCAAGGATGATCGGATCAGAAAATATAACAGATAAATCAGAAAAAACACATTCATGATTAATTTATTTTTTTCATTTATTAGGTAGCTTTCATTACAAAAAGCTACCTAATGCAGCCGTTCGGAGGAAAGCGATTTCAAAAAATTTTGGTATATTTTCATATTTTCATCGATCATGACCCCCCCCCCAGACCCCGAAAGCTCCCTCCGTTCAAAGTTGATATATATATATATATATATATATCCATATATATATATATATATATATATATATATATATATACATATATATATCCATATATATATATATATATATATATATATATATATATATGTATATATATATATCCATATATATATCCATATATATATATATATATATATATATATATATATATGACTTTTGTCACACTGTAACTCTCGTATTTATGAACTGATTTGGATGTAATTCGGTGTGTACATAGTACATACAAATGTCTCAACCGAGTTCGTTGGCCAGCTTCATCCGCCATTTTGTTTCAAAATAGCCATATATAATGGCCATTTTGTTTCAAAATGGCGGCCATTTAAAAATTTTTAAAAAATTTAAAATTTGAAAAATGGTACCAAAAAATTGAAAATGGAAAAATATTTTTCTTATGTACTTGACCTTTATACAAAGATTCCGGAGCAATTTTTGTTTCGTCTATATCTTAAAAAATGGCTGAGTTATAGCATTTTGAATTTCTAGCGGGGCCGACATTTTGAAACGTCCTGAATTTTGTCACGCGATAAAAGGCGTATTTATGAACCGAGTTGGATGTAACTTCGTTTATAGATAGTACATACCAATGTCTCGACCGAGTTCGTTGGCCAGCTTCATCCGCCATCTTGTTTAAAAATGGCGGCCATTTAAATTTTTAAGAAAAATTTAAATTTGAAATGTGGTACCAAAAAATTGAAAATTGAAAAAATATTTTTTCTTATGTGTTTGACCTTGATAAAAAGATTCGGTAGCAGTTTTTGTTTCGTCTATATCTTAAAAAGTGGCTGAGTTATAGCATTTTGAATTTCTAGCGTGGCTGGCATCTTGAAACGTCCTGATATTTGTCACGTGATAACAGGCGTATTTATGAACCGATTTGGATGTACCTTGGTGTGTACATAGTACATACAAATATCTCGACCGAGTTCGTTGGCCAGCTTCATCTGCCATCTTGTTTCAAAATGGTGGCCATTTAAAAAAATTAAATTTAAAATTTAAAATGAGATACCAAAAAATTGAAAATTATAAAGATTTTTTTTTTGTATATGTTTGACCTTAATACAAAGATTCCGGAACAGTTTTTTTCGTCTATATCTAAAAAAATGGCTGAGTTATAGCATTTTGAATTTCTATTGTGACTGACATTTTAAAACGACCTGATTTTTGTCACGCGATAACAGGCGTATTTATGAACCGATTTGGATGTAACTTGGTCTATACATAGTACATACCAATGTCTCGACCGAGTTCGTTGGCCAGCTTCATTCGACATCTTTTTTCAAAATGGTTGCCATTAAAAAAATTAAATTTAAAATTTTAAATGAGGTATTAAAAAATTGGAAAACGAAAAAGATTTTTTTTATGTGTTTGGCCTTGATACAAAGATTCCGGAGCAGTTTCTGTTTCTGAAAATTTGTTCTTTTGGTTATATCTTAAAAAATGGTTGAATTATAGCACTTTGAATTTCTAGCATGGCTAACATTTTGAAAGGATCTTGTATTTGTCACGCGATAACACACGTCTTCGCGATTCGATGTAAGAAGGCATGTGGATAGTATACATCAATATCTCAACCAAGTTCGCTGGCCAGCTTCATTAGCCATCTTATTTCAAAATGGCGGCCATTAAATTAAAAAAAATATTTAAAGTGAGGTGCAAAAAAATTATAAATTGAAAAAGGTTTCTTTCTTAAGTATTTGACTTTGATATAAGGATTCGGAGACCATTTTTTGTTTGTCTTTATCTTAAAAAATGGCTCAGATATAGCAGTTTTAATATCTAATGTGGAGACATTTTGAAAAATCTGATTTTTTGCCTGCGACAGCACTCGTATATATCAATCGATTCCGATGTGAGTGAGCATGTGCACAGCAATTACTAAGGTCTCGACCAAGTTCACTGGTTAGCCTCATCCACCATGTTGTCTTAAAATGGCAGGCACTTTAAGAAATCGCCGAATTTGGCAGCCAAATATAAGTTACTTTAAATAAAAGCAGCTTGGATAAAGCTGACTAATTTCGCGAAATTCTCATTCATAATGATTTAGTATTGATAAAAATTAGTATTGAATCTCCTGGGGATCTATTCTGGTGTGGTAGGAATGCTGAAACCGGTCGGGAAGAGCCGCCTTGGCGATTATTTGCTATTCTGGTGTAGTAGAGTCGAAATTTCGCCGGTCGGAGTGGGTTGCTTTTTTTCCGACTGCTACTAGGTGGTTGAGATCGCAGTGGGTAGGGTTCGGAAAGAATTTTTGCTTTGTTTGGAGGGTTTGAGCGCTTGTTTAATATTAAAAAATAGAAAGAGGGCATAGTTTTTCAATTACCAGGTGTCGTAAATATCATGATTTCTTCAAACATATAAAAAATATCCAATTTTTTTTTTTATTTATCAGATATTTTCAAAATAGTCAACTTATTGATAATTATAAATATTTTCAGACTTAATATAAATAAGAAATTAAAATATATTGCAGTTAGCATGAAAACTTAATAAAATATTATTCTAAATGTGTGTTTTTTTTCTTTTTTGCTTCTCTTAAGTAACAAAATAGTAGATCAACTAATTGAAAACAGACCCAATTTGCTTAAAAAAAAAAAAAAAAAAAAAAAAAAAAAAAAAGCTGTAAGATTTAGTATTAAGGAAATTTTGTTGTATAAAACACAATTTGAAATACAAAATAATTTGTTTCAATTTAAAAAAAATGAACATAATTGTAATTTTGTTGCTTTTTCAATCTCATAATGTGTTGTGCATTTTAAATTGAGGTAAACCAAAATTAGAAAATATCATTTTAAACGAAGATGTAAATAACTTATCTAAATTAGATAGTTTATCTTTCAATGGGTGTCGTAAGAAATATTGTCTGACGTAATTATTGTCATCTAAAAATTCAGCTTCAAACATAAAGTTTCTTTTTAGGGAGAGGGTGGGGGGGGGGTCACTATCAGAGCAAAAGTTCTATATCTACAGAACGACACCGTTAATAACAGCCGAAAAATTCATTTCCACTTGTTTTCACTGAAAATATCAAATTTTGAAATAAAATATAAAATATCGAAAGTATCAAACGTCTTGACATTTTGAAAGAAATATCGGATATATATCATGGTATATCTCAAGGATAAGCTATTCGATTTCTAAATATACCCATATAAATATATATACTCACTGATATATATATATATATCACCGAGCCCTGTTAATTACAAAATACTATTTTCTTACTTAAAGCTCTTTTACAGATTCTTTAAAAGTTCTTTGACTCGGAAATCTGTGTATTCTTTTTTTCTTGCAAAAAATGTCAACTAATTTACTAACAAATTTAATTCAGACCGAAAAAAAAACTTTCATTTTACATGGAAAGGTTTAAAGTTTAAACACGGAAAAATTTCTGAAATAAAAGCTTTTATTTCGGCCTTTTAAACAAACCAAATGTTTCGGCAAAAAGCCAAGGCAGTTCACATTTTTTTTCTGTATAATATTAAAGCTGTTCTCAAATTAAAACTCCCTATTTTCTGACACATTCCTGAAATAATTTTTATTCGAAAACGCAGAAAATTGCTCGATGTTGTTATTCAGAAACTGCGAACTCGAATAGCATATACCATTTTTCGATAAAGGCAAAGGATTCTTCAGAAAATGCGGTCAAAGTAGGCATTTTGAACAGAAATTATGAAAGTGACGCCCGATAAAGGTCGTCAAAAGATAACAATTGCTTGTAACTCAAGATAATGCATTTATATACTTCAAAAATAAAAATAAATAAAGGCGCTTTTCAATTCCTAATAACTTCAATTGTCATATCTGCTAATTTCATGCTTTTATGTTTTAAAATGAGTCTGTGTATGTACAAGGCCTGGTGAAACAAAAGAGGAGAGGACGAAGGCCTGGTATTCATTCAATGCCCCTTCCTATGCTGTCACAAAAAATTAAACGTGTTCTATGTCTTAAAATACAGATATGGATATATAAATACATATTTAGATAAATATATTACTTGTGTTTAATCTTTCCCGACTCCAATAGCACAAAATATGCAGTATAATTTGTACAAGATCGAATTAGATTTTAAATATTATCTCTGTAAAATTTGTTCACCACGTTCGGCACCCCCTAAAATCAAAGAGGTTCCGCGCCACGGCCCAGTTGGAAGTGTTTTTTAATCAGCCCCTGTGTTTGTGTTCGAAAATTTTGCGTTGTTGGGCGGAGAAAACATATTTTAGATCCGTTTCACAATAATAATAATAATAATAATTTAAAAAACATTTTATTATTTGTTTTTACATTTAATGATTTAATTGATTCTAATTATATTTTTCACAAAGAACCAAGATTTTCAGTGAATTGATAAAGATACAACAATAATTTTTCATTAGCATATTTAGTTTTTTTTTTATATAAGTAATAAAACTTATTGATGATCTCTGTAAGTATTTAAAATATTAATAAATAAAATTAAGGGAAAATAAAATTTGAGAGACTTTCCTTAGAATATTTTTACTGTCACGAAAATAATTAAATCGTGGTGAATTCATAAATTAATTTAAAAAGGAAGGTGGGAGACATTTAAGTACAAAGCTAAATTAATATACTTATTATATATGCATATATTCTTTAAGTTTATTGTAGATTTGAGATTAAGAACAATTATTAGCAAACCTAGATTTTTTTTAAATAAAGGTAAAAGTAAAGTATATTTAAATATTCGGCCTAATTTATATGTTTTTTTTTTCAGTACTGGTGTGATAAATATAATTAATTTAAAATAAAAGTGGTCTAAAGATGCAAATAAATAAAAAGTTATTTAATGTTTATTATTATATTTTTTTAATCCATTACATAGCTGCCAACTTGTACGGATTTTTCATACCACTAAAATTTAATAGAAATTTTTAGCTAATTCAATCATCGAAATTTAAACAATTTTAACGTTTAAATAAGTCAAAAATTTCCATTAAATTTTAGTGGTAAGAAAAATCCGTATAAGTTAGCAGCTATGCCATTATATATTCGGCTACAAATATATATGTAGAGCTTGGTAGAACCTACAACACCCCCCCCCCCCCTTTATTTTTCAAAAATATTTTGAAGTCTGAAAAAAAATCTGTCTATTTCACCATAACATTTACTAATCATTTTCTGATATTAAAATAGAACAAAGTTTCTTTCAAAAAATTGATTCAATAATAATAACAAATAGTATTTTATGCATAATTAAAAATACAAATGGACATTTTTTCTTAGGCCAGGAAATTTTAAACAGGTTACAGGCACGCACACGCTGATGTAAAACAATGGCATTCATTCCTTCAACTCTTTTTTTTTTTTTTACATATAGATAACCCAAACATTCTTTTCCTTTCACGTAAATAACAAAAACACTTGACAAAGCAAGACAGCTGTTTCCCTCTCCCAAACAAATAAAAACACGTGAGCGCTTTCATCTGATTGGCTACAACTGTGTCCGATCGTGTGTCCAGGCACATATGGGTTAAGTTTAGGGATGGGTAGAGAAACGTGGAACGGGTTCCTAGTAACAGTTCCAAGAGAAAAAACGAAGGAACTGTTTCTCTTCGCCAAAAGGAACCGTTCCTTTCGAACTAAAATTCCATCTGTCGCCAAAGCAAACGTTGTCACATTTTTCTCTCAGTTGTGATTGGTTGATGATGTCAAAAGGTTTCCAAACAATGAGAAACGTCATTAAAGTATCAAATGCTAGATGCCAGAAAAGGGGAATATCGCCAGATTAACGATGCCAAATCCGAGGAGCAGTTTAAAAGGAACATATCTTTGGAAAAAAACTTCTCGTTTCTGTTTCTCATCATTGCGCAGCCGCGGAAAAACGCAAGGAACAGATAGTGGAATGTGGAATGGAACAGGAGCAGATCGAGAAACGTACTTCAGGAACATGTTTTTTTTTTGCTGTTTCTTCTTTGTTCGTATCATTTTAGAGATATTTTGCTTGGATTAGTGTGTGTGAGGGACGGGAGAGAGGGGGAGGTTGATAAGAAGCTCTGGTAAGAAAGGAACTTTGTTGGTGCCAGGTTGAAAATTCAGTTTTCACTTTGACATGAGGATATGACGGATAGAATTTGTCGGTCGCTGATAAATTAGACAAATAAAGGAAAGGGGAGAAGGTCTCTTAACCCTTTTTCTTACTGAAGATACGTCAGATTAAACGTCTTTTGCGTTTTGATGAATTTAGTACTATAATTTAATACGCATTATTAATGTAAAAAATAATTACTATTTTTTAACCATAAGATATTTATTTTGTATTTAATACATAAAAATTTCAATTTACACATTTAATACACAAAAATGTCAATTTCCTTTTTATTGTGAGTATCGAATTATGATAATAATATTTCTTTTCGTTCTTAATATTTGTTCAACAAATGTATGAATGTTAATAGGCACATAAAAATCAATACTAGTATTAATAATACTAATAATAAACGTTTTCGTTTACATCTGAATGAAGGTTTCTAGTCCGCCCCCAACTCTAAATTTGTTACTATAACTAAAGATTATTTTTTAACTATTTTATAAACACGATTTTTGCGCAGCTGAATAATAAGGATATGTTAAAATAGCAAAAGGAATGAGGATAAATTAATGTTAATTACAATAATAATAATAAAACAGCACTAGTAAGGTTATTTGTAAGGTAAAAGTTGAATACTATTTCTAGAAAATGAACAAAATTCTAACAAACGAATCAATAAAAACTTTTAATTTATGAAGAAATCCACAAAGAATGTTTAAAAGTTTAAAAAATGTAATTTTAATTAAATAAGCAGCTCAATAAATGTTATTATTTAAATTGAGTTTTTAAATTTGTATTACAAAATATTTCAGCAAAAAATTTCATTTTAAATCTTGAAATTAAAAGAATTAAGGAATATTGCTGTAGATTCTTAAAAAGGGTATTTAAAAAAACTGTAATCGAACGGTTTTTCAATTTTCGATAAATGGACTACATCTTGAGCTATTAGCTATTGTTGTATCATGATGGTAGTTTTTCCTTTTCTCCGCACTGTCGCGTCCAGAAATTCGGTTAAAGATATCAAATTCGCAGAATTTTCTGAAACACCTACCTTTTTATTGAAAATGGGGGAAAACCCATTCAATTAGCTAATTTTTGAGCAAAAGTACCTAGTAATTTTATGCGTTTGCAAATAAAAATGAAATGAAGAATGTGTCAGAAAGAACACAGTTTAGATTTGAGAACAGACTTAAGAAAATCAAGAAAGTATACATGAGGTCAGATATTTTTAAAATTCATATAGCTTAAAAAAAAAAAAAAAAAAAAAAAAGCTAGTTCAGTTAAACAAATTGTTCGGAAAAAATTCATTATACATTATGCGTATTTTCCGATTTTCATAGACATCAGGTAGAAAAATATAGTTTATTATTAGTATTGTATTTATAGAATTTTAATTATGATGACCAATGAAATCAAAAGAAAATATTCCTTAAATGCCTTTTTTATTTTGGCTTTTCTTGAAAAATAAAGATAATTTATCATGAGTTGTTTTATGGATTCAAGTCAATTGGATAAACAATTCTTTAGAAGATTTCGCAAAAATAAATAAATAAATAAATAAATAAAATAAAATAAATAAATAAAAAGAATGCAAGGAAGAAACTGCATCCAGTTTGAAGTTACAAATCTTTCTTCATGTATTCACTAGAAATATTTCCGGTGTCAGCTTAATAATTTATGCTAAAGGACTTTGAAAGTGCCAGATATGTTCTTAATTAATCGCTATCGGAATTAAGGTTTACAGAAGCAGCTACTAAACACTGAGAATATTTGCATTTAAAGAGTTCCTTAGATTCTATTAGAAACAAGGTTGAGAAGTTTTTAAACGATATTTTTTACGCAATTTTGAAATACACAACCAAGGACCAACACACACACACACACAAAAAAAAAAAAACACGGTGGCACTAGATTTTGATGTTATTGGTGTCGGTGTTATTTATGACGGCCGATTATTTGCACGAGGGATATGGGCCCGAGGGAGAGTGCCCTCCTTGGGGGTCTTTCTAAGGGAACCTAACCCGTATTTACGTATGAAAACCCAAGGTTAGAAGAAACCGCCGAAAAACTCCGAACGATTAGGCCGACGAGCGCGATTGGGTTCGAGCACAGCCCCTCCCGCCTATCGCCTTCGAGAGCAGAGCCTCTCGGTCACTGGTGGGGCCGCACTAGATTTTGGAACGAATATGTCTGTCATCAATTGCCTAGTCTGTTTTTTCTTTAAATCGGGTATATACACATGAAATAGAAATTTGAAGAATTAAATCATTTTATTATCTTTTTTGTCGAGGATCCCCCCCCCCCCCCCAATCTGCCATTTAAGATAATTTTAAACTCATGAACTTAAGAGAAACAGAATTAAATATTGTTTTCAACGACAGATTTAGGGAGAGAAAGCTTACCCCTTCACCAAAAAATCCTTAATTTACTTTTCTCTTACTGTATAATTATTTTAAGTTACTTGAAAAATAAATAAATAATATTCATTTTTTTAAAATCACCTGATAAAAAGAAAATTTAGTTAACTGAACTTGGAACCCTCACTTCCCCCCCCCTCCCCCCCCCCTTCCCGCCTTCCTAGAGCCATATCTCAATTCTTGGCATTATTTTCAATTTTTAGCTTGCTAATTTTAATAAGAAGCCTCAAAAATTTTAGTTTATCTAATCCTATTAGTTTTAAATTTAGAACTAATAAGTTTGAAAAAAAGGGTATTTCGCGGAATTTATATATTGGATTATCTTAAAGCCGGTTTCGAGTCAAATGCTAACATAGTATTTATCGCAGTTGTTTTAAATATTGGCCATGGTGTCCATTTTTACATTACTGAAAATGTTATTAAATGTATTTTTTTTAATTATTATTTCATTTCTTTTTCAAGCAACATCCTCTTCATTTTTTGTATAATCAAAATTTCTACTTGAAAACTCAAAAGTAAAAAAAAAAAAAGAGAGAGAGAGAGAGAAAAGAAAAAGAAAAAATAACATGATGTATCCAGATTTTTTTTGTATCAGAAACCCTCATTGCTTTAAACTCCCTTCCTCAGTGTTATGTATTCAGTAAAGAAAAGACGGCTTCTTTTAATCCCTGAAACCGAACAATCAATCAATGTCGTGTCAATTCAATCAAATGTCTGTTACTGCAACAGTCCCAGGAACAGGTCTTGGTGTCTTCATTCCTCTTCTCGTTCGTTACGAGATCACGTGACCTGTTCCTTTGGAACGGGTAAAAGGAACAGCTTCTGGAGGAACGGTTCGTTTCCGTTTTTCAAAAGGAGCAGGAACGCCCATCCCTAGTTAAGTTCTGTTACATTAGAATATTAACGGCTTTGAGGAAACCGTTTTCAAGAACATATTCATCTGAAATTACTAATTTGTGCATCCTATCAATACGTGAATTTATTTTCAAATGTTTTTTTAAAAATTAACGGTGTGAGACTTAAATTTAAAGAGTAATTTTATACGGAATGTATAATTCATAAATATGTATAAGAATGTATAATTCCTCTTCCGATTAATATTATTTCTTTGACCAGTGTACCCAGTTTTTCATTACAATCTATCGGAATTTTCGCTGATATGTTTTTCCATTAATTTTTAATTAAAACAATTTTGGGGGCCGGACATTTTGCAGTTTTTTTCTCATTTAGAATATGTGTGATAAAATTATTTTCTTGGAATTTTTCGATAAAGGCCCCTTTCATGATTTTATCGACTTATTAAATTTTTTTGATCATTTGTAGAAATTTCGAATAAGGTCACATGGACCCCATCTCAGGCAATCAGGGAATAGATGAAAGCTTTCTATGATTTATCACAATTCAAGAGAAAGAAAGATAATTTTGGTGATCTTGCCAAATATAGTTCGCTGTGGGTACAGCGTTACTATGCAAGCGAATGTAGGCCCCTCCCTCATTTCTTTAATTCTTTGTTCTTGTGTTCAGTTGTGTGAAAATTTCGTTATTCAATGAAATGATTCTGTCGCATCGTATGAAGGATTATAGTTAACAAATTCTTCGGCTTATAAATAGTAATTTCAGTAAATTTAATAAATTTATTCATTAAACACGCTTCGTTAACGTGTCCATCTGATTTAGTTGATAAGGGAGAAAAAATATGAGAATCTTTTAAGTTTTGAAGTTTATTTTTATTTAATAAGATTGAATTTTAATTTTAATTTAACATTCTTATGTATAAAGTTGTTGACAAATGAGGTATTATTTTTGAAATTTTTAAAAATTATGAAAATTTTTTATTGTATATTTTCGGCATCAGACTCGGGCTCTGGTGGGCTCTTTTTTTCGAGCTCGGGCTTAAAATCGCCGATCTCTGGCGGTCCCGAGCTTCGAAAAAATAGCCCGAACTCATCTCTAATGTCTTGTGTGGGAAAATGAGCTGTAATTTTTTTTTTCTGAAACATTGTAAAAGTACATTTTAAAATGGAATTGCTGATATTTCACTTTTATACTTTTTCTTGTGTTAAATCTAAACTTTCAACCAGACAAAGTTTTTGATTGGCTTTGTGCTTCCCCCCACAGATTTAATTGTTAAAGACTCGCCAACAAAAAATTGCCTTTATGCGGACTTTATTCTAGTATCACACATGAAAAAAATAAAACGCCCTCCTAATTTAATGAAATCTTTTAACACCTTCAAGGCCGGTGGCTACACGGTCTAGTCACCTAATTTTAATTCCAAAACTGGCAAATGTCACCGAGAATATTTTAATAAAATTTTGCTTTTATAATGAAAGCGCGAAATGAAGGGTTTTGATTTTCTAAGAAATTCGTTTGATTATTCTGGTGTCAGTTAATTATATCCCCATTTTACGAACGCAATTCTTCAGACCCCGAAAGTGTTAAAGAAGCTAGCGAGAAATAGTGAATATGATAGTTTTAATTATTGTCTCTTAATTTTTGTGGCAAGACGAGTCTTTTTTAAATACTGTAACTCAGCCAATCCCTAAGGAAAAATTAGTCGTTGGGGGCCACCACCGTAATACTTACCCATCATGGATATAGGTAATATAAAATATGAAAATAAGACATATATTATTTTCTAAGCATCGTACCATGTTACTTTTATTCATAATTTAATTTATTTGGACTTACTTAAATATAATTAATATAACCCCTTAAGCTAGTATTACTTTTTGTTGCATTAAATATCTCAATTTGTTGATTTTCCGTTAGCAAGTAAACGCTATTGGTTTACAATGGAAGTCTATGGAATTTGGCGAAATATTAGAGATACCGCCAATTTGGCGACTCATTTTGGCCGCCAAATTTGGCGATATACCGCCAAGTTGACAACAAACTTAGCGGTATTTGGCGACAGAACAGGGTCTCCCCCTATGGTAAACCCCCTTATAGATATGGAGAGGCATTAAATGCTTGACATTTACGATAAGCCATTATTGGCATTTAATCTTATAGTTTGGCGATAGTTTTTTGGTTGGCGGGATAATCGAGTAGTACCGAATTGCGTAAAAGAAACATCCTTATAACTCGAAAAATTATAATCCTATTAACTAACAGTCTCATAGGTCGGATTAAGCGTCTCATTTCCAATTAAAATACATCTTTGAATTGAAATTTGAATGAAATACAGGGTCATGAAAAATCGAAGATTGTGAAAAATAGAATTACAAATATCTCGTCAACTAATTATCCGATCGAGTTCATTCCTGATGCAAAATTTATGTTTTTTTATTGTCTTTTATATTATCTCCTTCAAATAAACAATTTCGATAATTTTTGTATACCTTTTATCAGAACGAATATTTCAAGAGTCCGAAAAAAATAGTTCCGGTTAATCGAGGTTACTGATATTCAATAGGCTTCTTCCCATTATTACTCCCTAAGTACACACCGAATTTCAAGTCTCTATCTCAATTTGTTCGGGAGGTAGAGCGTTTACAGACACACACACGTACAGACGGACGGACAATTTTTTTTTTTCTAAAAATATGTTTTTCGGAATCTCCAGTGTCTGAAACTTTTTTTTGTAGTCGAATAACTTCAGTAACCCCTTAAACTTATTAAATTCTGTTGTACAGTCGTAAAAATAAAAAAGCAAACACCCACTACTAACTTTGCAACAAATTACTATACATGGTTTGTACGCCTCCTTGAATTTTGCAGACCAGAAAATTTTTTCACCAGTATTATCTTATAGAAAATCTCTATTTGAAAGTAAGCGAAATTTTGCACGTTTAACCCAGATTTATTTTTCTATAAAAAGATACTGGTAGTTTTCCTGGAGAAATAACGGTATCCGTACGAACCATGTTGTAGAAGAAAATGCCTGGTACCAAACGATTGGAAATAAAGTTTACTTTTAAATGATGTATATAAAATATGCTTAGGGGCTATCTACGGATAAAAACAAGCTCAAACTTTTTTTTTTTTTTTTTCAGTAGCTGTACCCTAGTTTGACACCCTAAAAAAAATTCTCCACCTTTTCATTAGCCTAAATCCAAATATTTACGAAATTCATGCGATTAGTTTCCGAGATATTAATTATTTTAAAATGAGTCTATTTTAGGGGCTATATCCAAATTGAAATTTGGTACACGATTGTTGAAATGTTACAGAATGACAATGTCACTTCTATGAATGTATTTTTTGTTTCCAATAGGACACTTTCACTCGCTTAATATGTTTCTACTATTCCCAGACCAAATATTTCAATAAAATGAGTAAAATGTACTTGTTTCAAATTATGCTTTTCTGTGCTTCCTCGACCATCAAAACCATTAAACCATCAATTTGACCTTTTTTTTTTTTACGTTACTTAGAATGAAAATTTCAAATAGAGAATTTGCATAAAACAGGCCATAATAAATATAAACCTATCAAAAAAAAAAAAAAAAAAAAAAAAAAAAGGTAGGTTGCAATTCATATTTTTTTCGAATCTCAATTTCATAGAATATTTATAATTCAAAAACTTATCATCCAAATGACTTGAAATTTCGTTTCTAGGCTTATTTGAACCGAAGGTTTAAAATATAGTGTCATACTTGAGTGTTGCCATTGAAAAAGACAAAGTTTGGTCTGGTTTTGATGTGTAGATGGTCCCCTAAATTTTATATACATCATTTAAAAGTAGACTTTATTTACAATCTTTTGGTACCAGTCACTTTCTTCTACGATTATTTGTTGCAGAGTTACTAGGGGGTGTTTATTTATATTTTTTCCACAAGTGTACATGTTAAGTTGAATTTTCAAGAATGCTGCATTATTTTATTTTGAATTTACTAATTTTTGAAAAAGTATCAAATATTGAGCCTCTTAATTTCAAAGCTAAAATGTTTGCTTCTGGGATTTAGGATGGAAATATCTTGAGCCGTTTCCTAAGTGTTTAACATTTCTATTGGTTTCAGACTTTCGTTTTCAAATGCATTAAAAGAAATCGACTCGTGCCGGAAAAAAAATGTAAATATATTTTTAAAATTAAATATATACTACAATAAGGATACACTTTTGCAAGCCTCATAGAGCTAAATTTAAATAAGTCTCGAATCCCTCACGAGGTAGATTCGATTCCATATCTGGAAAAACAGTTCTCTAGTAATAAGAAAGCAGTGGCTCTTAGCTATGTTGTCCGACCGACAGACAATTAATAGGTCCCAGACGAATAACTCGGAGCTGTAGATTGCAGCGCCGTCTATTGAGGGTCGGTAAAACACACACCGCCCTGGGACGATTTGGCGAGTGCGAGGCGTCATCAAGGCAGGAAATCTGGCTATTCGCAACGGAAGACATGCACGTGTTTTCATGCCATCAAATCCCTACAAATGTAAGTTTTTTCAATTATTTATTGTATTATTTCACTTTTAATTAGAATGTTTATAGATTTTTTTTGTACTAGCAATTGTTGTATTTTTTTTTCAGTTCGTATTTTGAAAAGAAGCTCATGTTTTTAAAGTCAAGTTACGTGTCAAAAGTTTATCTTTTGTTCCCTTCAAATGTAAGTTTTTCAATTATTTATTGTGTTATTTCGCTTTTAATTTGAGTGTTTATAGATTTTTTTGTGCTAGTAATTGTTGTATTTTTGTTCCGTTCATGTTTTTAAATTATACAAATCAGTGTTAAATTCAGACTCTTTTCTCCGGGAGGGATTTTTGTAGCTCCGGAAACATTATAGAGTTCCGGGGGTGAAATTGCACTTTTTGACCATTGAAAACACAATCTCAAATCTTTCGGGGGGGGGGGGGGGGGAGAATGTCCACCCCGGCCAACCCCCTAAATTCAACACTGATACAAATTATTAGCAAACGACAAAGTTGACTTGCAAAAAATTGAATTTTTTATTTAATGTAACACTCTTATTTTATTTATGAATGATTTAAGATCTCTAAGTATGCTTTTTTTTTTTGTCCTTAATAACTTCAATATACTAAACAAAGTTTGCAGTGTAAAGCAGTTTTAGGTACTTTTAGTACATAACAACAAAATTTCTCATTAAAGTGAAGTGTATTGACATTCATCCAGGTTATAAGTGAAATCTGATTTTGAATGTTATGTCTATACACTGTTTCCATTTTTTAAAAATATGGGTTTTTTAAATCAATCAAATTATTAGCAAACGACAAAAATGACTAGCAGATAAATGAAATTTTTATTTAAAATGTAACTCATTTACGAATGATTAAGGATCTCCAAATATGCTTTTTTTTAAAGCAAAGTTTGTAATATAGAGCAACGTTTGGCACATTTAGTGCATAGCAACAAAATTTGTTGTAAAAGGAGTATAAGTGAAGTTTTAACATTTATCCAGGTTATATGTAAAATTTTATTTTGAATGTTATGTCTGTACGCTGTTTCCATGTTTTAAGTACAGGTTTTTTAAATAAATCAAATTATTAGCAAACGACAAAAATTGACTAGCAGAAAAATGAAATTTCTATTTAATGTAACTCTCATTTCATTTACGAATGATTAAGGATCTCCAAATATGTTTTTTTTTTAAGCAAAGTTTGTAATATAGAGCAGCGTTTGGCACATTTAGTGCATAGCAACAAAATTTGTTGTAAAAGAAGTATAAGTGTATCCAGGTTATAAGTGAAATTTGATTTTGAATATTATGTCTATACACTGTTTCCATTTTTTAATGTATGTGTGCATATCATGCATTTCCATACAAAAATGAATTAAAACTATGTCATAAAGTTGTTCTTTTGGATTTGAGAACAGCCTTAAATATTTCATTTTTCTACAAGTCAACTTTTGTCGTTTGCTAATAATTTGATTAATTTAAAAAACCTGTATTTAAAAAAATGGAAACACTGTACAGACATAATATTCAAAATAAGATTTTACCTATAACCTGGATGAATCTTGAAACTTCACTTATACTTCTTAAATAAAACTTAACTTCTTTTACAACAGATTTTGTTGCTATACACTAAATGTGCCAAACATTGCTCTATATTACAAACTTTGTTTATATTGAAATTATTAAAGAAAAAAAAAAGCATATTTAGATATCCTTAAACATTCGTAAAAGAAATGAGAGTTATATTAAATAAAATTTTCTGTTTTGTACTAGTCAATTTTTGTTGTATGCTAATCATTTGATTAATTTAAATATTTAAAAAACCTGTACTTAAAAGACATAATATTCAAAATAAAACTTCACTTATACTTCTTTTACAATAAATTTTGTTGCTATGCGCTAAATGTGCCAAACATTGCTCTATATTAGACTTTGTTTATATTGATGTTATTAAAGAAAAAAAAAAACCATATTTAGAGATCCTTAATCATTCCTAAATGAAATGAGTGTTACATTAAATAAAATTTTCTTTCTTCTGCTAGTCAACTTTTGTCATTTGCTAATAATTTGATTAATTTAAAAAACCTGTACTTAAAAATGGAAACAGTGTATCGAAATAATATCCAAAATAAAATTTCACATATAACCTGGGTGAATCTGAAAACTTCACTAATAACTTCTTTTACAACAAATTTTGTTGCGATGCGCTAAATGTGCCAAACATTGCTCTTTAATACAAGCTTTATTTATTAAAGGGGAAAAAAAGTATATTTAGATATCCTTTAATCATTTGTAAATGAAATGGGAGTTGCAATACTTTTTTCGATGCAGGTTTTTATTTTTGGGGTCCATTTTGTGAAGAGTAGAAGTTATTTTTGAGAATTTTATTATATTTTTGTGAAAAATAACATTTTGTAATGAAAGTTGAAATCAGGTTACTCAAATTTGAACTAAGAATTTATGAACAAAAACATTCTTTAAATCTCTTTGCTAAAGTTTTTGTTTTTCGTGACCTGGTTTTATTTACAAATTACACATTTTAAAACAGTTTTTATGAAAAAGAATGTTACGTAGGGGGCCTGTTTTATTAAGTTCCTTTTTGTGAAGAGGCCCATTTTATTAAATTTATTTTTATGAGGAGGTCTATTTTATTAAATAGATTTTTGTGAAAGTGTCCTAAATAGGCCCCAAATTTTCCCTGGATCGACCCCTGCAAATTAAATTTCGAACTGAAGTTAGTTTAAAAAATATATATAATGTTTAACAATTATTTATTTGTGATTATTATTTTAAAATATGACTCAATATGCAAGTTTATGTGCGTGTACAAACACACACTCATAGGGCTGTGTTACTCTAAGTTGGCTTCATATACGAATCAGCGATTCTTTTTTTAAAACACAATTACTAGGTACTTTGCCAAAATACTGCTTGGTACACCACTATTGCTTAAATCCCTTGGAGGGCGGTGTGATATATTTTATCCTGCTTAATTTTAATGAAGCTTTGTAGTTTGTACCAAACTTTTTGAATGAAATTAGATTATTAATGAATTAAATAATTAAATTAGATGATGAAAATAAAAGAGTGCAAATTTTCATTGTACTTTTTTTTTTTTTTTTTTTTTTTTTTTTTTAAACTATATAATGTTTAAATAACGTTACTAAATCTTTGAATTTACAAAGATGGTCTTCAAAAGATGACAAATCAGGGGTCGATGCAGGTTTTCACTCTTCGGGTCCATTTTGTGAACTTTATTATATTTTTGTGAAAAATAACATTTTGTAACGAAAGTTGAAATCCAGTTACTCAAATTCGAACCAAGAATTTATGAACAAAAACCATTCTTTAAATCCCATTTTTGTGAAGGGGCCTGTTTTATTAAGTTCATTTTTGTGAAGGAGCCCATTTTATTAAATTTATTTTTGTGAAGAGGCCTATTTTATTAAATAGATTTTTGTGAAAGGGTCTTAAATAAGCCCCAAATTTCCCTGGATCGACACCTGCAAATTAAATTTCAAACTGAAGTTAGTTTTTAAAAAAATATATTATTTAACAATTATTTATTTTCGATTATTGTTTAAAAATATGACTCAAGATGCAAGTTTATGTGTGTGTACAAACACAGTCGCACACACTCACAGTCGCACAAACACAGATAACACACATGCTGTGTTATTCTAAGCTGGCTTCATATGTGAATCAGAGATTCTTTTTTTACACACAATTACTTGGTACACCACTATTGCTTAAGAGGCTACTTCAGTCCGGCGAAAAGACCCGTTCGCTAATGTTAATCCTATGGAAGGAATTTATAAAGATATCTCGGTTGTATTTCAATATTTTTAAATGATTTCTTTTGCATTGGATAGCTGAGATCGATCTGTATGCAGGCTGTTTTTCACTTTTTCGATTTTCATTACAGATTTTTTTCATGAGGATGTTTTCACTTTCGAAACCGGTTCCGAAAATGAAAATGTCCCCATAAAAAATATCTGTAAACAAAATCAAAAAAGTAAAAAACAACCTCTTTGTACAGGCCGATCTCAGCTATCCAATGCAAAAGAAATAATTTAAAAATATTGAAAAGCAACCGAGATATCTTTATAAATTTCTTCCATAGGATTAGCATTAGCGAATGGGTCTTTTCGCTTGACAGAAGTAGCCTCTTAACCCCTTGGAGGGCGATATGATATATTTTATCGCGCTTAATTTTAATGAAGGTTTGTACCAAACTATTTTAAGCTCAGGATGTTCGAGAAACGGTATGGTACAAAGGCTTAGAAGAAGAAAAAACAGCAGAAAAAAACAAACTATATACCAAGTGAATTCATACAGCTCATAGTATGTTTGCATTTCAGTCCATGCATTTCACCATCAATAGAGCGGAAATTTTAAAATTTTGGATTTATCCACTTCAAATTACGAAACAAACTTGGAGTACAAAAGGTGTCAAATGTATTTTTAGCTCACAGGCTATCAAAGCCTGAGAGCTAATGTGCCCGCCCGTTCTGTATGTATGTACGTAGCGCGATAACTCTTGATAGAAACATCCAATTTGCTTCAAAAATTTTTTCTAAGTACATTGTGATAAAGTGCTTCCCTGATTAGTTTTGGGAGTTCATTGGTTAAGGATAAAGGGAGGAAAACGGGGTTAGTCCAATCCCTTAATTCAGATAAATGGGTTTTTCATGCAGAATCGTTTGATTTGCTCCGAATTTGGTATACAGGTTTATTATGATAAGGAACTTCCCTGATTAGTTTTGGGGATTCATTGGTTAAGGATAAAGGGGTTTCTCTCCCCCCCCCCCTTAATTCAGATAAATGGGTTTATTGAAATAATTGAAATCATCTAAATTTTTAATTTATATTTAAAAATAAAAATCTTACTTGGTTAATTGTTTTTACATGTCTTGCATAACTCATTTTTGAATAAAATTTCCTTTTCATACAAAGTGTTTTTTTTTCATCTCGAAATGGTGTTTTATTATTCTATCACAAGAGTGGGTTTGTATTATCTTCCAAGTTTTTACGGCTTTTTATTTTTTTATTTATGAGACAAATGCATCCCAAGTCAGGGGTGGCTTTATGTCCCATTTTTAAAATACTGTATTTTTTTAAACTATTCCTTAAAAATATTAAATGTAATTTTAAAATTTACAAATGATAGGGAAGACGGGGTACAATGAAACATTACTTGTAAAATCAATCAAATTTGTCATAGAGAGTTGCAGTTTATATACTGGTATACAACTATATGTTCCAATTACTGATGTGATTTGGATACATTCACACTTCTACAACAGTAGCAATAGAAGATTATTGCTTTTACACCATTGAAAGTAACTTTCTTTACTAAAAGTAATTTTGTTTGTTTTTCCTTGTTGTTATATGTAATAATTGTTTTTTTTATGCATTGTTATCTTTGGGTTGTTGTCTTCATACCTCCAAAACCAAACTAAAAAAAATAAATATTAGAAGTTTGAAAATAAATTTTTACTTAGTAACCTCACTGTGGGGTACAATGAAACACTTGCAGACGGGGTACAATGAAACATGTTTTATTATAGTAATAAAAGTAGTAAATATAATATATTAGAAGTAAGAGTAGGAAAACAGAAAAAAAAAAGTTTTGTTCTAACCAGGTCAGTAAAAAATGCTTTTGTTAAGCAATTAAAAAATAGAAAGAGAAAAAAAAGCTAAGAAGGGATTGTTTTGAAAACAAACTCTGCCTGCTACAGACTCTGATGATGATCCAGATTTTTTTTCCAGGCCCAGCTGATCATCGAGGTACTAAGAATGAGATATCCACACACAACTTGTATAGCACAAGCAGTATCCATATGAATGGAAATATATACTGTTGGAGAAAACATACATTTAAATGAAGTCAAATGTGAAGTACTTGATATAAAAAGACTCCAACCCAGTCTTAATATATATATATATTTAGAAACTTACATTAAAAAAAAAAAAAAAACCTCATTGTGTTGAAACTACCATCCAATATTCCTTCAGGAGCAACTGAAATATAAGCAGAAATGCTAATTTTTGAAACTGACTTGAGCCAATTTAATATAAAATGAAAGGTATTTCTTAAACTAATAGAATTTTCTTATTTTTCATCTTAGACTATAATATTTTTATCAAGTTCCTTATTAATCAAGTTTTGTTTTTGTATTTATCTCATTTTTAATCAAATAAACTATACTGGGTGAAAATTGCTTCCATCATTTGGAGTGTTTCATTGTACCCCGGCATACGGGATACAATGAAACACTGTAAGACATTTACTTTTTGTTATTTTTCAAGCATAAAGATATTGTTTAGAACCTAATAAAAATTTATTTACATGGGGAAAATACAAGATTAAAAATATGCATTAATTATATTTTTGTGCATGCAAAATTTTGGATAGGAAAAAAAAAATTAGTAAATTTTGTTTCATTGTACCCCGTCTTCCCTATACTGAAACTAAAAAACATTTAAAAAATTATTGAAAATTTCAATAATTTTTGGATCTTTAAAGACAAAAAGAGGCAAAGAGGGAGACAGTCACTTTGGTTGACTGTGTGTGTGGGGAGGGGGGGGGGTGTTGCATGTCTTTTTTTTTTTTTTTTCAGTCAAAAGTGCAAATAAATCGCAAAATTTCTTATTTATTTATCACATGCATTCTAAATATTATTTTTTATGTTACAGGTTTTATGAAATATCAAAAAGATCTAGATGTTCAGAGTTTCAGGATGTTGTTAACACAGATGGGAGCTGGATTTAAAGATTTCCACCAATCTTATAATTTAAGCTTCTTTGTTGAGGATTTTATTTTTGGAAAAGATTTAATTTTTTGTAATGTAAATTAGATATGCTTTTATACAATAAATTGAGCAGCAAAACGTAAAATAGTGTTTATTTGCTTGTATATCTCTGTAATTGTTTGTATGATTGTTTTTTATTTCTCTGTAGTTAAGCATAGCTGCCAATTTTTAAGTTCTTTTTGTTGGCATTATTTACAAATAATAATCTTTTCGATTAAATAAAGCCAAGATTACTATTTTATTTGTAAATGGTTTTAACAGAAAACTAGGCATCCATAATACTTATTCACTACTGAGAGATAAAAAATATGATTTTGCTTTTCAGAAAGAAAATCAGGATGAAAAATTTCTAAATAAGGTAACAGGATTGATATTTGCAACAATAATTTGTAATTTTTTTTTCATAAAATGATTAGTTGCCTTTTTGTCATTTATCATTTTTTTTTTTTTTTTTTTTTTTTTTTAATAAGCTGTATAAAAAGTGAGACAAACTTTTAAATGAATTACTTTAGATAGGTAAGTACCTATAAATTTTAAGAAATATGAGTAATTTGAAAGTCTGCATAAATATTTAATAACATAATAATAAAGTAAACTTATGTAACTTTGCATTTTTAATAGTGGTTATACTTAAGAGTGAAAATTTGAAAGATCTGAAAATATATATACATGATTTTTAGGAAATTTTAAGAAACACAAATATGAATATTGGCAAGTCTCCAGAAAGATATATTAATAAAAGGCAACATCAACGGGGGGGGGGGGGGGACTATTAATAATGGTTAGAGAAGTGAATATTTAAAAGAAATTGAAAATATATAACGAAATTGTATAATGCATGCTTTTTTTTTCTCTCCCAAGAGTATTAAAAAAAAAAAAAAAAAAAAAAAAAAAAAAAGCCTTCTATTTGCAATTTTGTGATTTTGAAAATTACTTATCTTTTTTGTTTATTAGATTTTTTTTTAATTTCATACAAATGTTGATAATTCACAAGAAACATCTTTTGTGAAATGAAAATTTTGTGGTGTAATAGAGTAGATAAGAAGAATGAGAAATATTTTTAAAGGCAGAATAATGATTGCCATTTAATTTCAGAATTTTTGTGATGAAGTTGATTATTATTCAGATATTGTGTTAGCATAAAGTTGACGGATTCTTTTCCTTGAGGGATAAAAAATAGGGTTTTGTTTTTCAGACATAAAATAAAGATGTGATATTCCTAAATGAGATAAAGGGATTTATCTGCAGCAATAATTTATAATACATTATTAACTTGTTTTCTTCATAAAATATCTTTTTGTTATTTAAGAAAACCTGTTTTTTAAATTAGTTGTTTAAAAAGTGAGACAAACTTTTAAAACAAATTTCTGTGGATAGTAAACTATCATCAAATTTTGCGAAATATAAGTAAAAAAATATAAATATTCTAAAGTCTTCATAAAGATTTATAAATACATATATATATTATAATTTTAATAATGGTTATCATAAAGATTTATAATATATATATATATGTAGCTTTATAATTTTAATAATGGTTATAGAAGCGATTTTTTTTCAAAAATTGAAATGGTATGATAATGAACGAAATCATACAACTTTTTTTTTTGCCAAATTTTAAGAACACGAGCAAAAAAAAAAATGAATATTTGGAAGTCTGCACAAAGATTTATGAATTTAAAAAACTAATTTTAATAATGGTTTTAAAATTAAAGATATTAAAGAATTGAAAATATATAATGAAGTTATACAATGGATGACCCTCCCCGCCCCCCCCCCCTTCCCCAAGAGTAAAAGACGAAAAAAAAAAATCTTCCATTTCAAATTGAAGATTTTAATTGAAAAAATTATATAATTTTAATATTTTCTTTCTAATAGCATATAAATTTACTGATAATTCACATTAAATAAACATTTTTTTATGAAATTAAAATTTTGTGGTCAAAAAAGGTATATAAAAAGAATGAGAGACATTTCATAACGGCAAAATAATAATTGCCTTATTTAATTGTAGAATTTCTGTGATGAAATAGGGTAAAGATTACTATTTGGAGATTTATGCGTTAAAAATAAACTGACAGCCATAATTCTTATTCCACCACTAAAGGATAAAAAAGTTTGTTTTTCAGAATGAAAATCAAGATGAGAAATTTCAAAATAAGGTAATAGGGACAATAAAAAATACAACATTAATTAAAACTAGAATTGATCTGCAATGTTAATTTAAAATTAAAAAAATCTTGATTTTTCCTCTTACAAAATTTGTACCTTTTGTTTTTTAAATTTAAGAAAAAATTTTTCTTAATTAACAATTAACTTTTAAAAGAGTGAGACAACTCTCCATAAATATTTATTGAGAATTAAAAAAAGAAAAAGAAAAAAATCCTATGAAACTGTAGAATTTTAATAATAGTTAGAAATGAACATTTTAAAGAATAGAATATATATATTAATGAAATAAATTACACAAGGATATTTTTCCTCACCCCCTCTCAAGGGTAAAAGAAAATATTTTACGTAATTTAACAATTTACCGATATTTCATATTAAGTGAATAGTTTTATGAAGGGGAAAAAGTATCTATTTTTTATTTAAAAATTATTTAATCATTAAAAATTTCAAGAAAAATCATCGCTGAGAGATTTTTGTTTTTTAAAACATTGATTCGAACAGTCAAAAACGCTGTTGCCGACAAAGTCGTCAGCTGCGGTACATATTAATGTTTACAAACATTCCCTCACCACCCCCTTCCCTTTTTTTCCCATTCCCTTCTTCAAAAGTCGCCAAAAAAGCGATAAACTGCCAAATACTGCAGTCATATGGCAACCATGCTAGATGTTCTACCGCCCCCCTCTAGACGGCGCTAGTTTCTATGCGAATCCCATGTTAGAAGAAATTTCCATTGCAGCCAATGGGAGTTTCTCATCTGAATAAGATTATAATCTGTGGTCAGACCAAATAAGCGATTTTCTCCCCATATCGAGGGATTTTGAACTTTCAGTATAATTTTGGGGGTATAAGTGATTTGTTTTGGGGGCTATCAACAATTTTAGGGAAAAACTCGGGGATTCTTTTTCTTTCGTTACTTCACGCAAAGTTTACTTTTATTCACCTGGCGAAACTGGATCTATTTTGAACCTGAACAGGAAAATAAAATACGGAAATATCAACCATTATTTTCGTGGTGCTATGCATATTTACACTGATGAATTAATTCTGGGAGCTATTTCGAAGCTATAATGAAACAAAATCAAATATATATATATATATACAGGGTGTCCATAATTAAACGGCCCTACTTTAAAGTAGTATAAATATGAAACTATTGGTCAGAAAGTCATGAAATTTTGTGACAGGCATAATAAAGGAATGGGAATTTGCTCGAGAGAAAAAAAATTTCGACACCAGAGGGCGTTTTTTAATAAATTACACATTTAGCTACCGCCCACTGAATACTAGGCCTGAGCTCTGAGTAAAAAATGGCGGCTGTTGTAGGTGGATTTTTTTTTCAGAGTTTGTACTGTCCGTTCAATTCGAACGCCAATAATTTTTAAAAGTTTTTACTCTTTATATTTTCAGTGGGCGGTCTGTATAGTTATTTTATTTAATCTGAGAAAAATAAAACATAAAAACTTTAAAAATGTGTAATTCATTAAAAAACGCCTTCTGGTGGCGAAATTTTGAAATAATTTTTTTTTTTCGCTCAAACAAATTCCCATTCCTTCATTATGTCCGTCACAAAATTTCACAACTTTCTGACAAATAGTTTCTTCTGTAGACAGCTTTAAAGTAGGGTCGTTTAATTGTGGACACATTAATTATGGACTGTATATGATCATGTTTACCACGATTTTAAATTTGCAGACTTATACAGTTTCATTGAAAAATATATTAGAATAGTATTTATGAAAAGACTTTATTGCCAACTCTTGTTTTCCAAGCAAATTCCATGACTGACGTCATACTAAAAGCATCTATTCTTATATATATATATATATATTTCATTTTTTGTTCACGTGAAAATCTTTCAATTAAAAATTCATTTTTCATGGAGAAGTTATTATTGCGAATTTGTATTTTTTGGCAACGTAAAAGAAATATAATTAAATGTTAAAAGAAAAAAATGCCAATTGAATTTACTATGGAAATAATGAAATATTAATAAAAATATTTGAATAAAGTAAGTAAAAATTAGCCTATGTTCTTTTCATGGCTATAATCTATCTATATGCAAAGATACGAAGACATTAATTCACCTGTTTTGATGTTGACTTCATTCAAACTTTCGGACACACATTGACATTTATAATATTTTAAGGATAATTGAGTTAAGCAATAAATAAATAAATAATAGGAATTAAAACAGACGTGGACGAAATTGCACGTATCCAAATGACGTATATTGGTGAAATCGAGTTTATCGCCATCAACTACATTTCCATTAATCGAATCGAATCTACCTCGGAAGGGATTCTTTACTTGTTTAAATTATAGCAACAGAGTGTTAAAAGATTCTGTAAAATGTGGTACGTATCAGATATACAATTATCTTTGTATGTTTTTCTGGTACGAGTTAATTTCTTTACATACATTTGAAAACGCAAGTCAACCAATAGAAATGTTGAACTATAAGAGGAGGCGGCCCAAAATATTCATTTTCTAAATCCTATACCCAAAGATTTTAATATGGAAATTAAGAGCGCTCAGTTATTCGATATATATATATATATATATATATATATATTATTAATAAATTTAACACAAAATATTGCAGGAGTCTTGAAAATCCAACTTAACATGTACGGTCGTGGAAAAAAAAAAAAGTAAACACCCCCTACTAACTCTGCGATAAATTATTGTAGAAGAAAGTGACTGGTACCAAACGATAGGAAATAAAGTCTACTTTTACATGATATATATAAAATTTGCTCTGGGGACCATCTACATAAAAAAACGTACCAATTTTTTTTTTTTTTTTTTTTTTTTTTTTTTTTTTTTTTTTTTTTTAATAACAGTACCCAGGTTTGACACCATAAACTACATCCTTCAATTAGCCTGATTCCAAATTTTCATGAAATTCGTTTCCGAGAAATTGATTATTTTAAAATGAGCCTATTTTAGGCGCTGTATCCAAATTGATGTTCGGTACTCGATTGTTGAAATGCTATAGAATGACTATGTCACTTCTTTTGATATAGTACTTCTTGCCAATAGGACCATTTCACTCGCTTAATATGTATCGACTATTGCCAGACCTAATATTTCAATAAGATGAGTAAAATATACTTTTTTCAAATTATGCTTTTCTGCACATCCTACGCGGCCCCTTAAACCAGCATTTTGATGTTTTTTAATCATAATTAATAATGGAAGAAAAATTGGAAATTCAGAATACGGTTAAAGTAGGACATAATACATATAAATCTATCAAAATACATTGTAGGTTGCAATTCCTATTTTTTTTCTCGAATATTAATTTTGTAATTCATATTATTAATTTTTTAAATTACGAATTCTATGTATTTATGTTTTGGTTTTTTAGTATTTTAACCACGCAGAAAAATTATCACATGAGGATTATAATTTCTGGAGCTGTCAACAAAAATATGAAAATGTAATTTAACATTAGAAGCTGTAAATTTTTAATGTTTATAATTCGTAAACATATCATCCGAATGACTTGAAATTTCGTTTCTAGGTATAGTTTGAACCGAAGATTAAAAATATACTGTCAAAATTGACTGTTGCTATGAAAAAAAAAAAACAAGTTTGGTCTGGTTTTGATTTGTAGACGCTCAGATTGGGAGACTTTTCTGCTTTTACCTTTTACTTAATTCCTCTTTTTTATATCTTATTTTATCAACGCATCGGTGACGTCTAGCTTAAACAGGAAGACCCGCAATTTGAGCATTATAATCGCATAGTATATTATTTAAGAGAAACACTTTCTCCATTCGAGTTTATGTTATAAATGTCTGTATGTACTACTAACGGTACTGTTTCTAATTTAAATATTTATATAAATAGTATTCTATTCGAAAAGATACGAATTTTGTGTGTTTTTTGAGAGATAATCCAACACATAAAATGCAAAAGTACCGCCCATGGATAGAACTGCATATGCACAAAAGGGGATAGATAATTTGAGTGCCAGGAATCGAATCGAGCTCCAGATCGATTTGACAGTTTAAAAAGTTTACTGATATTTCTAGCAAATTTTACATATGAAATTCATTTTATACTCATTTCAGGCTCGAATTGAAATTATTAAATCATTAGATATGTTTAAACTCTAAGTATAATATAAACTTAGAGTTAATCCTTAAATGCCGGGCGTTGCCTTTCGGTAACATACCAATTTAGGCTTATAAATACTATTAGAATAATATTGAAGCTATAATGCCTAATGTTGCCAATAAAATACATTCTGAAAATATTATTAAATCGATTTTCAACATGTCGCTGGCAATACTTGTGCTGTTTAAGAATAAAAATCGATTTATTTTTTTCAATTGCTGCTACTTGTTCTTTTTGTTTTGTTTGGAAGCTTGCGAAATGCCCTATATTGTTCTGCACTGAGCAAGTAAAATTTATTTCTTATTATAGTTCCTAAAATTCTTTTGTGTTTAATATTATAGAATTTTATCAAGGATAATTATTTTTCCAATTACAGACCAGTATTGCCGATTAGTAACAAACTGTTTTTTAGCCGTTAACGATACTTAAAACAAAATATGATTTTTTTAAGCATTTTTCCCATGATTCATTTAAAAAATGAAAGCCGAAAAACATTATTACAATGATTTTCGAAAAATCAGGCATTTAAGGGTTAATTCATTTTATTTCAGCTTCTTTTCCTATGTTTAACTGATCTTCTTAAACCAAACACGAAAACAACCATTGGATATCTTAACAGCAACTGATTCTGACTTAAATTTTTGCAATCAAAGGGAACTGAATGGAAACCCGTTTACAGGGAGATCGCTACAGGTTTTTTCATTATAATTCAATCTTCTCTAATCTTTTTAAAACCGATCGGATTAGCGTGCATTTAGATTCTGCAGTGTCTGAACGAGGGTTGGCGAGCGTAACTTGCAGGGGGCAGAGCCCCCTAGTTATTTAATAAAGTTCTGGTAAAATTAATGGCTCCTGCGTTTGGGTTTACGCCCTTGAACACTCCCATAATGTTTTTTTTTACCTTAACAAAAATGAACCAACCGTAGGGGAGGTAGGGGAGGTTTGATACATAGGGAGGGTTGATACATTGACAATTTTTCTCAACAAATTGCATTAACAGCCATTGTAACCGATGTAAAGTCTTCTTTTATTAGCAGAGGTCATCATTATCTGGACTTAGCAGTGAAGAACCCGTAAGGCATGGTGACGTCACGGCGACGTCGTTGTGAAGTCACACTGTGATTTTGTGACCGTCGATGTGACGTCATAGTGACTAGAATGCGAAGTCGTTATGGCCGTTTTAGAGGTCGTTTGTGACGTCACATTGTCACCACTCTGTGAAGTCACGGTGTGACAAATTTGTGAAAAGTGTGTCATTTGTGACTATTTTGGCATTAATTTTGTGACGATCCTGTGACGAATGCGACAATGCTTTGAAGTCACATTGTGACCAATTTGTGAAATATGTGTCATTTGTGACGAACTTGTCATAAACACTGTGATGATTTCAAATGAAATTCAAATTTCAAATTAATTGCTTAAAAGGCGCAAAGGGCAACATAATGAAGAAGATTCCTTGCCGGGACTCGAACCCAGTCGATCAGTATAGCTCATTTCTGACATCTTACGTCCAGTGTTTGCGCCTTGTATTCGAGGCCTGCCAAACGTCATCTTCCAACAAGATAACGCAAGACCACATGTTGCACATCATATTCTGACCTTCGATACATAGGATATTCGATTGCTTCCCTGGCCTGCGCGGTCTCAAGATCTGTCACCCTTTGAAAACATCTGGTCATGGATTGCTGAGAGATTGGTCCGCCACCTCTCTCCGGCTACTACGATTGATGAAGTGTGGCCTAGACTTGAAGCAGCATGGAATGAGTAGCCCCATTCTGTCATCCAAGCCCAGTTCGACTCCATGCCTAACCGGGTAAGGGCCATTTTAGCTGCCAGGAGGGCAGCTGTTTCTACTATTTTCGCACCCCTGTAAACCCCAAAACTGCTTACAAATTTAATCCTTTCGTTTTCATCCCATACTCTTAACGTACCATAAATATCTTTTTTTCTTTCGTGGTGTTGCAATTTTAATGGCCAGCAGTGTAGATAGTCCGATTATTTTTCATAAAAAATTAAAATCCTAAAAAAATCCTGCAAGTGTTTTTGTTTTACAGAGGTATATAAAAGACGCCTTTCACCACAAACAAAAAAATATTTAGAAAAATAATAAATTTTTATCAAACAAATACTTAGGAGGTTATTTTCTTTAAAAATTACATTCCTAAAAATTCTAATAAAATCTAAGTATATTTGATTTTTGTTTTATGAAGCTGCGAAAATCCCATTTTTATTACGCACAACTATTATTTGAATTTTAAAAAATCCAGTTTATTTTTTTTAAATGAGAAAATCAAAATATGAAAAATGTAAATAGTTTTTTTTTTTCTGCAAAGATTAAATTCTTACAAAATGGGATAAGTATTCTCTAAATACATCTGATTTTTGATTTAGAAAGCTACATAAAACCCATTTTATTACACAATAAGTTACATTTAGAACTTAATTTCTAAAAATATAATATATTCTAGGAAAATATAAAATAATGCATCTAATTTTTTTTTACATTTTTTTAAAAATTTAAATAGAATAAATAAAATTTCGTTCATTATTTAATATTTAATTATTAATAAATTAAAGAGTTCCAACTTTTATTCTTTACAGAAAATAAAAATACAGTTTAAAAGTGTATTACTTAGTTAAAAATGTATTCTGTACCCTGCTTATAAACCTCTGAAATATTGTAAGGCATTTTTATTTTAATGCTTGTTAAAATGCTTATAAGTCTGCCATAAATCATGCTCAGTTGTTTTAGCTTTATTAAACCCATCAAAATCTCACGTAAGTAAAATATATCTACATAATTTAATTCTGTAAAGATTAATCTATATTTCAGAACTATACAAAAAAACAAAATTTAGAGTTTATATAATTATTGGGCAAAATCAGATAAACACTTTTCTGTAACTTTATTTTAAAATATTTTTATTATTTACATGTTGTGCATTTTTAGTGTTTATTCAATTCTTTAAATATATTTTCATTTAAACAGAAAGACAATTGTTTTTTAGAATTATTATTCCGAAAAAAATGTACATATAACTAATTATTTACTAATTGTTTAAATAGATATAAGTTATCAATAACTGTGTAATTTTCAAATTGTTAAGTAAAATCTTTTCTGCGTGTAACAGTGTGTATGTAGGGGGAAGCATATATGTATGAAAAATGGAGAGTTTTGGGACCATTGTTAATTAAGATTATTTTAAAGTTACAGTTTACGATGTTTGCAAAAATTAGTCCTTGGACCTATTATTTACTCAAGTTTTCTTTCCCAAATAATTAAGATAAAAAAAAATGAGTTGTACATTTATCAATTGCACAGATATAAAATGTTACGAGTTATTAAATTATTCAAATATTATTAATATATACGGGAGATTAAAATTTAGTCTAGGGAATTTGAATAATACTTTTGATTTCTAAAAATTATATCTCCATTCTGCATATCATCGCGATACAATAATCCGTGATATTGAATGTTTTTAAATGGCTTTTCTTTCCTCAGAATGATCTCTTGTTTTAAAAAGTTTTAAGAGGCAATCAAAACGTCAAGTATCTTTAAAAATATATATGCATGTTGTGAAGAAAACTGTATATAATGAAATTTCTACTTTGATATAAACAAAAGGACTACGTCTGAATTAATTCATATTTATAAAAACTTTTCAAAATAACAGACATTATATTACATTACAAGATTAAAAACACTAAAAACAATATAAAAGGGCGTTTCGGATTCATTCTGAATCCCTTATCAGCTAATTCCTAACGTAAAAGTCATATTTATATAATGAATGTATATACAGAATGCTTATATGATTAGATCAGGCTGCAGCATTTATGCAAGTCGTATGTTTTTGGAAGCTTGGTACACGAGAACTGCTGATTTAGCAATTAACGAGGCTGCATCTCTACCAATAGAATATTCAGTTTTGTTTTAACTATAATTTTTTGGCAACTTGATGTAATGTTTTTCTACTTGTTGAACTTTAAAATCTAGTACGACTTTTACTTTAGGAATTAGCTGATGAGGGATTCAGAATGAATCTGAAACGTCCTTTTATATTCTTTTTAGTGTTTTTATCTTGTAATGTAATGTAATGTCTGTTATTTTGGAAAGTTTTTATAAATTTCTACTTGTTCAACTTTCTTAAAGTTCAAGTTATCCGTTAAAGAAATTTAAAAATTAAATGCTTTTCCTATTGAAATTTATTGCAGAAGCGCAGCTAGTAGGTCACATATCACGATTATTTTCCCCACCGGCTGCATAACGTTGATTCACTGATTTTGGCCCCACTTTAACCTGGGAGCAGTCGAGTGGTCTATGTCATAACCCGGTTCCGTACGGTTTCTACAATTGCAGTGGTGGAAAATTGGCGCAGAGGTGGAGCATATTGACACCAATAAATTATAGTAGTATTTTACCTCTTATCTAATGACCAAATTTCTGAGTTTTTATTAAACTGAATAATATCATATAAATTTAGTGGTGTCAGTAGGCTCCGCCTCTGCGCCAATTTTCCACCACTGCAATTGTCATCACTATTTTTCAAAAAGTAATCCTGAATTTAGTTTATTGCAGAATTTGTAACAATTGTCTGCCATGAAATAAAGTCACGATTATTATTTGCATTTATTGGTCATAAATTAAAAATCAATCATACATTGGGTATACGCGATTCCTCTCGGGTTAACTGGGCGACGTTTGGTTCAAGGAAAAGGATTTTTCCATCAGCTGCTGGATAGTAAATGTCTACTAGATCGTTGAAATGAATGTGTTTTTCTTCTTACGTGCTATGCGATGACTTTTTCAAATGTAATGACTAATTTTCCGAATTCTTGCTTAAAATTGCTATAAGTCCCAAATTTTCGGAAGTTCACCAAAAAATTAGTTTTCGGTGTTTTAATAAATTGAATAAATTATGAGCGAGGGATTCTGTTGTTAGCTGATTTCAAAATAATAAAATGATTTTCATATACTCTCTAAACTCAGAACAAGCAATTTTCTAATATCTCACTGGCTAGTAAATTGAACTAAATTTATAAAATTTGCATATTCCAAATAGAAATTAATAGAAATTTAATTTGAGTGTAAATTAATATACATATATATATATATATATATATATATATATATATATATATATATATATATATATATACAGGGTGTTCCGTTAAAGGGGTCCAATATTAATAGGGGTAATAGAGGAGATCACATGGAGCATAAATCAGTATATAAAGCCTGGTCGGATCTCAATAGTTTTCAAGTTACAGCAAATAGAATGAAAATTCGGAAAATTGTAAAAGAACCCTCATTGCTAAACTATCGATAATGCTACATAAAAACGAAGCACATATTTAGAAAGAGCAGAAAAAACCTACAAAATGACATCAATTGTATTAAAATACCAATATTTATTGACGAGTTACAAGCCCTGAAACAGTGAAAAAAGTACGAAATCCAATATACATCAAAATAGTTAATCGTTAATTCCAAAAAGACAACTCTAGCTACAACAAGGAAAATGTAGTAAAATTTGGTCCATTCCGAAAACTTTCGAAAAAGCTTACAATGAACCATATCGGTTTAATTGTGTGAGAGAAATTAATCAGTTTCTTAGTTACAACTCCGCTTTCTTTGACACTAGCAAAGGTTAAACTCCGCCCATCACGATTGGAAACAACGCCTTTTTAATTACTCTCAACTATACATTTTCGATCATGCTTCTTCTGAGATGCAACATTTTTAATTATTCAAGAGTTGAATGAACCAAAATAACTTTACAATAATAGTCTACATTTTAAAGTGGTCTTTTATTGATATAAACCTTAAGTTAAATTCTTTAAAATTAAACTGGTGGTGAAAATTCGGAAATAATTTAAAATATTGCGATTTGTAACTATGCAAGAAATTTCAGTACATGTTTTACATGGACAATTATTGTATGTATATGTGCATCATAATTTATGATAGGAAATAATAATAACAAATAGCATAATAATTTTATTAATTATAAATTTAAAAAAGACACTAAATTTTAAATTAATTCATACAAACTTTGTAATTTACAATTTGAGTACACCACAGTCTGTGACTTACAAAATACTGTGCCAAAAAGTGTTGAAAATAAAAGAAAAATGACAAATAAAGAATTACATTCCACGTACTTTATGACATATGTGAAGCATAGTCTTCTGGCCTGCGCTGCACAGTTCAATGTCGGAAGGCAGACGAACGGACATTATTATAATAGGTGTTCGAAGTTGCGCCCATTAACAGAATCGAACAGCCGACAGCGACGTCGTAAAGATTGGCGAACACGCCGAAAAACTCCGACGGAGTTGGGAATGTCTCCTGCAGCGACAACGATTCGCGCTAGTAAATCCTCCGGTGTATCCACAGGCGTTTCATACACCAGCGATTTAAGGTGTCCCCAAACAAAAAAGTCTAACGGATTGAGGTCTGGAGAGCGTGCAGGCCAAGCAACAGGTCCACTGCGTCCAATCCATTTCCCAGGATATGTTGAATTGAGGTGATTGCGAACACCTATGAAAAAATGTGCCGGTGCGCCATCGTGCATAAACCACATATTGTGGCGCAATGTTGCTGGCACATTTTGCAGTAACTGCGGTAAGATATCCCGTAGGAAAACGAAGTACGTACTGCCATTGAGTACATCTGGGAGTAAATATGGTCCTATGAGATAATCGCCGAGATCACCTGCCCATATGTTCACACTGAACTTTTGTTGTGCGTTCGACGGGAAAACAGTGTGCGGATTTGTATATGACCATGTGTGCATATTGTGCGTGTTTACCACGCCCTCTCTCGTAAATGTTGCTTCATCAGTAAATAAAATATTTTCCAGAAATTGTGGATTATTTTCTGTTACATTAAGCAACCAGCGTACGAATTCTGTCCGCTGAGCACAATCTGTTACTGATAACAGTTGTACCCTCTGCACATGAAAGGGGTGCATGTTTTCTGCACGCAGAACACGCCACACACTTTGGTGAGAAACATCGACTTCAGACGCAGCAGCTCGTGTACTCGTGGAGGGGTTATCTTTAAAAATATTCAGTACATCTTCTTCCATTGCAGGTGTTCGTACATGTCGAGGTTTCCCTGCATCAATGCTTGCTGTATTAAACGATCCAGTCTCCCGTAATCGTCTATCGATTTTTATGAAGAGTTTCGAACTTGGGTAACGTCTCCTTGTAAATTGCTCACGGTACATGCGCTGTGCTAGACATGCATTTCCATGAGCTTGCCCGTACATCAGATGCATGTCCGCATATTCTTCGTTAGAGTATTCCGGCATAATTATTATACATCAACTTACTACAATCCCACTTACAACAGCCTCCCTTTAACATAACGCCCACTGATGACTGCTGTTTTATTACACTTTTCTTCCTATACACATAGAAAATTTGCATAAAAAGTACTTCTTCTTCATCATCCTGAAAGTTCATGGAGGAAACGCAGCAGTCACGGAGTTTGCTTTAAGACAAGGCGAGAGCTGCACAATATGTCATTCACTTGACCAGACTGAATAATGAAAGGGTATTCATAGAGGTTGATCAGAAATGTATAATTGAAAGATATTAAAACGGGGTGTTTACAATCGTCATGGGCGGAGTTTCGCCCTTTCCGAGCGTGCAACAGTACAGAGTTGTAACTAGGGAACTGCTTGATTTCTCCCATACAATTAAACTGATATGGTTTATTGTCAGCTTCTTCGAAAGCTTTCGGAATGGACCAAATTTTATAACATTTTCCTTGATGTAGGTAGAGTTGCATTTTTGGAATTAATGATTAACTATTTTGCTAAATATTTGATTTTGTATTTTTTCACTGTTTCAGAGCTTGTAACTCGCCATTAATTCTCAATATTCTAAAACAACTTATGTGATTTCGTAGGACTTTTTCTGCTCTTTCTAAATATGTGCTTCGTTTTTATGTAGCATTATCGATAGTTTAGCAATGAGGGTTTTTTTACAAATTTCCGATTTTTCATTCTATTTGCTGTAACTTGAAAATTATTGAGATCCGGCCAGGCATTATATACTGATTTATGCTCCGTGTGATCTCCTCTATTAACCCTATTAATATTGGACCCCTTTAACGGAACACCCTGTATATATATATATATATATATATATATATATATATATATATTTCGCTATGCGTATGGGTGAGGGTGCAAAAGCATAAATGATTAAGTAAAGAGAAATATTTTTTATTTAAAAAACAACTATACAAGTCATTAATTTGAAATCCGATTTTTTTTCATGGATATCTTATATTTATAAGTTCAAACAATAATGAATTAACAAACTCAATGAATTAGCAACTCAGAAAATACTTCCAAAAATTCAACAGTTTAACTTGTCTTTTTAAACATCAATTAACTCATGAAAGTGCATTGTAAATGCATTGGTTATAAAAATATAAGTTAAAAACAGGAAGCCGTTACAGAAATAAAAGGCACCCGTGAAATGCATGGTATATAAAACATATCTCTGATCATTTGTAGAAATATTAAAATACTGTCTTGGCTATCCGAGAATTATCTCAGAAATTAAAAAAGCTGAATACACAACAAAAAATAGCTGCTTTCGTACAATCGTGCTTTACTAATTTTTTTTTTTTAGGTTTAAATTTGCACAATTTAAAAATTGTTATTGCACAGTTAAAATTTAAAGTCTGTACAAATCCATAAGCCGCTGCTTGCAGTGGTTAGGGGAGGAGGACAGGGGGGTGGGTATTAATTTTTAAGCGAAATAAATAAATGTGAAAATAAAAACTGACATAATTTTTCAATTAATTCAAAATAACTTTTTAAGCAAGAAGTTTTACAATATAATGAAATAGATCTTTTTTTTAAAATTAAATTATTAAATAATACAATGTATTCGCTTTATTTTTATTCTTTTATATTAACTGAACCTGGATTTTGTGTGTAAATATGGAATTTTGCAATCGATTTTTAACCCCATTTCCTGATACTCTAGAACTATACAAATTATGTACAAGTCGTTTTTCCGATGACAATACAACATTTTAATATTTTTACAACTTAATTATAAATCAATGCATTTCAAGGCATTGAGCTTAAACCCGAATCCTGTCTCGTAATGGGCCTTAATGACAACAAGCTTTTAGATGCTATTATTGTGTTTTCTTTGTTGTATGTGAGCAACAATTTCACTTTCAAATAATGGTTCATTTCTTTAAGGAATTTAAAAAAAGAAAACTAACACATCAGTTTTTTTCTTTTCTTTACGGTAAAATTTTATTGTATTCTGAGCTGTAAACTTTCTTGAATGTGAATTTTTCAGACAAAACTTTTTCAGAAAAAGATTTCAGTTCTTTTCTGCATAAATTTCATGGAAACATTTTTTTTTTACTGCCTATTTTATATTAGCAGGGGAATTAAAAAGCTGGAAAGTAATGCAAATCAATTTTAATATTTTTTTTAAAGGAAAGTCCGAGGGAGAGGTTGCGGGGGTCACAATCTCTTTTGAGCTTTGAATATTTTTATGCAATAATATATTTTTTAACGTAAATACATATTAAGGGTGTGCCCCTCCCGTTCCAGAAAAAATAAAAATAAAAAAATAAACAAAATACCTCTGAACAATGCAAATATTTCTGTCTCTCACAAAGTCATTTAGAATGGAAATGCATGAAATTTAAAGCATTAACCCTTTAAGTGCCGAAAAATCGAAGAGCGTTTCTAATTTTCTTATGCTTGTGATAGATATTCAATAATAACTAATTGGTCACTTACGCGGACATTTCCATCAACGTCGAGTGACGTAAATCTTAAAAGAACAGCTTTGACATTTTCTGAAAAAAAAAAAAAAAAAAAAAAAAAAAAAGCTTTAAAATGTATTAGGAAACTGTGTTCAATTTCTTGATATTTGAATCTAATTAGAAATTTTCATATATTTACGAATATACCTGAAAAATGTTTGTTAATGAAATTTAGACATACATTACAAAACAGACAGTTTCGAATTATGGATTAATTTAAGATGAGTTTGATGAAGAAATGTAATGTCTCCCTTCCCGCAAAGGAAAAAACAAAACAAAACAACAACAAAAAAAAAAGCAAACAAGAGAAAGGTTTTTTTTTTTTTTTTTTTTTTTTTTTTTTTTTTTTTTCTTTAAATAGAGGGATGGATCTGGTATTATTAGGTAGCTTTCTTTACAAAAAAGCTATCTATTGCAGCCGTTCGGAGGAAAGCGATTTCAAAAAATTTTGGTATATTTTCATCGATCATGACCCCCAGACCCCGAAACCACCCTCCGTTCAAAATTGATATATATATATATATATATATATATATATATATATATATATATATATATATCTGACATATGTCACACTGTAACTCCCGTAATTATGAACCGATTTCGATGTAATTCGGTGTGTACATAGTACATACCAATGTCTCGACCGAGTTCGTTCGCCAACTTCATCCGCCGTTTTGTTTCAAAATGGCGGCCATTTAAAATTTTTAAAAAAATTTAAAACTTGAAATGTGGTACCAAAAAATTAAAAATGGAAAAATATTTTTTCTTATGTGTTTGACCTTTATACAAAGATTCCGGAGCAGTTTTTGTTTCGTCTATATCTTAAAAAATGGCTGAGTTATAGCATTTTGAATTTCTAGCGTGGCTGACATTTTGAAACGTCCTGAATTTTGTCACGCGATAAAAGGCGTATTTATGAACCGATTTGGATGTAATTCGGTGTGTACATAGTACATACCAATCTCTCGACCGGGTTCGTTGGCCAGCTTCCCCCGCCATCTTGTTTAAAAATGGCGGCCATTTAAATTTTTTAGAAAAATTTAAATTTGAAATGTGGTACCAAAAATTGAAAATTGAAAAAATATTTTCTTCTTATGTGTTTGACCTTGATAAAAACATTCGGGAGCAGTTTTTGTTTCGTCTATATCTTAAGAAATGGCTGAGTTATAGCATTTTGAATTTCTAGCGTGGCTGACATTTTGAAACGTCCTGATTTTTCTCACGTAATAACAGGCGTATTTATGAACCGACTTGGATGTACCTTGGTGTGTACATAGTACATACAAATATCTCGACCGAGTTCATTGGCCAGCTTCATCCGCCATCTTGTTTCAAAATGGCGGCCATTTAAAAAAATTAAAAAATAAAAAAATTTAAATGAGATACCAAAAAATTGGAAAATGAAAAAGATTTTTTTTTTGTATGTGTTTGACCTTAATACAAAGATTCGGGAGCAGTTTTTGTTTCGTCTATATCTTAAGAAATGGCTGAGTTATAGCATTTTGAATTTCTAGCGTGGTTGACATTTTGAAACGTCCTGATTTTTCTCACGTAATAACAGGCGTATTTATGAACCGACTTGGATGTACCTTGGTGTGTACATAGTACATACAAATATCTCGACCGAGTTCGTTGGCCAGCTTCATCCGCCATCTTGTTTCAAAATGGCGGCCATTTAAAAAAATTAAAAAATAAAAAAATTTAAATGAGATACCAAAAAAATTGGAAAATGAAAAAGATTTTTTTTTGTATGTGTTTGACCTTAATAGAAAGATTCCGGAACAGTTTTTCTTTCGTCTATATCTAAAAAAAAATGGCTGAGTAATAGCATTTTGAATTTCTCTTGTAGCTGACATTTTAAAACGACCTGATTTTTGTCACGCGATAACAGGCATATTTATGAACCTATTTGGATGTAACTTGGTCTGTACATAGTACACACCAATGTCTCGATCGAGTTCGTTGGCCAGCTTCATTCGCCATCTTGTTTCAAAAGCGTTGCCATTTAAAAAAAATTAAATTTAAAATTCAAAATGAGGTATTAAAAATTGGAAAATGAAAAAGATTTTTTTTATGTGTTTGGCCTTGATACAAAGATTCCGGAGCAGTTTTTGTTTCTGAAAATTTGTTCTTTTGTTGATATCTTAAAAAATGGTTGATTTATAGCACTTTGAATTTCTAGCATGGCTAACATTTTGAAACGATCTTGTATTTGTCACGCGATAACACACGTATTCGCCTATTTCGATGTAAGAAGGCATGTGGATAGTATACATCAACACCTCGACCAAGTTCGCTGGCCAGATTCATCAGCCATCTTGTTTCAAAATGGCAGCCATTAAATTAAAAAATATATACAGGGTGTTCCGTTAAAGGGGTCCAATATTAATAGGGGTAATAGAGGAGATCACATGGAGCATAAATCAGTATATAAAGCCTGGTTGGATCTCAATAGTTTTCAAGTTACAGCAAATAGAATGAAAATTCGGAAAATTGTAAAAGAACCCTCATTGCTAAACTATCGATAATGCTACATAAAAACGACGCACATATTTAGAAAGAGCAGAAAAAAACCTACAAAATGACATCAATTGTATTAAAATAGCAATATTTATTGACGAGTTACAAGCCCTGAAACAGTGAAAAAAGTACGAAATCCAATATACATCAAAATAGTTAATCGTTAATTCCAAAAAGACAACTCTAGCTACAACAAGGAAAATGTAGTAAAATTTGGTCCATTCCGAAAACTTTCGAAAAAGCTTACAATGAACCATATCGGTTTAATTGTGTGAGAGAAATTAATCAGTTTCTTAGTTACAACTCCGCTTTCTCTGACACTAGCAAAGGTTAAACTCCGCCCATCACGATTGGAAACACCGCCTTTTTAATTACTCTCAACTATACATTTTCGATCATGCTTCTTCTGAGATGAAACATTTTTAATTATTCAAGAGTTGAATGAACCAAAATAACTTTACAATAATAGTCTACATTTTAAAGTGGTCATTTATTGATATAAAGCTTAAGTTAAATTCTTTAAAATTAAACTGGTGGTGAAAATTCGGAAATAATTAAAAATATTGCGATTTGTAACTATGCAAGAAGTTTCAGTACATGTTTTACATGGACAATTATTGTATGTATATGTGCATCATAATTTATGATAGGAAATAATAATAACAAATAGCATAATAATTTTATTAATTATAAATTTAAAAAAGACACTAAATTTTAAATTAATTCATACAAACTTTGTAATTTACAATTTGAGTACACCACAGTCTGTGACTTACAAAATAGTGTGCCAAAAAGTGTTGAAAATAAAAGAAAAATGACAAATAAAGAATTACATTCCACGTACTTTATGACATATGTGAAGCATAGTCTTCTGGCCTGCGCTGCACAGTTCAATGTCGGAAGGCAGACGAACGGACATTATTATAATAGGTGTTCGAAGTTGCGCCCATTAACAGAATCGCACAGCCGACAGCGACGTCGTAAAGATTGGCGAACACGCCGAAAAACTCCGACGGAGTTGGGAATGTCTCTTGCAGCGACAACGATTCGCGCTAGTAAATCCTCCGGTGTATCCGCAGGCGTTTCATACACCAGCAATTTAAGGTGTCCCCAAACAAAAAAAGTCTAACGGATTGAGGTCTGGAGAGCGTGCAGGCCAAGCAACAGGTCCACTGCGTCCAATCCATTTCCCAGGATATGTTGAATTGAGGTGATTGCGAACACCTATGAAAAAATGTGCCGGTGCGCCATCGTGCATAAACCACATATTGTGGCGCAATGTTGCTGGCACATTTTGCAGTAACTGCGGTAAGATATCCCGTAGGAAAACCAAGTACGTACTGCCATTGAGTACATCTGGGAGTAAATATGGTCCTATGAGATAATCGCCGAGGACACCTGCCCATATGTTCACACTGAACTTTTGTTGTGCGTTCGACGGGAAAACAGTGTGCGGATTTGTATATGACCATGTGTGCATATTGTGCGTGTTTACCACGCCCTCTCTCGTAAATGCTGCTTCATCAGTAAATAAAATATTTTCCAGAAATTGTGGATTATTTTCTGTTACATTAAGCAACCAGCGTACGAATTCTGTCCGCTGAGCACAATCTGTTACTGATAACAGTTGTACCCGCTGCACATGAAAGGGGTGCATGTTTTCTGCACGCAGAACACGCCACACACTTTGGTGAGAAACACCGACTTCAGACGCAGCAGCTCGTGTACTCGTGGAGGGGTTATCTTTAAAAATATTCAGTACATCTTCTTCCATTGCAGGTGTTCGTACATGTCGAGGTTTCCCTGCATCAATGCTTGCTGTATTAAACGATCCAGTCTCCCGTAATCGTCTATCGATTTTTATGAAGAGTTTCGAACTTGGGCAACGTCTCCTTGGAAATTGCTCACTGTACATGCGCTGTGCTAGACATGCATTTCCATGAGCTTGCCCGTACATCAGATGCATGTCCGCATATTCTTCGTTAGAGTATTCCGGCATAATTATTATACATCAACTTACTACAATCCCACTTACAACAGCCTCCCTTTAACATAACGCCCACTGATGACTGCTGTTTTATTACACTTTTCTTCCTATACAAATAGAAAATTTGTATAAAAAGTACTTCTTCTTCATCATCCTGAAAGTTCATGGAGGAAACGCAGCAGTCACGGAGTTTGCTTTAAGACAAGGCGAGAGCTGCACAATATGTCATTCACTTGACCAGACTGAATAATGAAAGGGTATTGATAGAGGTTGATCAGAAATGTATAATTGAAAGATATTAAAACGGGGTGTTTACAATCGTCATGGGCGGAGTTTCGCCCTTTCCGAGCGTGCAACAGTACAGAATTGTAACTAGGGAACTGCTTGATTTCTCCCATACAATTAAACTGATATGGTTTATTGTCAGCTTCTTCGAAAGCTTTCGGAATGGACCAAATTTTATAACATTTTCCTTGATGTAGGTAGAGTTGCATTTTTGGAATTAACGATTAACTATTTTGCTAAATATTTGATTTTGTATTTTTTCACTGTTTCAGAGCTTGTAACTCGCCATTAATTCTCAATATTCTAAAACAACTTATGTCATTTCGTAGGATTTTTTCTGCTCTTTCTAAATATGTGCTTCGTTTTTAAGTAGCATTATCGATAGTTTAGCAATGAGGGGTTTTTTACAAATTTCCGATTTTTCATTCTATTTGCTGTAACTTGAAAATTATTGAGATCCGGCCAGGCATTATATACTGATTTATGCTCCGTGTGATCTCCTCTATTACTCCTATTAATATTGGACCCCTTTAACGGAACACCCTGTATATATTTAAAGTGAGGTGCAAAAAAATTAGAAATTGAAAAAGGTTTCTTTCTTAAGTATTTGATCTTGATATAAGGATTCAGGAGCATTTTTTATTTTTTTGTCTTTACCTTAAAAAATGGCTCAGATATAGCAGTTTCAATTTCTATTGTGGGTGACATTTTGAAAAATCTGATTTTTTGCATGCGACAGCACTCATATATTAACCGATTCCGATGTGAGTGAGCATGTGCACAGCAATTACTAAGGTCTCGACCAAGTTCACTGCTTAGCCTCATCCACCATGTTGTCTTAAAATGACAGGCACTTTAAGAAATTGCCGAATTTGGCAGCCAAATATAAGTTACTTTAAAGAAAAGCAGCTTGGATAAAGCTGACTAATTTCGCGAAATTCTCATTCATTATATTGATAAAAATTAGTATTGAATCTCCTATATTCGGTTTCCACTAAATTGAGCTTCGTGTGTTTGCATGATATAAGTTGGCTTTTTTAAAATAAGGATTATGAAAGCTACCTCTTCCTCCCGGCACTGGCCGGAAGGACTTTTTATTTTTATGCCCCATAAACGTTTTCCTTATTTTAAATTAAAAAAGATTGCAAATAACTTTTCAAAGCCTCTTACATTTGTTACGTTGATAAAACGCCTTTACAAATTATGTTTACTTTTTATTTTAATTTTTTCATAACATTTTAGGAATTAAGATAATTTATGACTTCAATCAATGATTAAAAAATATATCAAATCATTAAAGGCATTGACATCATTTTACAGCTAATTTGCGTAATTTTTAACTTGTAATTTTCACCTATTCATAAAATTTCTTCAAAAAAAAAAAAAAAAAAAAAAAAAAAAAAAAAAAAAAAAAAAAATTAGAGTTTTAAGATATATTACTTCACTTGGGCAATTTTAAATTATGAAACTGGCATTTATGTTCTTCGGACCTAAAAAATGATAGGAATTTACAAACATTCCACTTTTGCTATAAATATCAATAGGTATAATTATATTGTTAATCACAAGAATTATATCATTAAACAAATTTAGTGATATATCAAATAAAAAAATATCAATTTCTCTTTTCTTTATGATTCTAATATTTAATTAAATGGAGAATAAAAATCATCAATTCGGTCGTAATTTCATGGATGAAATTATGCGGATAAAGAAATAGACAAAGGATTCCCTAGATCTAAGCTAATGATAGTGATATTTTACTATTATATTTATTTTATATTCAGTAACAATTATTATAACAAGAACAGTGAAATTTGTTATCAGCGTGAAATATAAATATATATATATATATTACTATATTATTTTTACTTTCTTTCTACCGTTGCTAATAATATTAAAACAATGTTATTCTTAACTTTCACAGTTCGCTAACATAATTTATAAGCACGTTCACTGCCGCAAAAAATAAGAATTTTCAATTTCTTTTTGAAAGTCGTTTGCGACCACAAATTCTGAAAAGTAAATTTCGCTTTACTAATACAGCGAAATTTCTGCCAATAAATAAAGCAATTTTTTTCTTTAAATAATGGTGAGAAAGTAATAAATTAACCCCTTAATTCTCGCTCCCGTCATAGTCTCGGGCTGTGTCTTTTACTCAAATTGTTTGATTCCCACCAGTTTTATAAAATAGTGAAATTGGCTATATTTTAGTGTCGTTTTTACTGTTATTAAATAACGTGACTATTTCTTTTTCATAAAAGTGGTGCCAATAAGCAATTTGAATTATTCAAACGTAATTTAATTCGAGCGTGAAGGGGTTAAAGCCTCGAATATTAAAGCTACGAGTATACTCGTAGCGTGGCAGTCAACGTGTTAATATTAGATTTTTGACATAAACAAAGCATCAAGATTCCAACAAAGCATCTCACTTTTTTCGGGAACCACCACTCTCGCTTGTTATTTCGGAGCGAATGCTTAGGAAGCGTAATTTAACTCGCCGAGTAAGCGATAAGTTTCCAAATGAAGTTACGTATAACAACGACCATAGGGAGCTTTTTCCTCCCCATAGGAGCCAGTCATTTCAGCACGTGAAACCAGAACTAAAAGATAATCGCGGAAGGCCCCGCCCACTACCGAACATTTGTCATTTTCATTATGATCTCTGTAACTCCAGTGGCGCTAATTTGCAGGCTTCTCAAACACGTGAGTCTCTTCACTTTATTATATATCCGTCTTTAGGTGGGGTTTACAAGAAGTATTATTGAGTAAGGAAGAAGTAGTGTCTCTCTGCTGCTTCAGTGGTTCAGAAATTCTCAATGTATTTTTGAATTACGCAATATATATTAATATATTTTATTTTGTTGAACTTAGAAGGAAGAAAAAAAGATAGAAAACTGAATGATTTTGATTAAGCATATATGTCGTAGGAACAAAACAATCTATATATTTAATAATTTTCACGATGCGTATGAAAACGCTGCTTTTTCAATTCACAGATGAAGATAAGGGATAAGAAGTGGGTATTTTAAGTTTATAGCTGTCTACGCAATCAATGAAACAAACAGTTCAGGCAACACACCCTAGATATTTGAGAAAGGCTTGACACGCGTCACGAAAACGTCACACAAAGCAGGCAAAACAAAGAAAAAAAATCATTCATTGGCTCGTACGTATTGCGGTATGACTCCTTTGTTGGTTGCGAATTAACTATAAATGATTTAACTATAAATAGATTATTCTATCATTTCAAAAGGTTGTTTTCAAAATACTTTTGAAACGGAAAAATTACAAAATATATTTCTTGTTCAATATCTCCTGTTTATTCGCGTATTGTTCCGCTGACATCGTAGATGCAATTTAAAGCATATCGAATCCTATTATAGTTGATTTGATAAAAAAATTTCCGTTATGGTAAAATAATACAGATTTGTGTACGACGCGAAAGTTTTGGAAGTATATCCATCCTACGGCAGTATTCTGCCCTTAACCCTTTGAGGAACAAGTAATTGCGTTTCTGTAATGTCAAATTCCCACCGGAATATGTTAAAAGATTTATTGCAAAATAAGGAAAAGCAATTTTACTACCTTTTTCCATCAAAGTTAGAAAAGTAAAATTTAATAAAATTTTTCTGGTGCAAATCTTCATTGATCGTAGATGGGATAAAATGTATCCCACCGCCCCTCAAGGGGTTAACGGAATAAACCAAGTTGGAACCAACTGTTCTCAACGTGAACAGTTGGCCTTAAAACGGAACCCCGTATTCTGCCCTTAAAACGGAATTTGCGAGCAACGGTCGACGTCTCCATAGCTGCCAGCTTTTACGCTTATCTCATACCACTAAAATTTTATAGTATGTATCTAGTTATTTAAACGCCGAAATCTCATCATTAAACAAGGTGACCATCTCTGTTAAATTTTAGTGGTAGCAAAAAAGCGTAAAAGTTTGTAGCTATGCATCTGCCTTTCAAGGTTAACCCTAGAACTACCGGAAATTTTACTCAAGTTTTATAAAAACATTCTACACCAGAATTTTTACTTAAAACTATTTAATTTGTTTATTTAACTTATTATTGTCTGATTTATACATTTAGTTTGTTTTGAAGAAATTTCTGGTTTGAATAAATATTTTGAATGTACATGTCGGGTCCATTGGACCCTTCTGGTAGACAGAGGGTTAAACAGTTTCGACCAATCCCTTCCAAGTACAGAGATGGTTTGTTTGTTTATCTGAGATTTAAACGCGTGTGTTTGCGGCCCCTTTAAAAAGAGACCATTAAATGGCATCATTGTTAGATTCATATAAGGGAATGATATACAGTCGAACTTGGATAATTCGAACGTCTTTAATTCGAATTCGTGGATAATTCGAAGTTTTTTGTCAGTCCCTTGAAACTTGTATTCAGTTAATGCTTTAAAAAATCTTGGTTATTTCGAAGTCCAACTTCTTTAACCACTTCAACGGCGAGCCTCTGATAGAAAATCTACCCCATATCCTGTGCGTTTCCCTGAATTTGTGCGGTCGAAAATCGTCTCTGGTGAAAAACAAGAATATTTGCTTCCCGGCTTGGCTTTTCTTTCCCCCTGTATTCATCTGTCAACAGCTTTTGTGCTGATTTATCTCGAGAAAAAATCTCAGCTAGAAAGTGCCTCCTAGCAAGGGGGGATGTATGTATCTCCAGAATGCTGTTTCTTGTTTTTAGGTAGATTTGATAAGAAATACTGCCTACTATCTTCTCTTATATGTTGGAATTTCTGAAAAGTTTTTGCAAATCTACGCCGATCTTAATCGCTAGAACCCCAAAACACCCCCAGTTAAAAACGTTATCTATCTATCTACCTATATACACGCATCCCCCGACTTACGTATTATGCGACTTACGTAAATTCACAGTTACGTAATAAATCTCGAAAATTACATTTGTGAACACACTAGCGCGTTTGATACGCAGTTGAATACTTTTCATATTTATTTTATAAATAAAATATGCAGATTTAAAACCACATACATAATATAATTTAAGAACGAAAGCTAATTTAAAATTTCGATGAAGAGGAAGGAGTGTTTTTTTTTTTGTGTTTTTTTTTCTATCTAGTTTCACCTGTTCGTTTAATGTAGATTGAAAATTGTTTAAATTAATTCATTAATGCTAAATTTATAAATCTCGCATTCCATAAGAGGTTTTTTATTTGAAAAGTATCCTTTTAGTTCGAATTTTATAAGTTTTCATATTTTTGTAGTTTATACCCGAGTAAATACTGCTGCATGATGCTTTATTCATAAAATAATACGGTGTAAATAATATATATATACATATTATATTCATAAATAAGTTACTGTACTAAATTCTAAGTCGTTAAAAATTATCGTTATGATCATCGTCTTTATTATTAATATTTATACATATGTAATAAATATTGCAGTTTCTTACAAAATTTTACCTAATTAATTTAGAAATTTGACTTACGTAAAGTTCAAGTTAGGTAAAATTTTGCGGAACACATTACTTACGTAAGTCGGGGGATGCCTGTATATAACTTTTTATGGACACGATAATTTCCATAATTCTGCAAAAATCTCTTCCAAACTGATATATAAAAATCAAGGGATAAAAAATCTCGGTCAAGTTGGTTAATGGGCAAAGTTAGACCAAGGGGGTGGATATTGGGGAGGAGGGGAACAAAAAAACCCCATAACTTTTTAATTATAATACATATCGAATCAGTTTATAGTTACTGTTACTTCAGAAAAAGTGACAAAAATTTATGTATGTCAGATTTTTGATAAAATTAAAAATGGGCTCAAGGGGAGAAAAAAATATGGTAAAAATCATAACTTCTTCAATTCTCAAGATATCAAGTCTAATTAAATTTATTATAAATCTTCTTAATATTTTCTACAACTTTTATACTGACAAGTCTTACTGACCAACTCTTACTGAAAAAAAAAATAAATAAATAAAAACAAAAACAAAAAAAGGGGAGGGGTGTGGTTGAAGGAGAAAAAATTTCCTAACTTCGTCAATTCACAAGATATCAAACCAGCTTGAATTTGTTATAAGTCTACTTAAAACTATCATATTGGCAAGTTTTTGATAGGGCGACAATAGGGTTTGATAGATTCTTACAGAAAAAAAAAAAAAAAAAAAAAAAACATAGCGGCTGAAAAAAAAAATATTGTATTAAAGATGTACTCAAATCCAGATTGCTTTTTTCTGAACTCATTTTTAAATTAATTTTTGTTCTGAAACGCATCAAACTGGCAGATTCTCTTCTTCAGAAACTGCATAATGTGCGGTGCTTGTAGATTTTTTGATAAAGGCAGAATATATATTGCAAAAAATGCTGTCAGAATTTCCGTTTCGAAAAATGAAAAAAACGAGGCCGCTCATACATCTCTTCAAAAATCACGTCAGCAAATTTCATGTTTTCACCATTAAAAATGAGTTTGAAAATGTGTATGAAAATTTTGAGTTGTTGAATGGGGGGAAATTTATTTTTTTTGAGCATCGCCTTAACATGATTCTGAAAAAAGCAGCTCTTACAGAAAAAGGAAATTAAAAACTCGTCAAAAGCGGCCAGATAAAATTTTAAACTAGTTAGCCCCCAATATGCCATTTCTTTCGGCCAGCAATTAAAGTGTCGTCTCTAAATAATAACGTACCGTTGTATAAGCCAGCCGTAAAACAAAACAGATGTATCACTGCACGGTTAAATACTCTACTGCAATTTTTTTTAACTTCTAAGCACATTTCCAATTTTTATACCGTCGTATTGAGCGAGGGGGGGGGGGGGTGCTTTCAAACGCAATTTGTTGGAAAACTGTATCTCAATTTATTTTTGAGATATAGATTTTTTTGTAGTTTTTAACGCCATTTGTTTAAAGTTTGCAACTCCAGTACTCCATTTTTGTCGAAAGTAAAAGAAAAATAGTTATAAAATAGTAATAAACTTTTTCTGGTACTTTTTGGTTAGCTGGGCGCCATTGTTATGTATACATACATATATATGTATATATACATGTATGTATACATATATTTTGTATACACATATATACATGTATATCCACAATATATGTATATCTATACATATGTATATATACATGCATATAGACATATACATGTAAACATAACACTGGCGCCCGGCTAACCGAAAAGTACTCTTTTTCTTGCCATTTTCCCATAACAACTGAAAAAAAAAAATGCAATTAAATTACTTGCTATTTTGAAAAAAATATTATTGGATGATTTCTGATAAAATATGGAGCTATTTTAAACGATATTTAATTTTAAATACCTATATTAATGTTACAAACAAATAAAAGCATATGAATCATTAGATAGCCAATTTTTTGTCGAGCTTCTTGAATGACGACATCGCTTTTTGCTGTATTTGTACATTATTCAGCGATAGTGAAGTTATATGCATACTTTACTGTATATGTTATATAAGACTGAATCGTAAATGTGGAATCTTTCAGCGGATGCGAATGACGTCATTTTATCTAAAATAAAAGCGTGTGTTTTAAGGGTTAAAACTGAAATATGTTTTGTACTATCTATATTTATATATGCATTTTTTTTTCGTCGGGGCGACACTAAATTCTGGGAAAATACTATTCCTGTTTTCTAGCTTTATCTCTAATTTTGATTTAGTTTTCGGTGGTGAAATTGGTAATTAACTTCGAAATCTACCTGCGCCTTTAGGCCGAGCCGGCGGGGATTTTTTCCGTTCGAATAATATTGTATTGAATAGAAGTATAGAATAAGTAATACAGATCTTGTTAAGGTTCTGAACACATTTATTATTCGTAAAACATATCATCTTTTCTAAATATTTACAAAAATGTGAAAAAGTGAGATGTGTATTTTAAGTGTAAAAGAGAGGGAAAAAATTTCTTTTTTGCTAATCAATCATATAACTGCAAATTGTAGAGTTTGTCGTCTTAAAACATTTAAATATATCCTCCTCCCTGCACAGGCACACACAACAAATCTGCAAAATTTCTTAGGGTTTTTTATTATTATTATTATTATTATTATTATTATTATTATTATTATTCTCAGACAATTTTAAAAGTCAATGCATTAACATTTATATAATTATTTTCATGTAAAATGTTTAAACGGGTGATAATAATTAAGAAATTACATGTAAGACAGTAGATATCAATGTACCCTTGTTTTTGTAGCTACTGAAATGATTTCATTACTTTTTTAAATAGTTTTGGCAGTAGCTAAGCTATAATAAATTAATCTTTCGATAGGGAAAAAATACAATAGACATACAATTTTTTAATAAATAAACCACACGGAACGAAAGCTATTACTGACATTCCTAACCTTTTTTCTTAAGAACAAATGAATCGATTGAAAAGAAAAAAAAAAAAACATTTTTATCTGCTTGTGCGTCAGGCAAATTTTAAATTGGCTTATCTGAAAAGAAGGAATAAATAAAATTACAATAGTTATTACAAAAAAAGGAATATAGTTTTTTTTTTTTTTAATTCTTGAATTTGTTATTTTAAGCATTTATAGTTTAGATACTGTCAAAACTACTTTTTACCCGACTGCCAAGAAGGCTTTACGTTTCACGCGTATCTGGGTATGTGGAATTCTTTATACCCTCAAAACATTCCAACGGCTGGATGGATAGTTATCAATGATTAAATCAATGAGGCTATCGATTCGTCTTAACCGTCCGATGGTTATAGGCTAGGTTTTATTCTTTTATTAATTCAAAACGGCTGCCGTAAAATACAAAATGGCGGTAGAGACGAAAAAAATGTTACGCACCCTATTAAGTGGCATTTCATTGCATAGGCCTTTCAAAATGAAGAGGATGTTTCATTGCCTATTTTACAGTCAGAAGCTCCGTTTAAATATTACATAGCCTGGAAGTTGAGTAGGTAGGATCTCTAGATTTACTGCAACTCTAACCTTCATAGACGTCTATAGGCCTCATCAAAATAGTGTTTGATAGGAACCAACAATTAAACACAGCTTAAAAGTCATCAATACAAGTAAATAAAAAAAAAAAATAGGTAAGTAATATAAAAAATAGTTTCACATTGATGAGAAATAATTATTTAGTTCACTTTTTACGCAGTCGGGTTTTTTTTAATTTTTAAATTTAATTTTTATTAAAAAGTATTGGAATCTCTTCAATAGTTCTCGATGAAAATGATACACAAAGTTAAATTGTTTTGTATGTAAATATTTCCTTTTGGTGAAATCACTTAGCTATTTACTAAATGCAATAGGTATGTTCAGAAACCAGAGCATAGCTCGACTGAGGCCAAATGGATTCGACCCACCTTCTTCTCAAAAGCAGGAGAGGGATCCACTTAAATACTTTTATTTTTAAAAATTACAATTTAGCTTAAAATATATAAGATGCTTCTCTCACCGAAAAAAAAAGAATCCTTGCTGTGGGCTTGCTATGATGCTATGAAAACGTAACATAATTGTAGGTGTTATATATATATATATATAACCATTAAATAAACATTACCGATCACCAACAAAAACTGTGAAATTATGAATAAAATGACATTAACAAATACAGTTCCCCCAACACACTTAACATAGATTCCCAAAACGTAATAAAAAACAACAGAAATTAAATAACATAAATGGAATGATAGAAATTTGCAGAACATAGACAGAATCATCGGGTCTAAAATACCTATGTTCCAGAAATAAAATGTGTAGTTTCATCTTCATATTAGCCATAAATTAGCTAAAGAATATGAATTTGGGACTACAACACACAGAAAACCGAGAAATAAACCATTGAACAATTAAGTTCAAAATGAAACAAGATTAAAAAGGATAGAGGAAAATAATAATAATAATAAATTAAAATCCATATTGTCATAGCATTAGGTATAACGAATACACTCCTTATGCATTTTATTCTCATTTAAGATAGTATACTATAAGAAATTAATATGATATTGTCCTGATTAGGCTAAAATTTAAATGCAAATTAAAAGTTAATTTTATTAAATGTCAATGAATACGAATAAATTTAATCATATATATATATATATATATATAATTGTTTCTTTTGAAGCTCATGTCAAAACAGCAGAACTCGAATCAAGATTTGCAACCAGCTTATTGCGCTAATAAAGCCATTTTTACTCTACATTATTTCAATTTTTAACTTAAATTATCTAATTTTATAGTTTTCTTGAAATACAAATAACATTTCAATAATATAAAATTATAAAATAAAAACTTAGTTGACCTAACAGATATCGGGTCCTTATTGCCTGGGTCCTGGGGATTCTTCCCCAGTACCACTCCCCACCCCCTCCTCTTATTATCGGCATCCCACAGACACTTATAATCAATCTTAACTGCCTCTATAAGGCGCCAGTCTAGTACCAAGAGCATTGTAGGTAACTATCGGTTAACTACAAAGCAGTAAATGTAAGAAAAGTTCAATTAACTACAGAATACAAGAAAACTTATCTAGCTATTAGGCTACTTGTTTAATTATATTGTAGGGTTCTTCTCCCGTCCTGCCCTACAGAAAGCCTTTCTAAAAGTATGCTAAATTGAACAATATTCAAAAGCTGTTTATTTGGTAAAATCGTAATTATATTATAGTGAATGAATATGTCAATAAGTCAGAAGAACATGTTTAGCGGAACTTCGACTTTGAATTGAAGGGCAAAAATGTTTGTTTTCCCACATCCAGTTACCAACACCTTTTGTGATAATTTATCAACTGAGATAATTCCCGCCTTTATGGAAGGTGGCTTGACTCCGCAAGTCAGCGGCTATTTTTTTAGATAAGGTAAAATGTTGCAAAACAAGGAGAATTCATCTGTACTTTTCGACCATTCAAAGTAAGCCTAAATGAAAAGAAGATTAGGCTACTGACTTAGTAACTTACTTTTATCCTGCATTTTGTTTTTCTTTTTCTTACTTGTTTAGAGGGGGATGGGGAGTAAACATTTGACATAATATTATAACTTATTTTCAAAAATGCAAAACAAAATTGTCTGCAAAAGAATTACTCTTTGCTAAAAACACGTATATATTGCAGGATTTGCCCTTTGCGTTCCATAATACATTACGAATTCATTTTACTCTGTTCCATGTATACATGTATAAGCACACATACGGACACACGAATTCTACTTTTTATTATTAGTAGTAGTTTAATACATCTGACATAGTTTTAAAATCCAGTGGATTAAACTTTTTTAAAGGAAATGCGTGCGCTTGTGTATTCTTGTATTCTTTTCACTACCCATTTATTTGATTTTTCGATGCACTAGGTGATGCTAATTATATGTATATATATAGAGAGAGAGAGCGAGAGAGAGACAGACAGAGAAGAAAATCAAATTTTGGGAAATTTCGAAAAACCTCTGACTGCGTCCATCCGTTTTCATTGTAAACCAAGATATTACAATGCCAGAAATACACGTTAAAATAAGTTTTTTTTTTTGCAGATCGAAGTGTTTTTTTGATGCAGGTTCACCAATAGAATAGATTCATAGATATAACACGATTTTTTGAATTTTAGATAAGGCGAGTTTTATAATAAGCTATAATATACACTCTTTCTCATATATATTAATGTGGATAAATTTTCCAGGCTAAATATAAATTATATGATTCAAGAAATTAAACATTGTATTTTTTTTTTCCCTTGAAGACTTAAATCGCACATTATTCTTTTCTTATTTTTCTTGTGTATCTCATGAGATCGAAAATCCTTTTAATGAGGCTTTATAAAATAAAAAGAAAGTTTTCGGTCTTTTAATTTATGGAAGATTCTTTGTGAATCTTGTGAATTTAGTTCTATCTCAATAAAAGGTTTATATTACCATAATTTTCGGTGTTTAAGCTGCGACTGAAATAAATATATTTCTGACAAAAAAGTTTATTTAATAAAATGTAACCTATTTCTACATGGAACATAAATTTACTTTCTCTTTACGAAATAACATTTCTGAGTCGAAGGCAAAAATTTCTATACTGAAAAAAAGTCCTTCCGGCCAGTGCCGGGAGGAAGATGTAGCTTTCATAATCCTTATTTAAAAAAAGCCAACTTATATCATGCAAACACACGAAGCTCAATTTAGTGGAAACCGAATATAGGAGATTCAATATTAATTTTTATCAATATAATGAATGAGAATTTCGCGAAATTAGTCAGCTTTATCCAAGCTGCTTTTCTTTAAAGTAACTTATATTTGGCTGCCAAATTCGACAATTTCTTAAAGTGCCTGTCCTTTTAAGACAACATGGTGGATGAGGCTAAGCAGTGAACTTGGTCGAGACCTTAGTAATTGCTGTGCACATGCTCACTCACATCGGAATCGGTTAATATATAGGAGTGCTGTCGCATGCAAAAAATCAGATTTTTCAAAATGTCACCCACAATAGAAATTGAAACTGCTATATCTGAGACATTTTTTAAGATAAAGACAACACCTCACAGTACCACAGACAGTACCACATTTCAAATTTAAATTTTTCTTAAAAATTTAAATGGCCGCCATTTTTAAACAAGATGGCGGGTGAAGCTGGCCAAATAACCCGGTCGAGACATTGGTATGTACTATGTATAAACGAAGTTACATCCAAATCGGTTCATAAATACGCCTTTTATCGCGTGACAAAATTCAGGACGTTTCAAAATGTCAGCCACGCTAGAAATTCAAAATGCTATAACTCAGCCATTTTTTAAGATATAGATGAAACAAAAATTGCTCCGAAATCTTTGTATAAAGGTCAAATACATAAGAAAAAAATATTTTTCCATTTTCAATTTTTTGGTACCACATTTCAAATTTTAAATTTTTAAAAAACTTTTAAATGGCCGCCATTTTGAAAGAAAATGGCGGATGAAGCTGGGCAACGAACTTGGTCGAGAGATTGGTATGTACTATGTACACACCGAATTACATCCAAATCGGTTCATAAATACGCCTTTTACCGCGTGACAAAATTCAGGACGTTTCAAAATGTCAGCCACGCTAGAAATTCAAAATGCTATAACTCAGCCATTTTTTAAGATATAGACGAAACAAAAACTGCTCCGGAATCTTTGTATAAAGGTCAAATACATAAGAAAAAAATATTTTTCCATTTTTAATTTTTTGGTACCACATTTCAAGTTTTAAATTTTTTTAAAAATTTTAAATGGCCGCCATTTTGAAACAAAACGGCGGATGAAGCTGGCCAACGAACTCGGTCGAGACATTGGTATGTACTATGTGCACACCGAATTACATCGAAATCGGTTCATAATTACGGGAGTTACAGTGTGACATAGGTCAGATATATATATATATATATATATCAATTTTGAACGGAGGGTGGTTTCGGGGTCTGGGGGTCATGATCGATGAAAATATACCAAAATTTTTTGAAATCGCTTTCCTCCGAACGGCTGCAATAGGTAGCTTTTTTGTAAAGAAAGCTACCTAAAAAAAAAGAGTCCTTCCGGCCAGTGCCGGGAGGAAGAGGTAGCTTTCATAATCCTTATTTAAAAATAGTCAACTTATATCATGCAAACACACGAAGCTCAATTTAGTGGAAACCGAATATAGGAGATTCAATACTAATTTTTATCAATATAATGAATGAGAATTTCGCGAAATTAGTCAGCTTTATCCAAGCTGCTTTTCTTTAAAGTAACTTATATTTGGCTGCCAAATTCGGCAATTTCATAAAGTGCCTGTCATTTTAAGACAACATGGTGGATGAGGCTAAGCAGTGAACTTGGTCGAGACCTTAGTAATTGCTGTGCACATGCTCACTCACATCGGAATCGGTTAATATATAGGAGTGCTGTCGCATGCAAAAAATCAGATTTTTCAAAATGTCACCCACAATAGAAATTGAAACTGCTATATCTGAGCCATTTTTTAAGGTAAAAACAAACAAAAAATGCTCCTGAATCCTTATATCAAGATCAAATACTTAAGAAAGAAACCTTTTTCAATTTCTAATTTTTTTGCACCTCACTTTAAATATATATATATATTTTAATTTAATGGCCGCCATTTTGAAACAAGATGGCTGATGAATCTGGCCAGCGAACTTGGTCGAGGTGTTGATGCATACTATCCACATGCCTTCTTACATCGAAATAGGCGAATACGTGTGTTATCGCGTGACAAATACAAGATCGTTTCAAAATGTTAGCCGTGCTAGAAATTCAAAGTGCTATAAATCAACCATTTTTTAAGATACCAACAAAAGAACAAATTTTCAGAAACAAAAACTGCTCCGGAATCTTTGTATCAAGGCCAAACACAAAAAAAAAAATCTTTTTCATTTTCCAATTTTTAATACCTCATTTTGAATTTAAAATTTAATTTTTTTTAAATGGCAACGCTTTTGAAACAAGATGGCGAATGAAGCTGGCCAACGAACTCGGTCGAGACATTGGTATGTACTATGTACAAACCAAGTTACATCCAAATAGGTTCATAAATACGCCTGTTATCGCGTGACAAAAATCAGGTCGTTTTAAAATGTCAGCCACAAGAGAAATTCAAAATGCTATTACTCAGCCATTTTTTTTTAGATATAGACGAAAGAAAAACTGTTCCGGAATCTTTGTATTAAGGTCAAACACATACAAAAAAAATCTTTTTCATTTTCCAATATTTTGGTATCTCATTTAAGTTTTTTTATTTTTTAATTTTTTTAAATGGCCGCCATTTTGAAACAAGATGGCGGATGAAGCTGGCCAACGAACTCGGTCGAGATATTTGTATGTACTATGTACACACCAAGGTACATCCAAGTCGGATCATAAATACGCCTGTTATTACGTGAGAAAAATCAGGACGTTTCAAAATGTCAGCCACGCTAGAAATTCAAAATGCTATAACTCAGCCATTTCTTAAGATATAGACGAAACAAAAACTGGTCCCGAATCTTTTTATCAAGGTCAAACACATAAGAAGAAAATATTTTTTCAATTTTCAATTTTTGGTACCACATTTCAAATTTAAATTTTTCTTAAAAATTTAAATGGCCGCCATTTTTAAACAAGATGGCGGGTGAAGCTGGCCAAATAACCCGGTCGAGACATTGGTATGTACTATGTATAAACGAAGTTACATCCAAATCGGTTCATAAATACGCCTTTTATCGCGTGACAAAATTCAGGACGTTTCAAAATGTCAGCCACGCTAGAAATTCAAAATGCTATAACTCAGCCATTTTTTAAGATATAGACGAAACAAAAATTGCTCCGAAATCTTTGTATAAAGGTCAAATACATAAGAAAAAAATATTTTTCCATTTTCAATTTTTTGGTACCACATTTCAAATTTTAAATTTTTAAAAAACTTTTAAATGGCCGCCATTTTGAAAGAAAATGGCGGATGAAGCTGGGCAACGAACTTGGTCGAGAGATTGGTATGTACTATGTATACACCGAATTACATCCAAATCGGTTCATAAATACGCCTTTTATCGCGTGACAAAATTCAGGACGTTTCAAAATGTCAGCCACGCTAGAAATTCAAAATGCTATAACTCAGCCATTTTTTAAGATATAGACGAAACAAAAACTGCTCCGGAATCTTTGTATAAAGGTCAAATACATAAGAAAAAATATTTTTCCATTTTTAATTTTTTGGTACCACATTTCAAGTTTTAAATTTTTTAAAAAATTTTAAATGGCCGCCATTTTGAAACAAAACGGCGGATAAAGCTGGCCAACGAACTCGGTCGAGACATTGGTATGTACTATGTACACACCGAATTACATCGAAATCGGTTCATAATTACGGGAGTTACAGTGTGACATAGGTCAGATATATATATATATATATATCAATTTTGAACGGAGGGTGGTTTCGGGGTCTGGGGGTCATGATCGATGAAAATATACCAAAATTTTTTGAAATCGCTTTCCTCCGAACGGCTGCAATAGGTAGCTTTTTTGTAAAGAAAGCTACCTAAAAAAAAAGAGTCCTTCCGGCCAGTGCCGGGAGGAAGAGGTAGCTTTCATAATCCTTATTTAAAAATAGTCAACTTATATCATGCAAACACACGAAGCTCAATTTAGGGGAAACCGAATATAGGAGATTCAATACTAATTTTTATCAATATAATGAATGAGAATTTCGCGAAATTAGTCAGCTTTATCCAAGCTGCTTTTCTTTAAAGTAACTTATATTTGGCTGCCAAATTCGGCAATTTCTTAAAGTGCCTGTCATTTTAAGACAACATGGTGGATGAGGCTAAGCAGTGAACTTGGTCGAGACCTTAGTAATTGCTGTGCACATGCTCACTCACATCGGAATCGGTTAATATATAGGAGTGCTGTCGCATGCAAAAAATCAGATTTTTCAAAATGTCACCCACAATAGAAATTGAAACTGCTATATCTGAGCCATTTTTTAAGGTAAAAACAAACAAAAAATGCTCCTGAATCCTTATATCAAGATCAAATACTTAAGAAAGAAACCTTTTTCAATTTCTAATTTTTTTGCTCCTCACTTTAAATATATATATATATTTTAATTTAATGGCCGCCATTTTGAAACAAGATGGCTGATGAATCTGGCCAGCGAACTTGGTCGAGGTGTTGATGCATACTATCCACATGCCTTCTTACATCGAAATAGGCGAATACGTGTGTTATCGCGTGACAAATACAAGATCGTTTCAAAATGTTAGCCATGCTAGAAATTCAAAGTGCTATAAATCAACCATTTTTTAAGATACCAACAAAAGAACAAATTTTCAGAAACAAAAACTGCTCCGGAATCTTTGTATCAAGGCCAAACACAAAAAAAAAATCTTTTTCATTTTCCAATTTTTAATACCTCATTTTGAATTTAAAATTTAATTTTTTTTAATGGCAACGCTTTTGAAACAAGATGGCGAATGAAGCTGGCCAACGAACTCGGTCGAGACATTGGTATGTACTATGTACAAACCAAGTTACATCCAAATAGGTTCATAAATACGCCTGTTATCGCGTGACAAAAATCAGGTCGTTTTAAAATGTCAGCCACAAGAGAAATTCAAAATGCTATTACTCAGCCATTTTTTTTTAGATATAGACGAAAGAAAAACTGTTCCGGAATCTTTGTATTAAGGTCAAACACATACAAAAAAAATCTTTTTCATTTTCCAATATTTTGGTATCTCATTTAAGTTTTTTTATTTTTTAATTTTTTTAAATGGCCGCCATTTTGAAACAAGATGGCGGATGAAGCTGGCCAACGAACTCGGTCGAGATATTTGTATGTACTATGTACACACCACGGTACATCCAAGTCGGATCATAAATACGCCTGTTATTACGTGAGAAAAATAAGGACGTTTCAAAATGTCAGCCACGCTAGAAATTCAAAATGCTATAACTCAGCCATTTCTTAAGATATAGACGAAACAAAAACTGGTCCCGAATCTTTTTATCAAGGTCAAACACATAAGAAGAAAATATTTTTTCAATTTTCAATTTTTGGTACCACATTTCAAATTTAAATTTTTCTTAAAAATTTAAATGGCCGCCATTTTTAAACAAGATGGCGGGTGAAGCTGGCCAAATAACCCGGTCGAGACATTGGTATGTACTATGTATAAACGAAGTTACATCCAAATCGGTTCATAAATACGCCTTTTATCGCGTGACAAAATTCAGGACGTTTCAAAATGTCAGCCACGCTAGAAATTCAAAATGCTATAACTCAGCCATTTTTTAAGATATAGACGAAACAAAAATTGCTCCGAAATCTTTGTATAAAGGTCAAATACATAAGAAAAAAATATTTTTCCATTTTCAATTTTTTGGTACCACATTTCAAATTTTAAATTTTTAAAAAACTTTTAAATGGCCGCCATTTTGAAACAAAACGGCGGATGAAGCTGGCCAACGAACTCGGTCGAGACATTGGTATGTACTATGTACACACCGAATTACATCGAAATCGGTTCATAATTACGGGAGTTACAGTGTGACATAGGTCAGATATATATATATATATATATATCAATTTTGAACGGAGGGTGGTTTCGGGGTCTGGGGGTCATGATCGATGAAAATATACCAAAATTTTTTGAAATCGCTTTCCTCCGAACGGCTGCAATAGGTAGCTTTTTTGTAAAGAAAGCTACCTAAAAAAAAGAGTCCTTCCGGCCAGTGCCGGGAGGAAGAGGTAGCTTTCATAATCCTTATTTAAAAATAGTCAACTTATATCATGCAAACACACGAAGCTCAATTTAGTGGAAACCGAATATAGGAGATTCAATACTAATTTTTATCAATATAATGAATGAGAATTTCGCGAAATTAGTCAGCTTTATCCAAGCTGCTTTTCTTTAAAGTAACTTATATTTGGCTGCCAAATTCGGCAATTTCTTAAAGTGCCTGTCATTTTAAGACAACATGGTGGATGAGGCTAAGCAGTGAACTTGGTCGAGACCTTAGTAATTGCTGTGCACATGCTCACTCACATCGGAATCGGTTAATATATAGGAGTGCTGTCGCATGCAAAAAATCAGATTTTTCAAAATGTCACCCACAATAGAAATTGAAACTGCTATATCTGAGCCATTTTTTAAGGTAAAGACAAACAGAAAATGCTCCTGAATCCTTATATCAAGATCAAATACTTAAGAAAGAAACCTTTTTCAATTTCTAATTTTTTTGCACCTCACTTTAAATATATATATATTTTTTAATTTAATGGCCGCCATTTTGAAACAAGATGGCTGATGAATCTGGCCAGCGAACTTGGTCGAGGTGTTGATGTATACTATCCACATGCCTTCTTACATCGAAATAGGTTAATAAATAAGCGTGTTATCACGTGACAAATATTAGATCGTTTCAAAATGTCATCCATGCTAGAAATTCAAAGTGCTATAAATCAACCATTTTTTAAGATATCAACAAAAGAACAAATTTTCAGAAACAAAAACTGCTCCGGAATCTTTGTATCAAGGCCAAACACATAAAAAAAATCTTTTTCATTTTGCAATATTTTAATACCTCATTTTGAATTATAAATTTAATTTTTTTTAAATGGCAACCCTTTTGAAACAAGATGGTGAATGAAGCTGGCCAACGAACTCGGTCGAGACATTGGTATGTACTATGTACAGACCAAGTTACATCCAAATAGGTTCATAAATACGCCTGTTATCGCGTGACAAAAATCAGGTCGTTTTAAAATGTCAGCCACAAGAGAAATTCAAAATGCTATTACTCAGCCATTTTTTTATAGATATAGACGAAAGAAAAACTGTTCCGGAATCTTTGTATTAAGGTCAAACACATACAAAAAAAATCTTTTTCATTTTCCAATTTTTTGGTATCTCATTTAATTTTTTTTATTTTTTAATTTTTTTAAATGGCCGCCATTTTGAAACAAGATGGCGGATGAAGCTGGCCAACGAACTCGGTCGAGATATTTGTATATACTATGTACACACCAAGGTACATCCAAGTCGGTTCATAAATACGCCTGTTATTACGTGAGAAAAATCAGGACGTTTCAAAATGTCAGCCACGCTAGAAATTCAAAATGCTATAACTCAGCCATTTCTTAAGATATAGACGAAACAAAAACTGCTCCCGAATCTTTGTATTAAGGTCAAACACATACAAAAAAAAATCTTTTTCATTTTCCAATTTTTTGGTATCTCATTTAAATTTTTTTATTTTTTAATTTTTTTAAATGGCCGCCATTTTGAAACAAGATGGCGGATGAAGCTGGCCAATGAACTCGGTCGAGATATTTGTATGTACTATGTACACACCAAGGTACATCCAAGTCGGTTCATAAATACGCCTGTTATTACGTGAGAAAAATCAGGACGTTTCAAAATGTCAGCCACGCTAGAAATTCAAAATGCTATAACTCAGCCATTTTTTAAGATATAGACGAAACAAAAACTGCTCCGAAATCTTTGTATAAAGGTCAAATACATAAGAAAAAAATATTTTTCCATTTTCAATTTTTTGGTACCACATTTCAAATTTTAAAATTAAAAATTTTTTTTAAATGGCCGCCATTTTGAAACAAAATGTCGGATGAAGCTGGCCAACGAACTCGGTCGAGAGATTGGTATGTACTATGTACACACCGAATTACATCCAAATCGGTTCATAAATACGCCTTTTATCGCGTGACAAAATTCAGGACGTTTCAAAATGTTAGCCACGCTAGAAATTCAAAATGCTATAACTCAGCCATTTTTTAAGATATAGACGAAACAAAAACTGCTCCGGAATCTTTGTATAAAGGTCAAATACATAAGAAAAAAATATTTTTCCATTCTTAATTTTTTGGTACCACATTTCAAGTTTTAAATTTTTTTTAAAATTTTAAACGGCCGCCATTTTGAAACAAAACGGCGGATGAAGCTGGCCAACGAACTCGGTCGAGACATTGGTATGTACTATGTACACACCGAATTACATCGAAATCGGTTCATAATTACGGGAGTTACAGTGTGACATAGGTCAGATATATATATATATATATATATATATATATATATCAATTTTGAACGGAGGGTGGTTTGGGGGTCTGGGGGTCATGATCGATGAAAATATACCAAAATTTTTTGAAATCGCTTTCCTCCGAACCGCTGCAATAGGTAGCTTTTTTGTAAAGAAAGCTACCTAAAAACAGCAAAACGTTTTTTTATTTTTCTGAGAAATTAAGACAGCCGAATCTTTTCATTGATTATAATTATTACTTCTGAAATGAGCAGTACTTATAACCAGCGTAAAAAAAGAGGAAACACAATTAAATTTATTAAATAATGCATATTATTTCACGCCGGAGGGAAAATAGCACATATACATTATTGTAAGTTTCAATATTTATTTTCAGATGCTACAAAACAAGTAGAATACAAAAAGAATACAGAATGTGAGAATATAAATGTATTATGGTTAATTTCATCACATACATGTCATGAATTATTATTATAAAAAAATAATTTATTATCTTATTATTATAAAAAATTGTTTAAAAACATAACTACTACTAAAAGGACTCATTACACTGTGTTACAATAAATAAATAATAAGTACGGCTAATCAGTGTATACAATATATTTAAAAATATTTTTATACAATATATTTAAAAATATTTTTATACAATATATTTTTAAATATATTGTATACACTGATTAGTCGTACTTATTGCTTATTTAAAAACATAACTGCAACATACAGGACATGAAAATCAAAATATACAAATCATTCGGCGATATACTGTTAAAAATGAATAAGTAAACAAATATCACATAGATGCAATTTTTTTTAAATTTAGAAGCAATGACCAAACAAGAGATAGTGTGTATGGGGGGGGGGGGGGGAGGGAGTAATAAACTAAAAATCCTTTCCTACAAATCATAAAAATGAGATGAGATGCATGCAAAATTACTTGCGTTTGGATTAGTACATAAAATGTGATATAACGAAAAGAGAAAATTTGCTCTTATTTTCTCTCTCTCATTTTGAAATGAATTATATGCATATCTACATAACCAGTGTAAAAAAAAGAGGGTGTGTGTGTGTGTGCGGGGGGGGGGGGGTACTGAAATTATTGAACAATGCAAATTATTGCACATTCTCTCAGAATAGTGTAAATATTACATTATTGAAATTCCAAAATTTATTTCTACATCTTGTAAAACTCATAGGCAATGAAAAGAACACAGTTCGGGTTTATAACTTAAAATGGATATGGAATGGTTGATTTAAACTCATATCTATCATTAATAGTAAAATTATAAATATAGTTAATAAACACAACTGCAACAAACAGATAATGATAAACATAATATACAAATCATTCAGTGATATCCTGTTAAAAACGAATATGTAACCAAATATCACATACATACTAGAAATTTTTATTTAGAAGCAATGAAAAAACAAGGGATAGTGGCGGGTGGGGGGAGGGCATAAAAAACAAAAAATCATTTTCTACAGCCCATAAAAATGAGACAAAATTACCTGTGTTTGGATTAATACATAAAATGTGACATAACGAAAAGAATTAGCAGCCAAAATAAATTATTCTTACAGCTGTTTCAAGGCTTCGTAGTATGGAGCCCATTCTTTATTCGCATACGACAGCGAAATTTTGCTCTTATTTTCTCTCTCTCACTTTGAAATGAATTATATGCATATCTACATAACCAGTGTAAAAAAAAGAGGGGGGGGTACTGAAATTATTAAACAATGCAAATTATTGCACATACTCTCAGAATAGTGTAAATTACATTACTGAAATTACAAAATTTGTTTCTACATCTTGTAAAACTCATAGGCAATCAAAAGAACACAGTTCGGGTTTATAACTTAAAATGGATATGGAATGGTTGATTTAAACTCATATCTATCATTAATAGTAAAATTATAAATATAGTTAATAAACACAACTGCAACAAACAGATAATGATAAACATAATGTACAAATCATTCAGTGATATCCTGTTAAAAACGAATAAGTAACCAAATATCATATATATATATACTAGAAAATTTTTATTTAGAAGCAATGAAAAAAATAAGGGGTTAGTGGGGGGGGGGGGCAGTAATAAACAAAAAATGATTTTCTACAGCCCATAAAAATGAGACAAAATTACTTGCGTTTGGATTAATACATAAAATGTAACATAACGAAAAGAATTAGCAGCCAAAATAAATTATTCTTACAGCTGTTTCAAGGCTTCGTAGTATGGAGCCCATTCTTCATTTGCATACGCGAAAGAAAATTTGCTCCTATTTTCTCTTTCTCACTTTGAAATGAATTATATGCATATCTACATAACCAGTGTAAAAAAAAAGAGGGGGGGGGGGTGTACTGAAATTATTAAACAATGCAAATTATTGCACATACTCTCAGAATAGTGTAAATTACATTACTGAAATTACAAAATTTGTTTCTACATCTTGTAAAACTCATAGGCAATCAAAAGAACACAGTTCGGGTTTATAACTTAAAATGAATATGAAATGGTAAATTTAATCTCATATCTATCATGAATAGTAAAATTATAAATATAGTTAATCAACACAACTGCAACATACAGATAATGATAAACACAATATGCAAATCATTCAGTGATATCCTGTTAAAGACGAATATGTAACAAAATATCACATAAATGTAAGAAATTTTTATTTAGAAGCAATGACAAATTAAGGAAATGGGGGGGGGGGGGGCGGTAATAAACTAAAAATAATTTCCTACAGCCCATAAAAATGAGATGAGATGCATACAAAATTACTTGTGTGAACATGTAATGAAACATTTAACCGTGTGATTATTTAGGAAAAATATATTGCATGTAGCCAAAGAAGGGGATGTTTAGGGATTAAAACAATTTCTCACAATACATAAAAAAAATAAATAAATAAATAAAAAACATGCATACAAAACTCTTTATATTAACGTGAATACATGATTTGCGAAAATTTCCTAATGAAAACAATAAAGAACCAAAGAGGACAAATCAAAAAACGGCAAACATAGAACTGTTTTGATGCCTCATAATAGGAGACTTTTCTTCATTGCAATATAGTTGAAATATATAGAGAAATAATAGAAGCAACTTATTTGGGTTTGTACGGTTGAAATTGTTAATTATCTTCCTTTTCGTTAGCTCTGAAGATATTTATGATACCTTTAAAGAACTAAAAACTAAATTTATTTTGGTTGTTTGAGTTTTTCATTAAGTTATTCTTTAAAAGCTCACATATATACTAAAAGCTATTTTACGCGCACAAAAACTGAAAGATATTATGTTCTATGAATATTTAAGATTATAAGAGAATCAAAAATGTTTTCAGATAAAGATTGCGCCCGTGGAGTTATTGAAATGCATCAAATTTAATTATAAATATCATGATAAATTTTATAAGAGAAAAAATTAAATTTCCACATGGCAATATATCAGATATTTTAATTTATTTTATTATGATGTGCAGTCAGACTTCGTTATAACAAGCCGAAAATAGAAGACTTAACTATTAAAAAATATATTAAATAATGCATGCAGAAGAACTATATACTAATGTGTACTTTTTTTTTTTTTTTTTTTTTTTTTTTTTTTTTTTTTTTGTATAAAGATTTACATTGAAAATGTGAAATTTAACTAGATTTCTACGGAAATTCGTTGCTACATCTTTTTTTATTTAATGTTGTACTTTTAATTTAAATACTCTAATTCAAAGATTTCATATACTTAAGAGCTTACGCTACGCACGTGAAGAAAGGTTCAAGCTAATGTTAACCCCTATGCTAGTGTTGTTTACAGATTTCTCGCTTGCATTTTCATACTTTTAACTTATTATTATTATTATTATTATTATTATTATTATTATTATTATTGTTAGTAGTATTATTTTATATAGGACACCTAAGGTCGATATCTTTTATTGTACTTTTGTACTTTCTCGATTTCTGTTTGTTTGTTTGTTTGTTTTCGTATGCAGATGCTTTTACTTTTAGAACCAGTTCTGGAAATGAAACTATTCTCAAATAAAAAAACTGAAACCAAAATCGAAAAAGTACAGAAGCAAAATAAAAGATAGTATCCGATATCCAAGGAAAAAATGCATTTTAAAATATTAAAATGGCAGCGATAAGTCGGTAAACAACGCTCCTATAGGATTAACATTAGCTTTCAAAATTCTGCGCGTGATTAGTGCATACTCTTAAGGGACAAAAATTACATTACCTGTCAGTTCTAGGGAAATCTTCATTTGAGTGTATCGTAAGTTTCTATAAATTGAAATAATGATGTTCTAAAAGATAAACATGCTTTATATTGTAATTTTCATTCAGTAGAAATAGAAACTTTCACGCATTTATTAATAATTTAACAAACGTATCATTAACGTAAAGACAATACATGAACCTTATACCCTTTATACAGCATAGCGCAAATTTAAATGATTAATAAGAAAAAAAAGTAACACTGACGCAGTGAAGGGGAAATTTATATGTGAAAACATTTTCTCTAAATACTAAAAACATATATAGAAAACTTTCTGTTTCAAAATTTGATTGAAATGTAATAAACAACGTAAAGAAAAGCATATACGGCTTGAATTAATTCAGCCCAAAACTCTTTCAGTACTTCATGATGCCTTTGAATGTAGATGAATAGCAAAAGTAAAAATTGAAGTTCTAAAATAGTGATGAGGTAAAGTAATTCTGACATATGTGCTTTTCTTAACGTTATTTTGTACACGTTCACTAAAAGTCTACTTATATACGTATATAAAATAAAGATATTTTAACTATACTTGATATGGTTAAATATAATTATTTTAAACTCTTTGATGAAGAACCTCGCTGTTCAATAGATTGCATTAATATTTTATATAATGTAAATAGTTAGCTGTACAGCAAAAAATAATCACTACAAATGAAAATAAAATTAATTAGCTGACAAACAAATAAACAAATATGGGAAGAAAAAAAATAAGGAATTGATTATAAAAATAATGATATTATTATGTTTGAAAAACTATAAGCATTCAAAATTACCCTTACTTGAATGAGATGAATTTTCCTGTATTATTAAAATTTCTTGCAGAAATATAATCCCAAATTTTTAGTTGTATGAAATGTTTCAAAACAAGGGGCAGGGCACAAAGCTATATCACACTTTTTACAAAAATAGCGCGTTTCTCGTCTAATTTTTTTTCCATTTTCATTTTCCTTTCGGCAACAAATATAGCATCTCCTAGTAGGTTGAATTTTCTTTTCATTTGGTGGTATGAAAGAAGGAAAATGGTTTCCTTCAAATCTTATGGCGCTGGCTGTTCGTTGATAGCAGATATTTTCTTTTTTGCTTCTAATATTATCCTCTGCAATTCTTTCGATTAATTTCAGTCTGAAATTTAAATTTGTAAGTCCTCCTCCCATTTTCTTGTACAGTATGAATGAGTTCCAGACAGTTATATCTAACAACTGTCTGAAAATTTTCTTGTAATATTTTTTTTGCTTCCTTTTTATGCTGTAACAGGATAAGGAAGCATCCATCCTATCTACACCACCCATAGTATGATTGTAGTCCAGAATAGCTTTGGGTTTGTTTAATGAATTACCATTTTTCATTACAGTTTTCATTTCATTTGAGTGGATTGTACTAAGCACTGCCACCGTTCTTTTATCTTGCCACTTCATCATCATCATTTTTCCTTTCTGGAAAGCAAACATTTCCCCCTTTTTCAGTTTTTTGTTTTTAAGTTCTTCTGGAACATCTTTTCTGGTTACTCTGATTGTTCCATAAATATCTGTCTTTTGAATTTCTGCCAGATCCGGAGAGAGATAAAAATTGTCCACTGTTATACAGTAGCCTTTCTCTAAAAATCCATCCATTAGAGTCAAAACTGCTTTTATTCCAGTCCCATATTTTTCATATTTCTCTAAATAAGTTGTGTTTTTCCCTGTGTAAATTATAAAATTCGACACGTATCCCGAGGCTGATTCACACAAAACGAAAAATTTAATTCCGAATCGTGCTCTTTTGGATGGAATATATTGTTTCCATCCGAGTCTTCCTTTGAAAAGGAGAAGAGATTCGTCTATCGAAATGTCTCTTTCAGGGACATATGATTTTTGGAAATTTTCTATTAAGAGTTTTAATAGATTTTCAATTTTTTTTAACGGATTATTTCTGCCTTCTGCATCCCTGTATTCCTCATTATCAGCGAAATGCAGAAATTTCATTAGCAGGCTAAATCTTTTTTCTGGCATTATTTTTCCAAAATATGGTGTCTCCATCGTGGGCAATTTCGACCAATATAAAGACTGGTGCGGTTTCTCGTTAATGCCTTCCAGCATTAGCAGAGATAAAAATAACAACATCTCACCTTCATCTGTATCATTCCACTGTGCACATCTTGATTTTGGCGCTAAACTGTTCAAATTAAAAAATTGGGAAGCAAATAAATTTGTTTGCTCAACAATTTCTTTCATGATACTTGAGTCAAATAATGTAAGAAAATACTGTAGTGGATCCGATGGGTCCTTTATAGTAAATTTTATACCTGGTGTTTCCGAAAAAGGAAATCTTGGTGGGGCTGCCGATGGCGTTTTATTATCCAATTTGCACCAGTCGCGAACAGATGCTATATCCACATCAGATGTATCACTATCCGTGTCAGATATGAAAGAATCATCTGAGTCGCTTTCACTACACGAATACATCTTTGGAGTTTCAAATTGACCAAATACGTTAGGAGTTAAAATTAGAGAACTTCACAAGAGAAATGTAAAAAGCTACTTAGCATAGTCTCTTAATAGGAACATTTCGACGTCAAAGCAAATTCAAAGAAAATTTCCGATGGTTTTTTCACGATAAAAAACATTAATTATAAAGAATTATAGAAGAGAAAAGAAACGGAAAGGAAAAAAAGAACTCTTTCAAATTTCCCTTTATTTATGTGCTTATAATAGTTTCCTTAGTGTACAGCACAAATAAACAAGCTTTATGTAAATGGACACCCCACAGACACTTATCAATCTTAATTTACACTTAGACACTTATATCAACTGTTGCATTACTATTTCAAATCTGCTAATAAGACCGTAGTCTAATAGAAAGGACATTGTATGTCTAAACTCAAGAAAAGTTCTTTTCACCACAGGAATCTGTCATTATCTGGCGATTAAACTACTTGCTTAATTGCTCTGTACTATTATACTCCGATAGTCTGCTTTAGAGGGAGTCCTATCTAGAGGGATGCGAAATTTCTCCGGACACCTAACATATTTATCTATATCTGCTTCCTTACTTTTCTTTTTCTTTTCTTTTTTTTTTTTTTTTTTTTTTTTTTTTGTTACGATAAAAGGTATGATTAAACGTATATATAGGGCTGTCACAAGAGACTATTTTTACATTCTATTCGGAATACTATTTTAAAAAAATAATAATTTTGTAGCATATTACATTTGTTGATGTTGTCAAAGTGTATGTGAAAAAATTTTGTTTTTAAAAAACGGTGCGAGACAGAATTAAAAAATAGTCGTCTGTGGCAGCCCTATATATATATATAACCATTAAATAAACATTACCGACCACCTACAAAAACTGTGAAATTATAATATATATATATATATATATATAATTATAAAAATACAAAATATATATATATTTAGTAATGCACACATATACACCAAAATCTCTCTGACTTTTTTTTTTTTTTTTCAAAATAAATGAATGACTTTTAAAAAACACTCTAAAATATTATATTCATTGTATGATAAGGTATAAGCAAAAATGCGAAAAATAATTATGTAAATGACTCTGTGAAACAATTTTCATTCAACACTGCATAAAAGTTTCAGATACAGCCGTTGACTTTTATAACACATAATATTTTTCTTAGGTTAAATTCTCAAAACTGAAATAAGTTATCTTTTAGGAAATATTGTCAATCAAAATTATTTTCATCAAAAGTTTTTCACACGCTTCCTCGTGAAAATTTTAAGTAAATCAATTGAAATTAAATGACCATTTTTTTTTTTTTTTTCTGGCATTGAAAATAATGATACTTATACTGTGATTATGATTACCTTACTATGATTATATAATCAATTTATCCACGAAAAATATTGTTAAAGCTGTTAAATACAAAAATCTCATTGTACTCAAATTATAGAGGGAGGGATGTTGTGAAGTACCAGTCAGATGTGGCAATTGCAATATCATGTATACCTTTAGATAATACTTTTGATGGGAAAGTGATCCGAATTACCGTTCTTATACAGTACTAACCTCCTAGTATATGGAGTATACATTTGGATCAGTAATTTTTCGATTAGCATGGAAATAATAAGTCTGGAAAAATATATATATTAATAGCATTGCGTATTTTATTTACACCAATAACACAAACTTTTTTTTTACACTACTGCTTTAAAATATTAATACCTTAAACTAGATTTTCGGCTGTTTTACCAATAAAATTTCTATGTAGATATAATAAAATTTAGGGTAAAATAATCAGTTTGAAAATAATTTTTTTCCTGTAGGATTTTTAGGTGTAAAAAAAGAGAAAATAGAAGACAAACACTAACTATTACAACTAAATCGAAGACAAACACTAACTTTTACAACTAAATCACAACTTTGTAGCGCACAAGGCTTCGGTTATATTATATTTATAAGTCCTAAAACTTTCAAAACGTTTGGACAATAAGAAGTATTTTTTTTTTTTTTTTTTTTTTTTTTTTTTTAAATGACCCGATGTTAAAAAAAGAAAGAAAGAAACACCTTTTAGCTGGCGAAGACAGTATTATTAGGTTTGTTTGGAAATATTTTCGTTCTCATTTCGTTTCTGTTTTCAACTCCAAAGGAGGTATTTTCTGATACATTTTTTAAATGACTTTTGTTCGAAAAAGCGTGAAATTGGTAGGTGTTGCAAATCAGAAACTATGTCATCGAAAGATGTTTATTATTTTTTGGTACACGCAAAAGATCATTCAGAAAATGGTATGAAAGTGGGGGTTTTAAACAGAATTTCCACACACAACACCACGAGACAAGACAAAAACCTGCCGTTATGTGACAACAATTACAAGCCTGCCAATTTTTTTGCCATTATCTTTAAAAATGTATCAGAAATTGTGTAAGAAAATTTTGCGTTTTTGAACAGGTGATTTAATAACTATGTTAAATATATAAGTTCACTCAATACCGATTTTCGATACATTTAAAATTTAAAGCGTAGGGCTCGCCGTACTTTCGCTTAAATATATAAATTCAAATCAGACAGAAGTGCGTATAGGACGCCCGCTGTGAGCAGCTGAAGGCAGCATCCCAACTCTAAAGTTGAATAAATTTTCCATTTGGAAAAAAAAATATATATATATACAAAATCGAGGGTGGACGCTACTGAAAGGACTGGAGGTCCCGGCTTTAGGAAGATTTAGGAAGATTTTTGTTTATTCATACAAAATCCTCCAAAAATATTTTATGCGTACTTAAGGTTAATATCACAGTCACGGACAACGCCAGATACGTATGTTATAATGTCTTTAAATAATTTTACGGATCATTTTTTATTTAAAAAAAAATAATTAGCAAGAAGAAGCTTTATATGCAACGTTAAAAAAGTAGTTTGTATCAGGGCTTAATTTCTAAAGAAAAAAAAAACGGTACTAACGGTAATAATGCGCTACTGGTACTAACAACTGTATGGTTCCATTCTCCCTCTCCCCTTTCCCCCGGTTACTCCTGCATATTTATATTTCATACATTATTTGCAAAATTTAAAGCATTTGTTTCCTTTAGCAAAATAAAAATTTTAAATATATCTATCGGCATATACTTAGCTGTCAACTATTCCACTTTTTAGTTATCACTCCTTCCGAATAGTAATATTTTCCTAATTTTAATTTTAATTAATTGCAGAATTCTGTGATTTAATGTGGTAAGGATTATGATTCGGAAATAGTGTTAGCACAAAAAAGAGATAGTTCGCAGCTATGCATTTTTATGAAAAAATGAATGAAATTTACAGAAATTAATATTTATATGCTGAAGATCGGAACGATGTTTCTCAGTTTCCTATAAAAGGTGCATAATTTAAGCTATAACCGATTTTTTCCACATTAACAATCTTTTGTGGTGAGTCACTGAAAATCAGATTAAATTTAAAATTTCACACAGTCATCGGAAAGATTCAACGCTTATATAGAAAAAGGGGAAACACAGATCGATTGCTTTCTATCAGAATAATGTTGGCAATTATATCTACTCACAATTGAAAGTGACTTCGTAAATGCGAAGAGCAGAGCCTCAGCATGGGCAGTGTTCATGATACAAAATAAATAGAAAAATCCTTATCGTGATTTTTATAATCAAACGCAATAGAAAACAAAAAACCTCAAGGTAATGCTCGTTGGCTAAAAACAGAAAATATTCTTTTAAAGTTAGCTATCTAAAGAAAAAAAAACCATCCAATTAAAAATTATTCTACTGTATCAAAAGAAAATAGAACTGAAAGCAAATTCATTGTTCAGTCTCTTGAGTGGCGCCGTATCAACACGTCGCTTAGATAAGTTTGCAAATATCAATAGAATAGAAAAAAAAAACTCGATTTCTGTTTTCCCTTCATTCTGATCAAAATAGCATTAAAATGATTTTAAATAAAATAAAAAACGTAATTTTGAAGGAGGAAAAGTTTTTTTTCCCCTATACATGAATAAATAAAATTTTGGATGCAAGACAGATTGAGCTTAAGTCAGTTCAAGCCCAAAAACTGATATAAAAATTGAGTCCTTTCTATCTCCACCTCCTCTACATGCGAAACGTTACGTCACATATACATGTTGAAAGTTTTGATAAAAAAGAATGCAAAAGTTAGGAGATGGGAAGGAAAGGAAAAGACAATTCAGACTTCGTTTTTTTGGAAGCGCTATTGCACTGGGCTCCGGAGCCCTGTGTTCATGAGCTCCGGTGAATTCAGACGAATATTTAAAAAAATACTAAAAACTGAGAAGTACCAGAACTGTGCTCCGGTGCAAATTAAGTTCTGGTTTGTATAAATAAAAGCTAAATTGAAGACATTTAAAACATTTCTGCTTTCAGTTAAACATTCCGTTTATGAATTAGTCAGATTCCAAAATGCAATAAGATTCTTTGATAATTTAAATGAAACACAAAATCTTAATACGTGTGTAAGAGAGAAAAGGAATTTTGAAATTGTATTGGTATGCAAATTTACAAATAAATAAATAAATTTTACAGATGATATTTTTTTCTTCCTAAAAATGATTTTAAGCTATAACAAAATTTTTCTACATTAAATTACAATATTTCTTTTTATTTTAGTAAATAAGGAAAAATAGAACATTATTTAAAAAAATACTAAAAACAGAGAAGTACCGGACCTGGGCTCCGGCGAAAACTAAGTCCTGGTTTGTATAAATAAAAGCTAAATTGAAGGCATTTAAAACATTTCTGCTTTCAGTTAAACATTCCGTTTATGAATTAGTCAAATTCCAGAATGCAATAAGATTCTTTGATAATTTAAATGAAACACAAAATCTAAATAAAAAATACAGATAAATAAATAAATTTTAAAGACGATTTTTTTTCCTAAAAATGATTTTAAACTATAACAAAATTTTTCTACATTAAATTACAATATTTTTTTTTATTTGAGTAAATAAGGGAAAATAGAACATTATTTAAAAACTTACTAAAAACAGAGAAGTACCGGAGCTGGGCTCCGGCGCAAACTAAGCCCTGGTTTGTATAGATAAAAGCTAAATTGAAGACATTTAAAACATTCTCTGCTTTCAGTTAAACATTCCGTTTATGAATTAGTCAAATTCCAGAATGCAATAAGATTCTTTTATAATTTAAATGAAACACAAAATCTTCAAACGTGTGTAAGAGAGAAAAGGAATTTTGAAATTGTATTGGTATGTGAATTTACAAATAAATAAATAAATAAATAAATTTTAAAGACTTTTTTTTTTCAAAAAGATTAGTTTAAGCTATAACAAAATGTTTATACATTAAATTACAATATTTCCTTTTATTTGAGTAAATAAGGAAAAATAGAACATTTTTACATTGAAACATTTAGAATAGAAAATCTCTACTTTCGCTTTTGTAAGAAAAAAGTATGAGATATCCCCTCGGAATAAAACTGTAGGGGATCTTCTTTCATTGTAAAAGACCCCTGAAAGTAATCAATCACTTTCCTTTGAATCTCCTCCGATAGAGGGGGAAAAAGAGCAGTTGTTCTGCAAGGAAGCTCAAATAACGACATCTTGACTCGGGACTGCCGCTTTTAAACCACTATTCTAGCCCCGAGTTCTCTCGTGGCAGCCGAAAAAGATAAGGCACCCTACCCCCGAGGCATCTCGTGGCTGCCGATGAAGTGGTTAAAGTTTAGGGCCCAAAATTTCAAATGATTGTAAAAAACGGAAAAATTGGTCGATTCGTTTGCGGTTTTCACTAAAACTATTCTTTATGTCAGTATTTTCTTGAAAATAATTTCTAAAGATACAGTTCAAAAATGCCGATAGAGGGCTCTTTAGACTTTGGAGTAACCAACAACTATTTTTTACCGTTACTAGGGGGCTCGGTCCCCTACGAGCTTCGCTCGCCAACCCCCGTCCAGACACCGCAGACTCTAAATGCACGCTAATTTGATCGGCTTTAAAAAGATTTCGAAAGATTGAATTATAATTTAAAAAACAGTGGCGATCTCCCTATAAACGAATTTCTATTCATTTCTCTTTGATTGGAGAATTTTAACGCCAAATCCGCTGCGGTACTACTTGATTATCCTGTCGACCTATTTCGCCAAATTATATAAATCGCCAAACCACTCGCCAAATTATACAAATTGATATAATTTTTATTTTAAATAACGAAAGAACAAATAAATTCGTACAACATTAATAAAAACACAAATAAAACGTCGAAATAAAAATAACTTGATGACGTATACACGTGTAACAACATTTCAAAATAAGCTAATATAAAAGGAATTAAGTAAAGAGAGTCTTTGTCTCCTGGTATTTTTTAACAAAGGGAAAAGAAAGTTCTTTTAAATGAGACATTTTAAATTAATTCTCAAAATATCAAATAAATGTCTAGCGCAATTTCTAAATTTATACTTTTTTGCAATATTATTTTGTGTTCATTTTATGTAATAACTATAATGTGACGTAAATATGACGTAATTTCTCCTAAGACTTCTAACGCATGTTAATGAATTTATTATTTTACAATATCCTTTCTCTTTTAAAATTCACGTGTATACTTTTTATGACGTAATGTTTAATAAGTTCCTGCTTTTTATACGTAATTATTTAATTCTAATTTGAAAGTTTTTTTCCTGTTTATAATAGTCACGTGTAAATAAATTTTTAATTTGAAGCAAACATTATTGCTTGCGCTTTTTATACAGTTGGCAACAGTTTAAATTAGTACAATTTTCTGAAATCTGTAAAAAATATCTCTAGAAATGCTGAAAATTTGAATTTAAAATAAAAATAAAACCTGAAAAAATGAGTCAAAATAAAAAAAATTAATGCAATCTGCACTCCGGCAAATTCTAACGTATAAAATGATCTAAAAATGATTACACTGCCATGTATACTTTTTGCTGCTATAAAACTTTTTTAGTGGAACGATTTTGTCCAACTTTAGCATTAAATAACTCTTAAAATAATTCTTCGATTTGAAAACTGTCTGCATCAGCGTGTTTATCAAACATTTCTGTATAAAACCACTGATTTTCATATTTTTGTATGCATTATTTTTGTTAATATTAACGAAGAAAGGCCTCCGGTCACAAAAAAATCAAAACCGGCGGCAGCGGTGACAGCGGTAGTTACTTTTTTTTAGAATAGAGAGATTTTTTGTATCTCATTACATGCTTTCAAAAGCTTAGACTTAAAGGGCATAGCCGGATAAGCATTGGAAACATGCCTTTTAATCAAATTTCCTGATTTTTTTCCCAGACGTAGCTACACATCTGACAATATATTTCCCCTATTATCACCCTTTAAATATTGATACTTAATGACATAAAAATGTTTTTTCGATTTTTAAAAAAACGGATTTTCTCAAAAACTGCTGAATGGAATTTCATGCCATTAATTGAGGATATATAGATACCAAAGATGCATAACTGGTAATTTTTGTATAATTTTCTGTTTATAAAAACTGTGTGAAATAGCGAAATAAAAATTTAAAAGAATAAAAATCATATCTTATGGTTATCCGAAAATTACCATTTTCTTGTAAAAAAATTCTCCATATGTGCCCGTATATTCTATATAAATGCCGAAAGTTTGCGTTGGGTACTACATATAAATATTTACAAAAATGTATATTAAAATTATGGAAATTCATTTTAAGGCGTTATTTTGGGCGGAGCTACTCATTTTCCACACCCGAAGAATTTTTGGAATAAACAGTTACAGAATTGCTGTATTTTAAATTTTAATGAACACATTAGTAACATTCTCAACACTGTTGATTTCAAAAAGAACATGATGTTGAAAAACATAGCCTATATGCTAAATGGAATATAAAATACATCCATTGACATATTCTCTACTGACTTTGTTCCAAAAATTCTTCGGATGGTAAAATTATGTAGCTCCGCCCCAAATAACGCCTTAAAATGAATTACAATAATTTTAATATATATTTTTGTAAATATTTATATGTAGTACCCAACGCAAACTTTCAGCATTTATATAGAATATACGGGCACATATGGAGAATTTTTTACAAGAAAATGGTAATTTTCGGATAACCATAAGATATGATTTTTATTCTTTTAAATTTTTATTTCGCTATTTCACACAGTTTTTATAAACAGAAAATTATACAAAAATTATCAGTTATGCATCTTTGGCATCTATATATCCTCAGTAAATGGCATGAAATTCCGCGCAGCAATTTTTGAGAAAAACCGTTTTTTAAAAAATCGAAAAAACATTTTTATGTCATTAAATATCAATATTTATAGGGTGATATTAGGGGAAATACATTGTCAGGTATGTTATCACATCTGGGTAAAAAATCAGTAAATTTGATTGAAAGGCATGTTTCCAATGCTTATCCGGCTATGCCCTTTAAATTTTGAGCTCAAGATCTGAATCGGTGGGAGCGGTTCAGTAGCACAGACTGAACTGTGTTCAGGAGGGAGGTTCAAATTTCAACACATGAAATTTTATTTCTGAATAATTCTGGTGTGAGTTTTAGTTATAATCATCAGTAGGTTTTTATTGTAAATTTTCTATTTTGCTTTTCTTATATACAGGGTGTATTTAAACTCTTGGGCAAAACTTCAAGTGGTGATAGTACACATCAAGACAAACAGTATTAAATAGGAAACTAAGCGTCTCAAACGTCTTCCGAAGGAGATAGGCGCCTTTAAAGTTTAGGGTTCAAAATTTCAAATGATTATAAAAGACGGAAACATTGGTCGATTCGTTAGCGGCTTTCACTAAAACTATTCTTTATGTCAGTATTTTCTTGAAAATAAATTTTAAGGATACAGTTAAAAAATACCGATAGAGGGCGCTTTAGACTTTGGAGTAACCAACAACTACTTTTTACCGTTATTTTTTTGTATCTCATTACATGCTTTCGAAAGCTTAGACTTAAACTTAAATTTTGAGCTCAAAATCTGAATCGTTGGGAGTGGTTAAGTAGCACAAACTGAACTGTGTTCAGTAGTTAAAATTTCAAATGATTATAAAAAACGGAAAAATTAGTGGATTCGTTTGCGGTTTTCACTAAAACTATTCTTTATTTCAGTATTGTCTTCAAAGTAAATTTTAAAGATAAAGTTAGAAAAATACCGATAGAGGGCGCTTTAGACTTTGGAGTAACGAACAACTATTTTTTACCGTTATTTTTTTGTATCTCATTACATGTTTTCAAAAGCTTAGACTTAAATTTTGAGCTCAAAATCTGAATCGTTGGGAGTGGTTAAGTAACGCAAACTAAACTGTGTTCATGTGTTGAAATTTGAACCTCCCTCCTGAACACAGTTCAGTTTGCACTACTTAACCACTCCCAACGATTCAGATTTTGAGCTCAAAATTTAAGCTTAAGTCTAAGCTTTTGAAAGCATGTAATGAGACAAAAAATAACGGTAAAAAATAGTTGTTCGTTACTTCAAAGTCTAAAGCGCCCTCCATCGGTATTATTTTTAACTTTATCATAAAAATTTATTTTCAAGACAGTACTGACATAAAGAATAGTTTTAGTGAAAACCGCAAACGTATCGATCAATTTTTCCGTTTTTTATAGTCATTTAAAATTTTAACTCCTGAACACAGTTCAGTTTGCGCTACTTAACCACTCCCAAAGATTCAGATTTTGAGCTCTAAGTTTAAGTTTAAGTCTAAGCTTTTGAAAGCATGTAATGAGATACAAATAATGACGGTAAAAAATAGTCGTTCGTTTCTCCAAAGTCTAAAGAGCCCTCTATCGGCATTTTTTGAACTGTATCTTTAAAATTTATTATCAAGAAAATACTGACATAAAGAATAGTTTTAGCGAAAGCCGCAAACGAATCGACCAATTTTTCCGTTTTTTATAATCATTTGAAATTTTGGACCCTAAACTTTAAAGGCGCCTATCTCCTTCGAAAAACGTTTGGGAACCTTAGTTTCCTATTTAATATTGTTTGTCTTGATGTGTACTATCACCACTTAAAGTTTTGCCGAAGAGTTTAAATACACCCTGTATATAAGAAAAGCAAAATAGAAAACTTACAATAAAAATCTACTGATGATTATAACTAAAACTCACACCAGAATTATTCAGAAATAAAATTTTATATAAAATAAAATCCTTTTCTTCTGTTTGTGTATCGCAGTTGTATTTCTTTTTTTCAATACAGCAGTTTTACGCGACTGCAGTAATATGTTAAAATAGGAATCGGTCGGACCCGACAAAATTTTCCGTGTTCAACAATATTCCACTAGTTGGGAAATCTTTGATGCGGAACATGCAAGTGATCTCTACTGGGAAGGGGATTGCAGCGCCATCTATCGAGAAACGGTAAAACACACTCTGGCCTGGGACGATTTGGCGAGATCAAGGCAGGAAATCTCCTGACTATTTGCTTCGCCATTGCAGACATCATATCCTTGCTGGTGCCGTCAAATCCCTTCAAATGTAAGTTTATTCAATTATTTATTGTGTTATTTCACTTTTAATTTGAGTGTTTATATATTTTTTTGTACTAGTAATTATTCAATTTCTTTTCAGTTCATGTTTTTAAATTATGCAAATTATTAGCAAACGACAAAAGTTGACTTGCAGAAAAATGAAATATTTATTTAATGTAAAACTGTTACTTTATTAATGAATGATTTAATATCTCTAAATGTGCTTTTTCCCCCCTGTAATAACTTCAATATAAATAAAGTTTGCAGGGTTGCAAAAAACCAGGGTTATTTCTAAATAAAAAAACCCTAACCCCGGTTGGGCTTTATCGGTTTTTTCAGGGATTTATTGGGCTTTTCCCGGTTTTATTATTTTCTTTTTCTTTTCTATTTTTTATAAGAAATGAGTGCAGGGGGAGTCTCTTTTTTTTTTTAAGTATATGTAAATCTTGTTATATTTTTACTAATTAACTTAATATACAAATACTTTGAATTGAAATAACACAAATAAATAAGTGTAAAAGTCTGTACGAAAAAGCTTTTACTTCTGACATCATATAATATTATTTAATAACCACATATCACATATTTAAAAGTCACTTTAATAGATTATTACTTTCTACTATCTTTGCAAGAAGAAAGTATTGGATTCGTGAAAATTTTCGACGGATTTATACGTTTTAGAATGTCCTGAACACGATTTGATGGTTTTTAGAAAATGTCTGTCTGTCACTCTGTCACTCTGTGAGTATGTATGTGACAAAAATTTTGTGGGCATATCTCAAGAACTAATGCACGGAGTTTCACAAATCTTCAGATTAAGTTAGACCTTGATATAAACTGGACCTAATTAATTTTTGGTGTAAATCGCTCAACAGGTGGCGCTGCTATGCAGCATTTTTTATGATTTCCGCAATAGCGCAATCTCAAGAACTACTGCACGGATTTTCATAAAACTTTAGATTCAGTTTGTCCAGAATATAGTTTGGTGCTGATTACTTTTTTGTGAAAATCGCCCAACAGGTGGCGCTGCTATGCTGCATTATTCATGATTATCGCAATAGCTCTAACTCAAAAACCAATGCACGGATTTTCATCAAACTTCAAATTCAGTTACAGAATCTCAAGCACTTATGCACGAATTTTTATCATACTTCAAATTCAGATATACTTTGTTTGATATGAATGGGTGCTAAATTGATGTCATTTCTTGTACTACTATTTAAATGATTTAATTGACGGGATTTAAACAGAAGAAAGTTTTGTGATGGCCACAACATACTAGTTTTTTATCTGTATTCCCCACTAAGAACATATTTTTGAAACAAATATTTAATCTTTTGTCATTTATTAATCAAATGATGCTTGATAATATTTTCAAGTTATCTATGGTTCACTGTATAGAACAGTTTATTCTTTGAACATAACATATAGCAGTTACTAAAAATATTTAAATTACAAATGATTTCAATTATCTACATAAATGATTGTAATTTGAATATTTGATTTAATTTGAATATTTTGAAATGATGTTATAATACTCATATAATATCCAACAATGTTTATTTTCATCAATAAACATGCATCTATATGTAATGGGAAATGATATTTAAACAAACACAAAACAGGTTTAAAAAAAACAAAAAAAAAAATACTTTATTTTTTTTAGTTTTTTGAAAAAAGCCTCCCCATTTTTTTTTTTTTTTTTCTTTGCCAACCCTGCTTTTGATATAAAAGACCATGTTATTTTTTATCTATGCATAAATGTTATGATTACCTATGTATATTGATTTTGGCTTCATTGTTTTATAGTATTAACAGACTTTTAAAAGACTTAAGCTTATTATTTGATTTTGACCTAGTCACATTTGTCAAAAGTCATTTGTCACATTCGTCAATAGTAAGTGAAATTTGAATTTGATTATTATGTCTAAACACTGTTTCTATATTTTCAAGTACAGATTTTTTAAATTAATCTAATTATAATAAACGGCAAAAGTTGAGTAGCAGAGAAATGAAATTTTTATTTAATGTAACACTCTCATTTCATTGAATGATTAAGAATCACTAAATACGCTTTTTTTATAACTTCAATATAACAAAGTTTGTAATATAGAGCAATGTTTGGCAAATTCAGTCCATAGCAACAAAATTTGTTGTAAAAGAAGTATAAGTGAAGTTTTAACATTCATCTATGTTATATGTGAAATTTTGTTTTGAATATTATGTCTTTGCACTGCTTCCATTTTTTTAAAAAATACAGGTTTTTTAAACTAGCAAAAGCCATGCTTTGTTTGGATTCGCGAAGCATTATTTAATAAGATAAATATTTGAAAGTAACAATATTTTTTTATATTATTCTGAATCTTTATTAAGCAAAAACGTTATTTTATGTTTTGGCACATAACATTTTAATTTTAGAAATGTAAATTCAGAAATAACTAAGAATTTCCTCCAAATTTTTTATTTACGATATGACTGGTATAAATAAAAATATTTTGGAAGCAAAATTTTACAAAATATTTATATAAAGAATTTAACAATTAATTTTATTTGTTTACAATTCTTTTCTTGCCACTTTACAATGGAAATCCTAATATAATTATTTTAAAATGCGTAAGTATCGTCTGCGTAAATGATTTACCATAATAAGAATAAATTGTGTATTTGAATTCCTACCACTGAAAAATACTTTTATAATTTAATGTAAATAATTTATTAACACATATTAGACAATTGCACCATAAAATATAATAATAAACACACAATCTTGCTCAATGGTGCGCAAAATACGAACTTTAATACACTGACATTTAAAAACTACGTTTCGAGCTGTTTCTACAGCCGTCTTCAGGAAAATTTGAGTCATTTTACCATCATATTTTCCTAAAGACGGCTGTAGAAACAGCTCGAAACGTAGATTTTAAATGTTAGTTATTAAAGTTCGTATTTTTTGCACCATTGAGCAAGATTGTGTGTTTATTTAGTAAATAATTAAATTGTGACAAATTTTAATTCATTAAAAATATGCTATAATTTTCATAAAAAAGGGTATTTTAAAAATTTTATAAAAGAAATTGCAATTCCGTGATTTATTTTTTCTAATCAAAATATACGTGTTTCATTTTTTATTTGCAAAAATTCGTCCGTAATGGAAAAACATGTAAAATAAATTAATTAAAATAATAAATTTTTTACGTTATTCAGTAAAAAAAAAAAAATAATAATAATATTGTGCAAATGTACAGATCATAATTTATTTTTATGTTTAATTTCAAGTCAAAATACTGAATAGTTTTTTTGTAAAGTGTACGGCAAAATGTAATTTGTGTTGCCTCGTAGAGGAATTTATAAGCAAACGATAAAAGTTGACTTGTAGAAAAATGAAATTTTTATTTAATGCATAGGTGCCAAGTTGCCACTAATCCTCCGTAATATGTGGGTTAATTTAACCCTGGTTTAATACATTTCGCACCAGAATTTTTTTTCAGTGATGAAATTAAATAAGTTACACGTAGAAAACTGGAATTAAGTAAATAAAGGTTCATCAAATAATTTTTCTGGTTCGAAACGTTGTTAAACTGGGTTAAACTAATCCACGCATTACGGAAGATTAGTGCGAACTTGACACCTCTGTTAATGTAACACTTTCATTTCATTTACGAATGGTTAAGCATCTCTAAACATACATTTTTTTTAATTTAATAACTTCAATATATTAATTTGATATTTTAGAATTTACATTGGCTTTATTCACAAACCAGCCTTTTGAATGTCAGGTTGGGGGTGAGATTGTCCCATCATAAAAGCGTCTCAAATTTAGTTTATTTATTTTATTTAATTTTTCTGAAAAAAAAAAAACCCATAAAAAGAAACATTTGCTGCAAATATAAACATTGAGTAGTATATGTATATATATACATATATATTATTCTTTTGTACAGGTACTTGTTTAATAATGCATCTGCATATAAATTTAGAGTACGTTATCCAGTAGATAATAATTATAAAAAATATATTAATGAAACGCTTCAAAAAGTGGTAGATGTTGTTGTGCAACATGTATTTAGTCAAAGAAAAGCTCATGAAAAATGTTCAATTTATATCATTACTTTAAAGAATAAGCTATAAAATCTTAAAAATATTATCTCCCCCACCCGAAAAAAACCCTTATTGCTTCAAAAATAAATGATATTTTAGTACCTGAAATAATTTAATACAGGGTGACCCGACCAGTAGTTGATCAGTTTTTTTTTAATATTGCATCATTTCAGGCGGAAATGAGTTTTACACGTGGCACTACACTGTAAAAAAAATACGACCAGTTTTCCTGTAGGAATCGGAAAAATAGTTGCCCTTATCGTACCGGAAATTTTTCCGACCCAGCTCGGAATAAAATCCGTAAAAGAAAGGAAATAGTCAGTAGAACGGTATTTTAGGGATTTTATTCCGATTTTATGAATCTTATTACGAGCTGGATCGAAAATTATTCCAGTACAATAAGGGCAACTATTTTTCCGATTCCTACCGGAAAACTAACATTATTTTTTTTAGAGTGTTACTTATTTCAAATAATAGTTTTCTAAGAATTATTGTAATCATACCCCAAACATGTTATTTTAAAGATTATTCTTTGAATTTTCGACTGATTTCTTCGATTGATCCCCTACTGGGAAAATGGCAATTAAAGAAATTTATAATTTTGTTGCTATTTAATTTCAGCAGATATCATTTTTGCGCACATTCATTAAGGGTTGTAACAATTATGTTAGTTTACTTCTAAAACTTAAAAGGAAGGAAATATAATAAAAACCCCGTAGCACTGACCTTATTTTATCAAGTACCGGTCACCCTATCTAAATTTTTAATTTATATTGAAAAATATTAATCTTGCTTTGTTAATTGTTTTTACATGTCTTAAATGACTCATTTTTGAATAAAATTTCATTTTTGATAAATAAAGACACAATATTGCTTAATGGTACACAAAACACGAACTTTAATAAGCTAAAAGTTGATTTCTACGTTTCGAGCTGTTTCTACATTTGTCTTCAGGAAAATATGATGGTAAAAAGACTCAAAGTTCAGAGTTTGAAAGTTTGAAAGTAAAATTAGAGAATCAGTTAAAATCACTGCACGTGAAGATAAACCTTGTAACGATAATTTATCCTATAATATCCCAAAAATCTGGCATAATATCATAAAGTCATAGTTTCTACATCCAGTTACTATATTTAAGCTTAAACTTGTATTATGTTGCCAAAACTTGAATGAAAACTCAGCTGAACGTGGTTTTGTCCCTCTTATCTAGTTAGCGGCACGCGTGGTTTCTTTAATCAACCTTTTTAATTCATTTGGTCAGTTCATTAATAATTATTTATTTTCACTAGATGGCAACACTACACTTTTGTATTCAAATCATTGATCAAGTTTCGACTAATTATTTCTTGCACAGGAAGCTTTCGTCTCTGAACTTTGAGCCTTTTTACCATCCTATTTTCCTGAAGACGGCTGTAGAAACAGCTGGAAATGTAGAAATCAACTTTTAGCTAATTAAAGTTCGTGTTCACTGTACCATTAAGCAATATTGTGTCTTTATTTATTATATTTTATGGTGCAATTGTCCAGTATGTGTTATTTCATTTTTATTTTCATACATTTTTTCTCCCCATTTCGAAATGATGTAGTTTTTTTTAGGGTTTCGTTCATCTCACGAAACCCTATTCGTCTCGCTCCTTTGTCTGTCTGTCCGTCACAGAGCCCGTTCTCAGAAACTATACATGTTAGAGACTTGAAATTTTGGGTACTTATAGCTGAACACCTCACATCATACAACAAATCATAAAATTTTGAAAAAGTTGGTAATTAACCGAATTACGGGCTAATTAACTTCTAAAATTAACCAATCCACCTTTTTAACGCAAATTCAAACGGACTTTCTCGAAATCATCCGTGTTCCTCCTAAGGGTTGCTAGTAAAATCAGCCGAATGCACGGTTACCACGGAGGAAATTAAGCCGAAAAATGAAGTGGAGATTTTAAAGCGAAATCGTATATCAGAAAATATTGGTCCGAGAAATTTGTAAATGCAATAGACAGACGCAGAAAAAAATCTACTTTCATTTGGTATAAAGTTGACATTTCTGCGATGTGTATAAGTTAAAATATCCACTAAAAATCGATCGATAAAAATTTAATTTCTTTAATTGGAAAGACAAGGAAATAAAAAGATTTCAATTCGGCGGGAAAGCAGGCAGACATGACGAAGCTGCGGTTTTCCATAATAGCATATTTTAATACGAAATTTTAACTTTTTAAATATTAAATTTTTTGATTAAATTTTTTGGCATCCCGATGTCAAATTTCTCGCTGATTTCATTGATGCCCATATCTAAGTCCTATCTTAATTACAAGCTGAAATTGGTTTATTCCTATCAAATGCGTCGATTAAAATGAAGAGACGCGCTTATTTTAAGTTATTATTAACTTAAATTAGGAAATCTAATAATTTGCCTGGGCTTTTTGAACAGCGATATGAGATCGGTATAACTCATTCATCATCAGAAAGTTTACTTCATACCACTATTTTCTAATAGTAATTTCAGGAAATATTTTGAATTATTGGTTAAGACGCCACTCAGTCTGTTTGAAACTTTAAGGTACTTTATAACACATAGAAAAAAGTGTAAAAAAGAATGGAGTGTGATATTTCGAGGAGGGGGAGGGGGCTAGAATTATTTTTAAAATCTTAGCGTTTGTTACCGCAGCAAATATTTTAAATTATTGTTTAAGACCGCCACCATCCCGACCCATCCATCTACGGAAAGATTGCGTAAAGGAGTTTCGTTCAGATATGCTTTTGTTAAGAATAGAGTGCATTCCCTGGTGGTGGAATGTGCAACTAACATAACGCGATTTTGTTAAAATTAGGAAATCGATCTGTCGATCTGTTTGAAACTTTAAGATATTTTATAACACATAAGATAAAGTGTAAGAAAGAATGACACGCGAAATTCCGGGGAGGGGGGGGGGGGGGCGCTAGATTTCTATTTAAAAAATTAGCGTTTCTGACCGCTTTAGGTGACTTTTTGAGGGAGTCCTGAGATATATGCTATTTATTTAATATAAAATTGTCTAAAGTTTAGTTACCACTATTTCCTAATAGTAATTTCAGCAAATATCTTAATTTCTTATTAAGACCGCCATCACCTCGAGTAACATATCTACTTATAGGTTGTTTAACGGAGTTTCCTTCCGATACAGTTTTGTTAAGAATAGAGTGCGCTCCCTGGTGGTGGAATGTGGAACTAACATTTTTGTTAAAATTAGGAAATATAACAAGGCGATCTGTTTGAAATTTTACGATAGTTTATAACACATTAGAAAATTTTTATAAAAAATGGCGCGTGAAATTTCGGGAAGGTGGGGAGAGGGGGAGGGGCAAAATATTTCTTTTTTGTTTCATACCTTTTCATATGCGTTTTTTGATGGAGTCCTCAGATACATGCTACTTATACTTATTAAATATAAATATGTCAAAAGTTAAATTACCACTATTTCCGAATAGTAATTTCAACAATTATCTTAAATTCTTGCTGAAGACCGCCACCCCCTCTAGTAACATATCTACTAATGGGTTGTGTAAAGGAGTTCCGTTCAGATACGCTTTTGTTAAGAATACAGTGCGCTCCCTGGTGGTGGAATGTGGAATTAACAGACCGCGATTTCATTTAAAATTGGAAATCTAACAATTCAATCTGTTTTAAACTTTAAGATACTTTATAACACACGATAATAAATTATAAAGAAGAAGGGCGCGTCGCATTTCGAGGAGGGGGGGGGGGTGAGGGAGGTGCGCGAACAAAATTAGGAAATATAACTGGACGATCTGTTTGAAACTTTAATATGGCTTATAAAACATAACATAATTTTTTAAAATCAGGCCGCGTCAAAAATCATGGTGACCATCTGCCCACTCCCCCCCCCCAAGGGGGCACATTTCTAAATTTGGCAGATACCCGTCATGTGATATATTGTAGCATTTTGGGGGGGGGGGGGTCGAACAAAATTAGGAAATATAACAAGGCGAATATGTTTGAAACTTTAACATAGTTTAGGATGTGTTTGCCAAAATTTAGAAGGTATTCCATGGCGATAAATGTATTGGACGTTTTGAAAGAAAGTGTTTTGAAAGGAATATTAAACGAAACCCTTTGTGCGATGTATGATCACACTTACCCACTTGTTTTAAATTATTATTATGTTTTATTATTCTATCACAATAGTAGGTTTACATTGTCTTCCAAGTTTTTAAGGCATTTTTTATGATTTTTTATTTACGAGACAAAGGCTTCCCAAGTCAGCGGTGACTTATGTCCTATTTTTTAAAACTATTCTTTAAAAATACTAAATGTAATTTTAAAATTTACAAATGATATTTTGAAACTAGAAAATTAATTGAAAATTTCAAAAATTTTTGGATTTTTAAAGACAACAAGAGGCAAAAAAGGAGGCGAAGTCACCCCGGTTGACTGTATGTGTGTGTGTGTAGGGGGGGGGGGGGCGATCAAGATCTTTACAGTCTTGAACAGAACGGGAATTACTACAATGGAAAATTTCTACTGGTATTTTATCAGTATTCTTTGCAATTTGTCAGCATTTGATAGAAGCAAAATTTGGGGTCTATTTAGGGCCTCCTTCATAAAAATCCATTTAATAAAACAGGTCCCCAATTTTTTTAATAAAGCAGGCCCCTTCACAAAATTTCTCTGAATAAAATAAACCGTTTCAAAAAATTCTATTTCATAAAAGCATTCGCTTTATTGTTTTTTTTTTTCTTTGTTAAGTTTTAGAATGCGTAATTTGCAAACAAAACAAGTTCACCGGATTAATATTATTAATAATAAATGTTTAATTTGAATTTGAGTAATTGGATTTCTTTTTTTTTATTATTACAAAATGTTATGTTTCACAAAAATAACATTTATTTTTCTCAAAATGGTTCCCAAGGGACAAAAGAAAAAAAAATCCCTGGCGGCTCGGCCAGCAGGTGAAGGTCGATTTGGAAGTTAAGTACTAATTTCACCAACAAAAACTAAATCAAGATTACAGTTAAAACCATTTTAACATTTTTATCTGCCCGCTTTTGATGATTTTTTAATTTCATTTTTTTGTAAGAGCTGCTAATATTTACCTCCGCTCAGCTGAAAAATTTTCAGACTCGTTTTTAAAGGTGAAAACATGAAACTAGTTGATGTGATTTTTGAAGAGGTGAGATGTATAAGCGGTTCATTTTTCTCTCAATTAATTTGAACTTGATTTATAATCAATTTTTTTCTCAGTACAACAATTTTTTTCGTTCCCATCTCTCTCACTTCGGGAAATTCGTTCAAAAAGAACACTTTGACAGCATTTTTTGCAATCTGCCTTTATCAAAAAATCGAGAAGCACGCACATTATATAGTGTCTGAATAAGAGAATCTGCCAGTTTGATGCGTTTCATAACAAAAATAATTTTCAAAATGTGCCAGAAAATAAGAAGTTTGGATTTGAGTACTTCCTTAATACAATATTTTTTTCCTTCGACCGCTATGTGTTTTTAATTTGTTTTGGCTGTAAGAATTGACCTTATGAAAAGTTATATGAAAAATTGTAAATTATATTAAGAAGATTAATTATACATTTAATTGGATTTGATATCTTGAGAATTGACGAAGTTATGAATTTTTTTCTCCCTAAATCTCTTTTTTGTGCCGCTTGAGCCCATTTTTAATTTTATCAAATATCTGTCGTACATTAATTTTTGTCCCCTTTCCTAGAAGTTTTAATAACTTTAAACTAATTTGATATGTATTAAAAATAAGAAGTTATGGGTTTTTTTCGGTTTTCACAAAACCCCTCCCAATTTCCACCACCTTGGTCCGATTTTGACCATTCACGAACTTGGCCGAGATTTTCTACCCCTTAACCCTAGAACTACCGGAAATTTTACTCAAGTTTTATAAAAACATTCTACACCAGAATTTTTCTTAAAACTATTTAATTTGTTTATTTAACTTATTATTGTCTGATTTATACATTTAGTTTGTTTTGAAGAAATTTCTGGTTTGAATAAATATTTTGAATGTACATGTCGGGTCCAATGGACCCGTCTGGTAGACGGAAGGTTAATTTTATGTATCAGTTTGGAAGAGATTTGTGCAGAATTATGAAAGTTATCGCGCCCATAAAAAAATTATAGAGATATGTAAAGTTTTTAACTGAGGATAGTTTTGGAATCTAGGGTTCATGATCGGCGTAGATCAGCAAATTTTTTTTCAGAAATTCCAACATAGGAGAGAATGCAATAGATAGTATTTCTTAGGAAACCTACCTAAAAAGAACTGTGTCAACCGCTTGATTTAAAATATAAGTTCCGTGTTTATTTTTTTTCTTTGCAGTCAAAAGTAGCAATAAATTACAAAAATTTTTAATTATTCATCACATGCATTTTAAATATTATTTTTTTATATTACAGGTTTTTTTGAAATATCAAAAAAATCTAGATGTTCAGAGTTTTGGTGCTGTTAACACAGATGTGGGCTGGAATTAAAGATTTTCACCAATATATTTATACGCTTATATAGCTTTTACGCTTTACGGATTTTATTTTGGAAAATGTTTATTTATTTATTTTTTTTTTTTTTTTGTAGCGTAAATAAGGTATGCTTTTGTACAATAACTTGAGGAGCAAAAAGTAAAATAGTGTTTGTTTGCTTGTGTATCTCTGTAATTGAATGATTAGTTTTTATTTCTCTGTAGTTAAGCATAGCTGCCAATTTTTAAGCTTTTTTTGTTACCATTATTTACGAATAATAATCTTTGCGAATTAATAAAGGTAACATTACTATTTGTAAATGGTTTTAACATAAAAGTTGTCATCCATAATTCTTATTCACTACATAGAGATAAAAAATAGGATTTTGTTTTTCAGAAGAAAATCAAGATGAAAAAATTTCTAAATAAGGTGGTAACGGGATTGACATTTGAACAATGAGTTGTAATTTTTTTTTTTCATAAAATATTTCCCTTTTTGTAATTTATTTATTTATTTATTTATTTATTTTATTTTATTTTATTTTTTTTTTTAAAGTTTTACAAACAAACTTTTTAATAAATTACTCTAGATAGTTAAGTACCAGTAAATTATAAGAAATACAAGTAATTATTTGAAAGTCTCCATAAATATTTAATAAGATAATGATAATGTAAACTTATGTAATTTTGCATTTTTAATAATAATTAGGTTTAAGAGTAAATATTTTAAAGAACTGAAATTATACAAGCATGATTTTTAGGAAATTTTAAGAACTATGAATATTGGCAAGACTCCATAAAAGTGTATTAATAAAAGGCAACATCAACGAAAAAAAAACTACACTTTTAATAATGGTTAGAGAAGTGAATATTAAAAAAAAAAATGAAATTATGTAACGAAGGCTTTTTCTTTTTTTCACTCCCAAGAGTAAAAAAAAAAAAAAAAAGCTTTTCCATTGCAATTTTGCGATTTTGAAAATTACTTATATTTTTCGTTTTTTAGATTTTTTTAAATTGCATACAAATTTGTTGATAACTCACATGAAACATCTTTTATCAAATGAAAATTTTGCGGTGTAAAAGGGTAGATAAGAAGAATGAGAAATATTTTTAAAGGCAGATTTATAATTGCCTTATTTAATTCCAGAATTTTTTTATGATGAAGTTAAAGATTACTATTCGGAGATTGTGTTAACATAAAGCATAGGTGCCAAGTTGCCATTAATCCTCCGTAATATGTGAGTTAATTTAACCCTGGTTTAATACATTTCGTACCGGAATTTTTTTTCAGAGATGAAATTAAATAAGTTCCACGTAGAAAACTGGAATTAAATAAATAACGATTCATCAAAAAATTTTTCTGGTTCGAAACTTTGTTAAACTGGGTTAAATTAATCCCCGCATTACGGAAGATTAGTGCGAGCTTGGCACCTCTGATTAAAGTTGACGGACATGATTCTTTTTCTTGAGGGATAAAAAAACAGGATTTTGTTTTTCAGACTGAAAATAAAGATGTGATGTACTTAAATGAGATAAAGGGTTTTATATGCAGCAATAATTTCAATATATATATATTAACTTGTTTTCTTCATAAAATATCTTTTTGTTTTTAAACAAAAGCTATTTTTTTAATTAGTTGTTTAAAAAGTGAGACAAACCTTTTAATAAATTACTATGGATAGTAAACTATCAGCAAATTTCGAGAAATATAAGTAAAAAATCTAAAGTCTTCATAAAGATTTATAAATAAAGCAAAATATCTGTAGCTTTATAATTTTAATAATAGTTATAGAAATGAATCTTTTCAAGAATTGAAATGGTATGATAATGAAAGAAATTATACAAGGATGATTTTTTGGCAAATTTTAAGAAACACAAGTAAAAAAAGAAAATATGAATATTGGGAAGTCCGCACAAAGATTTGTGAATTTAAAAAAAAACTATTTTTAATAATGGTTATAGAATTGAACATATTAAAGAATTAAAAATATATAATAAAATTATACAATGGATGATCCTCCCCCTCCTCAAGAGTAAAAGATGAAAAAAAAAAAGAACTTCCATTTCAATTTAAAGACTTTAATTAAAACAATTAAGTAATTCTCATATTTTCTTACTAATACCATACGTATTTATTGATATTCACATTAAATAAACATTTTTTATGAAATTAAAATTTTTTTATCAAAAAAGGTAAAGAATGAGATATTAGATATTTTATAAAGGCAAAATAATAAATACCTTATTTATTTGAAGGATTTCTTCGTGATTAAATAGGATCAATATTACTATTAGGACCTTTATCTGTTAAAAAAAATGACAATCATAATTCTTATTCACCACTAAAGTATAAAAAACTCGATTTTTTTTTTCAGAATGAAATCAAGAGGAGAAATTTCAAAATAAGAACAACAAAAAATAAAACATTAATTAAAACTAGAAATGGTCTGCAATGTTAATTTAAACTCAAAAAATCTTTTGATTTTTCCTTTTACAAAATTTCTACCTTAGCTTTTTTATTATTTCAGAAAAAATATTTTAAATTAGCTTTTAAAAGAGTGAGACAAATCTGCATATACATTGAAAAAAAAAAAAAGAAAAGAAAAGAAAAGAATCCTATGAAACTGTAGAATTTTAATAATAGTTAGAAGTGAACATTTTAAAGAGTAGAATACATATATCACGGAGTAAGATCTATGGAGGGGAAACTTAATACGCATGACCCTCTGAAAACGCAAACGATATTTTGGTAAATACCGAGGACGCTGGAATTTGTGGTTGGCCGTTCTTTTAGCAGAATATTATTGGATTGTATGCATAAGACACGTATATTAGAATGAAAAAATATTTTATTTTATTCGTTTATTTTTCATTACTGAGATTACATGACATAAATTCAGATGAGGTATAAGTGCTTTGTTACTGGATGCAAAACAGGTTATGCTAGTGACGTCAAACACAGAACAAGTGGGTAAGTGTGATCATACATCGCACAAAGGATTTCGTTTAATATTCCTTTCAAACACTTTCTTTCAAAACGTCCAGTACATTTATCGCCATGGAATACCTTCTAAATTTTGGCAAACACATCCTAAACTATGTTAAAGTTTCAAACATATTCGCCTTGTTATATTTCCTAATTTTATTCGCCCCCCCCCCCAAAAAAAAAATGCTACAATATATCACATGACGGGTATCTGCCAAATTTAGAAAAGTGCCCCCTTGGGGGGGGGGGAGTGGGCAGATGGTCACCATGATTTTTGACGCGGCCTGATTTTAAAAAATTATGTTATGTTTTATAAGCCATATTAAAGTTTCAAACAGATCGTCCAGTTATATTTCCTAATTTTGTTCACGCACCTCCCTCAACCCCCTTCCCCTCCTCGAAATGCGACGCGCCCTTCTTCTTTATAATTTACTATCGTGTGTTATAAAGTATCTTAAAATTTAAAACAGATTGAATTGTTAGATTTCCTACTTTAAATGAAATCGCGGTCTGTTAATTCCACATTCCACCACCAGGGAGCGCACTGTATTCTTAACAAAAGCGTATCTGAACGGAACTCCTTTACACAACCCATTAGTAGATATGTTACTCGAGGGGGTGGCGGTCTTCAGCAAGAATTTAAGATAATTGTTGAAATTACTATTCGGAAATAGTGGTAATTTAACTTTTGACATATTTATATTTAATAAGTATAAGTAGCATGTATCTGGGGACTCCATCAAAAAAAGCACCTGAAACGGTATGAAACAAAAAAGAAATATTTTGCCCCTCCCCCTCTCCCCACCTTCCCGAAATTTCACGCGCCATTTTTTATAAACTTTTTCTAATGTGTTATAAACTATCGTAAAATTTCAAACAGATCGCCTTGTTATAGTTCCTAATTTTAACAGAAATGTTAGTTCCACATTCCACCACCAGGGAATGCACTCTATTCTTAACAAAAGCATATCTGAACGAAACTCCTTTACGCAATCTTTCCGTAGATAGATGGGTCGGGATGGTGGCGGTCTTAAACAAGAATTTAAAATACTTGCTGCGGTAACAAACGCTAAGATTTAAAAAATAATTCTAGCCCCCCCCCCCCTCCTCGAAATATCACACTCCATTCTTTTTTACACTTTTTTCTATGTGTTATAAACTATCTTAAAGTTTCAAACAGACTGAGTGGCGGTCTTAACCAATAATTCAAAATATTTCCTGAAATTACTATTAGAAAATAGTGGTATGAAGTAAACTTTCTGATGATGAATGAGTTATACTTATCTCATATCGCTGTTCAAAAAGCCCAGGCAAATTATTAGATTTCCTAGTTTAAGTTAATAATAACTTAAAATAAGCGCGTCTCTTCATTTTAATCGACGCATTTGATAGGAATAAACCGATTAATTAAATAATAATTATTATTTCAGCTTGTAATTAAGATAGGACTTAGATATGGGTATCAATGAAATCAGCGAGAAATTTGACATCGGGATGCCAAAAAATTTAATATTTAAAAAGTTAAAATTTCGTATTAAAATATGCTATTATGGAAAACCGCAGCCTCGTCATGTCTACCTGCTTTCCCGCCGAATTGAAATCTTTTTATTTCCTTGTCTTTCCAATTAAAGAAATTAAATTTTTATCGATCGATTTTTAGTGGATATTTTAACTTATACACATCGCAGAAATGTGAACTTTATACCAAATGAAAGTAGATTTTTTTCTGCGTCTGTCTATTGCATTTACAAATTTCTCGGACCAATATTTTCTGATATACGATTTCGCTTTAAAATCTCCACTTCATTTTTCGGCTTAATTTCCTCCGTGGTAACCGTGCATTTGGCTGATTTTACTGGCAACCCTTAGGAGAAACACGGATGATTTCGAGAAAGTCCGTTTGAATTTGCGTTAAAAAGGTGGATTGGTTAATTTTAGAAGTTAATTAGCCCGTAATTCGGTTAATTACCAACTTTTTCAAAATTTTATGATTTGTTGTTTGATGTGAGGTGTTCAGCTATAAGTACCCAAAATTTCAAGTCTCTAACATGTATAGTTTCTGAGAACGGGCTCTGTGACGGACAGACAGACAGACAAAGGAGCGAGACGAATAGGGTTTCGTGAGATGAACGAAACCCTAAACAACGAGAGAAAAAATAAGTTGAGTTTGTTCCGTGCTCCGCCAACCCCCCTTTCTAAAGCGTATTCTGGAGGAAGTGCAGGTGTGTGTGTGTGGAGAGGGGGGGGGGTACGACTTAGATGATTTAATATTACCAAAAAGCAACAAAAAGGAATTTTTTTTCCTTTTAGATTTTAAATCATTAATCAAAGTATTAATAGCATTAAAGTTATGAAAATAATAGGAAAAATAACTCATTTAAATAAGAAATGAATTCTAAAAAACATATCTTAAATAAATCTTATATACGTTTTTAATAGCTGTATAATTTTCAAACAAAATTTTCAATACATAATTTCAAATTTTCCTCAGCTATGCAATACAAAACTAGTATGCTGTGGCCATCGCAAAACTTTCTTCTGTATAAATCACGTCAATCAAATCATTTAAAAAATACAAGAAATTACATCCATTTAGCACCAATTTATATCAAAATATATCTGAAATTGAAGTTTGATAAAAATTCGTGCATTGTTTCTTGATACACAGCTATAGCGGAAATTCTGAAAAATGTAACATAGCTGTGCCACCTATTTTGAGCGAAGGAAAATCTGAATTTTTTATAGAAATTGAGTCAGGTCTGGGTTTTTTTTTTTTTTTTTTTTCTGGGCCCTGACCGGACTTTTAGTTTTTCCACACGCTCGGCCGGTCCCGAGCCTAATTAGTTCTCTTTCGGGGCGGGCTGGAAATCCCGGTCTTCTCTCCCCCCCCCCCTAGAAGTAAGATTATATTAAAATCATACCTTACGACTTTTGCAAAAATTAGTTCCTGGACAATGACCTATAATTTACATAAGTTTTCTTTCCCGAACAAAGAAGATAAAAATTTGTTTCCAAAAATTAACGAAAAATCACAAAAAGAGCGACAACTCGTTGAAAAATTGTCCTATCCGTATGAAATTTACATGTGTTGTTAACTAAAAGATGCTGATTAAAATTACAAATTCAAATTAGTGGCGCTGCAATCGGATTGCGTCATCTGTGAGCAGCACGGGGCTAGCGAAAAAGACGGGCTACCGTGCTTCTCCGATTTAGAGTAGTCACGTGACGCTGGCTGCCTCAGCTGAGCTGAGCAAATCAGTTGACAAAACAGATGTCTTTAAATTACTATCATATCCAAATCATTCTTTAATTTAATAGAATTTATTATTTTACAGTATTATGAAAACATTAAAACGTCGTTTTTATAACACAAAACTAAAAAAAAAATAATAACCTGCATAATTTATGCGATTTATTTTAGTTTTAATTATCTTCTGTCTAAAGAAAATACTAATATATGCTTCGATTTTTTCAGCGACAAAGATACTTTATCATCTTTAACAATGATCAAAGGAGTTTACTACATATTATTAATGTTTTTTTTTTCATATATATTTGTTTCCAATAAATTTTTTTCATATATATTTGTTTCCAATAAATTTTTTTCATATATATTTGTTTCCAATCAAAGTACAATAATCCCTTCTTATATCGCTCATTCTTACATATATTGCTCTTTTTTATGCCAATCCTCGTCATAGTATCAATAAATATATTCACATTAACAGCACTTTTCGCACTCATTGATTGTTGTATGTAAAGTTTGAATTTAGCAATCGATTTTTAACCCACTTTCTGATATGGTAGAATTATAAAAATTACGTACGAAGTTGTATTATGTAAAATTATGTACAATAAGCCCATCACAGGTGATAAATCGCCAAATGTTCTCCGTAACTCATACAACTGTATGGGAGTTGAAACAACAATAGATTATGCGCCAATAAATGCTCGTCAAAATATGCCAAAGCGCTATGAAAGTGCAACATTTTAAAGGCGTAAATCATGTAGAAAAGAAATTGTAAATTAAAAACGGAAACTGCAATATTAAAAATTACTCTTTCATCAAATAATAATTTAATATTAATTAATCTACGTTTATAGACTGAGGAATCAATTTAGAAATCCTAAAAAAGATACGTTAACACAGCTGCCAAGTCTCCGGCTTTTGGGATACCAGTATTTTAATACAGAAAATGTTCTTTTATTTAATTTGAACATTTGGGAGATTTAAAAGAATAACATTTTTCTGAGATAATAGTGGTTGGAAAAAGCTGGAATTAAATAACGCTTTATTTTTTTTCTTTCCTGTTCCTTTTCTTTAAAAAATAAACACAGCAAAAATTCTATATTTTTCAATAAATTCACTTACTTGAGCATTCTACGAAGCTTAAAAGGCCAACAAACAGTCCATCAAACCCTGAGAGCTAACGTGCTCGCAGGTTCTGTATGTACGTAACGCGGTAACTTTTGATAGAAATATCCGATTTGCTTCAAATTTTTTAACTAGGTTCATTTTGATAAGACGCTTCGCTGATTAGTTTTGGGGGTTCATTGGTTAAGTATAAAGGGGAGACCCCCCCCCCTTCAATTGAGATAAATGGGTTCTTTATGCAGAATTATCCGATTTGCTTCAAATCTGGTATACCGGTTTATTCTGTTAAGGCTCTTCCCTGATTGAATTTGGAGGCTCATTGGTTAAGTATAAAGGGGGGAAATGGGTGGCTAATCCCCCCTTAAGTTAGATAAAGGGGTTTTTCATGCAGAATTATACGATTTGCTTCAAATTTTGTAAATGGGTTCATTCTGGTAAGGCGCTGCCCTGATTAGTTTTAGGGGTTCATTGGTTAAGTATAAAAGGAGGAAACGGGAGGCTAACCCCCCCCCCCCTGAATTTAGAAAAATGGATTTGTCGTGCAGAATTATCCGATTTGCTTGAAATTTTATGAACAGGTTCATTCTGATAAGGCGCTTCAGTGATTAGTTTTGGGGTTCACTGGTTAAATATAAAGGAGGTAACGGGGACTCTTCCGCCACTTAATTTATATAAATGGGTTTTTCATGCAGAATTATCCGATTTGCTTCAAATTTGGTATGCCGGTTTATTCTGATAAGGCGCTTCCCTGTTTTGATAGGGAGGTTTATTCTGTAAGTATAAAAGGGGGAATGGGAGCAGACCCCCCCTCCTCCCTTCAATTTAGATAGATGTGTTTTTCATGCAGAATTATCCGACTTGCTTCAAATATTATACCCTGATTAAATTTTGGGGTCGTTGGTTTTACTTCGAATTTGTTTATTTTATTTACATTGTCAGTAGATTTAGCATCAATAAAATAAATAACAGTACTTCAATTCTTTTTCTTTTATATAAAAAGCAAACATTCATGAATAAAAAATATTACTCTCGGAGATATTATTTACGGATGCATTTTCATTCGTAAATGCAAACATTTACATAAGCTAATGAAAATACCAAGAAAAGAAACCGTGTGTCTGAATTCCTTACAAATGCAAGCGATCTTTCAGAAAATATAGCCACGTATAACATTTTAACCCCTTCGGGACGAGAGCCTTTTACGAAATTTTTAATCTTTTGTCACCGTTTTTTAAAAACAGAAATTTGTGTCTTCTTGAATCGAGAAAATGCGCTGATTCAGTAAGGCAGCTTTTACAGTAAAATTTTACTGGTGAGGAAAAACAAGGATTCTGAGCGCTTCATGCGGCACGTATACGAGCCGCTCGTCCCCAAGGGGTTAAAGATATGCTATTCATTGAAAGAGAATCATCAAGAAATAGACAATTATGCTTCAAGAATGTACTATGACTAAATGAAAATTAAAAATGTTCAATTCCTGATACTTATACACTGTAAAAAAAATTCCGCAACGTTCCTGGGAAAAAATGGGCAGCTGAGTTGCCCATTATTTCCAAGAAACATTTCTTGAAAATGACTGGAACTTTACTGTATATGTTAAAAACTTTCTACAGAAATGCCAGTAAGTTTCCTGCGAAATACCAGGAATATTTCTGTTGACAGCAAAACATTACTGACATTTCACAGCATGCGGGATCCGCAGACGATTTTTACATTTCCAGTTGACAATTTTCGCTTTATTATCATTATTTGTTAGAATGAAAAAATATTTTGAAATTGACATCAAAATTATTATTTATAATTTACACGAAAAAATAAATTTTCAGTTAAAATTCAATAAAGTAAATATATATATGATATATTGTTTCTGAACTTTGCTTAAAATATAAAAATATATAAATGTAAATAATAATTAGAAAAAAAATCTAGACATAAAATATTTTGGATTTTCGTCAGTAATTATGTTAGTTTACAAGTTAGATAAAATACATATAAATTTTCATGAAAAAAAAAAAAACCTAAGCGTAATTGTATATTTTTTCCGAAAATAAAAAAAAATTCAAATTTGCAGCAATTCAAAGTGTCAAATATATATCAAATTTAAATCAAATTGTAATAAAGTGTTAAAATATAAAATTAATTAAAAAAGAAAAAAAAAGTCAAGAGGTAGCATCGAACTCGGGCCGTACGGGTGGCGTGCGAGCTTTCTGCGTCCACACCACGAAAGACACGTTGAGAGCTGCAAACTAATGGGTATTTGAAACGTATGCTAAACCTCGGCAGCTAATTTCTGAAAATTTAGAGATAAGAACTCTAAAACATACTTTAAATTAATCAAAATCGGTGAGAATCATGTTTGATGGTCCGCTGGTTAATGGAGATCCAAATAATAGGTGTATTTTTTTTACACGGTCTGCTCCTTGAACATTCCACAGACAAGTACGAGAGATAATCTCTTAGCGATGTCACAGAGGTATTGTATTTTCATCTGAATTGTCTTGACAGTAGAGACGTAAAGGATTATGTCGTCTATTGATTTATTTGCATTCCATATTGATTTTTTTACATTCATTTAAGGAATTCGTTTTCGACACTCGCGCGCGAGCAACGGATTATAGCAAAAAAATAATAAATGGCGGCCGCAGCGTTTTGCCGTTTCCAACTTTTGTTCAGGAACGTTTCAGATAAGAAAACCAGAATTTCACAGGAAAGAGCTAAATTATTCTGAAAACCTGAGAAAAGGCGAAACGTTCCTGGATTTTACATGGAACGTTACCATTTTTTTTTACAGTGTAACTTGAAATTTTTATGTTTCACAGTCTGAAAGTTCCAAGTCCTTTAGATAAAAATGATTTCACAAATTTTTGAGAAAAAAGCGCATTATTGACTTGAACGGGAAAATTTAAAATCTATGAACACTCTTAATATAAAAGTATGGAATATGCAAAATTGTTAAACTATTAAAATTAAAAATATACGCATTTATTGGGCCTTTGTCGGTTTCTTGAACCTGACACGTGGTGTCTCATTCATAGCTTCATTGTGCATGGTTTTAGATTTTCCAGATGCAAGCACCTTCCCTGCACTTGGCTAAGAATTCCCCGAGAGTTTTGAGAAAGCCAAATTCTTTTTTTTGAGCAAATCAATTTACGAAGTATATTTTTGAGTTATAATTTTATAACTAATTAAAAAAGTATCCAGAACAAGATTTGAATCAGGGACCTTTGATTTAAGCTGCCAATGCTCTGCCAACTGAGCTATCCGGGACAAACCTGGCGGCCGAAATTCCCTCAGATAACTTTTTGTTAAGAGAAAAAACAGTTGAATTTCAAATTATAATCAAGTGTAATTATGTATCCAGCGTTTATTTAGAGTCCCATCTTCTGGTATTAAGGTTGAGCTGTTTCAGATAAATCATAAGATTAAGCGAATGAATTTTGACCACCAGCTTTGTCCAGCATAGCTCAGAACAAAACATTGACAGCTTAAGCCAAAGGTCACTGGTTCAAATCCTGGCCTAGGCACTTTTTTAACTCAACTGGAAAATTACAATTCATATGATTTGTTTACCAATTAAAATAATTGTGTTAAAATTAATCAAAATATATTAATATCTCGGCTTTAGATTACGATCACATCCAAGTCAATCTTTAATTTTATAAAATTCGTTGCTTTCCAAGCAGCGGAATTCTGATTGTCGAATCTTATAAAAACATTTATAAGCGCTGGCGTATATTAAGTATATTAAATAAAATAATTTGTAAACAGGACTAATAAAAATATGTATGATAATCACTTATAATTAGAGATGTGCCATTTGTTGAGGAACGACTCCAAAGGAACGATTCCGGCAGTGAAAGTGAAGGAACGATTCCATTTTGTAAAAAGGAATCGGTCCTTTTCGGAACGATTCCGAAATGGAAAGACTCCTCGGAATCGGTCCTTTTCGGAACAGTTCCTCGGAATCGGTCCTTTTTGGAACGGTTCCTCGGAATCGGTCCTTTTCGGAACGATTTCTCGGAATCGGTCCAAAATGTACCGACTCCGAAAAGGACCGATTCCTCGGAGTCGTTCCGAAATGTACCGACTCCGAAAAGGACTGATTCCTGGGAGTCGTTCCGAAAAGGACCAATTCCTCGGAGTCGTTCCGAAGAGGACCGATTCCTCGGAGTCGGTCCGAAATGTACCGACTCCGAAAAGGAACGATTCCTTGGAAATCGGTTCTTTTCTTGTAGACTGGCCAGTTTTAATAAATTAAAATACGCTACTTTATTTCAAAATAGCAGATTTTGATTCTATTAAAGCTGACTTTATTGCCAAAATATCCTTCTAATGCGTGTGCCCCCCCCCCCCCCCCTCCTCAAAAAAAAAAAAAAAAAAAAAAAAAAAAGAGAAAAAAGAAACTGAAGTGCGGGGCGGAGTAGGGCGTTTAATAAACATTACTATTTGATCTTCTTGTGCTAAATTAATCTGAAAGAAATAATTTAAAAAATATTTTATACGAATTGGATTTTTTCCACCTGAGTGAAAACGTTCCCGAGATGGGATTCGAAACCAGAAACTTTAAGTGCTTTACCGATTGAGTACCTGGACCCCGAAGGTAATGGAACACCACGTGTGCTTTAATACACTAATACTTTTTCTAATTGGTAAATGTATCATACGAAATTAATTTTTTCTAAATGAATTCTTAAAGCTGTTCTCAAATCCAAAAGGATAACTTTGTGACAAAACTTTTAATTTATTTTTATTCGGAAATGCATGAAACGAGCAGGTATTGTTGTTCAGAAACTATGTAATCGAGCTTTTGTCTTCATTTTTTTTTTTTTTTTTTGCAAACGCAATAAATCTTTCAGAAAATTAGTGTCAAAGTGGACGTTTTGAACCGAATTTACGCGCGAAAGAGGCATAATCGCTCAAAAATGGGTGAAAAACATGTTTGTCACGTGATTAAAATCGATTATAACTCAATACGTAATTTATAGATCAAAAGATGGAAAACACAGTTAGATTCCAAATCGCTTCCATGGTCAAACTTTCCAATTTTATATCTTTCCGTTAAAAAATGAATTTGTAAATGTGTCAAAACGTTCAGATCGTTCAGATTCAGTGTTGAGCAGATCACTTAAGAACAGCCTTAAGAAAAACAAAGAAACTGCTTGTTTAATTAATAGTGAAAAATATTTTTTTTAAATCTGATTACAGTTTTGAATAATATAAGAAATATATCACTAGGCCATAAAAATTGCATTTTAATAGGATAATAATAACTGATTTTCAATTATTTTAATAATTGTAGAATTACGCACTTTCATGCATATTTCACTATTTCATGTTTTTTCCTCAAACATAATTTCAATTAGAGAATCCTCTTTGTCAAAAGAAATATATGACCAGCTACGAGCGCTCGAGTACCACTTTATTTCCACAGTTTGGCGTCTTGTTTTTCTCTCCTGAAGAAGATGATTAAAAAAATCTCGAAACTCTCGAAGATTTTTGTTTTAATCAACTTACATTGAGGTTTATTACATAGAGTAAAATCTGTTAGAACAAGGAATTTTTGTAAAACGTTTCTTTCTTTCTTAAGATAATGAATATTTCAAAAAGCTTATTGTCTAATAATAATAATAAGATAACAGTAACAGTGGTGGGTGGGATTGAAATAATTTAACCGCGGTTCGCCCTCTTAATGGCCGTTTTTAGTATGAAAACGGGAAAGCAAAATCACGTGCTACATGTAGGATATCGGACTTTCTCCAACACTGCGACATATATGTAAAGCTGCATATTTTATGCTTGTTTCGGTTTGATTGATTTATGTTAACCCTCTGCCTACCAGAGGGGTACAATGGCCCCGACAGGTACATTTATAATGATATTTCTAATTTATTTTAAAAACTGAAATTTCTGTAAATATGGTTTTTTTTTTCTGGGATGTTTTATTCTTTCGAGTAGAACATTCCAGAAAATGTCACATATTTACAAAATTTTCATTTTTTTAAATGTGAAAAATCAATTTGAATGTACCTATCGGGTCTGTTGCACCGGTCTGGTATGCGGAAGGTTAATATTGCATTTAAAAAGTTTTACAATATTCGAATTTAATTATTGGTTTCCAAAGAATGCACGTTGTGGTTTTGTACAAGTTTTTCATTTGTCATTTTATTTCTTTTTCTTGCTAAATAATTAGAATTTAAATAATCGTGACTTTGTTTCAATTCAACGCAAAATAAAAGCAAAAAAAAAATCGTTTATCGTAATAATTTTTTCTAATAATTCAGATTTCTTGATCGTTATTGATACTCGCAAATCCCGAAATCAATGCCACGATTAATGCCTGTTACTGTGGTGATGGATAATACATATCTGAGTTTAATTTCGATCAAAGCAAGGCTCCTTCATGCCAAGCTAAATGTAATGTTTGAAGCCTAATATCAAACTTCCGTTTTTATTGAGGTAAAACTTACTGCAAATACGATACTAAATTATATGTATTTTCCTTTCTTATTGGTATTCTTTTCACTTAGAAGATTTATTTATTTATTTTCATTTTTTTTAAATTGCATAAAGTTTTCTGAAAAGTTCGAATTTAACAAAATGTTTTATCTATTTTAAATAGTTTTGACAATAAAAAGTTTAACTCCGAATAAAAAATAGTCAAATTCTCAAAAAATTAAGGTTGGTATCATCTATAACACGTTTACAACAGATGCCTTTCATTCAACGGCCGAAACATCGTCAAAAGGATAGTTCTTTATATAGTACTACACTCTGTAATAATAATGAACATACTTTTAATTTGTTTAATTTAATCAAACCAATAAACCGTTTTTCAGTTAAAATGTTAGCAAATTTCAAATTTAAAGCAATAGAACTTTGAAGTTTAGTGAATCACTATATCTTTTGGCGGAGATAATATGTACTATATATGTATAAAATCATATATATTACTATATATATACATATTATAATATTGATATATATAATATTATCTTATAAATATCACTAGCCATATCCATGCTGCTAATGAATCTGTTACCCTTTCGTGTAACACAAGTGTTCCATGACTTCATGAGTTATGAAGCTCCAGAGATCCCAATCCAAACAAACATATTAGCATCGCAATTCACTCACACCGAATTGAGGTTCAGTATAAGTGGAGAGAGGGTGACAGCGGATGAGGGTGTGAAATTGGAGAAATTCCTGTAGGTTCTCGTGAAATTGGAGATTCAAAAAGAGTTGTAAGTTTATTGAAATTCTACGTAGTTAACAGCAGTTCACAAATAGCGATGTTAGGGTACAAGACAAGACATACATCAGTCACTCAGGAAAGACAGTGTGCAAAAACGTGCTTTACTTTTTAACCCTTTCCAATAAAGTTAGTGTTTATGAATGCGGTTTGTCTGTCCGTTAGACCGTTTGCTCACGCTCTAAGGCAAGTCACACACTAAGGCGACACATAAGACATGTCGCTTGAATTCGCTAGTAAAACTGGTTTAAAACAAGTTTGTAACAACTTCGTTCTTTGTTTCGACCGGTTTTTGCACTTCATGTTGCGCTTTATGCCGTTCTGTCGTCTCAGTGTGTGATATACCTAACTCCCGTAAATATACTCGGATTCCCATGCAATTGATATATAGGCATTTCCACGAGCACTTGCCGTGTAAGTCACATACTAGATTTTTGACTACCAGTATTTTAGAACGGGAAAATGTGACTCATTTTATGGGAGATATCTCCTTAACTGAAAAAGGCGAAGCAAATTTTTATAAAATAACGGTGGCCAACAAGCATAGTATGTGACTTACACGACAAATGCTTGTGGAATTACCCATATGTTAATTATGTTTACCATGGGATGTTTGGTATTCAATATGAAGAGTGTAGCATTAATAGTTCATTTACAGGGGCACTCAAAAGTATTTCGTTACATTATGGTCAACGGGAAAAAATCGTTTGCAGTGCATTTTAATGACATTAAGCTATTTCAAATGCATTAAAATTGATATCTATCACTGAATTGCACTACAAGATGATTGTTATAGAATATGGTGTTCCACTTCCGAACCAGATCCTGAAGGCAGTGATAATAATGTTGATGAATTATGCGAAATATCCTGTGTGCGTAAAGTTAGGGAACTGAGGATAAATACGATAAAGGGGATAAAGTTATTGAAAGTACGGACACTGGAACAAAACGAACAAAAATGTAATCTACTTTAACAAGTTACATATTCAAACCAGTAGGGCCATCCAAATGAAAAATGAGATTCAGAATGAAAAATGAAATTAAGATTACCTAGAGATAGATTTTGAAGAGGAATCTATGAGACTAAAAATTCCTAGACCCTGGTGACAAATATCAGAGCAATAATAAAATTTCCTATACAGGATGTCCACTCTCAACGATGTCCAATGGCTAATTCCTAAACCGTTAGTCATAGCCATATAGTTCCAATTACAAAAATGTTTTAAATGGGGGTAAAGAAGTATTTAAAAAGTGATTTGGGTCAATAGAATCATTTCTTGAAAAATTACGAAATTTAATTTTTTATATGGTACCCCGGTCCTTCAAGTTATACTTAGTAAAACTTTCCTATTACACTTACAAGAAAGACAAATAAAAGTCCTATTATTCTACGATTAAAACTGACCGAAGTAATGGCTGTTTAAAGTTGAGCATATTTTTTGCTGCGAAATAGGGGTCATTTACAAATTTACTAGAAATATAAATAATCTTCAGATATATAAAAAAATAGTTGATAGTAAAATTAACATTGCATTATAAATTTGAAATCTATAATCATTCTGAAATATTAATGCAAAATATACAGCTTGTACTAAACATATAACAGGAAAAAATAATAGAATTGCCGTTAAATAAAATGTTGAAAAGCAACAGCCTCAATTCTTTACAAAATGACACATATTTTGAAATGTTATTAGATTACACTAGGATGCAAATTTGTGTTGTGTCATGTGTTTTAGCTTTTGATAATTAGTTCTTACGTATTTTGTAGCACTGAATCCAAAAATAGCCTTCATTTTTTATCACAAAGTACAGATTTTTTGCAAATCGTAAATTCGAAAGCTAAAAAGTGAAAAATTTACGGAAATCTGGTAGTATAAAATAGACGTGATTGTTATTTCTTTAACTTTTGATAATTGATTTTTATGTATTTTTTACTATTGAATCCGAAAATGACCTTCATTTTTAACCATCACGTCAGGATTTTTCGCAAATTGTAAATTTCAAAGTTTAAAAGTTCAAAGTTTTAATTGAAGCTCTTCCCTTCCCACATCATCGGATCCCCGAGCTGTTTAGCCGTAAGAATCCCAGTATAAGTCAAAAATTGAATAAATTCTTGAATTAAATAAAATAAAATTGAATAAAAGAAGTTTTACATCCATTTTATAGTATCAGATTTTCGCTATTTTTTAACTTTGAAATTTACCATTTGCAAAAAAGTCTAACATGATGGTTAAATATGAACGTAATTTTTACATTCAGTGCTAAAAAGCACATACAAATCAATCGTAAAAGTTAAAAAATACAACCATCGACTCTATTTTATTGTATTAGCTATTTTTTCAATTTTGAAATTTGCTATTTGCGAAAAATCCTGACATGATGGTTAAAAATGAAGATAATTTTCGGATTCAGCGCTAAAAAATACAGAAAAATCATAATTTAAAAAATACATAATTTTAAAAATAAAAAAACACAATCATCGCAGTCTTGTGTTATCTAATCTAAAACTTTTTAGTAAACTTGTTGCCAGTAATCTACCCGAAATTTTTTGTGTTACCCTGTAAAATAAATAATTATGGTAAGCACTGAAAATCATTATAATATTACATTGTCATTTGATTGACGTCAATATGTAAAATTTAACCTCGATCGCATATTTTAAAGTGAGTTGAATTTAGAGTACAAATTTTGAACTGGAAAGACATACATACGATCGTTTCAAGTTAACCCATTACCCGCTGGTGTTGCGTTCACGCAACGGTCAAAATAATTGTTCATGCTTAAATTAATTAATTTGTCACTACTATTTTAGAATTTAAAAATTTGCCATATGTATTGGCAGAAATTTTGATATTTTAATAAAGCGAAAATTACCTTTCTGAATTTGTGGTGACAAGCGACTTTCAACAAGAAATTTGAACATTCCTACTTTATAGTTTTGGCGGTTAATGGGTTAAATAAAAACTTTTAAAAATAGCATAATTTTTGTTAAAAAAAATCATGAAAAGAAACAGCTTTAAATCCTTACAAAAATCTGTCGTAATACGATTTCTTTCAAAGCGCAGCTACACATGAAATAAATCCTTCAAATACTTTAAGCACTTTGTTTACGACCCCTAGAAGCATGGCTAAACTCGTGTATTCGGATGCAGAAAAGTGGCATGAGTCTTGCAGAAAAGTGGCATAAGTCTTGCATTTTCGTATAACTTCATGAACTGTAGTGTTAGATGAATGGGACTTTTTTATCTTTCTTTTAAGAGAACAGGAAATTTTTACTAAATATCACTTATAGGGCCGGGGGACTGTATAAAAAATTAAATTTCGTAACTTTTTTAGAAATATTTTTATTGATCCAAACGACTTTCAGAATAATTTTTTACCTTATTTAAAACATTTTTGTAACTGGAACTATAGGTCTATGACTAACGGTTTAGGAATTAGCCATTGAACATCGTTGAGAGTAAAGACACACTGTATAAAATAATAATATAAATGGACGGTCATTTGACAACATATTTTCAAGAGAAATCAATGATTACACTGAAAATCGAATAGACCTTGCGCCGCACTTAAATTTCCAAGAGGAATTATGCTTTATACCATAAATTATAAAGTTAGAAATAACTGCAAATTAATTGCACACACTGATCAATGAAATGGCTCTTAAAAACAAAATCTTCTGTCCAAAACATTACATAATTAAGGCGACTGGATGCGTAAGAAAATAAATTAGTAAAAAATATTATGTATTGCATGTGGTTCTCTTTATCTCGAAAGTGTTTTTTTCCTCTTGGAATCGTTTATTTTTCCAAATCGTTCTTTTTTTTCTCGGAATCGTTCATTTTTTCTCGGAATCGTTCCTTTTTCTCGGATTCGTTTCTTTTTCTCGGAATCGTTCCGAAAGGAACGACTCCCTGAACTCGTTCATTTCGGTGAACAATTCCAGCTGGAACGATTCCTTAAAAGGAATGATGTTGCCCATCTCTACTTATAATAAAACAAATTAAGTTAAAAATGCTATAAAAGTGATAATATCTTTATTTAGATTAACGAACATTTCATCGCACGGTATAATGTTTTCAAAAGTGAAAAAAAAAATCAACTGAGATCTTTATATCATTGAAATAATCATTGTAAATACACCGAGATTTAACATAGTACAAAAGAATTATTTCTTTAACACATAAAAATTTTAAAGCTACAGCAAAATTTTAAATTATTGGGTTAGAAAATAAAAGATTGTCGAAAAAGGGAAAAAAAATGGAAGATTTTTTTTTTTTTTCGAACAGGATCTTTATACCTTAAGTATCAATATTTCTGCACGAAAATTACATACGGTCATCAAAACTAAAACAATTATAGCACACAGAATACAAGCAAATTGATATATTTCAACAAAATTTTTCCCTGGCAGGATTATGATTGTAAAATCTTATAAAAAGTTAAAAACACTGCATTCATTTTAAGTATATCTATACTAATAAAATAACAAATCGCTCTGTGTGTGTGTGTCTGTGTGCGACGGTTAGCAAAATCTACTGCACGTGGAAGTCTGAAAATTCAGGAGTGATTAGTTCAAGACAGGTCCTAATGCACCTGAGGCTCAGATTTTTAATTTCTTAAGGGCCGGGGCCCCTTGAAGTTTTAGTGCACTAAATTGCTAATAACATGCCTCTTTTCCATCCGAGCTTCGTCGTTTTTGGGGTGAATTCTCGTTTCAGTTTCGGTCCCATTACTACATTTCATTTAAGACCCTGACACCCTTGCAAAGGGCCCAGTACAGGGCCCCTTGAAGTTTTATTGCACTAAATTGTTAATAACATTCCTCTTTTCTATCCGACGTTTTTCGTTTTAGGGGTGAATTCTCCTTTCAGTTTCTGCCCCATTTCTACATTTCAGCTAAGACCCTGGCATCCTTGCAAGGAGCCTGGTACAGGGCCCCTTGAAGTTTTAGTGCACTAAATTGTTAATAACATTCCTCTTTTCCATCCGATCTTCTTCGTTTTGGGGGTGAATTCCCCTTTCAGTTTCTACCCCATTTTTACATTTCAGTTAAGACCTTAGCAACCTTGCAAGGGGCCCGGTACAGGTCCCCTTGAAGTTTTAGTGCACTAAGTAGTTAATAAATTGCTTATTTTTCATCAGATCTTAATTTTTGGGATACTTTCTCCATTTAGTTATTCTCCCGTTTCTACATGCCAGTTAAGACCATGGGTCCATCTAGGGTCCCGTAGGACCCGGTCCAGGGCCCCTTAATTTTTTTTCTGTTCCATGAGTTTTTCACACAGTAATTTTCTCACCTTCCAGTGAGTAATTTTAAAGTTGAGTCTTGCACTCTTCTCCTTAGACCAATACACACATATTTTTATTGGGGCCCTAGGGCCCTTTTTTAAGCATTTCCCCATTTTTTTGCACATTTCTTTCAAATTATATTCTAATGATTAATTCATACCCTATGCTTAATCTTGACTAATAGATCTTGCCAAGTGCTAAAATGTTTTAACATGTTTTCATGTTAGGGCCCTGTTCTCAACTATCAGTTGGCCCATTTTGGGCCCCCTATTATAACTCCCTTAAAAATAGTCCAATTCACTAGCTTTTTTTTCTAACAACATCTTAGGTTCTCCAGTTATTACATGAATGGCAAAAAATTATTTCAGACTTCAACTACCAACAATTTTGAATATAAATCGTCTTCTTGGGGCCCTTGACATGTCTCCTTTCAAAATGCTCCAAATTCCTTGTAATTTTCTTTACCATAGTTCTATCATCCTCCCATTATATTAAAAACTACTAAAAAAGTGCATTTATACTAAACTACATGCCACATAAGTCCCTTCCCCTTTGGGGCCCGGTACAATTCCCCTTGAAGCTTTTGCACCATAAATTATTAATAAATTGCCCCTCTTAATCCGATCTTCATTTTTGGAACCACTTTTCAATTTAGTTATTATCCAGTTTCTATATTCCAGTTAAAATCCTGGGACACCTTAGGGTTATTTAGGGCCCGATCCGAAGCATCTTGAACTTTTTGTGTGTTATACATTTTTTACACCCTAATTTTCTCACCTCCTCATTGCATATTTTTTAATTTGAGTCTTAGACACTTCCCCCTAGACCAACGCCCTCATATTTTTATTGGGGCTCTAGGGCCCCTTTTTAAGCATTTACCCCATTTTTGAGCATTTCTTTAAAAAATTGTTCTAATGATTATTTCATACCCTATAATTAATTTTGTCTAATTGAAGATCTAAAACGGTAAGTACTAAAACATTTAAACATATTTTCATGTTATGGCCCTGCTCTCAACTATCAGTTCGGCTCTTTTGGGCCCCCTGTTATAACTCCCTTAAAAATGGTCCGATCACGAACTTTTTTTCTTCTTCTAATAACGTCTCCGGGTTCTCCAGCTACTACATGAACTACAAAAAAAATTTGCAGACTTCAGCTGTCACCAATTTTGAATATTAATCGTCTTATCAGGGCCTTTGTTGCAGCTCCTTTAAAAAGTATCCTATTCTATTGTAATTTTCTTTAACATAGTTTTAGCGTCTTCCAGCTACTTTAAAACCCCCAAAAAAGATTTTCTTATACCCAATTACGTCCCAGTTAAGACCCTAACCCCCAGGTCCCGGTCTTTCTATATACCTCAGCTACCACCTTTTTCGAACATTAATCTCAGCATCAACTTACGTCTACTCACTATAGCCGTAAATTAAAAATGCGTTACCTTAAAGGTAACTTTAGATAAGGGATTTCATTCGTTTATTAACTATCGTGTTAATGCTAACAGTAATTTATGAAATTTACAAGGTGAGGGGACATCTTCCACCGTTTGGTAGTGTTTTATTTTCCCGGGTTTAAGGGCCGAAATTTACGGGATTTGCTTCCTTCAACTTAGATTATAATTTAGCTACTTTCTGCATTATGAAATTTTATCTTAGACTTTTGTTACCAACATTTCCTAATATTAATAGTGCATTCTCTTTTTTTCCCCTTATGGGCTTGATTCCTACGTGGTTTGGCTCACTTATCTTGGTTTTCGATTGTCTTCGGCAGGTGCGGGTACTTCCGGTAAATGCTGCCATATGTAGGGGGGGGGGGATTACAGCTTCGTCCGGAAAGAAGTTTGATGGGAACACACTAGACAAGTGGTTCCCAACCTTTTTTAGGCCACGCCCCACCTAAGCATCTCTAAAATCATGATGTCCCCCCCCCCCCTTTCTATATCATATAAATCTTATTACATAAAAAATAGACTTCTATTTTCCCGGCAGGATCCGAAAATAACATTAACACTGATAAGTGATTTCACATTCTTTAATTTATCAAAATCATTTTTTTATTACAAGTATGTTTTTAACATAACTCTATGAATGTAATGAGACCATAGATCTTTGCTTTTAGATGTACAAAAGTTTTATTGTTTTTGGCAACTCACCTCAACTTTAAATGTGATGAGTAGGCCACATTTTTATCCTCGCAAAATTTCTTTAAATATCTGTCACGTTCTGCATTACATCTGAAGGAATCGATGCTTTTTACAATGGATTTTAGTACTTCATTAAGATTAAGTGATATTTGTTTATCATCGAGAATGCGTGGATAACATAATTCAGAAGTAATATTTCCGGATTCGCGCTTCTATCCACTTTAAGTAATTATTTTTATTCCCCTTCATAGCATACTTCAGCGGGATTTCTTTTTCCCATTATTACAGTGCCTAGAATATATAGTGTGCCGTTCGACGTTAAAAAAATGCACGCGAAAGTAATCCTCCAATAGATGGCGCTGACTGTAGTACAGACTGGAAATCTCCGAAAGCAGATCTAGTTAATCGGATAAATTAATGCTTTTAGATACTTATTTTAATATTATATAAGAAGACATTTAAATGTAGGAATTGATTATTAGCTAAAAACAAGTCAAACATTTCAATAATAAATATATTATTTACAAACTGTTATTTTAGAACACAGACATATTTTTTAAATAAAAATTATGTGTGAAAAGTAAATAAATGCAAATGTTAAATTCGCTTTAGCTTTATTTATAAATATCAACAACTGTTCATTACTTCTAAAACTGTGCAAACATACAATGAATATTTAAAAATAAACTCGCATTAGCAATATTTAGTGTTATTTTCAAAACAAAGACCCATTTGTTAAATATATCTTTCTCACACTGGAAATGACGCATTAAAATTCTTAAGAAAATTAGAAACATTTTATTATTTACAGGCGTCGATGCAGGTTTTTATTCTTGGGGGCCATTTTGTGAAAAGTAAAAGTTATTTTTGTGAAAAATAACATTTTGTAACGAAATTTGAAATCCAGTTGCTCAAATTCGAACCAAGAGTTTATTAACAAAAGCCTCTTTAAATCCCCTTGCTAAAGTTTTTCCTTTTCGTGACCTGGTTTTATTTACAAATTACACATTTTAAAACAGTTTTTATGTAAAAGAATGTTACGAAGGGGGCCTATTTTATTAAAAGGAATTTTGTGGAGAAGCCTGTTTTATTAAGTTCATTTTTGAGAAGGGGCCCATTTTATTAAATTTATTTTTTTTGAAGGGCCTATTTTATTAAGTAGATTTTTGTGAAAGGGCCCTAAATAGGCCCCAAATTTTGCCTGGATCGACCCCTGCTTAATGAATTATGTATGAAAAGTAAATCATTTCAAAAATAAATCCAAAGGTTAAATTCGCTTTAGCTTTATTTACAAAACCAACAACTGTTCATTACCTCCAAAACTGTGCAAACCAGTGTTGAATTCAGACACTTTTCTCCGGGAGGGATTTTCGTGGCTCCAAGGGAGGGGGGGGGGGGAATTACACTTTTTGACCATTGAAAACAAAATATCAAATCTTCCGGGGGGACATCTCATTACTCTGTGGAGTAATCTCCTTCCCCCGGGCCCAGGGTTCGTAAATATCGTGATATTTTCGAAAATTTAAAAAATATTCGATATTTTCGATATTATATCCGATATTTTCAAAATAGTCAACTTACTGCTGACAATTAATATTTTTAAGCATAATATAAATTAGAAACTAAAACATATTGCCCTTATCATGAAAATTTAATCAAACAATATTCTAAAAATGCATTTTTTTTCTTTTTAATTAGAACAAAATTGGAGATCAACTAATTTAAAACAGATACATTTTGCTTTATACACTTATTTAAAAAACAAATTACGACAACCAGGCGCAAAACAATACCTTTGCTGATATTTTGTTGTTAATTTTTCACTCAAATTTTGTTTCTGAAACAGACATAATTAAAACTTTATGGGAAAAACTCGCATTTGTTTATAATATGCTTCACTGTTACGGCGCTAAAATCTTTCAAAATTCCCAGTCGTTGATAACATGAGCGCCACCTTGCGGCGTCCTCCCTTTCACGGCCAAAAAAAAAGCGTTGGTAACCAATGAACGGCACACTATCTATTCTAGGCACTGTACCATTATTATTATTTGGCCACCATGTTTTCTCCGATTTTAAATTTTAAAATGCATATGTCATGAAAAATGCTTATATATTGTGTATGTGGTCTACAGAAGAGCCACAAGAAGTTTGCTTTCCTTCCGTGATGCGCAAAGGGATTTATTAATTTCAGCAAAGTAGTACCTCATTTTGATAATCCAAAAATTTTTTTTAAATTAAACATGTCCAAATAGTCAATTTTAGATATACCCTTCAAAATTTCATATGTAAAAGATGATCATGTTGCATATTCCACTAGCAATAGATGTACAAATTTTTGTATAATAAATAGTAAAAAAAAAAAAAAAAAAGAGGTGTGTTTTACTAAAATAATACTCATACCAGAATAATTAAAATGCTTTTTTGATACGTAAAAAAAAAAAAACAAAAAAGTGTTAAAATGTCTCAAACAATATTTATATAATTATTCCGGTGTTCGTGAATTTTTTTTTTTTTTTTTAATGAAAACGTTTCAGAAATTAACTATTATTCAGTTATTTTTCAATATTTTCAAATATTATTTCTATTCTTAGACAACGACATAACTTTCATTTAAAAAAAAGAATATGACAGAAACTTTTTTAATAAGAAATCTGAAATTGCCCCCCTGAAAAGTCATATTTCCCCCCATTGGGCCGTACGCTCCACGTTGGGAACCACTGCACTAGACGCTGCGGAAGGCCATGGGGCCTCCGAAATTAGGTTCATTTAAAAGAATTTCCAAAGATATAAAATCATACAAACTTGAGTTTTGTTTAAGGTTATTATTTACAAACCCCGGGCAACGCCAGGCGGGTCTGCTGGTGATAAATAAAATAATTTGTTACCAAGTTTAATGTTATAGGGGGGAGGGTAAAAAATAAAAATCAACCGAGCCCTTTGTACCCCAGAAAGCATAGTAAATACGCTAAAATTTTACAGAGACTTCTTAATGCTGATTACACTGGTCAACAGTGTTTTTGTTGTCGAACTAAAATTAGCTGATTCTAGATCAGTTTTTGGCGCTGATTCCGAATATGCCTTCCGTTTATCTCTAGGTGGTCCAGGTTTTGAGAAATTTGCATATTTAAATTTATGCAAATTTATGCTTTTTTGTGCTATTTTATGCAAATTTTAGATACAATATATGTCACATCTAATTACGTTTTCTAGATAATGACTACTTGACTATTTCCTTCAGATAAATGTCACGATTTATATATTCTTAACATTTATTTATCAGTTATTAAGCTTAATTTGCATATTTTTGAATGGTGTAATGTTTACATCACTATCAACTTTAACCCTAGAACTACCGGAAATTTTACTCAAGTTTTATAAAAACATTCTACACCAGAATTTTTACTTAAAACTATTTAATTTGTTTATTTAACTTATTATTGTCTGATTTATACATTTAGTTTGTTTTGAAGAAATTTCTGGTTTGAATAAATATTTTGAATGTACATGTCGGGTCCATTGGACCCTTCTGGTAGACAGAGGGTTAAAATAGTTGCCACAGAATTGACGTAATGTTTTTCTAGACTAGATTTTTATGCTCATTTCAAATCTGCAGTCTGTTTTCTTATGTCATGTCTAGTTTTTGAGTAAGATGAATTTCTGCTTTTGCACGGCATTAACACAGATTTTGTATAAGATGCTTTTTAGGGGTGTGTAATTCATTGACGAGAAGGTGAACAGGGTCAGATTCATATCAGAGACATAAACAAAAATTTATATAATCGAAAAAAATAAAATAAGTAGCAGAATCTATCCTAACTAGCTGAAGTTTATCATACAAAGTATCATAAAAAGCTATTTCTGGCTTTTTTGATCAAAAATTAAAATTTCAATTTTTTCAAAAACTAGACGTGATAGAAGAAAACAGATGCACGATTTGAAATCAGCTCAAAAAACTGGTTTAGAAACATATTAGCGTACTCGTGTGGCAGAAATATTTGAACGTCAAGAAACATTATTAGAAAAACATGAAAAATATGCAGATTAGGTACAATATTTCACAGTCACATGTCAGTATAATCTCAGAAACAACGTTTTTGTGAAGTAAATTAGGTAGTAATCATAAAACAAAAAACCCTGTCTGATATTGTTTTATACCATAAATTTGCAAATAATTGTATAAAATTTACTAAATTTGCATAAATTGAAATGTGCAAATATCTCTCAAACTTGACGTGCTGGAGTAAATCTAAAACTAGATTCGGAACCAGCACAAAAAACCGCATAAAAAGCAACTAATTTCTGCTTTACAACAGAGCAAAAGTCCAAATTTGTTGACCAGTGTTATAGTCCGTATAAATAGCATAGGTAATACTAAACTGAATATTGAATACTTAATTAGAAAAAACTTGTTCATGCTTATATTAATAAGTGAATAACTTTTAGAATTTTGTAGGAAAGGACAAATTCATTTAAAATAAATGATATTTACGTATATTTAAAACATACGAAACGTAAACAATCATATCCATGCATAGGTCTAAAACGAAAAAATGGTTAATACATACATTCGATTGATCCCTTTAATAGAGCCAGGATCTCGTCATAATTTATCCATGAAACGTTACGAAATAATATTAGTTGCATAAAAACAATAAATTATCATAGAATCGAAATAAACATTGCGTTTTGTTATGATTTACTAAGAGGATATTAAACATACAAGAGTCAAAAACAAAGTAATCGAATTGCTTTGTGTATAAGTGCGCGTCAGGGCGTTTTGGGTAAGACCGCAACCACGGAAGCCCTTTTCGTATGTTAGACCCGGAGTAGCCGCGTAGTTGCGTTATTCACCCCGTTCACCAGATGGCGAAGCTGTGTCAATACTGCTTTAGTGGAAATGCCCATCCCTTACAATAAACGGCTTGAGGAATACCACAAGACCCGTTTATCATGGAATAGAGAAAAAGAAATCTAACCGTCATGGTAAGTATAGAAACAAGCGTCTAGCTGTCACACTTTTTCATTCTGATCCTCTGGGATCAGCGCTCTGCGCATACTCTTCGCGCATGACATGGCGATTTTTTGTCTAAAATAATATTATAAGCTAAATCATATGAAGAACGTTATGGTGCAGTGGTATGACGTTCAACATCAGATCCGGCGACCCGAGTTCGATTCCTTACGGAGTTAAATGAAGGTGAAGGTTGCTTTAAAACAAAATTATTTTGAAGAGAAAAATTAAAAATTTATATTTTTCAGTATTTGTGCCAATATTAACAATGCAGTATTTTAAATTAAAAAAATTATGTATTTCATAATTTTAAATTTAATATTTTTGTTCCCAATTTTAAATTTAAAAATAATTAAATATTTTGTCATAATTTTAAATTTTATTCGTAATTAATTTAAATCTTTTATCATAATTTTAAAAGAACTTAAAATCATGAATAAATAATAAATGTTAATATTTTTCGTCATAATTTGAAATTTTATAATGGTTTAGTAATTTTAATTTTTTTATCATTTAAAGTGCCTTTAAATGATGACTTTAAAGTGACATTAAAACTTTAAATGCACAATTCTAAATTACAATTACGTTTAGATTACGATTAACATTTTTTTTGTTAGATTACGATTACCGAACTTGTCGATTACGATTACTGTTCGATTACACTGATTTCGTAATCTGCGTGTTATAAACTAGAGTCCTGCATCATGTCGGGCAATCTGATTTTACCCAAACCGGACCTGATACTGAGTTCGGGTAGGTTTGGAGGTTGGGGCTAATTTCCTTCGTGGCTGCAGTCATGTTTACATTAAATGTTTCGAATTAGGTTTTGGCATTTGCGAGTCGGGTTCGGATTTACCCAAATTTTTACAAAAAAAAAAAAAAAAATAAATAAATAAAAGCCCTAAATATTTTGTTAGACGAAAAAATTGAATACTTAAATATTAATGAGTATCTTATATATATGCGTGTGTATGTGTGTTTCTTTTTTACCAAAAACAATAATTATAATGTATATTAGAGATTTAATTATAGGCTAATATTCTATAATTGCATTATATTAAGGATTAATTTTCACAGATTTCTGTTTCGGGTTAAAGTATGTTCGAGACTGGTTTCGGGTTGACTTAAAATAAAATTTTCGGGTTCCGATTAGGCATAACCCCAGTTGTGCAAGATTCTATCACGAACCTCTCTTGCTTCAAATTCGTTGCTTAAATATCTATGTGTAATATTCACATTTTATAATTTTTTAGCAATGAAGAACTGCATTAGTATTTATATGTAAATATGCTCACAGTTCTAAATCAATTAAGCTTGTTTGAAAAATCTCCCCAATTCAAATCTCTCTTGTTTTATTCATTTACCTTTAAAAATTCTTATGAACCAAGAAAAATTCAGCACAAAAACACATTTTTTCATATGCATTTTGATATTCGATATTGAGAAAATGCGTCAGTAAAGAGTTCAGAGGTTTTATTTTTGCCTTCTCATTCACGATTATAAAAGATTAAATTATCTTCTATTTGTTAATTATCACTGAAGAACTGCATTAGTATTTATATGTAAATATGCTCACAGTTCTAAATAAATTAAGCTTGTTTGAAAAAAATCTCCCCAATTCAAATCTCTCTTGTTTTATTGAGTTTTGATCATTTACCTTAAAAAATTCTTATGAACCATGAATATTCAACAAAGAACACATTTTTTCATATGCATGTTAGTATTCGATATTGAGAAAATGCGTCAGTAAAGAGTTCAGAGGTTTTATTTTTGCCTTCTCATTCACGATTATAAAAGATTAAATTTTCTTTTATTTGTTAATTATCATAGTAGAACATAATTCCCTGTCTCATCTGCGTGTGTCTATAAATATGACGATAAATACAATTATATTGTTTTCGGACAAAAATGGAGAAATACAAACTAAAAAATTATGCTGATTTTCTGAATCTTAAATGTAATAATTTTTAAAATAAATTTGAATCACATGAACGTTAAAAGGAAAATAAAAAACTGTCTTCTGGTAGGAGAGAATTTAGCGGATATATAAGTGCGTTCCCATAATAAAACCATAAATACAGTATTTTTCTTTCATTCTTTTTTTTGTTTTTTGTCCATCATCACTTCCACTCAATGACCCGAGTTTGTTGCCGAGTTTGTGTTCCCAGTTCTCATACCTTTAACAAAGTCAAATAAAATAATACTATTTCTATGTATACCCGTATGTACCGTGCACGGCATACATTCTGTTCTCAGAGTAAAGATACAATATATGCTCTATATAAGATTCTGTGTCACTTTTACCCATTAACCACTTCAACGGCGAGCCTCTGATAGAAAATTTACCCCATATCCTGTGTGTTTCCCTGAATTTGTGCGGTCGAAAATCGTCTCTGGTCACAAACAAGAATATTTGCTTCCCGGCTTGTCTTTTCTTTCTCCCACTGTATTCATCTGTCAACAGCTTTTGTGCTGATTTATCTCGAGAAAAAATCTCAGCTAGAAAGTCCCTCCTAGCAAGGGGGGGTGTATGTCTCTCCAGAATGCTGTTTCTTGTTTTTAGGTAGATTTGATAAGAAATACTGCCTACTATCTTCTCTTATATGTTAGAATTTCTGAAAATTTTTTGCAAATCTATGCCGATCTTAACCGCTAGAACCCCAAAACACCCCCAGTTAAAAACGTTATCTATCTATCTACCTATATACACGCATTCCCCGACTTACGTATTATGCGACTTACGTAAATTCGCAGTTACGTAATAAATCTCGAAAATTACATTTGTGAACACACTAGCGCGTTTGATACGCAGTTGAATACTTTTTATATTTATTTTATAAATAAAATATGCAGATTTAAAACCACAAACATAATATAATTTTAGAACGAAAGCTAATTTAAAATTTCGATGAAGAGGAAGGAGTGTTTTTTTTTTTTTGTGTTTTTTTTTCTATCTAGTTTCACCTGTTCGTTTAATGTAGATTGAAAATTGTTCAAATTAATTCATTAATGCTAAATTTATAAATCTCGCATTCCATAAGAGGTTTTTTATTTGAAAAGTATCCTTTTAGTTCGAATTTTATAAGTTTTCATATTTTTGAAGTTTATACCCGAGTAAATACTGCTGCATGATGCTTTATTCATAAAATAATACGGTGTAAATTATATATATATATACATATTATATTCATAAATAAGTTACTGTACTAAATTCTAAGTCGTTAAAAATTATCGTTATGATCATCGTCTTTATCATTAATATTTATATATATGTAATAAATATTGCAGTTTCTTACAAAATTTTACCTAATCAATTTAGAAATTTGACTTACGTAAAATTCCAGTTAGGTAAAATTTTGCGGAACGCATTACTTACGTAAGTCGGGGGATGCCTGTATATAACTTTTTATGGGCCCGATAATTTCCATAATTCTGCAAAAATCTCTTCCAAACTGATACATAAAATCAAGGGATAAAAAATCTCGGTCAAGTTCGTTATTGGGCAAAGTTAGACCAAGGGGGTGGATATTGAGGAGGGGGGACAAAAAAAAACCATAACTTTTTAATTATAATACATATCGAATCAGTTTATAGTTACTGTTACTTCTAGAAGAAGTGACAAAAATTTATGTATGTCAGATTTTTGATAAAATTAAAAATGGGCTCAAGGGGAGAAAAAAATAGGGTAAAAATCATAACTTCGTCAATTCTCAAGATATCAAGTCTAATTAAATTTATTATAAATCTTCTTAATATTTTTTACAACTTTTATACTGACAAGTCTTACTGACCAACTGTTACTGAAAAAAATAAAATAAAATAAAAAATAAATAAAAACAAAAACAAAAAAAGAGGAGGGGGTGTGGTTGAAGGAGAAAATATTTCATAACTTCGTCAATTCACAAGATATCAAATCAGCTTGAATTTGTTATGGGTCTTCTTAATACTATCATATTGGCAAGTTTTTGATAGGGCGACAATAGGGTTTGATAGATTCTTACGGAAAAAAAACAAAAAAACAACAACAACAAAAAAAAAACATAGCGGTTGAAAAAAAAATATTGTATTAAAGATGTTCTCAAATCCAAATTGCTTTTTTCTGAACTCATTTTTAAATTAATTTTTGTTCTGAAACGCATCAAACTGGCAGATTCTCTTATTCAGAAACTCCATAATTTGCGATGTTTGTCGATTTTTTGATAAAGGCAATATATTGCAAAAAATGCTGTCAGAATTTCCGTTTCGAAAAATGAAAAAACGAGGCCGCTCATACATCTCATCAAAAATCACGTCAGCAAATGTCATGTTTTCACCTTTAAAAATGAGTTTGAAAATGTGTATGAAAATTTTGAGTTGTTGAATGGGGGGAATTTTTTTATTTATTTATTTATTTATTTTTTTTTTTTTTTGAACATCGCCTTAACATGATTCTGAAAAAAGCAGCTCTTACAGAAAAAGGAAATTAAAAACTCGTCAAAAGCGGCCAGATAAAAATTTTAAACTAGTTAGCCCCCAATATGCCATTTCTTTCGGCCAGCAATTAAAGTGTCGTCTCTAAATAATAACGTACCGTTGTATAAGCCAGCCGTAAAACAAAACAGATGTATCCTTGTACGGTTAAATACTCTACTGCAATTTTTTTTAACTTCTAAGCACATTTTCAATTTTTATACCGTCGTATTGAGCGGGGGGGGGGGGCTTTTAAACGCAATTTGTTGGAAAACAGTATCTCAATTTATTTTTGGGATATTGATTTTTTTTTAGTTTTTAACGCCATTTGTTTAACGTTGGCCACTCCAGTACTCCATTTCTGTCGAAAGTAAAAGAAAAATAGTTATAAAATAGTAATAAACTTTTTCTGGTACTTTTTGGTTAGCTGGGCGCCAGGGTTATATATTCATACATATATATGTATATATACATGTATGTATACATATATTGTATATACACATATATACATGTATATCTATACATATGTATATATACATGCATATAGACATATACATGTATACATAACACTGGCGCCCGGCTAACCGAAAAGTACCCCTTTTCTTGCCATTTTCCCATAACAACTGAAAAAAAAAATGTAATTAAAATACTTGCTATTTTGGAAAAAATATTATTGGATGATTTCTGATAAAATATGGAGAAATAAAATATTAAACGATATTTAATTTTAAATACCTATATTAATGTTACAAACAAATAAAAGCATATGAATCATTAGATAGCCAATTTTTTGTCGAGCTTCTTGAATGACGACATCGCTTTTTGCTGTATTTGTACATTATTCAGCGATAGTGACGTTATATGCATACTTTGCAGTATATGTTATATAAGACTGATTCGTAAATGTGGAATCTTTCAGCGGATGCGAATGACGCCATTTTATATAAAATAAAAGCGTGTGTTTTAAGGGTTAAAACTGAAATATGTTTTGTACTATCTATATTTATATATGCATTTTTTTTTCATCGGGGCGACACTAAATGCTGGGAAAATAGTATTCCTGTTTTCTAGTTTTATCTCTAATTTTGATTTAGTTTTCACTGGTGAAATTGGTACTTAACTTCGAAATCTACCTGCGCCTGTAAGCCGAACCGACGGGGATTTTTTCCGTTCGAATAATATTGTATTGAATAGAACTATAGAATAAGTAATACAGATCTTGTTATGGTTCTGAACACATATATTATTCGTAAAACATATCATCTTTTCTAAATATTTACAAAAATGTGAAAAAGTGAGATGTGTATTTTAAGTGTAAAAGAGAGGGAATAAATTTCTTTTTTGCTAATCAATCATATAACTGCAAATTGTAGAGTTTGTCGTCTTAAAACATTTAAATATGTCTTCCTCCATGCACACACAACAAATCTGTAAAATTTCTTAGTTTTTTTTTTTTTTTTTTTTTTTTAATTATTATTCCTAGACAATTTAAAAGTCATTTTTAAAAGTCAATGCATTAACATTTATATAATTATTTTCATGTAAAATGTTTAAACGGGTGATAATAATTAAGAAATTACATGTAAGACAATAGATATCAATGTACCCTTGTTTTTGTTACTACTGAAATGATTTCATTACTTTTTAAAATAGTTTTGACAGTAGCTAAGCTATAATAAATTAATCTTTCGATAGGGAAAAAATACAATAGGCATACAATTTTTTAATAAATAAACCACACGGAACGAAAGCTATTACTGACATTCGTAACCTTTTTTCTTAAGAACAAATGAATCGATTAAAAAGAAAAAAAAAACATTTTTATCTGTTTGTGCGTCAGGCAAAGTTTAAATTGGCTTATCTGGAAAGAAGGAATAAGGACAATAGTTGTTACAAAAAAAAGAATACAGATTTTTTTTTTAAATTCTTGAATTTGTTATTTTAAGCATTTATAGTTTAGATACTGTCAAAACTACTTTTTACCCGGCTGCCAAGAAGGGTTATACGCTTCACACGTATCTGGGTATGTGGAATTCTTTACACCCTCAAAACATCCCAACGGCTGGATGGATAGTTATCAATGATTAAATCAATGAAGCTATCGATTCGTCTTAACCGTCCGATGGTTATAGGTTAGGTTTTATTTTTTTTATAAATTCAAAATTTCTGCCGTAAAATACAAAATGGCGGTAGAGACGAAAAAAAGTTACGCACCCTATTGAGTGGCATTTCATTGCATAGGTCTTTCAAAATGAAGAGGATGTTTCATTGCCCATTTTACAGTCAGAAGCTCCGTTTCAATATTACATAGCCTGGATGTTGAGTAGGTAGGATCTATAGATTTACTGCAACTCTAACCTTCATAGACATCTATAGGCCTCATCAAAACAGCGTTTGATAGGAACTAACAGTTAAACACAACTTAAAAGTCATCCATACAAGTAAATAAAAAAATAGGTAAGTAATATAAAAAATAGTTTTACATCGATGAGAAATAATTATTTAGTTCACTTTTTACGCAGTCGGATTTTTTTATTTTTTAAATTTAATTTTTATTAAAAAGTATTGAAATCTTTTCAATAGTTCTCGATGAAAATGATACACAAGGTTAAATTGTTTTGCATGTAAATTTTTCCTTTTGGTGAAATCACTTAGCTATTTACTAAATGCAAACTAGGTATGTTCAGAAAGCCGAGCATAGTTCGACTGAGGCCAAATGGATCTTCTCAAAAGCAGGTGAGGGATCCACTTAAATTCTTTTATTTTTTAAAATAACATTTTAGCTTAAAATCTATAAGATGCTTCTCTCCCCGAAAAAAAAAAGAATCCTTGCTGTGGGCTTGCTATGATGCTATGAAAACGTAACATAATTGTAGGTGTTATATATATATATATAACCGTTAAATAAACATTACCGATCACCAACAAAAACTGTGAAATTATGAATAAAATGACATTAACAAATACAGTTCCCCCAACACACTTAACATAGATTCCAAAAACGTAGTAAAAAACAACAGAAATTAAATAACATAAATGGAATGATAGAAATTTGCAGAACATAGACAGAATCATCGGGTCTAAAATGCCTTACGTTCCAGAAATAAAATGTGTGGTTTCATCTTCATATTAGCCATAAATTAGCTAAAGAATATGAATTTGGGATTACCACACACGGAAAACCGAGAAATAAACCATTGGACACCAATTAAGTTCAAAATGAAACAAGATTAAAAAGGATCTCTCTATTCTAAAAAAAAGTAACTACCGCTGTCACCGCCGCCGCCGGTTTTGAATTTTTTGTCTCCGGAGGTCTTTCTTCGTTAATATTAAGAAAAATAATGCATACAATAATATGAAAATCGGTGGTTTTATACAGAAATGTTTGATAAACACGCTGATGCAGACAGTTTTCAAATCGAAGAATTATTTTAAGAGATATTTAATGCTAAAGTTGGACAAAATCGTTCCACTAAAAAAGTTTTATAGCAGCAAAAACTATACATGGCAGTGTAATAATTTTTAGATCATTTTATGCGTTAGAATTTGCCGGAGTGCAGATTGCATTAATTTTTTTATTTTGGCTCATTTTTTCAGGTTTTATTTCTATTTTAAATTCAAATTTTCAGCATTTCTAGAGATATTTTTTACAGATTTCAGAAAATTGCACTAATTTAAACTGTTGCCAACTGTGTAAAAAGTGCAAGCAATAATGTTTGCTTCAAATTGAAAATTTATTTACACGTGACTATTATAAGCAGGAAAAAAACTTTCAAATTAGAATTAAATAATTACATATAAAAAGCAGGAACTTATTAAAAATTACGTCATAAAAAGTATACGCGTGAATTTTAAAAGAGAAAGAATATTGTAAAATAATAAATTCATTAACATGCGTTAGAAGTTTTAGGAGAAATTACGTCATATTTACGTCACATTATAGCTATTACATAAAATGAACACAAAATAAAATTGCAAAAATGTTTAAATTTAGAAACTGCGCTAGACATTTATTTAATATTTTGAGAGGATATTTTGAACTATTTTTGTTAGGAAAGCGCAAATAATGTATAATTGCTAACAAAAGTACTTTCACGTGATTATTTAAAAGAGAAAGAATAGCTTGGTAAAAATTACGTCAGATTAAAAACGATTAATTTAAAATGTCTCATTTAAAAGAACTTTCTTTTCACTTTGTTAAAAAATACCAGGAGACAAAGACTCTGTTTACTTAATTCCTTTTATATTAGCTTATTTTGAAATGTTGTTACACGTGTCTACGTCATCAAGTTATTTTTATTTCGTCGTTTTATTTGTATTTTTATTAATGTTGTACGAATTTATTTGTTCTTTCGTTATTTAAAATAAAAATTATGTCAATTTGTATAATTTGGCGAGTGGTTTGGCGATTTATATAATTTGGCGAAATTGGTCGACGAGATAATCAAGTAGTACCGCAGCGGATTTGGCGTTAAAATTCCCCAATCAAAGAGAAATGAATAGAAATTCGTTTATAGGGAGATCGCCACTGTTTTTTAAATTATAATTCACTCTTTCGAAATCTTTTTAAAGACGATCAAATTAGCGTGCATTTAGAGCCTGCGGTGTCTGGACGGGGGTTGGCGAGCGTAGCTCGTAGGGGGCCGAGCCCCCTAGTAGAGGAAAAAAAAATAATAAATTAAAATCCATATTGTCATAGCATTAGCTATAACAAATACACTCCTTATGCATTTTATTCTCATTTAAGATAGTATACTATAAGAAATTAATATGATATTGTCCTGATTAGGCTAAAATTTAAATGCAAATTAAACGTTAATTTTATTAAATGTCAATGAATATGAATAAATTTAATCATATATATATATATAATTGTTTCTTTTGAAGCTCATGTCAAAACAGTAGAACTCGAATCAAGATTTGCAACCAGCTTATTGCGCTAATAAAGCCATTTTTACTCTACATTATTTCAATTTTTAACTTAAATTATCTAATTTTATAGTTTTCTTGGAATACAAATAACATTTTAATAATATAAAATTATAAAATAAAAACTTAGTTGAGCTAACAGATATCGGGTCCTTATTGCCTGGGCCCTGGGGATTCTTCCCCAGGACCACTCCCCACCACCTCCTCTTATTATCGGCATCCCACAGACGCTTATAATCAATCTTAACTGCCTCTATAAGGCGCTAGTCTAGTACCAAGCGCATTGTAGGTAACCATCGGTTAACCACAAAGCAGTAAATGCAAAAAAAGTTCAATTAACTACAGAATACAAGGAAACTTATCTAGCTATTAGGCTACTTGTTTAATTATATTGTAGGGTTCTTCTCACGTCCTGCCCTACAGAAAGCCTTTCTAAAAGGATGCTAAATTGAACAATATTCAAAAGCTGTTTATTTGGTAAAATCGTAATTATATTATAGTGAATGAATATGTCAATATGTCAGAAGAACATGTTTAGCGGAACTTCGACATGAATTGAAGGGCAAAAATGTTTGTTTTCTCACATCCAGTTGCCAACACCTTTTGTGATAATTTATCAACAGAGATAATCCCCGCCTTTATGGAAGGTGGCTTGACTCCTCAAGTCAGCGGCTATTTTTTTAGATAAGGTAAAATATTGCAAAACAAGGAGAATTCATCTGTACTTTTCGATCATTCAAAGTAAGCCTAGATGAAAAGAAGATTAGGCTACTAACTTAGTAACTTACTTTTATCCTGCATTTTGTTTTTCTTTTTCTTACTTGTTTAGAGGGGGATGGGGAGTAAACATTTGACATATTATAACTTATTTTCAAAAATGCGAAACAAAATTGTCTGCAAAAGAATTACTCTTTGCTAAAACCACGTATATATTGCAGGATTTGGCCTTTGCGTTCCATAATACATTACGAATTCATTTTACTCTATTCCATGTATACATGTATAAGCACACATACGGACACACGAATTCTACTTTTTATTATTAGTAGTAGTTTAATGCATCTGACATAATTTTAAAATACAGTGGATTAAACTTTTTTAAAGGAAATGCGTGCGCTTGTGTATTCTTGTATTCTTTTCACTACCCATTGCATTGATTTTTCGATGCACTAGGTGATGCTAATTATATGTATATATAGAGAGAGAGAGCGAGAGAGAGACAGGGAGAGAAGAAAATCAAATTTTGGGAAATCGCGAAAAACCTCTGACTGCGTCCATCCGTTTTCATTGTAAACCAAGATATTACAATGCCAGAAATACACGTTAAAATAAGTTTTTTTGCAGATCGAAGTGTTTTTTTTTTATGCAGGTTCACCAATAGAATAGATTCATAGATATAACACGATTTTTTAAATTTTAGATAAGGCGAGTTTTATAATAAGCTATAATATACACTCTTTCTCATACACTGTAAAAAAAAAATCTGTAAATTTCCTACAGTTTTTCTAGGAAACTAGGATTCCTAGAACTTTTTATGTAACGGCAACAACAAAAATTCATGTAACAGACACACTTTTGTGCCGAAAATCAAAAAATCTGTAAGGTTACTAAGAATTTTTTAGGAAACTGGGATGCCTAGAACTTTTCATGTAACTACAACAAGGTTAACAGATAAAATTTTAGTAAGATTACTGTAATTTTAACAGATTCATTTGTAAAGTTACAGATTTCTGTAGCTTTACAAAAACTAGTTTTGTAGATTTGCATCTTTTTTTGTACAGTTACAGATGAAAGTTTAGTAAGCATGTAACTTTACATCTGTAGAGCTACAGATTTTTTTTTACAGTGTATATATTAATGTGGATAAATTTTCCAAGCTAAATATAAATTATATGATTCAAGAAATTAAACAGTGTATTTTTTTTTCCCTTGAAGACTTAAATCGTACATTATTCTTTTCTTATTTTTCTTGTGTATCTCATGAGATCGAAAATCCTTTTAATGAGGCTTTATAAAATAAAAAGAAAGTTTTCGGTCTTTTAATTTATGGAAGATTGTTTGTGAATCTTGTGAATTTAGTTCCATCTCAATAAAAAGTTTATATTAACATAATTTTCGGTGTAAAAGCTGCGACTGAAATAAATATATTTCTGACAAAAAAGTTTATTTAATAAAATGTAACCTATTTCTACATGGAACATAAATTTTACTTTCTCTTTACGAAATAACATTTCTGAGTCGAAGGCCAAAATTTCTATACTGAAAAAAAAAAAAAAAAAAAAAAAAAAAAAAAAAAAACATCAAAACGTTTTTTATTTTTCTGAGAAATTAAGACAGCCGAATCTTTTCATTGATTATAATTATTACTTCTGAAATGAGCAGTACTTATAACCAGTGTAATAAAAGAGGAAACACAATTAAATTTCTTAAATAATGCATATTATTTCACGCCGGCAGGAAAATAACACATATACATTATTGTAAGTTTCAAAATTTATTTTCAGATGCCACAAAACAAGTAGAATACAAAAACACGGAATACAACAACACGGTATCAAAAACACGGATCATTTTTTATTTAAAAAAAATTAATTAGCAAGAAGAAGCTTTATATGCAACGTTAAAAAAGTAGTTTGTATCAGGACTTAATTTCTAAAGAAAAAAAAATACCGGAGCCCCAAAATTCTGGTACTAACTCCGCTACTGGTACTAACAACTGTATCGTTCCATTCTCCCTCTCCCCTTTACCCCTGTTACTCCAATCTGCATATTTATATTTCATACATTATTTGCAAAATTTAAAGCATTTTTTTCCCTTAGCAAAATAAAAATTTTAAATATATCTGTCGGCATATACTTGGCTGTCAACTATTCCACTTTTTAGTTATCACTCCTTCCGAATAGTAATCTTTTCCTAATTATAATTTTAATTAATTGCAGAATTCTGTGATTTAATGTGGTAAGGATTATGATTCGGTAATAGTGTTAGCACAAAAAAGAGATAGTTCGCAGCTATGCATTTTTATGAAAAAACGAATGAAATTTACAGAAATTAATATTTATATGCTGAAGATCGGAACGATGTTTCTCAATTTCCTATAAAAGGTGCATAACATAAGCTATAACCGATTTTTTCCGCATTAACAATCTTTTGTGGTGAGTCACTGAAAATCAGATTAAATTTAAAATTTTACACAGTCATCGGAAAGATTCAACGCTTATATAGAAAAAGGGGAAACACAGATCGATTGCTTTCTATCAGAATAGTGTTGGCAATTATATCTACTCACAATTGAAAGTGACTTCGTAAATGCGAAGAGCCTTAGCATGGGCAGTGTTCATGATACAAAATAAATAGAAAAATCCTTATCGTGATTTTTATAATCAAATGCAATAGCAAACAAAAAAACTCAAGGTAATGCTCGTTGGCTAAAAACAGAAAATATTCTTTTAAATTTAGCTATCTAAAGAAAAAAAAACACACCCAATTAAAAATTATTCTACTGTATCAAAAGAAAATAGAACTGAAAGCAAATTCATTGTTCAGTCTCTTGAGTGGCGCTGTATCAACACGTCGCTTAGATAAGTTTGCAAATATCAGTAGAATAGAAAAAAAACTCGATTTCTGTTTTCCCTTCATTCTGATCAAAATAGCATTAAAATGATTTTAAATAAAATAAAAAAAGTAATTTTGAAGGAGGAAAAGTTTTTTTTTTCCTATACATGAATAAATAAAATTTTGGATGCAAGACAGATTGAGCTTAAGTCAGTTCAAGCCCAAAAACTGATATAAAAATTGAGTCCTTTTTATCTCCACCTCTTCTACATGCGACACGTTACGTCACATATATATGTTGAAAGTTTTGATAAAAAAGAATGTAAAAGTTAGGAGATGGGAAGGAAAGGAAAAGACAATTCAGACTTCGTTATTTTGGAAGCGCTATTGCACTGGGCTCCGGAGCCCTGTATCACGAGCTCCGGTGAATTCAGACGAATATTTAAAAAAATACTAAAAACTGAGAAGTACCGGAACTGGGCTCCGGTGCAAATTAAGTTCTGGTTTGTATAAATAAAAGCTAAATTGAAGACATTTAAAACATTTCTGCTTTCAGTTAAACATTCCATTTATGAATTAGTCAGATTCCAAAATGCAATAAGATTCTTTGATAATTTAAATGAAACACAAAATTTTTATACGTGTGTAAGAGAGAAAAGGAATTTTTAAATTGTATTGGTATGCGAATTTACAAATAAATAAATAAATTTTAAAGACTTTTTTTTTCAAAAAGATTAGTTTAAGCTATAACAAAATGTTTATACATTAAATTACAATATTTCCTTTTATTTGAGTAAATAAGGAAAAATAGAACATTTTTACATAGAAAATCTCTACTTTCGCTTTTGTAAGAAAAAAGTATGAGATATCCCCTCGGAATAAAACTGTAGGGGATCTTCTTTCATTGTAAAAGACCCCTGAAAGTAATCAATCACTTTCCTTTGAATCTCCTCCGATAGAGGGGGAAAAAGAGCAGTTGTTCTGCAAGGAAGCTCAAATAACGACATCTTGACTCGGGACTGCCGCTTTTAAACCACTATTCTAGCCCGAGTTCTCTCGTGGCAGTCAAAAAAGATAAGGAACCCTACCCCCGAGGCATCTCGTGGCTGCCGATAAAGTGGTTAAAGGCTATCTACTATTTCTCTTGATCTCTGACCTTTCACACCTCCACTTTAGGGCCAATTTAACGAGTTGAAAAAAGGGAAATATCTCTTTCTCTCCTGCTACAATTAGACTACGGTCGTCGCCAGACGGCGCGAATATCTAATATACATTGTATTTTCTCTACCATAGATAATGCTTATTAACACATTGTACGCGGGTAACTTTTCGAAAATGAGCGTGAAAATTACGATTACAAGTGCCGCTGAAAATTAAAACCTGCTATCGGAAGCAAGAATGTTTGGATTACACCTTGCTTTTTCTTCCTTGCAAAATTTCCGGCAGCAGTAATAATTTGTTCCTCCAATCCCCAAAAACGTACTTTTACGTGTCCCGCGTACAATGTTTTAACCCCTTAAGGGGCAAGCAATTGCGTTTGTGTAATGCTGAATTCCTACCAGAAAATTAGAAAAAAATTATTTCAAAATAAGAAAAAGCAACTTTCCGACCTGTTTTCCACCAAAGTTAGAGAAGTAAAATTTTGTATTTTTTTTTTCTGGTATAAATCTTCATTAATCTTAGGTGGGATAACTATAGGCTCGATATCCCACCGCCCCACAAGGAGTTAAGTGTTACTTTCATATATAAAAATGCGAAAAACGTCTCTGTATATGCGTTATAAAAGGTATAGATAATATAAGTATATTTTGCCTTGGCGTTTTTTATACTGCAAACAGGAAAACTGAAGGATTCGGAGATAAAATAAATAAATACAATGCATTATACAATGCAACTAAAAATATATTAAATAGCATGCTACTATAAAAAGGTAAACAAAGATTAAGTAAATTTCTGTATTTGTTTTAAAAAAAAAATTAAATTAAATTGCAAATCAAATTTTTATGTATGGTATATAAAGTTGATTGCCGACAACTTTGGATAATAGTAAATTTAGAGGTACTGAAAATGAAGTGTACAGGGAAATAGAATAATAATAATAATTATAGGTTTCTACAATTTTTAGATAAAATAAAAATATAAAACAGGGGAAAATATAAAATCAAATGTTTGAATTTTAGGCAGTTTTATTATAATAACTATAATAAAAGAATATTTACACAATATTAAGAGAATAAGCAAGTTCGGCAGTATCCGGCAACCAGCTATAACGAAATATATTTTTTAAGAACATTGATTATTTTTGCACGATTCTTAATTAATTAAAAATATATATATATAGGTACATTGCAAACAATTTTCAATAAATTTGGCCATTATATGTGTTGGTCTGAAATATTTAAGCATGTAGAAAAATAACAAAATTACATATAAAATTAAATACTCCAATTCTGGACGCTGATAGTATAAAACTGTGATACAATTAAAATGATATTTGCATGTTTCATAATATCAACAAAGTAAGCAAGTCTTTTTGCCAGTAACCGGCAATCAACTCTTATCGATTTTTTTTTCAAAATATGGATATTTACATGATTCTCAGTTATTAAGAAAGTATATATGTCTGTACATTGCAAACTATTTTCAATAAATTTGGCCATTATATGTGTTGATTTGAAATATTCAAGCATATATAAAAATTATAAAATTAAATATTCTTATTCTGGACAGTCATGGTATTAAAGTATACTATTAAAATAAAAATATATTTTTATGTTTCATAATATAAAAAAAATAAGAAATACTTTTTTCCAATATCCGGCAATCAAGCCACATCGATTTTTTTTCAAAACATGGATATTTACATAATTCTCAATTATTTAATATATATATATATATATATCAGTACATTGCGAATGATTTTCAATAAATTTAACCCTTATATGAGCTAATCTTAACTATACAAGCATATAGAAAAATTACAAAATCAAAATTAAATATTCCAATTTTGGACAGTCATCATATAAAAGTGTACGATGAAAATAAAAATATATTTACAGGTTTTATAAAATAAATTAAAAAAATAAGCAGGTCTTTTCGCCACTATCCGACAATCAAATCATACCGATTTTTTTTTCTTTTCTTTAAAAAAAAAAACATTGATATTTACACGATTCTTAATTTAGAAAAATATAGGTATGTGTACATTGTGAGAAATTTTCAGTAAATTTAAATATTGTAGGTGCTGGTCATGAAATACGGGGAAACAAAAACTAATAATAAAAAAATATATTTTTTGTTTTCATGTTTCATTATTTTAAAGAATCAACAAGTCTTTTTTTTTTCTTTCAACAGTTTGTACTCCAAATTTGAAGGAAATTCACGAAAAGAAATTTCTGGAATTTTTTTAAGTGAATCGTAAGTGCAGTATGGAACACAGTAATGAGCTAATTTTTACTAAAAAAAAAAATAAAAAGTCGCAATATCAGTTAAGTTATACCTAAGAAAACACAAGCGTGCAAGGGAAATTCTTCATTGGACACAGTAGGTAAAAGCGCCCCCTACAATATAATACACACAATGTAACAATGTAATATCCCTAATCATTCAGCTGCTTTTAGAGAACAACTAAAATTTTTCTCACTTTAACGCCGATATCTTTCTGAATTTTTAGGATATTTGATTAGATTTTTTTAATAAGTTGCTCCATAGAGTTGTCTATTAAATTATGTAAAATGACCCTTGCTATCTTTCGCGCTTGCGCAGATAAAAATTATTTAATACAACTGCTAATAGTTCCTAAAATATTGAATATATTTATATTCCAATTACATTATATTGTTTCTACTATATTCTGTCAGTTTCTCTGAAACCGGCGTTAAATTTGATTGAAAACCCAGCAAGTTATAAGCAGAAAACATTCAAGAATTTTTTAATTTTTTAAATAAATTGCTATATACAAAAGAATACACATATTGCACAGTGTCTTTATTTATATTCAGTAGCGGTAGATCATTTCGTGCATTTTATTTTACAGAGTGATCCCAAGTATTATTATTTTTTTAGCTCCTTAATTGCCCCCCTTAACAAATCGACATTGCTAAATATGAGGTCATACCTATTCTTTTTAATCCTGAAATTCCAGAAGAATCTGTCAAGTATGTTTCTAAATATTCGACAAAATGTCCAAAATTGAAAGTTGCCGGTCATTAATGGCCATATAGTGAACGTCTGTCAGAAGATTCAGCAAAATAGTACCTGGAGTTGCAGTGATTGTGATACGATCTAAATTCTTCGATAGTGGGCGGGGTGTTTCGCAATTAGCTTTTGTTCCCGTTTTCACCACTTGAAATGTAACCGTTAAAATTTTCGTTTATTTCGCGACAGTATGGCAAAAACGGCGATCAGAAATTTTCATCATAGAGTGATGAAATATTTTAATTTTTCAAGAAAGTCTTAGTTATTTTCTGTTTACATTTTATAATTTATAATGGCATGGAAAATACGAATACCCTTTATCTAATCTACTGACGGTACTTATTAGTATCATTAAAGGTGTATTCCAATCCAAACTGCTTATTTTGTGATTTATTTTTAAATTCATTTTTGCTCTCAAAAGCATCAATCTGGCAAATTCTAGTATTTAAAAACTACATAATATGCTTGTCATACATAATGCTTGTACATTTTTTTTTTTATAAATGCAGAAAATAATGCAAAAAATGCTGTCAAAGCTGGCGTTTTGAACCGAATCTTCCGAAGCGGGAGATCTGGGATCGAAAAAAATTGTCATGCAAAGAAAATAATTGTTTACAAATCAAATTCTAATGAATTGAGCGAAAAATGGAATCAGACGGCCTCTTATACATCTCTTCTAGAATCACCTCAGCAAGTGTTTTTACTTTTAAAAATGAGTCTGACAATGTCTCAGAAAATTTCGAACTGTTGAGGGTGGAAAAATATTTTTTCGAATACAACCTTAAAATAACTTGTTATGAAATTAATTTAATACATCGATTAGTTGTAATACAGTTTGGAATGAGTTATAGATACATTACTTTATCTTGTTCCAAAAACATTATGGGTTACACAAAATAAAAATATTTTTTAAAGGATGATTTCTTTTGGCTTTGCATCTTTTCAGCTTTCTTCGTGTTTGGGGGGGGGGGGGGGATTTTTCAATTCGGAAATATTTCTAATGTAAGAAAATTATATTTGTACATTTCCTAATTCTACAAAATACTAAGAAAACTATTTAAAATAAAAGATTTGAGTGGGGTTATAAATATTGCACAAAATTCTTTTAATTTCAAATTTAATTAATTCTTCTAAATCTTTCAATCCTTCGAAAATCCTTCTGAAATTTATTAAATGATTATGTAAATCTTTTAACTCCTTAACGCTCGAATTGAATTACTGTTTAAAAATTCAAATTGCTTATTGGTACCACTTTTATTAAAAAGAAATATTCACCTTATTTAATGACAGATTAAATGATACTAGAATATAGCCAATTTCACTATTTTATAAAACTGGTGGGAATCAAACAATTTGAGTAAAAGACACAGCCCGTGAATATGACGGGAGCGAGAATTAAGGGGTTAATGTAGTTTTAAAAAAATCACGAAAAATGCTTTAGAAGATAAAATTTTCATGAATTCATAATTCAGTACATAAAGAGTTAAAAGAGATTCATTTCTGAAACAATGGATATGTTGCGGCCAAATCCCGAAATCGGTCAGTTCGCAAATCGGCCAACTTCGTTTTAAATTGATTGGCTAATTCAAGAACTGTCCGGCCAGTTCGCAAAATAGCTAGTGACAGTCTGCGAAATTGCCACGGGCGAGTAAGCAAATCCGAAAACAGAAGTCTTGAACTGATTTTGAGGGTTTGTGTAGTTTGTATTTAAACATATTTAACATTTTTTTTTCTCCTTTTCAATAGAAGCTGTTCATTTGCAGATGAGCACAAATAAGGTATTTTTTAACGATATTTTAATTTTTTTTTTTATATTAAAGGACGTAGCCGGATAAGCATTGGAAACATACCTTTAAATCAAATTTCCTGATTTTTTTTCCAGATGTGGCTACATATCTGACAATATATGTCCCCTATTATCACTCTTCAAATATTGATATTTAATGAGATAAAAATGTTTTTTCGATAAAAAAAAAAAAAAAGATTTTCTCAAAAATTGCTGCGCGGAATTTCATGCCATTAACTGAGGATATATAGATACCAAAGATGCATAACTGGTATCTTTTGTATAATTTTCTGTTTATAAAAACTGTGTGAAATGGCGAAATAAAAATTCAAAAAATAAAAATCATATCTTATGGTTATCCGAAAATTACCATTTTCTAATAAAAGATTCTCTATATGTGTCCGTATATTCTATATAAATGCCGAAAGTTTTCGGTAGGTACTACATATCAATATTTATAAAAATCTATATTAAAATTATTGAAATTCATTTTAAGGCGTTATTTGGGGCGTAGCTACTTAACTTCGACATCCGAAGAATTTTTGGAACAAAGTCAGCATACAGTATGTCAACTGATGTATTTTAGATTCCATTAAGCATATGTTTTTCAACTTCATGTTCATTTTGATATTGATAGCTTTGAGAATATCGCTCATGTGTTCATTAAAATTTAAAATACAACAATTCTGTAACTATTTATTCCAAAAATTCTTCGGGTGTGGACGATGAGTAGCTCCGCCCCCAAATAATGCCTTAAAATGAATTTCAATAATTTTAATATACATTTTTGTAAATATTTATATGTAGTACCCAACGCAAACTTTCGGCATTTATATAGAATATGCGGGCACATATGGGGAATTTTTTACAAGAAAATGGTAATTTTCGGATAAAGATAAGATATGACTTTCATTTTTTTGAATTTTTATTTCGCTATTCCACACACTTTTTATAAACAGAAAATTATACAAAAATTACCAAATAACCAAAAATTTACCAATTAATTTAACATTAAAATTACCTCAGTTAATGGCATGAAATTCCGTGCAGCAGTTTTTGAGAAAATCAGTTTTTTAAAAAATCGAAAAAACATTTTTATCTCATTAAATATCGATATTTATAGGGTGAAATGGGGAAAATATATTGTCAGATATGTAGCCACATCTAGGGGGAAAAATCAGGAGATTTGATTGAAAGGTTTGTTTCCAATGCTTATCCGGCTATGCCCTTTATTGAAAATCATTCGCAATGTAATGCGAATAAAAAATATATATATAATAATATATATATAATATATATAATAATAATAATATATATATAAAATATATATATATATATATATTTTAAATAATTAAGAATTATGTAAATATCCATGTTTAAAAAAAAAAAATCGATATGAGGGTGAAACCAAAAATACTTGTGCTTTTCATGTCCAAAATTTTAATATTTTTTTCTCATTTAATATACAAAGAAATTTCAAATTTTTTATGCCATCTTTTAGAAAAAACTATTCCTAACTGGTCTAAAGTTTGTTCTAGTCAATTTTATTGTATTTATTGCACAATTTAAGCAATTTATCCATTCTTAGCCATGAAAATTAGCTGTCCAAGTGACTAGAGATACAACTTTAAACAGACTGCAATTCTAAATATGATGAACAACACAATATTTATCTGATTTTATTTAAGTAACGGATATAGTAGTTTAATAAATTTGTACTATTAATGAATTAAGATATGTATTTTGTAACTACGTAAGTTTAATTTAACATTTGTCCATGAAAATGAAACTTACTTTATTTACATTTAGCAGAATAAATAATAAAAATTTTGCCCGACAAAGAGCGCTACTAATCTGTATTACTCAAAGAACTTTCTACAATAGAAGTCAAGTGCCATTTTCACTTTTTCTGCACATGTTTAGAGTATAAAGCAGTATTATGAAGTTCTAAGACGAGTGTGTTTTCTCTTCGTAACTTCAGTTACTTCAATTTTATGTTCAACTATTGTTTTAAAAATAAAATTTCTCTTTAAATCACAAAACACTACGTATAATAAGTTTATATAAATAACATAGTTTTTTTTAGAATATTATTATTTAAGGAAAAAAAATTGTTTTTCCTTAAATGTAACCTCTGTTACAACTTTTTCAACAGATGTTACATACAAATAACAGAGGTTACATTTTATCCCAGAATGGACATTTTTTATGGTACTTGTTGTCATTCTTATTACTTATTTATATTTAATTTTGCAGTAGCATGTATTATTTATGGTATTTTCCAGATCTAAAATTGTCTCCTAACAAGTTTTCAAGTTCTTGAATTTATAGCTGAATAAAATTAAATTAAAGAAGTAATGCTAGATAAATAAATTAAAGGAACATACATACTAGTAGAATTTGTAATTGAAAAAAAAGAGAAAAATGAAGTACTACTGCGTAGCCGTTGCACAAGATGATTAGAAGATGATGAAGTACTATTACGTAGCCGTTACACAAGATGATTAGAAGATGGTAAAGTGCAAGTTATGTTTTTGAAAGCTTGTGATGATGCAATATCTATTTTTAAATTAGATCACAATGATATTGCATACATACAGTTCGAACAGATCCAAAAATATTTGCCCATGCCAACTGTAGTACAGAAAGGGGGCAGATTATTTTACAAGTTTCCCCACCCTGTTGACGCATTTAAAAAATAATTGCAATGTCAAAAATTTGTGGAAATTTCTTTGAAAAATAAAATTATGTCTGATTTATTCAGTGTTTCTTTGTTTGTTGCTAAAAAGTCAGTTAGTTTACATCTTGTAAATTTTTGTAACCTCTGTTACTTGAAGAATTTTCCTATTTCATTTTAATAATTGTAAACTGATAATAAATCAAATGTATTTAAAACAAGGAATATGTTACGTACGTTAACTACAATAAAAAAAAAATATTTTCTTTAAAAGTAAAATAAGTGGTAATTATGAACTTTAACTTAGTTATTTTTTTTCTAATCGAGATAAAATTACACATGTAATGATAATTAAATTTTATTATTTATTATTCATCTTTCTAAAACTATTATTTTGAACTAAAGGACATTTTTGGTAAAATAATATATAAAAGTTATATTTTTTGCTGAAATATTTGTATCATAAATTAAGCAAATACTGTCCAGTAACAGAGGTTACATTTTTCACGCTAGATATGACTTTCAAGGTTATATTTTAAGTGTCAAATTGATTTTTTTCTGTGCAGATGCTAACTGTGTGCAGCTAAAATATATATTTAAACAATATTATTGTTATTTAGTAAAATCTAGATAATAAAAAATGACGAAAAAAAATCTTGAAAAGCACAAAGAAAATTGGTTTTACCTATGACTTGATTGCCGGAAATTGGCAAAAAGTCTTTCTTATTTTTTTATATTATGAAACATGAAAATATATTTTTATTTGAATCGTATACTTTAATACCATGACTGTCCAGAATAAGAATATTTAATTTTATATGTAATTTTATAATTTTTATGCATGCTTGAATATTTCAGATAAACACAGATAATGCCCAAATTTATTGAAAATTGTTTGCAATGTACAGACATATATATTTTCTTAATAATTGAGAATCATGTAAAGATCCATGTTTTGAAAAAAAAAAAAAATCGATGAGTTGACTGCCGGTTATTGGCAAAAAGACTTGCTTATTTTGTTGATATTATGAAACATGCAAATATTCTTTTAATAGTATCATAGCTTATACCATCAATGTCCAGAATTAGAATATTTAATTTTATACGTAATTTTGTTATTCTACATACTTGAATATTTTAGATCAACACATATAATGGCCAAATTTATTGAAAATTGTTTGCAATGTACATATATCTATAATTAATTAATTAAGAATCGTGTAAAAATAATCAATGTTCTGAAAAAAATATTTCGTTATAGCTGGTTGCCGGATACTGTGGAACTTGCTTAATCTCTTAACAATGTGTAAATATATATATATATATATATATTTGTAGTTTTTATAATATAACTGCCTAAAATCCAAACATTTGATTTTATAATTTCCCCTGTTTTTTATTAATTCTTTCTAAAAATTGTAGAAACCTATAATTATTATTTTTTTTCTATTTCCCTGTACACTTCATTTTCAGCGCCTCTAATTTTTACTATTATCCAAAGTTGTCCGCAGTCAACTGTATATACCATATGCAAAATTTTAATTTGCAATTGCTGGGCAACATATAACAATATGTTCCCGCACCATGTTGGTTAAATCAAAGTAAAATTGCGTAATTTGTTATTTCTGTTTGTATAAATATTTTTTTATAAAATATAATTATGCGTGTAAAATTATAATGTTTATATATTTAAGTAAAATAGGAGAGTAAGTTCATACAAAAATTATTAAGTTGATTTTAAATATTAAATATATATTTTTAAAAAAATTGTTGTATTGTAAAATGAATGTATAATGTTGAATATAGTTCGGATCTCAGATAACAACAATAGCCAGACGCCATGGTGTCGTTTTATGACAAGCCAGTGGAAAGTGGTGTATAATTAGAAATCGTAAAATAATAAAAATGTTGGAATAAATTTATGGCCTTAATAAAAGTGTTGGGATAAATTTATGGCTTTTCAGACCACCCAAACTTTAAGGCATATAATAATATTAAAGTATATGTAAGGGGCCATTTGCAGACTGTTAGCTAATAGGTCTATCTAGGGATAATGCAATATCTTCTCATATCCAATAAGGGAGGACTAGACAAATAGTTCCACCCACTGCAAGAGTTGGTGTGCCAGAAGAAAAAGGTTTGAAAAAGAGAGTCTAAAAAAGATGTCGAAGACGCAGGAGCTCTCCTGAAAGCCCATACAATGAATCCAAGAAGCCTTAGTAATGCCCAGGCGAGATGGACATATCGGAGTGAGCCTAAGCAAGCCTAATCGAGGATGTCTTCCTGATGTTGAAATAAAATTGATTGTTCTACTGCGGTCCGAAGCTATGCATCCTGCCATCCCGATATCGCCGCTCTGATAAGAAGCTGATTCCAGATGACATATGGATATGATCCTTAGCAACGCGACATCTCTGAATTTGATGAATAAAGGCCACCATCCCGTATATGATATAAGATATTACCTTAATCTTTTTCTTTTACCACTTTAAATTATATGAGAAATTATAAATATCCTTTTATGATATTTTATGGTAGAGAGCAATCTGAGATCCAACAAAACCAATAATTAAATATAATTAAGGTAATTTAAAAATGAAAGGGAATTATCTTTTTTTTGCAAAAAGAAAAATATATAATAATAAGAGTAAATGAAAACATTGTCTTTTTTTTTTAAAGATTAAATATACATAAAAAAATGAGAAGCAAACAAAAGTGTTGCTTTCTTTTTTTTTTGAATTAATATTATGTGTTTCTGTATATAGTTGTGTTCAGTGTAAATAAAATATTTAATCAAGTTTTAAAAAGTTTCTGTAATTATTTAATTGATAATGTTTAAGGAGTGTCAACTTATTTTTACAGCTTAAATTTTAGTTTAATTCATAAGTGGAAGAGTTCGTCTGAATAATTCACAACGCAAACTCTTAATTTTATTCGTAATTAATTAAATTTAATAATTACAGTTTTACGCGGATTATAATTTAATTTTATTAAATTTTCGCGTTGCTCTTCTACTAGAATTACGTAATTACGATCACTTATGTTATTTGAATTTATCTAAGGTATATAAAATTATATACCAATTTTCTATGAGGTTGATTGGATGATTTGGACCGATTAACAATTTTGGATGTAAATTAAATAGGAAATAAAGAAGTGTAATTATCTGTCCAGCATCCCCCCTCATTAAAGTAAAATGGTGCTATGACTCAGGAACGTTCATCTGAGGTCATCAGAAATAATAATAATAATAATAATAATAATAATAAAGGAAAATAAATTTAAGTATTATTTTAATGTCACAATTTTAAAGATATTGTAGGTATGTAAGTTTAATTGATTAAAATTTTATTAAAATTAATTTTATCATTGTAACAATGATGACACACATATAATAATTTAACACTAGAACGCCCGGAAATTTTACTCAAGTTTCATAAAAATATTTCACTCCAGAATTTTTATTTAAAATTATTTAACTGATTTATTTAACGTAATTTGCGTCGCTCAAATTTAACTTATTTTAAGAAAAAAATTCTGGCTCCAATGGACATTTAATCATGTGGTCGGAGTCGAATCGACTCCTTCCGGGCGTTCTAGTGTTAAATAAATAAAATGAACAATATATGTTAGCAAAAAAAAAAAAAAAAAAAAAAAAAAAAAAAAATGAAAAAAATAATTCTGGGATTTATAATAGGTAAATTTAGGAATTACAATTTTTTTTTCTCTCTTTTCTCTTTTGGTTGGATCTCAGTTACCATTGAGAAATAATGGCATTCACATCACGGATGACACATTTGTAAAAAAATAATTTTTTTTTAATATACTGTATAAATAATAATAATAAGAATAATGAGTAAAATTTTATAATATGACTGGTATAAAAATGATTGAAATGTCAATAGATCATGATTTTTGAAATTGTATCAAGGTGATACAAAAGAAAATTCATGAGTCGTACTACGAAGTAGTGGTACAATATTTATATATATATATAAAAAAAAAAAAAAAAAAAATAAGATTGTTGTTTCTGTAGAAAAAGACAGATATTTTTTCTGTTAAATGACATTATGGTGTTTTTATATATACGTGTAACTATAAATATTTTATGGGTATTTATGTGCGTAAAAGAATAATCTACAAAGCAACTTCATCTGCTAAGAAATATTTTTTTTAAATTTTAGTGCTGTTGTTTTTATGTATTTATGCAATTTAGAATATTTTCATACATATGTTGTAATATAGAGAAAATAATATGAGATGCAAAATATTCTTTTAAGAGGTATAGGATCTATTTTGAATTGATATTTTGAAAAAGTATACATTGATTACTAATATTTGTTAAAAATGACTCAGACGCTGGATATAGATACACGTATTAAGTTAGTGTCACCATTTGACAATAAAAAGAACAGAAACATTATATTTTTCTTAGAGGAATTTGATAATATTTTGAATTCGAAAGATATACAGGAAGAAACTAAATTATTAATTTTAAAGGCTAAAATTACTGGGGACGCAAAACATATTTTAAGTAAACAGATTGAAAAATATAACGAGACCAATTATAATTTATTTAAAAATAATTTGGTGGAGTTATTTGGTACAAAACTAAGCTTCCTTAATGCTCAGAGCAATTTCCTAAATTTAAAACAGGCCGCAAGTCAAACGATAGAGGATTTCATTTTGGAGTTTAAAAAGGGTGTAAAATCTTATATCGAAAGTGCAGGCGAAAATGTGGATAATAAGGAAGAGAATTTTATCGAAATCTTAAAAATGTCGAATTTTTTAAATGCAATTAGACCGGATATTGCACTAGATGTTCGTAAAAATGCGCCCAGGTCCTTCAAGAAGGCATGCGAGTTAGCAAAACTTATGGAAAGTGCGTATAATGAATCAAAGTTTGAGGAAATTAACGCAATAAATAAAGAAAACAAAGATCTTTATGAGAACATTATAGAATCAAGTAAGCAAAACAAAGAGCTAATCGAGAAATTAAAAGGGGAGATTGAAAAACTAAAAAAATCAAAGAAAAAAAACCATGCAATTAGAGATGATAGTGTTCCGCGGAATAAGAAACTCTTTAACCCTAGATCTACCGGGAATTTTATTCAAGTTTTAATAAAACGTTCTACACCAGAATTTTTATTTAAAACTATTTAACTTATTTATTTACCTTATTTTTGTCTGGTTTATATACTTAGTTTATTTTAAAGAAATTTCTGGTTTGTATGAATATTTTGTATGTACCTGTCGGGTCCAATGGACCCGTCTGGTAGACGGAGGGTTAATAAACACAATAATTATCAGGGTCCCCATTTCAATAACAATTTTCATTATAATGATTATGAACGATATTATAATGATTACTACAATTCCTTTAATTACCCGACGCATTATGGGATGTATGATTATTCACAACCTAACTGGAATTCGGGAAATAGGGATTTTGGATATATTTCTGATAATTATGATCAAAATGGTTATCAATTTGAAAAGCGCAAAAAGAAAAAAAAAATGGACAAAGAAAACAGCGAAATCGGATCAAGATTCGGGATTTTCAGAGACGGAAATCGATAAAATAAATAAAACAATCGCAAATATAACAAATGCAGACAAAGATAGTCTGCCAATTATATCACTAAGTATACAGGGCGTCGAAATACAAGCTTTATTGGATACTGGAGCTGCCGTTTCCCTTTTATCACCTTCTTTATTCAAAAAAATTAAAGATACAAACGTCAAAATCAAATATTTGGGAAATCAGATCCAAATTAAAACTTTAACGAATTCAAAGATTTTTTTTTAAACAATGTGTAAAATTAACTTTTCGATTAAAAGGTATATTCACAACAGGCACATTTTATGTCACTAATGATGATTTTCATAGGCAGTACCAAATGTTATTAGGGTACGATTATCTCAAAGAAAATCATATGATTTTGGATTTATGCAATAAAACCTTAAAATTTAAAAATCAACAAATTAACTTAAACGTTGCAAGTGAAGTAAATAATTATGAAGTGAATAACATTACGCCATGTAATTCAGGGGAACATTCAAATAAAATTATGTTTGCCATTACTAAAAATAGAATTTTTCTCCAACCTGAAGAATCGAAAATTGTAAAATTAAAATGCCCAGAGGATTTAAATATGTCAGATGTGATTATTTTTGACCCCATTCAAGAAAATAGTAAATTTTCATGCGAGACTTCGTTACACGAAGTTCAAAAAAATAATAACATAAATATTATAATAAAGAATAAACTGTTAGAAAAGTTAATTATTAAGAAAGAACTAAAATGGGGGAAATTATAAAGAATTTTGAGTGCAAGCAAGATCACTCAACTGATAATATAGAGAAAGGGACATTTTATGAAATAAATAATTTAAATATAGAAGATGTAAGAAAATTGCGAGAAGCAGAAATTAAAGAGACGGATTTCGATTTAAGCCATTTATCAGAGGAAGTACAACAAAAATTTCGAGAAATTTTAAAGGGCAATGTTCATGCATTTTCAAAAAGTTATCAAACATTGGGGCAATCAGCGTTTGTCGCACCAAGTTTTCAATTGAATCATGAATTTCCGGTACAAGCTAAGCCATATAAATTGCCTCAGGCAGTAAGACAGCGTGCGAAACGGGAAATTGAACAATTGTTACAGGCTAAAATTATAGAGAAGACTGACTCCGAGTATGCTTTTCCAGTTATTTTCGTTAGAAAGAAAAATCCGAGTAATAACCCGAATGCTGAACCCAAGTTTAGAATGGCAACGGACCTAAGACTATTGAACCAAATTTTACAACCGTACACTTATCCGATGCCGGACGTAAAAGACTTATTACAAAAAATAAGCGGTAAGAAATATTATACGGTGCTAGACTTACATAGTGCATTTTTTTAAATCAATTTAAAACCAGAAGATTGTAGAAAATTAGCTTTTATTACGGAATTTGGCAAACATATGCCGCTTCGTTTAGCTTTTGGCACACGAAATTCTAGCGCAATTTTTGCAGAAGTAATTGATAAAATTCTGGGACATTTTGATAAAAGCAAAGTATCATACTACATTGATGATGTGTTGATATCTGCAAACACAATAGCAGAGATGATGAAAACCTTAGAAGAAGTTTTACAGGTAATAATAAATCATAACAGGACAATCGAACCTTCAAAAATGCAAATTTGCAAACCAGAAATAGAATTCCTAGGATTTAGGGTGAATCAAATGGGATATTCTCCATCACAAAAGAATATAGAAAAAGTGAAAAATTTAGTCAGACCAAAATCGAAAAAGGGGGTCAGATCTTTATTGGGCTTAGCGAATTATTTTTGGACATTAATACCCAACTATTCTGACAAAGTTAACCATTTAGTAGAACTGGCTAAAGATAAAGTTAAATTCAAGTGGAGTCCAGAAGCAGAAAAAGCTTTTCTGATAATTCAGGAAGAAATTGTACAAAAACCAACACTCAGACCCCCCCCCCCCCCCCCCCCGATTTTAACAAGGAGTTTTTCTTACTCACGGATGGGAGCAAAGTTGCAATTTCAGGTGTTCTAGCTCAAGAAAAGGATGGTCATTTGCTACCTGTTGAATTTTTCGGGAGAAAACTTAGAGAACCGGAAAAAAATTATCCGAGTATTAAATTTGAGTTATTAGCAGTGCATGAAGCAATTATGCATTTTAAATATATGCTTTCGGGTAGACGGTTTACTGTGTTAACCGATTCGAAAGCACTAACTCAGCATTTACATTTACAAGATAAATCGGAAATTATAAACAGATGGATAGCAGATTTACAAGACTTTAATTTCGACTTCGAATTCGTCGAAGGAATTAACAATCCAGCAGACTATTTGAGCAGGAATTTAGATAATCTTACAACAGACAGAGAACTCCAAAATAATTTGTTTGCAAGTAACATAGCACTTACAGACGAAAATATTAAATCGGAGCAATACGCAGACGAAAAATTAAAAATTATAATAAATAAAATCGAAAAAGACAAAAATAATAGAAGCACGAAGAGATTTACTTTAAATCAAAATAAATTATTAATTTTAAAACCTGGTTCAGATAAAAAGGAGCTTTTAATTACCCCGGATTCATTAAAAATTGCAGCCATAGAAGAAGCTCATAAAGCGCATTTCGGATTTCAAAAAACTTATGATAATGTGAAAACAAGGCTTTTTTGGCACGGAATGTACAAAGATATTAAACAGTATTGTGCAAATTGTGTGCAGTGCCTCACATCTAAACAACACACGACAATAAAAGTCCCTGTTAAAAAAATGGTGAAAGATCACGAAGTCGGTACAGTCCTGCATGCTGACGTCATTGGACCTTTAAACCTCACGTTAAGGAAAAACAGATACATTTTAATTATAATTGATTCGACATCGAGATTCCTGGAAGCTGTTCCCCTACGAAACGTAGAGTCACAGACTATATTAAATGTACTAAATAAATATTTTGCAAATTATGGGATTTGTAAGGAAATTATTTTTGATAACGCAAAATATTTACGAAGCGAAATTATGAAAGAATATTTGGAATCTTTAAACATACAAAGGAAATTTGTGAGCGTATACCGTGCGCAAGGAAATGGACTTTGTGAAGTTACCAATAAAATATTAAAAACATCAATTGTAGCTATGTCGAAACGCACTACAGAATGGGACATAAGACTGGATTTTTTTAAACTAGCGTATAATTCCTCGAAACACCGCGCTACGGGATATAGTCCCTCACTGCTATTTTTCGCAAGGGAAATAAAAAATCCCTTCACAGCCCATATTCCTTCCGTGGAAATATATACCATAGCTGCCAACTCTTCCGCTTTTTCAGACCACAAAAATTTAATAGAAATTTTTGCCTTATTTAATCGACAGATTACGGCGATTTACAAAGGTAATACTTACTATAAAATTTTTGTGGTCTGAAAAAGCGTAAGATGTTGGCAGCTATGTTATACCCACTCTTATGTTAAAAGCAGAATACAGCATATGAAGGAAATCAAAATTCAATCCCTTGCAAACCAGGAAAAAATAATGCAAGAATATATAGATGAAGAGGCATACGAAAAAGTAAAGGATCTAAATTTGGGTCAAACAGTATATTTAAAATGTATTGGAAAACCAGGCGCATTAGAGCCAAAATTTCAAGGACCCTACGAAGTTACTAAAAAGTTTAGAAACTTTAATTATTTATTACAATATGTTCCAGATAAATCAATAGAGCCGATCAAACGACATATGAATCAATTATACGCTCCGAAATATGCAACAGGTCATACAGAGGCGGAAATTACGAATTTACTGGGGTCTCAGAAAAAAATTAAGGGTGATAAAAATTACAAAAATAAATGTGGCATTTGTCAGAGAAAATCGCACTCAACGGAAAATTGTTGGTTTGAATTAAATAAAAATACGAGTCAAAAGGGTGACAAAGTTGCTAAAAAGTATTATAAAAAAAATAATAAATATTTTGAGAATGCAGACCCAGATTTAAATGATCAAAAAGACCACCATAATACAAATAGGTTGTTATATGGTTATACACCGTATACAAACTTATACGGGGATGTTATACAAGATCATTACCTTTTCCCCCCTCCCCAGTATTATCCATGGGATATGAATTGGTATTAAAAATAAAACAAAATACATAATTAATCAAATTTAAAAATTTAAAAAAAAAATTTCAAAATTTAAAAATAAATTTTTCTCTTTTAGGTAAAAGGGTTGAAACAAAATTAATAACTTGCCTTTTTAAAATTCAAAATAATAATAAGAAAGGATAGGAAGATGGGAACGCCAATTTGTCTCAGGGTTACAATATTGAGCAAATGTGCAGGGCGCACCCAAAAACATACTTATAAAATTATGAAATGTGCTTCACAAAACTTAACTGGAGCAGTGAAATATTTCTCTCCAGGCAAAAGTTATATATATATTTTTTTTCGAATAGGAATTAGAAAATATAAAATCTTAACAAAGCCAAATAACATTAACCTTCCGTCTACCAGACGGGTCCATTGGACCCGACATGTACATTCAAAATATTTATTCAAACCAGAAATTTCTTCAAAACAAACTAAATGTATAAATCAGACAATAATAAGTTAAATAAACAAATTAAATAGTTTTAAGTAAAAATTCTGGTGTAGAATGTTTTTATAAAACTTGAGTAAAATTTCCGGTAGTTCTAGGGTTAAAACTTAATTAATTTAATAGTGAATAATGTTGGAGTAATTTTCAAAAAAAAAAAAAAAAAAAAGAGAATTTTTTTGTTTTCTATAAGGGTAGCCTTTGCTAATAGCCTTACAATTTAGATGACAGAATTTCAGAATTACTCTTTAAAATGAGTAGGTGTAAGCTATTAGGCTCAGGGTAGTTAGAACAGCTTTATAGCATACTCATATATATATATTTTTTCCCTTATATAAATATATGGTTGACAAGGAATAAATTATTAGTGCACTCTATATTAGGATAGCGGTCAGCTATAAGCCTAAATATAATAAAATATACAAAAAGTGCTAAGATTTATTCCGGTAGTTCAATTACAACTTATATGCTAAAGTCTAGAATTTAGGCAGCAGGGATAAGTTTTATGAACAAAAGTGTTATAAAAAAAATTAAAAAAAAAGGATTTTGGTGTAGCACATTGGTTTTTAAAAAACATATATATATATGACAATGGACAAGGCAAGTTATTTCAATATGATTGCACACAAAATTATAGTAAACAAATACATAAATAATTAATTGAAGCAAAATTAAAATTTTCTCACCAAAGGCTTTCTGTATAGGGTGCAATTTTGGCCTACGGCTGGGTATGCACCAACACCAACAAAATATTTGTAGAAAACTTATTTATCAGTGGATCAGGGTGTTTGGTCATCACTTGGTAATAAACTTCAGGATTCTTGGCTGAAAAAGGAATCGAAGAAAAAATTAAGTATGGTATAATTACTAGATGTTATGCTCAGAAACAATAAAATTAGTAATATTATATTGTAAAAAGCAGCATTTTGAGTTTTATTCAGGAAAACTTTTGATTTTTAGGTTTTACACATTTATGGAGTGTCTAGCTCAGTGTATAGTTCCTAGATTTAATAAAAAAAATAATAAATAAAAATATAAGTTGGTGTTGTTTTCAAAATAAATAACAAAAGGTATAGCAATTAGCATTTACAGTTAAAATTTATGGAATTTTCAGCAAAATTAACATTAGACAAACATAGTTTATATTATATTTAACTTGATAAGCTAATTTACTTTTATTAACGGTATTCAATTAGAATTAAAGTAGGCTTAAATCCAAGTTAAATTAATTAATAACATTGTTATAGTGTAAAGTTTTATGTAAGACTATTATATTTTTATTGTATATAAATAAATATGCGAATTTAATAATTAATAAAATGTATTAGCAAAATTATTTAATATAAATATTAAATGACATCTTGCTGAAATCAGCTAGAAATTAGATTTTTTTTTTTTTTAAATAAAATATTTTATAAATTTATGTTATTTTAGAATTTAAGCATTTTTTTTTCTTTACTTTTCCTTAGAATTAAATGCAATTCTAAATTTAACACATATAAATATACATAGGATTGATAAATTTGAGTGTGTGAGTTCATAAAATTTTTTTTTTATATAATTTGGCCAATTTAACATAAGGAAACAAAATAAATAAAGAAATATATTTATATATATTGGCCTTATTTTTATTAAAATATGTAGTATGGCTTAATAAATTTATTTACTTAATTTTTTTTATAGTACGTACAGTAATTATTTTAAAAACTTGATCTATAAAAAAATTGGATGTGGTTGTTTGTGAGTATACAAAGATTTTTTCTGCTGGCAGAAGTTCTTTGGTCCGGCCGGGTACTCATAGATGGCTGCATACGATTTTACGTAGTAATTATCATTTGCATTTGTATTCTTAAAATTATACAAGTGTATTAATAACATTTTTTTATAATTAAATAATAATTATTAATGTTTGATTAATAATAATAATTTATTATCTTTTATTTTTAAACATATCATTAAATTCTAGACAGTAGAATTCACATACGGAATGTTAATGATAAATAAAATTTTGAATAAATAAATTTTTATTTCATTCAGTAAAAAAAATAAATAAATAAATAAATAAATATGAAAATTTAACAATCTTTTAAGATAGAATTGTTGGCTAAATAAATAATTATTAAAGACAAAAATTGTTCTCCTTCGCCAATTGCATTTTCTGACAACACAATTTAATAGTATTAAATGAAGGTGCATTTTTAAGGTCAGCGTAATGCATATTTTGCATTTTGAGAGGCCGTAGAAGTCATATTTCCGTGTTGTTTACATTTTAATAGTAAACAATATCATGAATCAAAATTTGTGTTTGTTAGTAAGGTCTAAAAATATACAATGTAATCAGTTAAAGAAAATTATATGCATTTTTTCTTAAATCCTGAAAGGCAATTTTGTTTAGATGTGAACCTGACAGCATAAAAGGCACGCTCGCTTCAGTTGCAGTACGAGGCAGGAGAATTCAAATGCTAGAATCGCCATTTTCCCCTGCAAAATAATAAAAAAAAAGCAGAAGGTTTACATTAGATATGATACAAATACATACACTGTTTATACATAGATTATGTTAAAAATTACATACAGGCATGCACAGTTAGTTAAGAAGAAAGTATATCAAGAAATTATACTAATTAATAAGGTAATTACAAACATGAAATGGTTTTAAATACATACTTTTGGAAGTCGTAAAATTTTTGTCACAGCCCAAATCACCTCAGCAAAAAGTGATTAGTAGCTTGACCGACCCCTCGTTGTAGGAGGATGGGGGGAAGGTCAAAAACTGGTTTGTTCTCTTTTCCTTTTTTTTCTACCCTGTTTTGATTTTCGTCTCGGGTGAAGATGGAGAGCATTACGTAATGATATATTAAAGGAGATGAAATAGCTTATATATTTTGACGTATCATACAAGTTAGAAGTAACAAATAAATAAATAAAATAAGGTAACCAGTTTGTATACAATATTTTGCTGAGTATGCTTTGAATACATCAGATTAATTATGTGAAAATATAACATGTCATACTACAAGCATTGTATTTACTTTTATTTAGTATAAAAATGTGTTTTAAATGAAACACTGTGTCATAAGGTTATCTGTAATGAAATGATATGTCAAATGTGTATGCCATTATTTTTCCTGTATTTAGGTTTATTTCGGCATATTAATTTCATACAAAATTATAGCTTTGAATGTATTTTTGGGCACTTAAACTGTAAAGTTACAAAATTATTAAACATGTGTGTGGTAAAGAAAAAAGGCTTCGAGGAAGATGTCAGATTTTCAGTACAGATGTCTTCTATAAATGTGAATGTCAACAGACAACTATGCTATCATGTGTTGAACTTTCTGTTATGAAAAATAGAAGAACTTCTTATAAAATATACCAGAACCATTGATAATTGAACATTACAGACTTAGCTCAAAAACTGTGTAGATACACAGTCATATGGACACGTACATTCTTTTATGCTTTACAAAAAAAAAAAAAAAAAAAAAAACCAGCAATCAGTTTTTATTTTTTTTTCTGACCACCGGGAGAGATGCTGGGCAACATATAACAATATGTTCCCGCACCATGTTGGTTAAATCAAAGTAAAATTGCGTAATTTGTTATTTCTGTTTGTATAAATATTTTTTTTATAAAATATAATTATGAGTGTAAAATTATAATGTTTATATATTTAAGTAAAATAGGAGTGTAAGTTCATACAAAAATTATTAAGTTGATTTTAAATATTAAATATATATTTAAAAAAAAATTGTTGTATTGTAAAATGAATGTATAATGTTGAATATAGTTCGGATCTCAGATAACAACAACAGCCAGACGCCATGGTGTCGTTTTATGACAAGCCAGTGGAAAGTGGTGTATAATTAGAAATCGTAAAATAATAAAAATGTTGGAATAAATTTATGGCCTTAATAAAAGTGTTGGGATAATTTTATGGCTTTTCAGACCACCCAAACTTTAAGGCATATAATAATATTAAAGTATATGTAAGGGGCCATTTGCAGACTGTTAGCTAATAGGTCTATCTAGGGATAATGCAATATCTTCTCATATCCAATAAGGGAGGACTAGACAAATAGTTCCACCCACTGCAAGAGTTGGTGTGCCAGAAGAAAAAGGTTTGAAAAAGAGAGTCTAAAAAAAGATGTCGAAGACGCAGGAGCTCTCCTGAAAGCCCATACAATGAATCCAAGAAGCCCTAGTAATGCCCAGGCGAGATGGACATATCGGAGTGAGCCTAAGCAAGCCTAATCGAGGATGTCTTCCTGATGTTGAAATAAAATTGATTGTTCTACTGCGGTCCGAAGCTATGCATCCTGCCATCCCGATATCGCCGCTCTGATAAGAAGCTGATTCCAGATGACATATGGATATGATCCTTAGCAACGCGACATCTCTGAATTTGATGAATAAAGGCCACCATCCCGTATATGATATAAGGTATTACCTTAATCTTTTTCTTTTACCACTTTAAATTATATGAGAAATTATAAATATCCTTTTATGATATTTTATGGTAGAGAGCAATCTGAGATCCAACAAAACCAATAATTAAATATAATTAAGGTAATTTAAAAATGAAAGGGGATTATCTTTTTTTGCAAAAAGAAAAATATATAATAATAAGAGTAAATGAAAACATTGTCTTTTTTTATAAAGATTAAATATACATAAAAAAATGAGAAGCAAACAAAAGTGTTGCTTTCTTTTTTTTTGAATTAATATTATGTGTTTCTGTATATAGTTGTGTTCAATGTAAATAAAATATTTAATGAAGTTTTAAAAAGTTTCTGTAATTATTTAATTGATAATGTTTAAGGTGTGTCAACTTATTTTTACAGCTTAAATTTTAATTTAATTCATAAGTGGAAGAGTTCGTCTAAATAATTCACAACGCAAACTCTTAATTTTATTCGTAATTAATTAAATTTAATAATTACAGTTTTACGCGGATTATAATTTAATTTTATTAAATTTTCGCGTTGCTCTTCTACTAGAATTACGTAATTACGATCACTTATGTTATTTGAATTTATCTAAGGTATATAAAATTATATACCAATTTACTATGAGGTTGATTGGATGATTTGGACCAATTAACAATTTTGGATGTAAATTAAATAGGAAATAAAGAAGTGTAATTATCTGTCCAGCAGCAATTTAATTTAATTTAATTTAAAAAAAAATATAAAACAAATGCAGAAATTTACATATAATCTTTGTTTTCCGTATTATAGTAGCGTGTTATTTAATATATTTTTAGTTGCTGATGTTTAATGCATTGCATTTATTTATTTTATTTCCAAATCTTTCAGTTTTCCTGTTTGCAGTATAAAAAACGCCGAGACAAAATATACTTACATCATCTTTACCTTTTATAATGCACGTGCAGAGACGTTTTTCGCATTTTTATGTATGAAAGTAACACCTAATAAGCATTATTTATAGTAAAGAAAACACAATTTATAGTAGGTATTCGCGCCATCTGGCGACGACTTTAGTCTTTAACAATTCTGAAACTAAGGGATATTGTGAAGGCCATGTAAGGCATGTAATCGAATTTGGCCGTGGTTAAAACATAAAGACCCCGCTTTACAACATACATTCAGCTTTGCTAACCTTAGAAAAGTGGACGCTCATAATCATCAAGACCATGGTATTCTCATGCTATACTATGTGTAGGATTAAACACTAGTTTTTACTTTAATATTACAGGCCACTATAACACATTAGCAGCCTGATACCTGGATTTCAGAGCCAATAGCTGGGGGAGCACGCTATACGAAAATGCGATTTATTTGACTAAGCTATTTTCGTTTAATATTAACGGTGTGACAGTTTGAATTAATTTAAAGCTGTTTGGATATGAGGTTAAATTGAATTTTGGAGTATTGTTTGGTAGTTGAATATGGAGGATAATTTTTTCATATGAAGAAGTTTTAATACCAGAATTTATTTTTTTTTAAACTGAAGAGATTTGGTTATTTTTCACACTTTAAAGAGAAATTTCAAAATCTGTTGAGGGTGTATTCGAAAAACTATTTTCCACACTCAACAGCTCGAAATATTCTGTGACATTTTCAGACTCATTTTTAAGAGTAAAAACATGAAACTTGCTGAAGTGATTTTTGAAGAGATGTATAAGAGGCCGCGTGATTTTATTTTTTGCTCAATTAATTAGAATTTTAGTTTTAATCAATTATTTTCTCAGTATGACCCTTTTTTTCATTCCCAGATCTCCCGGCTCGGAAAATTCGGTACAAAACGCCCACTTTGACAGCATTTTTCACAATATTTTCTGCATTTATCAAAAAAAAAAAAAAAAACGGCCAGCACGGACTATCAGGTACTTATTAAATTTGCCAATTTGATGCGTTTGAGAGCAAAAATGGATCAGAAAATAAGCAGTTTGTATTGGAATACACCCCCAAATTACTGAGATGAAGAATGAGACTTTCTCGTTTACTTGCTAGTTTCTTTATTAATATTTGGTTATTTTTTCTTCATGGTAATATTAAAAAGCAAAAATGAACATTTTACGCTTTCATCAAATGCAATCAAAATTTAAATAATCATCAACAAAATCAGAAAAAGCACATTCATGATTATTATCATTACAATTTTTTTTTTACTTTTATTCAAACGGAGTTTATTCGTTGAGTCTACGCTTTTTTTAAACATAGAGATCTGTATTGATTATCTTGTTGTTTGGCTGAATTTCGTATTAACGGTTTTTTATTTATTTATTTTATTTTTATTTTTATCTATCTATTTATTTATTTATTTATTTATTATTTTTTACGGGGCATTAAAACTAACTTCCAGTTTTTCTTTCTTTCTTTCTTTTTTTCTTTTAAATATTTCTATTAGATTTCTTTCATAAATATGAGGTTATGCGAAAAATATGTACCATTAAAAAGTATGTTTGTAAATATTTATTGTAACATGACTGATCTCGACACATGCTGATTGATTCAAAGAATGAACAACGCCACAGCAGCGATATTTGGTATTTAGTACAAAAGTTCTTTCTTTTAACTGTTAGATGTGCACTATACATGTGTTATATACATGTAACGATAGCTAATGACATTGATTTTGCTTTATTTATTTATTTATTTTCAAAAAAGTTTATTTCAAATTTATAATTGACCAATATCCAGGATTGCCAGTTTGGTCTCCAATTTTAATCCGAAATTTCGAATTCACACAGAAAAGAAAAATCTAAAAGGAAAATTTTTCTAAAATAATATTGGTATTCAGTTGGCGGACCATTTGGGAGCTCTGAGCAATGACAGAAAACGATATCACTATTTACTATAGATATATAGATATAGAATATTCACTGTAGATAATATTCAGAAATGTTGGAAAATTGGCCAATATGCCAGATGTCAAAAAATGATATTCAACGAATATCCTTTTTTTTTTGTGCGTGTGTGGGGGGGGGGGGGGGGCATTTTACGTTGAGCAATATTAAATTTAAATTTTGATATTGGCCCATATCTTTGTTCTACCTGGGGCGTGGAACTGACTTCTTTTAAAATAACCGAAAATGAAATTTATAACGAGAGTTACGGTGTAATTTCTGTCCTCTTTTATTAAAAACTATGTAAACTGATTCAAGCGCGCATGAATACGAATAGGAAGGCTTCAATTTTAATTAATAAATTTCCCAATCAAAGCGGATTTTTTTTAAAGGTACGAATGATAATTTTTATTTCTAGTGTTAAATTTTTAGTTTGAATTAGTTAAACGAATTAAAAAAAAATTAGTGTTGCAGCAACAAAAAATATGCAGATATTACTTATTATACTTATAGATATTACTTATAGATAGATATAGATTATTACTTATAGATATTACTTATAAAATATTAACAAAACTATATTTTTAAAATTTACAATGAATGTTTAGCGTGTTACAAAATTTTAATACTAATAATTTTAAACTTTATAATGTACTTATAACTACTTAAAAGGTGACAAAAACATATAAAAATATTATTTAATGCAACCCAGGATCTTTCGAACACACACGCGTTCATTTTCAAAGGGAAAAAAGATAATTGAGTGAATAGAAATACATTTTAAAAACGAAAACAAAAATAGTACGCATGCGCAAGCGGTCCATTTCTCTGCAGAGGGGTGAAAAGATCAGCTCATATTATCAGGAGGTTTGGAAATATTTAGGATATTGTACCAAATTGAGGGAATATTAGAGGAAAGGACATCGTTACAAGCGTCATCACTTCTAAGTAAAATTTCAATGGATTCACGGATTATTGACGAGTAGTGGTTAGACGTTGAAATGATAATTTTAGCTTTTTCGAAGTATATCTTAATATTTTCTTTTTGATGCAATCTGGATAAAGCTGTATTTGGTTTGTTAAACTTGATATCAGAAATGTACTCTTTTAATCTTTCCTTAAATTTTCGACATGTCATGCAATATAAAATAAACTCTTATGCTGTTCTGTGCTGAATGGGATGATGTAGACTCCTGCTTTTTCATAATCGGGAATAGGATCAATTTTACTGTGAATCAATTCTTTTAATTTTGTTGGAGGTTTAGCTATTAAATTAATATTATATTTTAGTAATGTATATCTCAATCTCTCATAAAGCTGTGGGATATAATCAAATGTGCAATAAATAGACTTGCTCAAACTTAATTCCTTCTTCTGTCTTGGTTGTTTTGTTTGATTAACTAATTTATTAATGTGTTGAGGAGGGAAACAATTCTCAATAGCAATTTGTTTATTATACTAATCTCGTTTTCTAGGTATTTATCTGTACAAACTTCGAAGGCACGTTTAACGTAAAACTTGTAGGCAACAATTTTATATGAAAATGGTGAGTTACAATCAAAAGGATCTGTTAGATCTGCATTGTAGAGCGTATCGTTTATAGAAAACAATAATCAATAATCAATAATAATAATAATCAATTGTGAATTCTTAACTTGATATAGTTTACTTATATAGACGAAATCATGGTTCGTACGGATACCGTTATTTCTCCAAGGAAACTACCAGTATCTTTTTATAGAAAAAGAAATCTAGCTTTAACGCGCAAAATTTTGCCTTTTATTAAGAAGAGGTTTTCTATAAGATAATACTGGTGCCAAAAAATTTTCTGGTCTGCAAAATTCAACGAGGCGTACGAACAATGGAAATCCATCACTCACATGAAGCACTAGCACAACACAAATTACAGTGATAAGCATAAATGATTAAAATATTGGTTCCATTTTACATCTGGCAGTGGCCAAAGTCGTTCTCTAGGCTGACCTTCTCAGGCTGATCCATCCCACGTTCTGCTGAGTTTTTTTCTCTTTCTAAAAAAAAGGGGGGGGGTCAGAGAGAGCATGTGCAGGGCTCCCAAATGGTCTGCCAACTGAATACCAATATTTTTTTAGAAAAATTTTCCTTTTAGATTTTTCTTACAAACCATCCCGAAACCACCTTTGAAAGTTATTTCTAGCGCAAACCTACCATAAAATTTTCTATTAAAATTTATTGGTATTCATTTGGCGGACCATTTGGACTTATTTAATTTCATTCATATTTATACTTTTAAATTTTTTAAAATTTTCATTAAAAAAAAAAACAAGTGGATACGGCCCCTATAAAAAAAAATCTTCATCTCTTCAACTGCATTGTTACCAGAGTATCCTGTTGGTCGACTTCATTGTAGTCGAAGTTCGTCCCTTTTTTTTTCTTGTCAATATCTTGCCATTCAATGTATAAATCAGAACAACATTTACTCGTCCTTTAACCCTTTCAGGGGCAGAGTGTTTACGTTCATTAAATGTTGAAATCAGTGAATGACACCGGTATTTAAGTATAAATTTGTTTGAAATTAAGAAAAAGAGTTTCTAATTGTATAATTCTAAAAGCAAAATTTCATTCCAAAATTACGGAGCCATTGTGGCGTTTCGGAATTAAACAAGGGTTAAGGAATTAAACAAGTTTTGGGAGACCTTCTAAAGCAGCAACCTTAACGATATTTTCTTATCAGAGTTACATTTATTAAAATGGAGGGAAAATTTTAGGAACTCCTATTGGCTATAGATGAGAAAATGTAGTTTGTTACTGACTTGAAATGTTGTGCTGTAGGTCTTTCATCTTTCTATTATCATCTCTTGGTTTTATACAGGGTGTTAAAAAAAAGAATGTCCCAGTTATAAATTTTAATTGTATCAACTGAAAGTGTTGTAGAGTGTTGATTCAAGGTCACAAGTGAAGAATAACTCAAACAGTTTTAGGCAAGCGCATGCGCGAGTACTGCTTTGTTACTGACTCGCTTGCAGTGCCACCTACACAAAAGGGCGACTCCTGAGCGTAAAACTTTATTGCTGGACTGAAGATTTAAAAGCCGTTAGAGCCATGCTATCTTTTCCTTTGAGGCTTTGTAAAAGATCATGTCTACGTTCCGTCTCCACCTAATGATTTGCCAGAGTTGAGACACAGAATGAAAGAGTCTATTGCTTTTATGACAACGGACTCGTTAACGGAAGTGTGGGAAGAATTGGACTTTAGGTTGGATGTGTGGCATGTAACTAAAGGTGCACTTATTGAGCGTTTGTAAGAAAAACTAAGTTAGTTTATCTTCCATTGGATGTATGATTTGTTATAAACAGGCTAAACTAAACTGTTATAACATACCATTTAATCTGGGACTTTTATGGAATCTTTTATGGACTCCATGCAAAATGTATTTATTTAAAAACGAAGCAATAACTTCAGATACACATTCAAGAACATTCAGAACATTTTGTGTATGACTTGTTAAAATAATTATCTGCCGACTGTAAACTGAAAATTCAACAACTGACAAGAAAAAAAAATGCTAGTAAGGAAGAGAAACAAAAATATAAAAGGAACAAGTATGATGGGGCCACCACAAAACTTTATTCCATATAAATCACGTCAATCACTTAAATAGTACATGAAATTACATCAATTTAGCACCAATTCATAACAAAGTATATCTGAATTTGAAGTTGGATGAAAATTCGAGCATTAGTTCTTGAAATAGAGTTATAGCGGAAATTCTGAAAAATGTAGCATAGCAGCGCCACTTATTGAGCGATTTACACCAAAACATAAACAGTATTAATTGATATCAAGGTATACCTGAATCTGAAGTTGATGAAAATTCGTGCTTTAGTTATTCAAATAGAGCTATTGCGAAAATCTCAAAAAATGCATCATAGCAGCGCCACCTGTTGAGCGATTTGCATCAAAACATACTAATATCTAATACAAAATACTAATAATAAACATACTATCAGTACTAATTGATATCAAGGTATATCTGAATCTGAAGTTTGTTGAAAATCCAAGCATTAGTTCTTGAAATAGAGCTATTGCGGAAATCGCAAGAAATGCAGCGTAGAAGCGCCACCTGTGAGAGATTTACACCAAAATCTATAAAACCTCCATTCATATCAAGGTATACCTGAATCTGAAGTTTGTTGAAAATCCAAGCATTAGTTCTTGAGATAGAGCTATTGCGGAAATCGCAAGAAATGCAGCGTAGAAGCGCCACCTGTGAGAGATTTACACCAAAATCTATAAAACCTCCATTCATGTCAAGGACTAACTGAATCAGAAGTTGGATGAAAATCCGTGCATTAGTTCTGGAGATTGAGCTATTGTGGAAATCTTGAAAAATGCAGCATATCAGCGCCACCTGTTGAGCGATTTATACCAAAAACTATACATCACTAATTCGTATCCAGGTTTACATGAATCTGAAGTTTGTTGAAAATCCAAGCATTAGTTCTTGAGATAGAGCTATTGCGGAAATTACAAAAGATGCAGCATAGCATCGCCACTTGTTGAGCGATTTACACTAAAATGTATTGAACATCAATTCATGTCAAGGACTAACTGAATCTGAAGTTTGAGGAAAATCCGTGCATTAGTTCTGGAGCTTGGGCTATTGTGGAAATCGTGAAAAATATTGCATAGCAGCGCCACCTGTTGAGCGATTTACACCAAAAACTAATCAGTACCAATTTATATGAGGGGCTAACCAAGGTCCGCACACTCCTTGGAATTTCCAAGGACTCTGGCACCACTATTAATGATAAGAAAATATACATTTAATTTTAAAAACAAAGATTCGTAATCTCCACCTTTATTCACAGGTTTTGCAATATTTTTCTGCAGTGAAATACTTGGAAAATACTGTTAAAATTTAGTGGTAAAAATGTGCGAACCCTGGCTAACTGAACATATTTTTTTATTAAATTCCGTACAGTAGTTCTTGAGGTAGAGTGCGCACAAAATTTTGTCACATACATACAGACAGACTCACAGACTCATAGACAGACATTTTGTAAAAACATGTTTTTTCGGAATGTCTGACAACTAAAACGTGTAAATCCGTCGAAAACCGAAAGTCGAAAATTTTCTTGTAAAGATAGAAGAAAGTAAAAAAAAAAAAAAAAAAAAAAAAAAACTTCATCATTAATAATTTTTACTTTCTTCTATCTTTACAAGAAGAAAGTATTGGATTCACGAAAATTTCCGAATTCTGGTATTAGACGGATTTACACGTTTTAGGGGTCAGAGAACAATAATAACATGTTTTTACAAAATGTCTGTCTGTGAGTCTGTCTGTCCGTCTGTCTGTGTGTGTGTGATACAAATTTTGTAGAGGGTCTATCTCAAGAACTAATGCATGGAATTTAATGAAAATTTATATTCAGTTTGTCCTTGATATAAATTGATGCTGATTAGGTTTTAGTGTAAATCGCTCAACAGGTGGCGCTGCTCTATTGTAATTTTTACGATTTTCGCAACAGCTCTATCCCAAGAACTAATGCACGGATTTTCATCAAACTTCAGATTATGTTAGGACTTGGCAAGAGTTGATTACGGTAACATTTTGGTTTAAATTGTCCAACAGGGGGCGCTACTATGCTGCATTTTTTCACGATTTCCGCAATATCTCTTCTCAAGAATTAATGCACGGATTTTCATCAAACTTCAGATTTAGTTAATCCTTGATATGAATTGGTTCTTTTTACGTTTTGGTATCAGTCGCTCAACAGGTGGCGCTGCTATGCGGAATTTTCCCGATTCCTGCAATAGCCCTATCTCAAGAACTAATGCACGAATTGTCATCAAACTTCATACTCAAATATACCTTGATAAATATTATTGCTGATTATATTATGATGTAAACCGTCCAACAGGTGACACTGTTATGCTGCATTTTTCACGATTTCCGCAATTGTCCTAGTTCAAAAACTAATGCATGAAATTTCATACTTTTAGAAATCTCACGATGGGCATAGATTGCCATTTAATTTTTGCACTGTGATTGTGAATTTTGAAATATTAACATGTATGAGATAGAAGAACGTTTTGGGATTGCCACATCCGACTAGTTCTAAGATGAATTACCTTCTTTTCTCTTCCAATAAAGAAATAAATATTTATTTTAAAAAAATGATTTTCAAAAAAATGCAATTTTTAAATTGTTTGTGACCTTTTTAATTTATCAGGTTACCCTGCAGCATTTAAAAACATAAAAACTGAGAGTTTTATAGATAAATATATGATAAACACGTTGAAGAAGACAGTTTTTAAATCGTAAAAATTTTTAAAAAGTTAGGGGCCGTCCACAAATGATATCACGCTTGGAGGGGGGTTCATGAAATTGTGACAGTTTGTGACAAAGGATTAGGAGTTGATAAGAAAAAGTGTGGCACCACACATTTTGTTTAACCCTTTCAGGTGCGCCGTTTGCAGTCTGCAAACAGTTAATTTTAATGCCGAAAATGTCAAATGGCACCAGTAAATTTTTACTACAATTTCGATCTCATAATATACGTGTAGAAAATCTTTTATTATTTTCAAATAAATTTGTTTGTAAATTGCGGTGTGAATTAATTATTTGAACATTTTTGGAGCAGAAATGCCTTGCCCTTGAAAGGGTTAAAATAAAAGAACTAAAAATCAGCAGATTAAATTTTCAAATTAAAATATTTTTGTGTTAATAAAGTAAAGATAAGATTTAAAGACAAATATATTAAATTCCATTTCAAATTTGAAAATACTACTGTTTTCAATTGCTTTTTCATATTAATATTTTATTACTATTGCATATTAATAATGTTTTTTGTTGGAAACCTTAATCTTATTTCATACAAAATAAGTACACGAATAATTTTTATTGTTATGCTCACAAATGTCATTAAAAATATAGTTAAAGTTTAAAAATAAAATTTGAAATATAATCTATAACGCTGTGTTTTATTTCTGAACAGCAAGTATATGTTTATGTAATGTAGCATGACATGCGACAAGGAGTGGTGGTGCAGGGGGTATGGTGAAGTGTGACACTTTGTGACAAAGGATACAAACAAGGAACAAAAATATTGAAAAAAAAAGTATGATATCATTTAAGGATAGCCCCTTATTGAATGTTGGAATCGGTCAAGATAGTTCCATTAAATAAGTTTTATGAAATGAAAATCTATTCGCAGCAATTTAACCATCTTTTACAAGCATATTCTTGAATAGATTGTGGTGTGCAATGTCGTGTTAATGATTACATTTGTCTAATTTTTTAGGGTTTTTTCCAAAATTTTTTTTTTTGGGGGGGGGGGGGGGAGGGGGAGGAAGGATTCTTTATTTGAATATAGATTTAATCTATAATTTATAATAGCCATTTTTTATCTGATTTCAGTTTTTCAAAAGTCCAAATTATATATCCAAACACTTTTCAATTAAAAATAAATTTACAGGTTAAATTATAGAGGGTGAAAAGCATTTAAATATGAAAATTACGTTATATTTCAAACAACATATTTAAAACGATTTGCTTTTATAGCGTCTAAAAGGAACCTACCTTTTTAGACGTTAAAAAAGTCAGGGAGGGAACGACGTTTTTTACTAAATCATTTTACATAAACTTATTTTCAAATGTCAGATAGAACTTACTCATTTCCGAAATCAGTCGTCAGCTATTCCTGACAGTAGTGGCCGCATCCTGACAGTAGAGGATGCGGCTTTGGGAACCGAAAAATCCCCCAGTCAAACAGAAACCGATACATACATACCATACACACCCGATACATACATACCATAGGAATGTCAAACCGATTACAGAAGTCCGCCACTAGTCATGATAATATCATAGCTGCCAACTTGTACGGATTTTTGCTACCACTAAAATTTAATAGAAAATTTTGCCTAATCCAATCGCCGAATTGCAGTGAATTTTGATAATAAGGCAGAAATTTCTGTTAAATTTTAGTAGTAGCAAAAATCCGTACAAGTTGGCAGCTATGTAATATCATTAAATCTTACAAAATCAAGTAATATTTTTAAAACAGAGCAATTAATATGATTTTAGAGCCTGTCTGTGTGTACGGGGATTGGCGAGCGTAGGCTCGTAAGGATAGTTTAAAAGAAATATTTTTCTTAACCCCTTAACCTACAATGACGGGCATAACCCGCTTACGATGATCGAGCCAAATGTAAATTATTCCTACCACTAAAATTTCACATTAAATATAGTTTAATTAAATCACCGAAATTCCATGATTAAACAAGGCGAAAATCTCTATTCAATTTTAGTGGTAGCTATGGATTTACCAAACCGTGGAGCTGTTAAAAGTAAATCATAGGTTAAAGGGTTAACCTTCATATAAAAAAATATATGATTTGTTCCAAATCAATATTTGTTACGAAAGATTAGTCTATATATACGTGTATTATTAATCTGAAGTGATGCGACAGGTTTTGTCTGTCCGGATTTCAAAATATTACAATTCGCTTAAAAGTTCGAGAAATATGGGCTCTCGGAAAGCAATTGCACTTTCCTAGATTTTAAAATTTTATTAATTTTTTTCGGTTGTGATTTCGAAATTAATAGTAAAATTTAATATTCTCAAAAAATTGAAGACAATTAAACATTAAAAGGGGTAGGAATTAAGAATTTTTGCCACAGGGTCAGACCCTATCTGACCCTCTACCCCCGCTCCTTCGCTGAAGACAATTTTTAATGAAGTTTTTCGTATATGTTCAAGTGTTTGATAATCATTTTAAACGGACGACCATTTTTAAGAAATTTCATTAAACGTTTTTAAAAAATAAGAGAAACGGAAATATTAAAATATATATCAAGAGTGGTCTTATCTACAAATAAACAGTTTTCATAAAAAAAAAAAAAAAAAAAAAAAAAAAAAAAAAAGCAGTGTTGATATTGGCTTAGCAGAAATCGCAGCTAGAAACTGTAAAGATCTTCAAAATCATCTCAGGAATTTTTGCTTTCCTCTTTAGCCAATTGGATTAGCCATTATAAGAATCTCCATAACATTTTATTTGGGATAACGGAAGTAACCCAATTGCCACCTTTTTGAATAACTTTTGAAAAAAAAATACATTTCATTAAATTTAATATAAAAATATTAAAAATATCTTTAAAATAATAGCTTGTTTGTGCTCATCTGCAAATAAACAGCTTCCATTGAAAAAAAAAATGTTAAAATTGTTTAAATATAAACTCTACAAACCCTCAAAATCAGTTCACGAGTTTTCTTTTCGTCTTTATTCACTCGCCCGTAGCAATTTCGCAAACTAGTCGACTGTCCCTACCCATTTCGGGAACTGGTTAATCAATTTAACCCTCTCGCTACGTGATTGTTTTATCAAGTTAGCTTCAAAAATTCCGTATTTATCGAATTTTTATTCTTTCGTGTTCGGTTTTCAAAACAAAAATTTTTGTCTATAATCGGGAAAATGCTTCGATTAAATAAGGCAAAATTTACAAAAAAAAACCTGGTGGTAATAATCAATGAGAATTAATTAGGAGGAAATTATGCATCACCGATAAAATCTCGAGTTGCGCAACGAGAGGGTTAAAACGAAGTTGGCGAATTCGTGAGCTGACCAATCACTCTATGATGAAAATTTCTGATTGCCGTTGTCATACTGTCGCGAAATAAATGAAAATTTTGACGGTAAAATTTCAAGTGGTGAAAACAGAAATAAAAGCTAATCGCGGAACGTCCGCCCACTATCGAAGAATTTAGTTCGCATCACGACCACTGCAATTCCAGGAACAATTTTGATGCATCTTCTAACAGAAGTGTATCTCAGATTAACTATGCATATACTTATACAGCTTTGTTGAAACATAAAGATTCCGCTTTACACAACATACACACCTGCTTACTCTAACATTACAGACCGCTATAACATAGTAGCAGCCTGATAACTTGATTACATATTCAAGTAAATAACAATTGAAACATTAAAATTGGATTTATACGACTAAGTTAATTTCATTTAATATTAATGGTGTAAATTTTTGATTTAATTTTAAGTTGCTTGGATAAGAGGATAAATTGAATTTTGGAGTGTGTGGCTATGGATATGGTTTAGCAGATATATATGGAAGCTACTCTTCTCTTATAAAGAGGTTTCAGTACCAGAAATATATATATTTTTCAAACTGAAGAGATTTAGTGATTTTTAATTACTGATGCTTTAAAGAGAAATTTCAAAATCTGTTACACAAACTACTGAGATGAGGAATGAGACTTCGTCATTTACATTTTTGCTAGTTTATTTTTTAATATTTGGTTATTTTTCCTGCATGATAATATTAAAAATGATGTCCTAAAAACAAAAGTGAGCCTTCTAGGCTTTTATCAAATGCAATCAAAATTTAAATAATAATCACCAAAATCAGAAAAAGCACATTCATGATTCATTTATTTTTTTAATTTATTTTTCACTTCTATTCAAAAAGAGTTTATTCGTTGAGTCTACGCTTTTCTTAAACATGGAAATCTGTATTGATTATCTTGTTGTTTGGCAGAATATCGTATTAAATGACGATTTTTTATTCCTTTTTTTACGGGGCATTAAAACTAACGTCTAATTTTTCTTTCTTTCTTTTTTTTTTTCTTTTAAGTACTTCTATTAGATTTGTTTGATAAATTTTACATAGCTGCCAAGTCTTCCGCTTTTTCAGACCACAAAAATTTAATAGAAATTTTTGCCTTCTTTAATCGGCAGATTAAGACGATTTAAAAAGGTAAAATTTACTATACAATTTTTGTGGTCTGAAAAAGCGTAAGATGTTGGCAGCTATGATTTTAGGTTATCCGAAAAATGTGTATCATTAAAAAGTATGTCTTTAAATATTTATTCTGACACAACTGATCTGGACACATGCTGAATGATTCTTGTTCTTAGAATGAACACCGCCACAGCAGCGGTATTTGGCATTTAGTCCAAAAGCTCTTTCTTTTAACTATTAGAGGTACACGATATATATCGTAACGATGGCTAATGACATTCATTTTTCTTACTTTAAAAGCTTTTTTGCGCCTGAAAGAATGGCTATTTCCTCAACTAGTAGAGAATGAACATGTAAACTTTTTTTGGCAACAGAAGGGGACCCCTCCTCATTGGAATCTCTTTGTACGAGAGTGGTTTGAACGCCGACATCCCTGACCGTTCGATTGGTCGTAATGGTCTGTTTTTCGTTGGTCTCCTCATTCATCTGACATAAAGCCATGCGATTTTTTCCTTTAGGGTTTTATAAAAGATAGGGTCTACGTTTCGCCGCTACCTCATGATTTGCCAGAGTTGAGACACAGAATGGAAGAGGCTATTGCTTCCATTGATCCGGACTTGTTAACCGAAGTGTGGGAAGAATTGGACTTTAATGGGTTAGTTGTGTGCCGTATCACTACAGGTGTACCTATTTAATATTTGTAAGATAAATTAGGTTAGTTTCCATTTCCATTGGATGTATGATTGTTGTAAATAGTCAAAATTAAACTGTTATAATATATCACTGAAACTGGGACATTCTTTTGTGAATATTATAGTGTAACGATAGCTAATGACATTGATTTTTGGTTCATTTGCTTTACTTCCCCGCTGCATGCTTTTTTTGTATTTTTCAACGAAGTTTAATAAATTAAAATTAAAAATTGCCCTACAATACAGAACTGCACATATACAATTTACAATAGAGAAATTACGAGAAAATAAGAATAATGAATATGAAGGTCGAAAAGTGTTGCAATTGGCCGTAGAAATGAAGCGAACATTCTAGGTTAGTTTAATTGAAAAAGTTATTGGATAACTTTAAAAATATATGACTCATTCCAAGGATGGTGTAACACGGTTGAATTCCCCACTCCCTTACCTGAACCAACTTAAAAATGTAACAGAGTAACACATTTTGTGGTACGGAAAATGTATTTTTAAATGTGCGCTTCATTAAGTGCTGTGACCTGCCCTAGGGAAAAGCTCAGATTCTCTCTTTCACTTCCTTACACCAGTACTGTTTATTTTGTCACAAATTTTACCTACTGTCATTGTGATGTGATAGCAAATAAAATACTATATCCATTTTTAAAGTAATTTATAAAGGCAATGGCATTTAAAAAATTACATAACGGTTTCACGTAGTCATTTTCAAATGAAATGATCAGTATGATTGTCAATAATTGATAAAATATTTGGGAATAATTATTCATTCAAACTAATTTTTAAAGCCATTATCACAAAATTGATATTTCGTTTATTTTAGATCAAATATTTAACATATTAAATGTTAAGGGATCAGGTTCCCTTTGACGAGTCCAAAAATCGTTTATATATATATATATATATATATATATATAGAGAGAGAGAGAGAGAGAGAGAGGGGGGGAGAGAGAGAGAGAGAGAGAGAGAGAGAGAGAGAGCTTACAATTAAACACGAATCTTTAGGAATATTTGAAAACAATCCCCATACAAAAATTTTCATTAGAAGAAAAGTTATGTGTAAAACATTTTGAGCCTTTTCTATATAACATAGCTGCCAACTTGTACGGATTTCTCATACCACTAAAATTTAATAGAAAATATTATCTAATTGAATCCCCAAAATTCCAGCAATTTTAGCGTTTAAATAAGTCGAAAATCTCTATAAAATTTTAGTGGTAAGAAAAATCCGTACAAGTTGGCAGCTATGATATAATCAAAAGTAGACCGGGAAGCGGCAGAACGTATTGCCTATCGCGCATTACATATTGAGGCATCAAGTTTATTCGACACGATTACATTAAGCCTACGGAAGCTAAGTATCTTACGGAAGGTACGCCCCATACTAAAAAAGGGAAAATTTTAACTCTTGTACCTAACTGAACTGCTTTCCAAATTTCATGCTGAATCCGTCTGAGGGAAATTCATTGACACGAGAAAAATGTTTGTGATCATAAACACTTATCAATGGAACAATGGAAGAATAGAGCTGGTGTATGGATTCCCTAGTTGCGTGGCAACTTTACATCCAGGCTAAGAGTAGATCGTTTTACAATGCAATGGGAGACTTAGAAAAAAGAGCGTTTAAACGCGGCTAGTAGCCACGAAAAAAATAGAGAGTAAACTAAAAGATAGACAATTTTTAAAAGAAAAAATTGTTAATATAACTACTAGGGAAAAAAAAAAAAAAAAGTTCCATATGATCCAAAAATGTCCAGGACAGTCGAAAAAGCTACCAAAGGAAGCCCCGTAAAAAAAAGACTCAATTCAGAGACCATACATTAGTTTAACACAATTATAACAAAGTAAGATACAAAAGTTTATAAAAAAAAAAGAAGTATTTACATATTTACAGAAAAAAGAAAAAAGAGAGATTAAAGTTTATAAGAAAATGCACAAAAGATAGGAAAATACAATAATAAAAAACAACATTGAGGAGAGTTCAAACTAACAGGACTGAAAAAAGCACAAAATGTATAGGGGAACAAGGGGGGAAAAGGACGGCGCCCGCCCAGTCTGGTAACTCGATGAGAAAAGGTTATATAAGGAGACCAAGATAGTGTAATTAAAGCACAAAAAGGTAAAACTAATAAAGAATATGAAAAGCATAAGAAAAACAGCTTAAAAGTTTTTTTTTTAAGCACACAAAAGACAGAAAGACAGGGAAAAAAGGAAATAGTTTAGCAGGGAATGAAGTTATTCTTCATTTAAGTTGAGAAGGTTAGCAAGTTTATCGAATTCATTGATGATCACCATTACTTTTTGCATAGGGTTATCAATTTTTTTGGTTTGAGTTGAAATGTTTTTGATGCAGCTTAAAAATTTTGTAAATTGAAAAACGTCCTTTATTTCATTGAAGGTGGTAAGTATATCTTTAATATCATTAGAGTAATTTACTGGAATTTTCAAATTTTGAGTATTATTAGTATTTTCAGTAGTAGGAGAGAAAAGGGTATTTGAGGTATCATTAACATTAGTTTCGGAATTTATCATGCTAGTACTGGTTGAGGGATCATTAGTCGAAGGTTTTTTGGTGTAGTTATAATCTTTAAAGATTTCGGCAAGAATTTGTGTTTCCGAGGAGAGATTGCTGACGCTATTACGTGTAGTTTTTCTGTTATGTTTATTTTCAAGGCTGTACGGGTTTTTAGGGCACCCGCGGAAATTCGCGGGATGTCCAAGGCCACAATTAGCGCATGTAGGTTTAATTTTACCTTTGTGCACACAAGCAGTGCTTAAGTGTAATTCCCCACATTTGACACATTTGGCGTCAAAGCCGCACACCTCTGAGGCATGTCCATACCCTTGACACCGATAGCATTGTTTAACTTTATTTTTTGAAGTAAAGGCTTCAATTTTAACAGAAATATAGTGGATCACGTTAATTTTGTAGATTTCCTCAAAGTTTTTTCGTGGTATAACATTTACCATATAGATTGGCATAGGATGCCCAGTCTTTCTATTTTTAAGCATGGCAGCCCTAGTGACTGCAAATCCATGCTCGCGAAGGCTTTCTTCGATTAGTTTAACATCTGTATAACAGGGGAGGCCCCTAATGCATATTTTCTTCGGTCTTAACTCTCTGGGGTCAAGAGTAGTATATTTTATCTTATTTTGATTTAGCCATCTCTTTGTTAGTTTATAGTCATCGTCCGAAGCACATTGAACTACTAAGCGTTCTCCTTTAAGAGCTATTTTTGGTTTTTCAGAATTTATCTCGGTAATTTGTTGAGCTAGCGTCGTCCAATTTTGGTCGATTTCGATATAGAAGGGATTAGTAGGTTTTTTAGAGTTACCAGGTTCCTGGACGGAACTATCATCAGAGTTGGATTGCTCCATGTCAGCATTATCGCTTAAATTAACTTCATTTGCAATATTTTTGAATTTATTAGCGAGAGGGATAGTTGAACTCTCCTCTGTCAAGGGACGCTTAATCCCCTATTTGACTGCGTTGAATAATTCATTTTTAAGGTTAGTGTCATTAATAATTATGTTAGGTGCTTTCTTATACTGAATAGTACAGAAAAAACTAAAAATAGCAGAGTCTAACAAATTATCTATAGTAGGCTCCCTTAGCAAAGAAAAAGCTTCAAAACATGTTCTTCTTACCTCCTCTTGATCGGTAGGCGAAGTAGCGTAATCATCTTTAGTTTTCAAGTCTAAAATGTATCTGTCCACAAAGGTGTAAAAATCAGCCAGTATTTTTTTAGAATGGTCCTCGAAGTTGGACGAAATATTATCAAATTGTTCCTTATAGTTGCTGACTAACGTTCCATTTGCGATGTTTTCAATAACATCGCCATATAACTCGTATCCTTAATAGATGCCATGATACAGTTCAAATAGAAATTAGACTATTCTAACGAACCGCCCCACCCGCCATTGAAACTGCGAAAAATATATCTTGCGAAGGAGCAATCACCTCACACGTCCACATCACAACAGAGCTCCAACGCATCTCTGATGCGAAAATGGCAAAGATGCTCGCAAAGATGTAAACACTTATCTGAACACTGAACAGGTAATCAGCATTGAGGGGTTTCCTAGCTGTTATCAGCTTAACACCCAGACTAGGAAATTGGAATGTCTTATGTTTTAATGAACCATTGGGATAAAGTTAAACTGTAGCAATGCTACTAGAAGAGAAAATGAAGTTAACAAGAGAAAAAAAAGAAATTTAAAGAAAAAACACTTATCAAATGCACTTTACTTACTTTAATATATTAATTAAATATATTTCTGTTAAATGTGTCCGACTCGAGAAAGTTTTTCCAAAAGTTGTTAGTTGTATTTAAATTAAATTCACGTAGAGGAATATTATTGTGTGTTAATTCTACAACTTCTAATTAAAAAAAAAATGACATATTAAAATGAATGGAACGGCTATTAAATAATTACCTCTACACAAATTTAATCCAAAGCGCTACAATTTAATAAAATATCTTTCCCTCGACAAAAATTTAATCCAGAGTACTACTACTTCTACTTCCAGCTACCCTAAGAATTATAGACTCTCCCATTTCAAACAAAGTGACGTATTTGAAACGAATAGAACGGCAATTATCGAAAATATTCCCTGACGATGGTTGCGGGTTTTGCAGACCGAAATTACTAGGAAATTTACGTAAAATGTATATTTTAAAATTGTAACATTTGTAGCATTATTATATACATATTATTATCTATCAACTTTTAAGTAAACAGAAAACGTTTTAAAGTTCACAGTGTGTAGTTTGTGTTTGAATAAGGGAATATTGCATTTCGTCTTATGTTTTTATTTTTATTTTATTTATTTTAGCTTTGATATTCTTCATAACTTTGTGGTCTGTTTGTTATTTTACTGAAAATCAAATAATCATGTAAAGTGCCCCTCTTCCCGAAATTTTCGCTGCCGTCAAAGTCACTCTCAAAGTTTCAAATATTTAAACTTTTGTCTTTTCTAAAATCTGTCTGCCTTATCTGAAGTAGTGATCAATAATCATTCATTTAAATGCCTCCTCAAATTTCCGATTTCATCTTCCCTCCTCAGTAGCATGCAATATTTTAAATTCTGTAAAACGCTTTAATTTATTTTTTAAAAAAGCCTTTTTTTTTCAGTGAAAATAATTATCCAATTTTCCAAACTCCTCGCCCTCTTTTCCCATTTGTGAGAGGGCGGGGAATGACACGAATGTGGGAGGGCTTAATCTTTGAAATCTCAATATTTCTTCTCAAAATTATTCGGCCTAATTTGTCATTTTGAAATAATGCTAAATAAACAGTCATCTAAACTCTCAAACTCCAATGTGTCCATACACCCCTCTCGACGTTGCGCATGAGCAGAAGTTTCATTTAAAACCTGAAAGTACCTTTTTAAATGCCCCGTGATGTACGTCGATAGCACAAGAAATACAAGAAAATTATTGAACTTCAAATGCTGCGATTCAGTTTAAATAGTATCATATATGTATTTATTGTCAAATTATTTTCAAGTAGCCATAAAGTGTAAAACACATTAACTTGATTGCTAATTTTTTTATTAATTAATTAATTTATTTGTTATTAATTTTTTTACTTTTTTGGGGGGGTGGGGGGGGGGGGGGTTACATAAAAATTAAATTGAAACTCAAGAAAACAATGATTATTGAATAATAAAAATATTGGCGATTTGGAAAATCAAAAGAAAGATGGATGTCGGCAAAGGGGATGGGCATGGCTCCTCCCTTTCGATGAACTAATATTTTTTTATTCATATTTGATGCTTCTCCAAAATAATAAAAGTTATTTTAACAAAGTGACTGAAAATAATTAACCCCTTAATTCTCGCTCCCGTCCTATTCACGGGCTGTGTCTTTTACTCAAACTGTTTGATTCCGACCAGTTTAAAAATATAGTGAAATTGGCTATATTTTAGTATCGTTTATACCGTCATTAAATAAGGTAAATATTTCTTTTTCATAAAAGTGGTGCCATTAAGCAATTTGAATTATCCAACCATATTTTAATTCAAGCGTTAAGGGGTTAAACATTAAGTGGAAATTTATGATTAGGATTGAAACACTACGTTTATTCACTATTTTCCGTATATATTTTATTATGAAATGAATCCATGCGAAAAACGATTCAACCATGTGCTTTGTTTAGAAAAAGCTTCAACATGCTGATGTTGAAACTGGCTCAGAAACATTGCAAAGGCATATTTGAAGATATAAACCTTAACTGAACCTCGTTTTTTTTTTTTTTTGTTTTTTTTTTTGTTTTTTGTTTTTTTTTTTTGTAGAAATTTTATGGACAAGGGAAAAATATGTTAAAAATTAAGGAAATCGGCTATAAAAAGGTGTTGGCAATATTTCAAGATGTCATGTCAACATGTCAGGATTTGATATATTTTTTAATCATTGATTGAAATCATAAATTCTCTTAATTCCTAAAATGTTGTGAAAGAATTAAAATAAAAACTAAATATAATTTGTAAAGTGATTTTATAAACGTAATAAATGTAACGGGCTTTGAAAAGTTATTTACTTGCTCATTTCCTTAAAAATAAGGAAAACGTTTATGGGGTATAAAAATAAATAACACCAGATCCATCCCTCTATTTAGAAAAAAAAAAAAAAAAAAATGGAACCTCCTTTTTTTTGTGGGAAGGAAGAGGTTACGTTTCTTCATCAAATTCATCTTAAACTTATCCACAATTCGAAACTGGCTGTTTTGTAATGTACATCTAAATTTCTATCGCAAAATTTTTTCAAGTACATTCGTAATTATATGAAATTTTCTAATTATATTCAAATACCAAGAAATCGAACACAGTTTCCTATTACTTTTTAAAGCAAAATTTTTTTTTTCAGAAGATGTCAAAGCTGGCCTTTTAACCACTTCAGCGGCGACGTGTAGAGGGAAACAATACTTTTACCACCGACTTATCTCGGAAAAGCCGTTGAAGTGGTTAAGAAGATTTACGTGACTCGGCGTTCATGGAAATATCCGCGTAAGTGACCAATTAGTTATTATTCAATATCTATCACATACTTAAGAAAATTAAAATCTTTATTCGATTTTTTCAGCGCTTAAAGAGTTAATGCCTTTAAATTTCATTCTAAATGATTCTGTGACGGCCAGATGCATTTGCCCTGTTTGCTGAATTTCGTTTATTTCCTTTTTGTGGGAGTAGAGGGGCACAACCTTAATATGTATTTATATTAAATAATATATTATTGTATAGAAATATTCAAACCTCGAAAGGGATCGTGACCCCCACAACCTCTCCCTTGGATTTTCCTTTTAAAAAATATTAAAAATTGGTTTGCATTACTTTCCAGCGTTTTAATTCCTCTGCTATTATAAAATAGGCAGTAAAATAAATGTTTCCGTGAAATTTATGCAGTAAATAACTGGAATCTTTATCAGAAAAATTCAGTATCAAAGTAGTTTACAGCTCAGAAAACATTAAATTCTTACCATAAAGAAAAGAAAAAAACTCAGGTGTTAGTTTTCTTTTTTAAATTCCTCTAAGAAATGGACCCTTATTTGAAAATGAAATTATTGCTCACATACAGCAAAGAAAACACAATAATAACATCTAAAAGCTTGTTGTCATAAAGGCCCATTGCGAAAAAACATTCGGGTTTCAGCTCACGCCTCATTTATTTACTTCGTTTTAATTTAATAAGTTTAATATACACAGTCTTCAAGCAAGTCGACTGATAAAACAAACAAATGAACCGGTTTCTTAAAAGAAATTTATGTTACGAGCAGTGAGGAAAACCTCTCTCTGGAATAACAGGCTATTTGATGAAATCCATCTCAGTATCGCAAAGCAAAGGAAGCCGATAGTAGGAACAGGAACAGATCGCTCCCTTCAAACTATACCTGTTTTATTTCATAACAGCAGTCGTATAAAACTAGAACAGCTGTATATCTTGAACGATTAATATGCAATCACATGGTATCACTCGTTAAAATAGTACTTTATTACTAAATTCAATGTTTGTCTAATATGTCTGGTGTAAGTTTTAATAATTTTCATCAGTATGTTTTCGTTGTAATTTTCTTTTTCTTATGCAGGAGATTCCCATCATTAAGTTTAATATTTCAAGATGCCTTTTCCTTGCTGAAAATTGGACTTTTGTGAAAAAAAAAACTCTTTTAATATAGTTTGGTTATAATTCCAGATAAATATTAGAAAGTTTGTCGTACGCCAAACAGCTTCAAAAATGGAAAACTAAATATATTTAAAAATTCATAGACACAAGTTTTCATAATAATTTTATATGTTACTAGCAAACCCCGCGGCTTTACTCGCGTAATATTTGAAATGTGTCAAATGATTTTTATATATCTAATTTTTATTAAAAAGTACTAACTAAATTTTTGTTTTATTAAAAGGTAATATTTTATTTTATTAAAAGGTACTTATTACTTTTAGCAATAATTCAAAAATTACAATTTAAAACTCAGTTTGACTAAACATCATTATAACACGGCATTAGACAGAAATGAGACTTAGATTAATAAAACAAAATAAAACTAAAAAAATGATAATTTAGAAAATATTTTGAAACTTTTATGCTCAATTAATACGCTCATTTCAGTATTCATTTGAAGTTTTGAATTTTTTAGAAACCATCTTCTTACATCTTAAAATTAACTATCATGTCGAATTCCAAGTCCTACCACCTCTTTCAACATAAATGGCTATGTTGAAATAGGAACTGTCACCATTAATTTGCCAACATTAATTTTGAAATCGGTTTGTTTTTTCCTAATATTCCAAAGAAACTTAATTTAGAAAGCTTTTAAAGGCCTTTTTTACAACGTTTGTTGTTCCTGTGAACCCCAAGTGGTACAATCATCGGCATAAAATACAGCCTGTGTAGGATCAGTGACTGTTACCATTGATTCGAAACTATTATTACTTTTATAATCGGTTTATATTCTCTGAAATTGCATAAAAATCGTAATTTAGGACTTTTCTGGAACGCTTTTCGAACCCCCCCCCCTTCTCTTCGCCCCTTTTTAATTCAAATTTATTTTCGACAATCCTTCGAGAGCATTTATATTTTATAAGTAACTACCATGAAATATTTAAAGTTTCTAGCCTTTTTAGTATCACGGGAATTGCAATTTAGAAATTTTTTGGTTCCTGCGACCCTCTGGTGTGAGTGGCACAGACATAAAATATGCCTTATTTTTGAGCAGGTTCACCAACAATTTGTCATCAATATTTTTTTAATCGGTTTAGTATTTTATAAGTTAGCTTAAAAATTGTAATTTATAACGTTTTTCGCTCACTTCATCGTTTTAAATTTGGAATTTTCTTTCGATTGTTCTTAGAAAGCAGTTGAATCTTGTAAGTAAATACCATGCCATATTTCAATGTGTTAGACCCCTCAGTTGTGCAAAAAACGCAAATTAGAATATGTTTTGCTTTTGCAACACTCAGATGGTAGTGACAGCAACATAAAATATAACCTATGTTATAGCAGGGGCTGTCACTATTGATTTGCAGCCATTACTTTTGAAATAGCTTTGGTATTTCTTGAGATTTAGTAGAAATCGCAATTTACAACTTTTTGAGAACGCTTCCGCGCTTTTCACCCCTTTTTAAATTTGAAATTTTTTCGAAATTGTTTTTAAAGATCATTTATATCTAATAAATATGTACCTTGCCTAATTTTAAGTTGCTAGCCCCTACCGATCACAAAAATCGAAATTTAGAACGCTTTTTCTCTCCTACAACGTCTAGGTGATAGTGATACCGACATAAAATAGCATCTATGTTAGAGCAGAGGCTGTCAGCATCAGTTTCCTACAATTACGTTTGAAATCAATTTGATTCTTCCTGAGATATTGCTGACAAATCGGCATTTAGAACGCTTTTCGCGCATTTTGCTCCTGCATCCCATCTTGGTTAGTGGAAACAGATATAAAATATAGCCTATCATGGAGCTAGATCTGTCACCTTCTTTTGTAGACCATTATATTTGAAATCGGTTTAGTACTTCCTGAGATTGCAATTTAGAACGTTTTTTACAAAGCTTTTTGCGCATTTTGACCGCCTTTTAAATTTTTATTTTTTTAGGAAATGTCCTTATCATTGATATCTTATAACTAACTACCATTCCAAATTTAACGATTCTAGGCCCTTCCGTAACGCAAAAACCGCAATTTAGAACGCTTTTCTCCTGCATCCCCTTTGGGGTAGTGGCACCGACATAGAACATAGCCTATGTTGGAGCAAGGGTTGTCATCATCATTTTGACGCCATTATTTTTTAGATCGGTTTAGTATTTCCTTAGATTGCGTAGAAACCACCATTTAGAACGTTTTTAGAACGCTTTTCGCGCATTTTCACCCCTTTCAAATTTCGAATTGTTTTGAACTGTTCCATTATATCTAATAAGTAGCTAATGTTTCAAATTTCATATTTCTAGGCCCTTCAGTAACGCAAAAATCGCAATTTTAGAACGTTTTTTGCTCCTGCACCCTCCTTTCGGGTAGTGGCACTGACATAAAACATAGCCTGTGTGGGAGCAAGGGTTGTCACCGTCATTTTGACAGCATTATTTTTTTAATCAGTTTGGTATTTCCTGAGATTGTGTAGAAACCACCATTTAGAACGTTTTTAAAAAAGCTTTTCGTGCCTTTTCACCCCTTTCAAATTTCGAATTGTTTAAGAACTGTTCTTAGACATCATTTATATCTTATAAGGAACTAATATTCCAAATTGCATATTTTTAGGCCCTTCAATAACGCAAAAATCGCATTTTAGAACGTTTTTTGCTCCTGCACCCCCTTTGGGGCAGTGGCACTGACATAAAATATAGCCTATGTTCAAAGTTGGACTAACACCATCATTTTGATACCATAACTTTTGAAATCGGTTCGGTAGCTTCAGAGATTACCTCTAACAAACAAAGAAACTTTACTTCTTTATAATATTAGTATAGATTATTTTTTTTTCTTCTCTTTAATTATACATATGAGTATATAAAGGATTACCCTTTTTTTTTTTTTTCACAAGATGAAGAGATATTTTCCAACATATCTTTAACAAGACGGCGAATTTTAAATTTTAAATATAAAAAGTTTAAGTAGTCTAAGTCAAACATTCATTTTAAATAATACTTTCTGACTTAAAATAACAACAAGAAAAAAAAATACGTTTAGGAGATATTTTAACTTTTAATGATTAGTGAAGTAAATAAGTATAAAAAGAAATATAATAATAATTTAAAAAAAAACGTTATTCAATAAGCATCCTGAAAAATCACGTCTCGCTGTCTGATTGCGCTTCAATTTTTTTCCTAATTAAGCGTGAACACCGAGCTCAATTATAAAAAAATTACTACGATTTTTTTTACGTTTGACAGGAGGTGCTAGCAAGAGAATTTATTAAAAAATAGATAATTTTTGGTCTGTTATTATTATTTTTTTAAGATAGAGCATCGGAAAAAAGGAGCGTTATTTAAAGTATTGTTTTATGATTTCAAAGCATATACCGGGTGTCCCAACAATGAATGATGGATTTTAAAATCCTATAACTTGCAAACGGTGACAGATATTAAAAATATTTTTGCAAGGAGTGTTATGTAAGATGTCAGGAGATTTTATGATGCAATTCTCAGTTTTAGTTACAAATAGCATCGGTAGAGGGTGCTGCAAGCAATAACTGCTCAATCCAAGCTCGATGTTTCGGCCTCTCTCTTCTTCCATTCCAAAAAAGGAGACTAAAATGTATTGAGTGGATCCCGAAGTACCAAAAATCGGGTCTGGACTGAGCATCTATTGCTCTCAGCGCCATCTACTTTTTGAAATTCGAACTAAAATCCAGAATCACAGTACAAAAACTCCTGACATCCTACATAAACTTCCTGCAAGAATTTTTTTAATATCTGTCACCATTTGGAAGTTATTGAATTTTAAAATCCATCAGTCATTTTTGAAACACCCGGTAATTGGAAATTAATTAATATTAAACTATATGTATATATATATATATATATATATATATATATATATATATATATATATACAGGGTGTTCCGTTAAAGGGGTCCAATATTAATAGGGGTAATAGAGGAGATCACATGGAGCATAAATCAGTATATAAAGCCTGGTCTGATCTCAATAGTTTTCAAGTTACAGCAAATAGAATGAAAATTCGGAAAATTGTAAAAGAACCCTCATTGCTAAACTATCGATAATGCTACATAAAAACGAAGCACGTATTTTGAAAGAGCAGAAAAAAACCTACAAAATGACATCAATTGTATTAAAATAGCAATATTTATTGACGAGTTACAAGCCCTGAAACAGTGAAAAAAGTACGAAATCCAATATACATCAAAATAGTTAATCGTTAATTCCAAAAAGACAACTCTAGCTACAACAAGGAAAATGTAGTAAAATTTGGTCCATTCCGAAAACTTTCGAAAAAGCTTACAATGAACCATATCGGTTTAATTGTGTGAGAGAAATTAATCAGTTTCTTAGTTACAACTCCACTTTCTTTGACACTAGCAAAGGTTAAACTCCGCCCATCACGATTGGAAACACCGCCTTTTTAATTACTCTCAACTATACATTTTCGATCATGCTTCTTCTGAGATGCAACATTTTTAATTAATCAAGAGTTGAATGAACCAAAATAACTTTACAATAATTGTCTACATTTTAAAGTGGTCTTTTATTGATATAAAGCTTAAGTTAAATTCTTTAAAATTAAACTGGTGGTGAAAATTCGGAAATAATGAAAAATATTGCGATTTGTAACTATGCAAGAAGTTTCAGTACATGTTTTACATGGACAATTATTGTATGTATATGTGCATCATAATTTATGATAGGAAATAATAATAACAAATAGCATAATAATTTTATTAATTATAAATTTAAAAAAGACACTAAATTTTAAATTAATTCATACAAACTTTGTAATTTACAATTTGAGTACACCACAGTCTGTGACTTACAAAATACTGTGCCAAAAGTAAAGAATTACATTCCACGTACTTTATGACATATGTGAAGCATAGTCTTCTGGCCTGCGCTGCACAGTTCAATGTCGGTAGGCAGACGAACGGACATTATTACAATAGGTGTTCGAAGTTGCGCCCATTAACAGAATCGCACAGCCGACAGCGACGTCGTAAAGATTGGCGAACACGCCGAAAAACTCCGACGGAGTTGGGAATGTCTCCTGCAGCGACAACGATTCGCGCTAGTAAATCCTCCGGTGTATCCACAGGCGTTTCATACACCAGCGATTTAAGGTGTCCCCAAACAAAAAAGTCTAACGGATTGAGGTCTGGAGAGCGTGCAGGCCAAGCAACAGGTCCACTGCGTCCAATCCATTTCCCAGGATATGTTGAATTGAGGTGATTGCGAACACCTATGAAAAAATGTGCCGGTGCGCCATCGTGCATAAACCACATATTGTGGCGCAATGTTGCTGGCACATTTTGCAGTAACTGCGGTAAGATATCCCGTAGGAAAACCAAGTACGTACTGCCATTGAGTACATCTGGGAGTAAATATGGTCCTATGAGATAATCGCCGAGGACACCTGCCCATATGTTCACACTGAACTTTTGTTGTGCGTTCGACGGGAAAACAGTGTGCGGATTTGTATATGACCATGTGTAAATATTGTGCGTGTTTACCACGCTCTCTCTCGTAAATGTTGCTTCATCAGTAAATAAAATATTTTCCACAAATTGTGGATTATTTTCTGTTACATTAAGCAACCAGCGTACGAATTCTGTCCGCTGAGCACAATCTGTTACTGATAACAGTTGTACCCGCTGCACATGAAAGGGGTGCATGTTTTCTGCACGCAGAACACGCCACACACTTTGGTGAGAAACACCGACTTCAGACGCAGCAGCTCGTGTACTCGTGGAGGGGTTATCTTTAAAAATATTCAGTACATCTTCTTCCATTGCAGGTGTTCGTACATGTCGAGGTTTCCCTGCATCAATGCTTGCTGTATTAAACGATCCAGTCTCCCGTAATCGTCTATCGATTTTTATGAAGAGTTTCGAACTTGGGCAACGTCTCCTTGGAAATTGCTCACGGTACATGCGCTGTGCTAGACATGCATTTCCATGAGCTTGCCCGTACATCAGATGCATGTCCGCATATTCTTCGTTAGAGTATTCCGGCATAATTATTATACATCAACTTACTACAATCCCACTTACAACAGCCTCCCTTTAACATAACGCCCACTGATGACTGCTGTTTTATTACACTTTTCTTCCTATACACATAGAAAATTTGCATAAAAAGTACTTCTTCTTCATCATCCTGAAAGTTCATGGAGGAAACGCAGCAGTCACGGAGTTTGCTTTAAGACAAGGCGAGAGCTGAACAATATGTCATTCACTTGACCAGACTGAATAATGAAAGGGTATTGATAGAGGTTGATCAGAAATGTATAATTGAAAGATATTAAAACGGGGTGTTTACAATCGTCATGGGGCGGAGTTTCGCCCTTTCCGAGCGTGCAACAGTACAGAGTTGTAACTAGGGAACTGCTTGATTTCTCCCATACAATTAAACTGATATGGTTTATTGTCAGCTTCTTCGAAAGCTTTCGGAATGGACCAAATTTTATAACATTTTCCTTGATGTAGGTAGAGTTGCATTTTTGGAATTAACGATTAACTATTTTGCTAAATATTTGATTTTGTATTTTTTCACTGTTTGAGAGCTTGTAACTCGCCATTAATTCTCAATATTCTAAAACAACTTATGTCATTTCGTAGGATTTTTTCTGCTCTTTCTAAATATGTGCTTCGTTTTTATGTAGCATTATCGATAGTTTAGCAATGAGGATTTTTTTACAAATTTCCGATTTTTCATTCTATTTGCTGTAACTTGAAAATTATTGAGATCCGGCCAGGCATTATATACTGATTTATGCTCCGTGTGATCTCCTCTATTACCCCTATTAATATTGGACCCCTTTAACGGAACACCCTGTATATATATATATATATATATATAAGCTAAGGTACGCAGCGGCGAAAAAGCAGTTAATTATTGTTTGCCGATGGCAACAAGTGGTATGTGACAGAAAAAAAAAATTACGATAATTTTCACAAATTCGCTAAAATGAAGAAAATTATTCGCGATATCGATTTAAAAATTTCTGAGCAAATGTGGATTTTATTTTTTTTTTTTCATCCGAATATCCAACTTTTATTTATTTTTTAATCCGTCGGTAAGTTTTCTTAATTTTTGCAAAAAGCTGACAGCGAAAGTGTGGAAATTTGGAGAAAGAAACCAAACAGGGACGAGCCTATAAATATAAAAGCCTAAGTCATGTGACATTCATAACGCTTCACTGTACCTATGCCAGGTGACCATTTTTAATGAAAATTATTTTTCGAATAAAACTGCACAAAATTTACATTTTTAGAAAGGCCGTTTAAAGCAATATATATATTTTAAAGATGAGTTACATTCATTTTGAGATATCTTCAGTTGAAATTAGATTGACAGCCCAATATTTCTTGCCACCGAAGTAAACATATAAAATTCGCTCTTTAGTGAGACAAAAAGAAATATTATTTTATGGAGGAAATCATTATTCTTTATTTTTCGCGTGGTAAATTAAAAGAATTATTTGATGTTGAAATTAAAAATCTTGGTTCACGCTGTTACTTATATATATTTTTTTCTTTTTCTTTTTATGAAAAAAATCAATAAGTTAAAAGTCATGAATTCTTGTTTTAAACCTTTCAGGGGCAAAGCAATTCCACTGCTAAAGTATTTGAATTCATAAATGACGCCGGAATTTGAAAACAAATTTACTTGTAAATAAGAAAAAGCTAAATTTCGCAGATATAATAAACCGAATTTTTTTAAACCAAAATTCTGGTGCCAATGTGGCATTTGGGAATTAAAATTAAGTGGTTTCATAAACATACCACCGCCCCTCAAGGGGTTAAATTAAAGTTGTTCATTTTAAAAGAATTGAGTTAAAGGATTCTATTTGAAATGAAATTAGTAAAATACGAAAAAATGCGAAGGTCAATTTTGTTTGTCAATTTAATCACCTGCAACAGGCTAAGATAAAAATCCCGAGCTTTTGATTTCCCTATCAAGATCCGCCGATTTGGCGAAATAAATTAAATCATGAACAAAAGTAACTTGATACAATACTGAGCACACATTTAAGGAAGATATAGGAGGTTGCCAGAGATTTCTTTCTACCTACCTGATAAAAAGGTAATTTTACAAAATATTACGCTTTTCATTTTTTATTTATAATTTATTTTCTACTTTTTAGTCTTTAAAATGTTTCGATGTTGCAGTTTCCTAGCAATTTGGCTCTTTTGCAAGTCTTTTTGCACATCTTTAAATGCATTGTTGTTTTATCTCCCGTACGCATTTCAGAAAATATTTGGCGACGGGCTAATTTAAAAATGCCTTAAAATGCATCGATTTATAATTAAGTTGTAAAAATATTAAAATGTTGTACTGTCGTCTGAAAAACGACTTTGTACATAATTTGTATAATTCTAGAGTATCAGGAAGTGAGTTAAAAATCGATGGCAAAATTCCATATTTACATACAAGAATGCCAAGAGAGTATTTTAATATTTCTACAAATAATCGGAAATATGTTTTATAAACCATGCATTTCACTGGTGATTTTTATTTCTGCAACGGCTTCCTGCTTTTAACTTGTAATTTTATAACCAGAGCATTTACTGCCCACTTTCATGCGTTAATTAGGATGAGCAAAGCGAATCCTCTACTAGCCCTTTAAGACCCAACCCGCACGATCGTGCGAGTTAAACATTCATTTAAAATTTTGCTTCTGAGTCATATGTATAGCTGCCAACTTGTACGGATTTTTATACCACTAAAATTTAATAGAAAATTTTTGGCAATTGTATCTCCGAAATTCAGGAAATTTCAACGTTTAAATAAGGTAAAAATTTCTATTAAATTTTAATGGTAAGAAAAATCCGTACAAGTTGGCAGCTATGCATATGTAATAAAAAAAAATCCAATCGAACCGTAGTTCTGGTTTGCAGATAGAGTAAAGTATCATTTTTTATCAACAGGTAGCGATTGCAGTCCATGTTTTACTTTCTACAGGTATGACTAGCTTTGTTTACAAATACATGGGGTCTTAAAGGGCTAGGCTAAACAAATTACATTTTGTGGTACACTTTACGAAACAACTATTCAGTATTTTGACTTGAAATTAAACATAAAAATAAATTATGGTCTGTAGATTTGCACAATATTATTTTTTTACAGAATAACCTTAATTTTTTTTTTTTTTTTTTTTTTTTTTTTTTTCCTTTACGGGCGCATTTTTGCAAATAAAATATGAACACGTATATTTTCAGAAGAAAAAATAAATCATGGAGTTACTCATTATAGATAGATTTATGATTAATTAAATAGTTTCACGATTTCTTTTATGAAATTTTTAAAATACATTTTTTATGAAAATTATAGCATATTCTTAATGAGTTAAAATGTGTGAAAATTCAATTATTTACATTCAGTTATAAAAGTTTTTTTCAGTGTTAAGAATTCAAATACACAGTTTATTCTTCTTATGTAAAATCATTTACGCAGACGATACTTACGCATTTTAAAAGAATTATATTATGATTTTTTTTTTTTTTTTTTTGTAAAGTGGCAACAAAAGAATTGTAAACAAATAAAATTAATTGTTAAATTCGTTATATAATAAATAAAAAATTCCAAGGAAATTCTTAGTTATTTGGCTGAATTTACATCTCGAAAATTAAAATGCGCCAAAACATAAAATAACGTTTTTGTGTAATAAAGATGCAAAAATAATATATAAAAAAATATTGTTGCTTTCAAATACTTATCTTATTAAGTAATGCTTCGCGAATCCAATCAAAGCATGGCTTTTGCTAGTTAATATTAATAAAGGAAAAGTTAAACTGTTGAGTTTCTGGAGTTGCTATATATTTTCTTAATCCATTCTTGTTTGATATTATAAATATAAGTAATATTTCGACTCCAAATATAAAATACATGCGTAAAAAAATATCGGATTCAAAATTTAATGATTTGGAGAGATAATTTAACAATAAAAATTATTTACTTCATTATTATGCTATTGAACACCCCCTCCCCCCCGCCTCCACACACACACACTCTTCCCATAGCCATAACAAAAAGAATTAATTTACACTCAAATTAAATTTTCATTTGGAATATGCAAATTTTATAAATTTTGTTCAATTTACTACCCAGTGAGATATTAGAAATTTTCTTGCTTTGATTTTAGAGAATATATGAAAATCGCTTTATTGTTTTCAAATCAGCTAACAAAAAAGAATCCCTCGCTCGTTTTAATTCAATTAATTAAAAGATCACAGGCTATTAAACCCTGAGAGCTAATGTTCCCGCAGGTTCTGTATGTACGTATGTATGTAACGCGATAACTCTTGATAGAAATATCCGATTTGCTTCAAATTTTGTAAATAGTTTCATTCTGATAAGACGCTTCCCTGATTAGTTTTGGAAGTTCATTGGTTAAGCATAAAAGGGGCAACGGGGGCTAATCTCCCCTTAATTTAGATAAATGGGTTTTTCATGCAGAATTATGTGATTTGCTTCAAATTTTGTAAATAGGTTTATTCTGATAAAGTGCTTCCCTGATTAGTTTTGGTGTTTTATTGGTTATGCAAAGGGGAACGGGGACCCTCATAGCATGCATGGTCACGGTGACGTCGTTGTGACGTCCCTGTAAGTCACTGTGGTCACGTCACATCTGTGACCAAAATGCCACCACTCAGTGATGTCACATTGTGACTGAGATGTGAACTTCTTAGAAAACTTTAAAAAATTGCAAAAATTCTTCAAAACATGTTATTTACTGTAAAATTATATTTTTCTGGCAATTAAAAGAAAATTGTGACGACACTATTATGTCACTGTATGTAACGTATGTCACGTCACATATGTGATAAAAAAAACCACCATATTGTAAGTCACAGTGTGACAAAAATATGAACTTCAAAAATGTTTGAAAATGAAGAGAAATATTTTAAACAGTCCCGAGTTACAGCGACATAAGGAATGAAAATATATTAGTGGATAGCAACTAGTAAATTCTGTCACGAAAAGGGGAAGGGGCATAATAAATAAAATGCACGATACAAGCATCAATAAACTAAATTTTCATGTTATATTTTGTCAATTTGATGGATTAAGCGGTCTCACAGACCGCTCACAATAGTTATGTGGCAATTTTATCACATCAGTTAAGGGTTAAACAGTATTTTAACCCTCCGTCTACCAGACGGGTCCATTGGACCCGACAGGTACATACAAAATATTCATTCAAACCAGAAATTTCTTTAAAATAAACTAAGTATATAAACCAGACAAAAATAAGGTAAATAAATAAGTTAAATAGTTTTAAATAAAAATTCTGGTGTAGAACGTTTTATTAAAACTTGAATAAAATTCCAGGTAGATCTAGGGTTAAACAGTCCCTAGTTACAGCGGCATAAGGAATGAAAATATATTAGTGAATAGCAAATAGTAAATTTTGTCACGAAAGGTGGGGGGGGGGGGGACATAATAAATAAAGTGCACGATACAAGCATTAATAAACTAAATGTTCATGCTATATTTTATCCATTTGATAGATTAAGCGGTCTCACAGACCGCTCACAGTTGTTATGCGGCAATTTTTGTCACATCAGTTAAGGGTTAAACAATATTTTAAACAGACCTGAGTTACAGCGGCATAAGGAATGAAAATATATTAGTGGATAGCAAATAGTAAATTCTATCACGAAAGGCGGGGGGGGGGAGGGGGACATAATAAATAAATTGCACGATACAAGCATTAATAAACTAAATTTTCATGCTATATTTTATCAATTTGATATCTAAGACAGTAAAAGTATTTTTTTTTTTCCATGATTTCAATTTTATCTAGCATTGCAATTTAATATAATAATCCTCCACTGATTGTTACACTCTCATATAATTATTGCGCATTTCAGATTCAAATCAGTTGTTTACAAAAACAAATAAATGATAAAAACACACCTGCTCAAATCGTCTGCTTCGCCATATTACCATAGAATAAACAAGAGAATACGCGGGAAGTCACTTCACTCCACTGTTTAGAACACCAGCACGCCTACAGCACTTCTTTTAATATGAAAGAAAGACATCTGCCATTTTAGGATATTACAAATATACTGATATTATATTGATGAAGCATATATCAGTGGTGGAAAATTGGCGCAGAGGAGGAGCCTATTGACACCACTAAATATTAGCAGAATTTTTCGTCTTATCTAATGACAGTTTTTATTAAGATGAAGAATACCATAAAATATTAGTGGTGTCAATAGGCTCCTCCTCTGCGCCAATTTTCCACCACTGCATATATGTAAGTCTTATTTAATTTAAATATTTTGTTCCTGTTTTGTATATATTATAATGATGAGTTAAGTAGTTTTATGTTACACATGTAGAAAGAGACTGGTCTGTATTGTTTTCAGAAGGATATTTTTATTCGATTCTGTTGTATCTTAATCTGCCATCGCTCGGAAAAAAAAAAAAAAAGCTGGCGCAGAGACTGATTCGTGCGTACATTCATAGTAGAATGAATGTAAATATTAATTTTTAGTCTCTTGAGATTGAAAATGTGTTGAAACAGTGTTGTGGAATTTTTTTGAGCTTTTTAATGTTTTCTAGTTACTAACACTTATAGCATCATTATTATTTTGGAGTTAAATATGAAATTAGAAATTGTTTCAGATTAGAAATTAACATTATCTAAGCATTTTTTTTTTCTGTTTGTGATTTTAATCAAACATTTAATTGTAGACACTCAGAATCAGTTATTAAATTTTCTTCGATTGTAAATTATTTTTTTACGTTTTCGATATATGTAATCACTGGAATAAAAAAATTAAATATATTTAAGCATTGAAATAAAGTGTTTTTCATGCCTGTGATAACAAGTTTATAGCTTAAACTGCTTTAGTATATTTTTTAAAAAGTTGGTGTGTACTTTCGTAATATAGGACTGAATATTTTTTTAAAGCGATTAATAACTACTTTCTACATTAAAATGTTTTTTAAACAATAAAAATAGTTAATATGCAATCATTTATTTTACGTTTATATGTTCTTTTTAATACTTTTCAACAAAGTTGAAAAGTGTTTATGACTTCGGTTTGTCTGGCCGTCTGTCCGCGGTCTAACTATCGCAAATATACTCGGATTGCCTTGAAATTTTTGGATGTTATTGACGTTTATCATAGCACGGCCCGTATTTGTAATGAAGTTTGTAGCGTGTTTAATTCATCTACAGGAACAGTCAAGAGTATTTCGTTACACTACGGCCTACGGGAAAAAAATCGTTTCAAATGATTTTTAACGATTTTACACGCTTTCAAACAGAATAAAATTGATATGAATTTATGAAACGCACTAAAATATGCATTCTGAAGAGTATGTGGTGCAACGAATAGTTATTGTTCATTTACAGGGCTAAAAAAGAGATACCAATACATTATTATACAGGGATGGAGGGAATTATTTGCGGCGTACTTTAATTATGTTAATCTATTTCATATATAATGAAATTGATATAAGTCACTGAGGTTTACACACTATACATTATTTCATGATAATACGAAATGTATATAGCATTTACAGGACACACAAAATATTTCCGATACTATATTGTATCCGAAGTTCATTAGGGATGATTGCTGGAAATGCATTTTTAATTATGATATGCGCTTTTATGATTCACTATATTTATGCATAGAGTATGGTATATATAAATGCTATAATTCATATACAGGAGTACATAAAAGTATTCGTAAGGGTTACTGGGTATATACGCAAATTGATTAAAGGTAGTTTTTAAATGAGTTATGGATTTTTACGTTGAACTGCATTTAATTTACTAAGAAATGTTTGTAAAATATAGATAAAATGATATACAGGGTTACGTAAAGAATTGAATACATGGCCATCTATAAATTATAATTTCTGGAAATGTGATTTCAGCAGTTTTAAGAGTGTTTGAATTAAATTTTAACTAAGCAGTAGCGCGTAATAAACGTTCTAGGTAAACTACAAGATTATACAAAAGTATTCAAGTATGTTTCCATACATTAGTATAAATTGCTGAAAGAGAATTTCAACCTGTTATGCGTTTTCTTGCAAAAATAAATTTTCCCATTATATAATATGTATATCAACTTACAGATCAAATGCAGGGCTGTTCAAAAGAATTAGAAAACATATTTGGCTATGGACGGTAAATGCTGAAATCAGTTTTTCAAATGTTTTATGTGTTTTCTAAAATATTTACTTAGTTATCTTATTTACGTTATTTCCCTAAATTACGATGTCTTTTTAAAGTATTCAGGAAGCGTTGAAAAGTGTTTTATAATCTATGCTTAACGCATGATTTTTCTTAATTGTTTTTTTCTATTTCGCAGATCAGTCTTTTCCTATAAAACATACCAAATCTATTTAGCTCATATTCACAAAATACAATATACACGGGAATAAAAAATTTAAATAAATATGGCTTATCATGTCATGTTTAATAAAGCAATGACTAATCACAACACATTAAAATTTTATACATTCTTAATATCAAGCTTGAACTCAAGATACAGCTTAAAAAAGATGTCAGTTGATAAGCATTGTTTTTTAAGTGGAAAATTTTAAAATGTTTTAGAAGAATAGGACTCCAAAATAGCGATATTTTGCTAAAAAGTACGGTAAAAAGATAAGAATTTATATTTCAAACAAAACTTTATTTTAAAATTGTGCATTTTATAATTCATCACAGTGTTTATGGCAAGAACCATCACAGTATTAATACTCAGATTTTTTTCCAGAGAGAAACATTCAGCTTGCATACAATATCTCAAATGAAAATCAAATTTCAAATTATTTGCTTAAAAGGTGCAAAGGCCAACTTAGTAAAAAAGATTCAATGCCGGGAATCGAACACCTGCCATCAGTATAGCGCACGGACATTCTACCGACTAAACCACGTGGAACGATACCCAGCCTGGAAAATTTCTTGCTATTACATGTTGGCAAGGCTACAAAAGCAGCACAAGATGGGATATTTATCGTGAGCCACCGACATGGGGCAAACACGAAACTTAATTAAATCCAGCATCGGTTGAAACTATATTAACACTTAGAAATTTTTCCAGAGAGAAACATTCGCCTTGCATACAATATTTCAAATAAAAATCAAATTTAAAATTAAAATTGCCTTTTAAGCATGTAATTTGAAATTTGATTTTCATTCGAAATATTGTATGCAAGGCGAATGGTTCTCTTTGGAAAAATTTCCAAGTATTAATATAGTTTCGATCGATGCTGGATTTAATTAAGTTTCGTATTTGCTCAATGTCGGTGGCTCACGATAAATATTCCATCTTGTGCTGCGTTTGTAGCCTTGCCAACATGTAATAGTGAGAAATTTTCCCGGCTGGCTATCGTTCCATGTGGTTTAGTCGGTAGAATGTCAGTGTGCTATATTGATGGCCCGGGTTCGAGTCCCGGCACGGAATCTTTTTCACTATGTTGGCCTTAGCGCCTTTTAAGCAATTAATTTGAAATCTGTTTTTCATTTAAAATCATCACATTGTTTATAACAAGTTCGTTACAAATGACACATATTTCACAAATTGGTCACAATGTGATTTCAAAGCATTGTCGCTTTCGTCACAGGTTCGTCACAAAGCTAATGCCAAAATAGTCACAAATGACACACTTTTCACAAATTAGTCACACCGTGACTTCACAGAGTGGTCACAATGTGACGTCACAAACGACCTCTAAAACAATGCGAAGTCGTTAGACGTCATTGTCGTCATTGTAGTCACTGTGACGTCCCATCGACGTCACGTGACGTCACAACGACGGTCACAAAATCACAGTGTGACTTCACAACGACGTCGCCGTGACGTCACCATGCCTTACAGGGAGCTAATTCCCCCCCCCCCTTACTTTAGATAACTTGGTTTTTCGTGTAGAATTATTCGATTTGCTTCAAATTTTGTGAATAGGTTCTATCTGATAAGGCGCTTCCCTGATTTGTTTTAGGGGCTCATTGATTAAGTATAAAGGGGCGAACGGGGGCTAATCCACCCTTAATATAGACAAATGGGTTTTTCATGGAGAATTATCCGATTTGCTTCAAATTTAGTATACCGGTTTATTCTGATAAGTCGTTTCCCTGATTAGATTTGGAGGTTCATTGGTTAAGTATAAACGGGGGGAAAAGGAGGGGGTAATCCCCCTTAATTTATTTTTCAATGGACATTATTATTTGAAATAAGAGTATAATATACAATTAGTGTGAATAGCCTGTGAGCTCAATACCGTAAGTTTAACTCGGCACATATCTTTTTAATTCACTCGACGTGCCAGGCATGCCACCGCACGTGCTGCAATTGACAATCAGCCTGCCAATTCAGATGTTGCGAAATATTCACAAGCCAAATCTTTGTAACGGCACGCGGCTTGCATTAAAATTAATGAGCAACTTCGTAGAAGCAGTAATCTTGACAGGACCATTCAAAGGTGAAGATGTCCTCATTCCTCGCATTCCTTTGATTCCAATGGATGTGCGATTTCAATTTAAGAGATTGCAATTACCTACTTGATTGGCGTTTGTAATCTCCATCAATAAAGCTTAGGGCCAAGCTTTAAAATTCTGCGGTTTAGATCTAGACATGAATTGCTTCTCATACGGGCAATTATATTTTTCGTGTTCTAGAATCGGCAAATCACACAATCTCTATATCTGCACAGACAATGTAAAAACAAAAATATTGTATACCCACAAGTATTGTGAAATTAAATATATTAGAAACGCGCACTTTCTCTTTTCTTTCTTTTCCATTTAGCCAGATTGGGCCACAGCAACGCGTGACCGGGTACTGCTAGTTATATATAAAAATAACAGAGTAAGTGTAGAATGGTGAAATGTATTGGTGTACGACACAGAATGAATAGAGTGATATTGAAAGGAGGATTAGATTATCGTATGGAAAGCAGCCGAGAGATGGAACTGTAAGTAAAGTCACATGACAATATTTAAATTATTTTTTCATAAGATAAACTCTTGAACAATAGACATTTTTTCCTGACTCCATGTATTTATTTTTTTGGTTCAGACGAAAAACGTGAGATGTTCGACGATAATATTGAGGTTGTTATTATGGTTTGGAGATGTGTATTCGTAGTTGCTGTAATGTGATTGTCTAAATAAATGTTTTGTGTGTTTTTTAAAGAAGTTATGTTTATAGTAAAATAATTATCATTATTTTAACTAAAATGTTAGAAAATAGATAACAATTTGGTAGCAGAGCGTGGTTTTAAAGCGAATTTTATATTTTGAGTGTACAAGTAAGAAGAGTAAATAAATATGAATTGTATGAACTAGGCCTAATACAAGTTAAGAATTTGTTCCATTGGACTAACCGCCAATAGAAAAAATTTAAGAGGTAAGAGTTTTATATGCATTTAAAAATAGTTTGGAAGATAAAGTATTTTAATTATGTGTGAATCCAATATGTTTGGAATTCCTAGAATAGAGCCGTTAACAAGTAAAAATTATACATTATGGAGTATGCGAGTTGAAGCTTTGATTAAATCAAAACATTTATTTGATGTTATCGAAAATGATGAACCGGTAAAAAATGAAGGGGATCCCGATAGTTTAAAAGCGCATAAAACATGGTTAGAAAAGAATGATGAAGTTTACGGTATAATTATATTGACGTTGTCCGCAGAACAAATGATGGCTGTTAGAGGGATTAAAAAAGCTAAGGATTTATGGCAATTACTGAAAAAGCGTTATGCGGGAATTGAAAATCAGAGAAGAATTCAGTTAAAAATTAATCTTGCGAGAATAGAGAAAAACGAAAGAGAAACAATAGAAGAATATTTGATAAGAGCTCAAGGGATAGCTAATGAAATATTAGAATTGGGTACAGAGATTGATGAATGCGAATTAATAGGATTTATTATAGAAGGGCTCCCAAAGAAATATAGCGAAGTAACAACTGCGATATCATCAAACCCAAATATAACTTATGAAGTAATGCGAGAAACTTTGTTGAGATATGAAAGAAAATATGATAAATTTCGAGAAAACGAGTCTAAAGCATTTAGGGCTAATGAAAAGAAAAAGGTTTTATGTTTTGCTTGCGGAAAGCCAAATCATATAGCGCGGAATTGTTATAGTAAATCGAATATGACACACTCGCGAAATGATAGGGAGTATTCACCTAAGAAAAATTTTCAAAATTATTATAGTAATAAAGTTCAAGATGTAAGAGAATACTCACGCAATAATAAGAATTATAATAAGAATAATAATGTTTCAAACAAGAAGGCAAAAGAATATACATGTTTTACAAATGAACATGCATTGCAGTCAAATGAATTCAATAGAAATGAGTGTAAAGAATCTGAAAATAATAGGGAAATAACCTGGATGTTAGATTCAGCTTGCACTTCGCATATGACGCATAAAGAAGGTATTGTTGTAGAAAGAAAACCTGAAGATGTAGAAATTGCAACTGCTGACAGCGAGCGATCAATACAAGCGAAATATCGTGGAAATGTTCATGTTACGTCTTACGATAAGAAAAGTGGCGAAACAAAAATAAAACTTACAGAAGTTCTTTGCGTACCTAATTTAAGAGAAAATTTAATGTCAGTTCCAAGTTTAGTCAGAAAAGGAAAATATGTGATATTTGATAATGAAGGAGCAGCCATTTATGAAAAGAATACAGGTGAATTAATAGCTAAAGGAACATTCGAAGATAATACATTTAAAATAAACTTAGCTGTACGAGAAACAGATGAAGACAGAAATGAATCTTGTTTACAGACAAATGAATCAAAGAAAGAATTATGGCATAGAAGACTTGGGCATATAAATTATGTATACTTACAAAGAATGTCGAGAGAAAATCTTGTAAGGGGATTAGAAAAGATGAATGGTGAAGAAACAAAATGTGAAATATGTATTCAAGGGAAATTAACAAGAACACCATTTAATCATGTGATAGAAAGAACAACACGCATTTTAGAAAGATTACATGTTGATTTATGTGGACCAATGAAAGTACACTCATTGGGAGGGAGTAAGTACATGCTAATGGTAGTAGATGAATATAGTAGAAGATATTTTGTAGATTTTTTAAGAAGTAAAGATGAAGCAAAAGAAAGAATTATAAATATAATAGAGAGAAGAGAAAATGAAACCGGCATGAAAGTAAAAGCGGTTAGATCAGATAATGGTGGTGAATTTACTAATGAAGAGCTCGTGAATTATTACAAAAGGAAGGGCATAAAGAATGAAAGAACCACAATTCATAGTCCACAAAGTAACGGGATTGCAGAAAGGGCTAATCGGACTGTTATTAATACTGCAAGAACATTGCTGATAGAAGCAAAACTACCTTTATCCTTTTGGGCCGAAGCAGTATCAACAGCTGCTTATATACATAATGTTACTCCAACAGCTACGAGAAAGAAAACGCCATTAGAATTATGGTCAAATAATAAACCAACAGTAAAGCATATGAGAGTATTTGGATGTAAAGTTTTTTATCGCAACGATGATATCAATAAAAAGAAATTTGATGTAAGAGCAAAACCAGCAGTGTTTATAGGATATTCAAGAGATCGGCGAGCATACAGATTGTATGATTTAAAAGAAAAGAGAATACGTGAAAGCAGAGATGTAGTATTTATAGAAGAAAAAATGGGATATGAAGATATAGCTAACAAGGAAGAAATGACTGATGAATTTGAATACATCAACATTACCAATAATAAAAATGTAATAGATGAACAAGAAGATAATAATTCCGATGAAAATGAAGAAGAGTTAAATCAGAAAAAGGAAGCAATTGCGTTGTCAGATGATTTGAATGATTCTGCGACAGAAGAATCTGAAGTAAATCATATAATTGATGAAAACAAGGAACAGCAAGAAAAAGAAACTAATGAGAATAAGTTGTTTGAAGAACCTAGAAGATCATCACGAATTAGGAAACCCAATCCAAAGTATTTAGCGAATCTAGTGCACGAGGAAGTTCCAAAGAATTACAAAGATGTATTAAATTCTAGAGATAAAGATAAATGGATAGAAGCAATCAAAAAGGAATTACACTCATTAGAAGAACACAAAACGTGGAAAATCGTTGACAAACCAAAAGATGTGAAGGCACTGAGAAGCAAATGGATTTTTACTGTAAAAGAAGACGGTGAAGATGTAAAATATAAAGCAAGATTAGTAGCCGACGGATCAAGACTTAAATTTGGAACAAATTATCAAGAATCGTATAGTCCTGTAATGAAAACTGAATCATTTAGAACTTTATTGGCAGTCGCAGCGATGAAAGGTTACAAAACTAGATTTTTCGACGTAGAAACAGCATATCTGAATGCAGATCTAGAAACTGCAATTTATATGAATCCGCCTGAAGGTCTACAAATTGAAGGAGGGAAAATATTATTGGTAACAGGAAATTTATATGGGTTGCCAGAAGCAGGAAGATGCTGGTATGAAAAATTAGTTAATATATTTGATAAAATTGGGTTACAGCCCTGCAAAGCAGATCCATGTGTGTTTTTTAATAAAAATGATAATAAATTTATTGCAGTTGGAATATATGTCGATGATGGAATAATCGTTAGTGAATCCGAAGAATTAATAAATAAATTGATACAAAAATTGAATAAAGAAGCAAAAATTAAAGAGCTGAAGAAAAACATTAAATTCCTTGGTATTGATATTGAAGAAAATAATGGAGAATTTTTGCTAGGGCAAGCTAAGTATGCAGAAAAAATCTTAGAAAGATTTGATATGGAAAATTGTAAAAGTGTGAAAACCCCTGGTGTTTCTGGAATAAAATTAGATGAATATGAAAATGAAAATAAAATTGATGAAACACTATATCTAGAAATGCTTGGAAGTATAGGATATCTAGTAAGAGGAACAAGGCCAGATTTAGCTTTCACTTTAAGTAATTTGTCTCAATATGCAAAAGATCCTAGAGAAATTCATTTACAGGCAGTGAAGAGAGTTTTGCGGTACATTCAAGGCACTAAAAACTACAAACTTCGAATTAAAAATAAAAAGGGCCAATTATCACTTTGTTCTGATGCTAGCTGGTGTACTACACGGGATTCAAAATCATTTGGTGGATATATCGTAAAGATAGGAGAATCACTGATTGAATGGAAAAGTAATAAACAGAAACTGGTTGCGCTTTCTACAATGGAATCTGAACTTTTAAGTTTATGTGATGCTGTTTGTGAAGGAAAATGGTTAATGGGTCTCTTGGAAGAGTTAAGCCAGGAAGAAATGGTGAAGCATCCAATAGAAATCAGTACTGATAGTCAATCTGTAATTGATTGGACTAAAAACCCAAGAGTGAATAATCGCAACAAACATATAGGTAGAAAATATCATTTTGTAAAAGATGAAAGAGCGAAAGGAGAAATTGAAACAAAATATGTAAATTTGTCTGAACTGGAAGCAGATATAATGACTAAGAATTTGAGTTATGATGTCATGAAAAAACATATTACAAGTCTCGGAATTACTGAGGATTATTGACATGCGAAAGGAGGGATTTGTAAGTAAAGTCACATGACAATATTTAAATTATTTTTTCATAAGATAAACTCTTGAACAATAGACATTTTTTCCTGACTCCATGTATTTATTTTTTTGGTTCAGACGAAAAACGTGAGATGTTCGACGATAATATTGAGGTTGTTATTATGGTTTGGAGATGTGTATTCGTAGTTGCTGTAATGTGATTGTCTAAATAAATGTTTTGTGTGTTTTTTAAAGAAGTTATGTTTATAGTAAAATAATTATCATTATTTTAACTAAAATGTTAGAAAATAGATAACAATTTTCTCATACGGGCAATTATATTTTTCGTGTTCTAGAATCGGCAAATCACACAATCTCTATATCTGCACAGACAATGTAAAAACAAAAATATTGTATACCCACAAGTATTGTGAAATTAAATATATTAGAAACGCGCACTTTCTCTTTTCTTTCTTTTCCATTTAGCCAGATTGGGCCACAGCAACGCGTGACCGGGTACAGCTAGTTATATATAAAAATAACAGAGTAAGTGTAGAATGGTGAAATGTATTGGTGTACGACACAGAATGAATAGAGTGATATTGAAAGGAGGATTAGATTATCGTATGGAAAGCAGCCGAGAGATGGAACATCGTTTAAGCTAATTGTTTAACGTGAGTGAACTTTATTCTTTTTTATCATCGGCTAAATGAAGCATTGCCCCTAGATACAATCCTGATTTTGAAAATAAAGCTGAATAGTGTCTCAATCGACTGCCTTGTTGTGTATTCTTCATGTTATTTATTCTTTCTTAACCCCTACAGGGGCAAGTAATTGTGTTTCTGTAATATCGAATTTACACCGGAATCTTGCGAAAATTGCATTGCAAAAAAATGGAAGGGTAATTTTATGACCTTTTCTCCCCACCAAAGCTAGAAAAGTAAAATGTTATAAGAAAAATTTCTGGTGCAAATATTGATTAATCTTAGTTGGGATATAATATACCTCCCCTCAAGGGGTTAAACCAATCGGCCAAAACGCTTGTGCATATTATCTGGGAACCCAAGTTAAAACCGATAAACGCCAACTCCTTTTAGTCATATCGTCACATGTATTACACAAGACTGCGCATGGATTCTTAGATACATCTTATATTACATTTAATACATTTTTTTTTTACTGATAACCGATGTTGTCAATGATAGTGTTAAACGATGAAATCTAACACATTTTCATAGTTTTATTTAAAAAAAAAAAAAAAAAAAAAAACTGAAGGCTGATTTTATGAGCAGATTTATCACATATATAACTAGAAAACAGGAATTCTGCATTTTTCAGAACTTAGTGTCGAACCCGGTGAAGAAAAAAAAAATGTATATGTACACAAATAGTGCAAAACATATTTCAATTTTAAGACTTAAAGCACACGCTTTTATTTTGTGTAAAATGACGTCATTCGCATCCGCTTAATAATTCCACATTTACGATCCACTCCTAAACATCTACAGTATGCATAGGACGTCACTATCGCGAAATAATACACAAATGCACCAAAAAGATGCCGTTATTAAAGAAACTTAACAAAATAACGGCTATCTAATGATTCATGGGTCTTCACTTGTTTGTAACATTAATATAGATATTTAAAATTAATATAGTTTATAACAACTCCAATTTTTTAACAGAAATCATTCGCTTATATCTATTTTGAAAATAGCACGTATTTTAATTACATTTTCTTTCAGTTGTTATGAAAAAATGGCAACGAAAATATATAATTACTATTTTACAACTATTTTTCCTTTACTTTCTACAGATATGGAGCTCTCCCGTTACCAATATTAAGCAAATATCTCTAAAAACTACAATAATAATAATAATAATAATAATAATATTTCAAAAATAAATTGAGATGCAGTTTTCAAACAAACTGTATTTAAAAGTACTTTTTTTTTTCCCAATGCGACGGTATAAAAAATGAAAATGTGCGATGCTTAGAAGTTTAAAAAATTGCTATAGAGTATTTAATCGTAATGCTTTGTTCTACGGCTGGCTTCTGTAAGGTAACGTTTTTTTTTGGAGACGGCACAAAATAAGCTGGGAGAAAGAAATAGCATACCGTACCGGGGGCTGAAAAACTGAAGGCTTCATTGCATCTACCGATTCGCCAAATTTTCTTGTAGTAAACCTAAGATAACACCTTCGCGCCAACGCCCCGCGAGAATTCAAAACGACATTTCTTGGTCAGTTTGCCTTGAGACTTAACACCGATTGAGACAGATTTTTTAATATAATCTGTTCACGTTCTGTTGTTATGATATATTTTCTGTATTGCAAATAGATAGGCGATGAATACGTAGAATGGAAAAATCTTCAGTGATACAGCACTCTGTAAAATAATAAATTTTACGTATCGAAAGTTCCACTTTCATTCGAAATCTAACATAACAACTAACAGATTCATCTAACGTATTCTACGATGTTTGACATTCAAGGGGTTTCTCCCTCCGAGAGAAGCTCCATCCACGAAAAGAGGGGAGAGGGGTGCGCACTGCTTTCGTGCGGACAGGGGACAGCGGTGAGCACAGCGTTACTCCTCATTTTGATAATTAAGCAAAAGCGCGGCAAGTAAACCCCGCGTTATCTTTCGCCCCTTTATGCGGCTTCTACCGCTTAGCTGTTTGCACTGTTTTGCTAATGGTCGGGGATTTACATTGTGTCTATGAAAGTTTCCCTTCTTCACGCTTCAATTTCTTTGTCATGACCACGGCAACTCCAGGTTTGATATGTAGGATCTCTAGCATCTTCTAACAGAAGTTTGTATCCGTTTACTTCGTATATACGGCTATGCTACAGCACGGAGACATGCGTTATACAATATACATCAAGTTTCGCTTTAAAAAAAAATAATAATAAAATAAAGTAAAATAAAATAAAGGTTACTAACTTTATACACTAGCGTCTCGCTGTAGCTCCGCTCCCTATGGTGATTTTTCTCCTACCTCTTGGCTGAGGAATTGGCGCTAGTTATTTTTGAGGTTGCAGTATTTCAGACGAAGCACAAGCGCTCGCTCGCGCTGTCGTTGAAAAGTCTGTTTAGGTTAGATGTTTTTTTGAGCGAAGATGACGATGGCGGATAATACAGCGATAATTTCATACTCACAAATTTTCACTACTACAATTCTACACATTCTACTATTTCTATACTACAATTCTACTCTCATTATTTATTTATAAATCAGTTGATCGTGTTAAAAATAGTTAAAATGTTATAATTTAATCTTCCGTAATTGGGTAATCTTTTTAAAACAGGGCAAATTAGCATGTTTTTAGATAAACAGCAAAAACAATTGCATGCGGCATGATTTTTGTAGGTTGGAAGATAGGATTTTAATTTCTTGTGCATTATTAAACACTAGAAAAATTCTTTCCTAAAATTTTCTCAAAATATTATGTGAACCGTGGTACCTACAAATAAAAATTCAATAAAATCGCATATTTCTTCTATTAAGGTACAGTAAACACTTCTCAAAAATGATACCATTTTCAGGCATGAAAGTGTTCCTCCTAAATGTGGAATTCCACCTTTTTAAAAACAATTTTGGTCATTTTCTCGATTGATGCAAAAATGCAAAGAAAATATTGGAAGCATATAAGGTGGGGGAGGGGGTGGGGGAATCTTGAAAATTTAATAATCAGGCATTTTGTCTAACTAAAATCCTTGGAGTTTTTTTTTTTTTTTTTTCTGAATTGCTGTGCCAAAAGATCCATCAAATCACAGGGAAGCTTATATTATAATCATATCGAAGTTGTGTAAATAAATTTGATTAAAGTATCTCTCCAGAGTGAAAGTTTTTTAGACTTTAAGTTTAAATTTGTTTTTAATGCTTTCTAAGCTATGAAAAGAAAATAGCAACATAAAATTATATTTCATTTTATCCCATAAATAACTGTTAAAATGTGTCTACATTTTAAAAGTTTGGTGCCATCATATGGATCGAAAAGATTTTCCTCCTTTTTTCATATTTCCCACTTTCATGCCTGCATTTTAGGCTCTTGGATATCAACCCTCCCTCCCCCTCAAAAATGCAATTTTATTCTTTAGATTGACATTGATACCTGAATTTTGCAGGCAGGTACATTTTGAATAGTAATCCTGTTTAAGTGTTACTTTATTGAAAACTTTAAGAGAAGATAATCTAAAGCCCCCCCCCCCCTCCCCTTGATTAAAAAAAAAAGTTTTGGTGGTATGACTTCGAATAATCAAAGGTATTTTAAATTTTGTATGCGGGTAAATCCTTAATAGTATATATATGCTAAGAAAATTTGAAGGGTCATAAACAAAGGTGTTACTTTTTTTTTATCAGGGGAGGGGAGGGGGAAAACATTCTTTGGACCCCACTCATTAAAATTTCAATTGGGGTATTTTTGCATCACTATTAAGGTTATATGTTCATTCAAAATTTTAGTGTCGATGACTGTTTTAATTCTTAAACAAAGGTATATATATATATTTTTTTAGAATATTTCAAATTTAAGTATGATTCTATTCAGAATGTGCCTGCCTACAAAATGCAAGTATTTATGACAATTAGAAGACACATTATCAAAAATGTAATTTGTCGTGAGGGAAGGGGGAAGGGGGGCGAAACCCTTTGGGATCCACAAGTTGAAATTTCCGAAATCGGAATATATAATAAGCATAATTACTATTCAGGTTCTATCTGTGTTCAAAATTTCTAGTAAATTGTTTTTGATATAACATTTATGCTTCGCGAAACTAGCAACACTTCGCCAAACTAGCAATACTTCGCCAAATCTAGCTTCGATTGGACTTAGTTGAATCCAGTCTCTACGATCTCCATAGGTAGCGGAGCTACACCGAGACGCTAGTACTTTATACCAGAGGCCCGCTATAAGATAATAGCAGCCTGGCCTTTTTTGTATTAGTTATCGTTAGTAGCAAGTGAATATGGTTTATTGCACTAAACTATTTTCGTTAATGGTGTGAGATTTTCATTTATTTTAAAATTGTTTGGATCAGGAGTGTGTCTGGTTTAACCCTCTGTCTACCAGAAGGGTCCAATGGACCCGACATGTACATTCAAAATATTTATTCAAACCAGAAATTTCTTCAAAACAAACTAAATGTATAAATCAGACAATAATAAGTTAAATAAACAAATTAAATAGTTTTAAGTAAAAATTCTGGTGTAGAATGTTTTTATAAAACTTGAGTAAAATTTCCGGTAGTTCTAGGGTTAATAGATGAATGTGGAAGATACTTTTTAATATGAAGAGGCTTTAATGCGAGAAATAATTTTCTTAGCACTGAAGAGTTTTTAAAATTTTTCGTATTTTATAAAGACATTTCAAAATCTGTTAACTACTGGGATGAGGAATGAAACTTTCTCGTTTACTTTCCTGGCTAGTTTCTTTTTTCAATATTTGATTATTTTTCCTTCATGGTAATTTTAAAAAGGATGTCCTAAAAGCGAAAATAAGCATTTTACGCTTTTATCAAATGTAATCAAAATTTAAATAATCAGCAACAAAATCCGAAAAAGCACATTCATGATTAATTTATATTTTGCATTTATCTTTGACTTCAAAAAGAGTTTTTTCGTTAAGTCTGCGCTTTTCTCAAACAAGAGATCTGTATAGATTATCTTCTTTCTTGGCAGAATTCCGTGCTAAATGACGATTTGTTAATTTTTATTTTATTTATTTATTTATTTATTTATTTTACTTTTTTTTTTTTTTTCTTTTTTTTTTAAGGGGCATTAAAAGTAAGTTCTAGATTTTCCTTCTTTCGTATTTTTTTTAGATTTGTTTCATAAATATGAGGTTATCCGAAAAATGTGTATCATTAAAAAGTATGTCTCTCAATATTTATTCTGACATCACTGATCTAGACACATGCTGAATGGTTCTTGTTCAGAGAATGAACAAAGCCACACCATTGGTATTTGGTATTTAGTACAAAAGTTCTTTCTATTAGACGTCCGCGATATATATTGTAACGACAGCTAATGACAATGATTTTGCTAGCTTTTTTTTAATATAGATTTTTTTTCAAATTAATAATTGACCTATTTCTACAATAAAGAAATTACGAGAATATGAGAATCAATACAAAAACCCTTAACGGGTTAAAAGTTTGTGACGCAGCACTTTATCTTATGCTCTAAGAATTTTAAATATGGAACTTAAAAATAATGATATCAAATTTTGAGTGACGCTATGCTATTAATTATAATCTCTCTATATATTATTTATTTCATCTTTTAATTTTTTTATAATCGCATGTGTAAAAATTATGTTCAATTTAAAAAAACGTATAAAAGTTTATTCATTGATGCTTTAACATTTACACCTCTCATAAATTCAAAGTATGAGTTTTAAAAGATATGATATCAAAATTTTAGTGACGCTTTGATGTGGCTTTGAACGATTTGTTTTAAAATTAAATTTAAATTATTTTTGTTTTGGCTAAGATATATTCACACATCTAAATAATAGTTTTAATTTTCCAATATACTTTAAATATGTCACTTTCACTGAATTTATATGATGCATTTAAATGCATTTATTTGAATAAATTGATTTATCCTTTGTCCAATGCTATTAAAAAATTAAAATAAGATTTACGTAAATAATTTTTTTGCCTCATAGTATCCATTTGAATACATTTCACTTAGTTTGGATACAATGACGCAAAAAAATTATTTACGTAAATCTTATTTTAAATTTTTAATAGCATTGGACAAAGGATAAATCAATTTTTTCAAATAAATGCATTTAAATGCATCATATAAATTCAGTGAAAGTGACATATTTAAAGTATATTGGAAAATTAAAACTATTATTTAGATGTGTGAATATATCTTAGCCAAAACAAAAATAATTTAAATTTAATTTTAAAACAAATCGTTCAAAGCCACATCAAAGCGTCACTAAAATTTTGATATCATATCTTTTAAAACTCATACTTTGAATTTATGAGAGGTGTAAATGTTAAAGCATCAATGAATAAACTTTTAAACGTTTTTTTAAATTGAACATAATTTTTACACATGCGATTATAAAAAAATTAAAAGATGAAATAAATAATATATAGAGAGATTATAATTAATAGCATAGCGTCACTCAAAATTTGATATCATTATTTTTAAGTTCCATATTTAAAATTCTTAGAGCATAAGATAAAGTGCTGCGTCACAAACTTTTAACCCGTTAAGGGTTTTTGTATTGATATCATTACTTTTTTGAGGTTATTAAAAAAATAAATAAAACAATAAACACACACAAAAAAAATTAAAGACCAATACAAAGAATTCATAGTAAGGATTTCCATTCACCTTCAATCTCTCCCCCCTCCCTCCCCGCAAAAAAGGATGACCATGCTTCAATTTTAAAGAGCACCGTGCAATGAGATTTTTATAAGAACGCTTTGGTAAGATATGGAAGTAATGTACAACATGCATGTTTAGAGGGTATTTCTGTTGGTTTGTTTCAGAGATATAAAAAGCTATGTTACATTTTACTATATAAAAAATTTACTTTGTTAAGAAAAATAGCAAGAAATATTACTCTTTAAACCTTTATATATATATATATATATATATATATATATATATATATAACAATCATCGCTCACTTGTAAAAGTAATTACATACATTTATATTAAATCCAAAATTACAAATTTCTGCTTCTCCCTTTTCTCATTCCTAGTGCAAAAAAATTAAACATTCTTAATTTTATATAAAATAATCTTTCACCATCCCTATTTAAAATTCTTTATTAACAATAATAATAAATCATATAAAATAATCCCCTGAGCTCCGAAGATTCCACTTCTGCTTTTGGACCCACCTCTCCAGCTTACCTAAATAATAAAATCTTTCAAAAATTAGTTTGAAAAAAAAAATCTGCAACATTTGTTGCTCACTAACATAAATAAATAAATAAGCACTAACTTCCCTAATGTCCCCAGACACGTGTCTGGCACAGATTTTGGGCCACGATCCTTCAGCCAGACATTCGATTTTGTATTCAGGCATTACAAAAGAAGTGTTGCACAAATTTTCAGGGTGCCTCAAATACCTACTCAAAAATGTTGAACAGCTCTCCTACTATCAACAAATTACCGTAGAAGAAAGTTACTGGTACCGAACGATTGGAAATAAAGTCTACTTTTAAATGATGTATATAAAATTTGCTTAAGGGGTCATCTACATATTAAAACGAACCATAACTTTGTTTTTTTCAATAGCAGTACACAATTCTTACAGCATAAATGAATTCTACACCATCTAATTAGCCTAAAAACAAATTTTTATGCAATTCGTACTATAAGTTTCCGAGAAATTAAACCATCATTTTGCCGTTTTTTAAGCACAATTTGAAAACTATTTGGAAAAAAAATGTGAAATTTTGAATTTCCATAAAGCAGGACTTAATAAATCTAAATCCATCAAAAAAATTGTAGGTTGCAATTCATAATTTTTTCGAATATTAATTTCATAATTCATATCATAAAATTATAAAAATTGCAAATTCAACGTATTTATGTTTAAGTATATTAGTATTACTGCTACACAAAAAATTAGCACATTAGGAGCATAATTTCAGGAGATATGAATAAAAATATGAAAATGTAATTCAACATTAGAAGCACTATATTTTGAATGTTTATAATTCAAAAACTTATTATTCAAATGACTTGAAATTTGGTGCCTAGGCATAGTTTGAACCGAAGATTTGAAATATCTCGTTAAAATTGGGTATTGCCATTGAAAAAAATGAAGTTTGGATTTGTTTTAATATGTAGATGGCCCCCTAAGCAAATTTTATATACATCATTTAAAAATAGACTTTATTTCCAATCGTTCGGTACCAATAACTTTCGTCTACGATAATAATTTATTAAGGAGTTAGTAGAGGGTGTTTACTTTTTTCTTTTCCGCGACTGTACATTTCACCTTTTCTCCCTCCCCCTACTCCCCAGCATTAAAATAATTTAAATCTTTATTTTTATACAGAAAATTCTTCTATATAAATTATCCTCCTATTCCTCAAAATTACCACTTTCCCACTCCAGCCTAGAGATTTCAATCTTTAAAGCTTTTGAGAAAAACGGATCTGCAAAGTCTGTTGCTTAATAATAAAAAATATACGTATAACCATGTACACTTTAAATTATTTTTCACACAATCAATTGATGTCATGATAATAGTTGTTCTGAGCGAATAATGTGTTGGCTGGGCTGTCGTACAGATAGCTCAATTGGAAGAGTACTGGCAATTAAAGCCAAGGGTTATTAAAGTTCACTGTAATTCAAAATATTTAACCCCTTCGCGACAAGAGCCCTTTGGTTAATTTTTAACCTTTTACTACAGGTTTTTAAAAGCAGAAAATTTTCTGTAATTGAATCACAGAAATGCTCCGATTAAAGAAGGTGAACTTTACAATTAAAAATAAGTGGTGAGAATAATGAAGGATTCTGAACACCTTAAGTGGCTAAGTATACCGGTCGCTCATCCCCAAGGGCTTAAAGATGCTTTTTTGCTATTATAACCTTTAGGATTTACAATATAAAAAAATCTTAATCACTTCTGAGGTAAATAAAGACAGTGGAAAAAAATCAAGATGGCAATGTTTGGATTGGTAAATTCTAAGCTGAGCAATTTGAGCTACAAAATGAAAAAATTATAAAGTTGTAATAATGCCCTCTTCAGAGCAGTCACAGATACTAAATCTTTAAGGTTTTTGATGAGTGAACTTGAACTACAGATGAATATAGTAGAAGATCTTTATAAAGCACACCTTGGGATGAGAAGTTGTGTGTATTATTGAATTTTGCATTATTTAGATCATATTTCATACATCATTAAATTTACCTCGTATACATGCTTTGAATTACATTCCTTGGAACCAGAAATTGTGCAAATTATAAAATTTTACATAATTGGTACAGATCACACACTATTAAATTACCTTAAAGCATGATCCAGATATGCCTGGGCAAAATACAGTCGGACCTCGTTTTCCCGACACCTGGTTTTCACGTCACTCCGTTTATCACGTCAGTTTTTCAAAGTCCGGATTTTCTGTGTATGATTTTAATGCAAATAAACTCCGGATTTTACGTCGTTGAATAATTTTCAACTCCGGATATCCCGACGGATTTTCTTGTGGCCACACGGCGTTTTTCATCCGACTAAAACGGAAGCATTGCATTGCATTGAAACGTTCAGTAGTTATCTAACATACATTTCTGAAACAACGAATATTAATTACAATTCATTGCATAATATCGAAAATATAATTGTAGGATCTAGCTAAAGCAAACCTTAATTCATCGATATTTCATGTAACAATAAAAAAATCAGTCATCATAAATCTGATTTTTATCCTTTTCAATTTTCTTTTTTGTGTTTATTTTCTTTAACAGTAATGTTGTATTGCTTAAAACTGCAAGAACAGTTATGAATTTAAAATTGTCTTAAATTAATTAAAAATACAGCTTTTTATAAACCTATTTTTCTCTAACTCCGGTTATCGCGACACACCGCTTATGACGATACTTTTTTCTGGACATTACAGTGTCGGGATAACGAGGTTCGACTGTAATTATAAACAGTGGTGGCTCGTTACTGACAGTTTTGGGGACACTAAATGCATTGTTGGCAAATTTATTCCTTTTTCACTATTTTTAATAATAATGAAATCTTTGCCTTATTTTTGGCAGAACTTTCTTCCAGAGCACACCACCCATAAGCCATAAGCATAACACCCATAAGCATAACACCCATTTACAAAAAAATTTAATATAATAACATTGTTTTCATTACTCCAAAATAATGTGTTAAAGACGATAATGCATCAAATTTAGTGTTCCAAGAAATAGCAATATTTGTGAAATACCTAAGCTTCTTAACTGCAAAATTCATTGTTTACATATGAGAAATACATTACATTTTCTGCATTAAAATGTTTAAGTGGCAGACTTTTGTGATTGAACAAGAACTGCTTGCAGAGTGCTTTTAATGATTTTAGAATATAAAATTATGGCTCTTAAACTGCTATTAATCCAATACAGTAATAGGGATAAAAAAAATCATTAAATAGTTCATTTTAAAAAATTATTGGTATTTTGATCAGATATACCGATTATTACTACCTATGTTATATGTAACATATTTATTAGAAAAGTTACAACTATTTTGATGAAGTTTTGGATCCCCCCCCCCCCCTCCCTGACATACTGTCAAATTTCGCGAGGGTTTTTTTTTCTTGTGATGTTCCTTCCCCGACCGAGAATGGAGCGGGTTTTTTTAGAATCAACTGATTAATTTTGTTTTTCTTTTATTGCTACTTTTTTATGTTAGTGTGGTGATCTTTCAAATGCTATTGCACAACGAGGCGATAAACGTGCTACTCTGTAAGTGATACGGCAACCCTCCAGTGTACAGGTGGAATTGATAAAAAGAGTTTTTGTAATCGGAATATGCGGAATGTTAAAGAATAGTGGATGGTTTAATGAAAGAAGAATAAAAACTTAATATTTAATTTAAGATGCGAGGCAGATTAATATATTAATTGATATGGTTACTGGGTAATCACTTTATTAGTTTATACAAAGTCTAATTATCATGACAGCTACAATGCAGCTGCTAATGAAATTTTGTGAAACCAATCTTTTCTAAATAGTAACATGTTCTGAATTGTTCTTATTTACAATAATACTTCATTACCACAAATACCATATAAGGGAGCTGGCTACTTTTATATTTTTTAAAAGTAAATTATTTAAAGCTTTCTTTTAAGCACATTAACTTTAAAATTAAATAAAAACAAGTATCTTACTTTTGCAAAAAAGCTGTTTTATCTTATTTATCTATAAACTTTAATTACTAAATAAGGAAAAGTATCATGATGAAAATTTTTACTTTTAGGAGCTCAAAACAACCAGTCAAGATAAAATGGTTCATTTTGAGCTAATCGTGATAATTTAAGTATATAAAGTAGAATTTACTATCAGTCAAAAATATGTCCAAGACTGAAATCTGTCCTGAGACTGAAGGTCTTGCACCCATGGCTGTAATCAGCCTAAAAGAAATGCTGCAGGGTTTTTTTTTTCTTTTGTTACAGAGATAAACGGAAATAAGAATTTTTTTCCCCCTTTAGGTTTAATTTTATAAAAATAAAATACTACGATGCTTTAATTTTTGAAGCTGAAAAGAGTTATATATATAAAAAAAAAAAAATAAACGAAAGATACCCATATTTCGAAAAAGATGTCATTTTAAGTCAATTTTCGTTTATAATGTTATTAGAAACGATTCGCAAATGAATCATTTTATAAACGGGATTGGAAATCTTAATTTTGATTTCTTCATACCTTTTATTTAAATTGTGCGTTCTTTAAAAATGAAAGATCTTGTTTAATTTCTTTAAAAGAAGACTCAAAACACAAAATTAAATTAGTAATCTATCTGTATTGCACTCACATATCACAAGAAATACCTATGCCACACATGAACGTTATTTTGTAAGGACAACAGTTATGAGTATTGTTGAAAATAAAAACAATTCAGAACATTATACTAATTAGAAAGGATCGGTTGCAAAGAATGCTGTCTGGATAATTAGAAATTGTACTCACTTTCTCCCCTTGGAATACCATTTCAAGATCTTTGATATTTCTTATTTCTTCAGTCAACTTCGCGTATCGCGTAGTGATACATGGCGAAGTCTTATGGCGAACGCGATGAATTTTCATTTCGATACGAGAATTTGCGATAAATATCGAATTTCGATACGAGAATTTTTTTTTAAATGTGAAATATTTTCTCCTTAAAAAATGTTTACTTACTATGAATAACAAGGAAATAAAATACATATAATTACAAAATACTGTTCCATTTAAAAAAAATCAGTCTAAGTATTTTAAAGCACATAATAAACTGTTTTTGTAGTTTAAAAAAAGATTTATTGCCAATATTTAGATTTTTAACTGTGACCTTAATCGCGCAAAACCGATGTGCAACGTTCTGTCTGCTAGCCCATAGAATAACACGTAATCCGCGATCCTAAGAAGTCCAATTTTTCATGCGGATTATATAAAAATTAAGAGTTTTCCTAGATACTAGGTTAGTGTTATCCACTTCATCAAAAACAGATTCATTTTATATATTAATGTTTTTAAAAAAATCTAGACTGTTTCGGAGAAAAAAAAAAGACAAACTTACACCATCGAAATTGCTTTCAAAATGGGTTTACAGATCTGAAAATATACTGCACGTAGAATTGTAAAAAATTCAGAATAGGATTAGACTGCAGAAATAAGACTGTTTTAAAAAAATCAGAACAATAGGACCTATATTTGATGAGTTATTAACAGGCGGCTTTTCGCATTTTCTTTGATGTCGAGTTAGCTGTATATATGAGTTCCGCCATCTACGAATTCTACGATACGATACGATACGATTTTAGGCTTAAGGCTGCGTCACTCGGAATACTACCGTCTTCCATGATAATTAAGATGAACATCTAAAAGTTCTACAAGTGGTCATAGAAATGAAGCGAATATTCTAGGTGAGTTAAATTGAAAAAGTTATTTGATAACTTTTAAAATACATCGCTCATTCCAAGGATGGTGTAATACGGGTGATTTCCCCGCCCCCTTACCTGAACCAACTTAAAAACTAAGAGAGTAACACATTTTGTGCAATGGAAAATGTATTTTTAAATGTGTGGTTTATGAAGTGTTGTGACCTGTTCTGGGGAAAAGGTTAGATTCTCTCCTTCTTTTAGTACGAATGTCCTTAGTTACATCCTTAGTTAGTTAGAACTGTTTGTTTTGTTGTCAATTTTACCTAGTGTCATTGTGATGTGATGACAAAAGAAAAAAAAAAAAAAAAAAAAAAAAACGCTATATAAAATTTTTAAGTAATTTAAATAGGGAGTGGCATCTAAAGAATTATATAAGGGTCTCATGCAGTTATTTTCAAATAAAATGCTCTGTCAATAATCAATAAAATTTTAAACAGAAAATCAGCACTCCAAACAGTATTTGTAAAATAGAAAAAAAAATATAGGGGAGGGGGGAATTCGTAATTAGCAAACGAAAATCTATAAATTTTAAAACAGTAGCGTTAACCCTTTTCAGCACGGGCAATTTTTGTTGTAAAATGATGAAATGATTGACTGACACCGGAATTTTAAAACGACTTTTTTAGACATTAAAAGCACGCTATTTTAACTGTTCATTGTAAAAGCAAAATTTCACTAAAATATTCTTAGTGCCTTTCGTAAGTTTGGAATTAAAATTAGGTATCCCGACCCGGGCACACTGTGCCGGAAAAGTTTAAGCAAATATTCATTTTAAAAAATGTATATTCCAAGATGACAGCCAAAAAAAAAAAAAAAAAAGAATCAGAGATTAAACATTTTAAAAAACAACAACAAAAATAAATAAATAAATTCCAAATGAAGAAATTTAAAATCGCCAGAAAAAAAAAAAAAAAAAAAAAACATCCGCCATCTCCGGGAGAATACGGCAGGGTAGCCAATAAGAAGCGTACAGGGCTCGCAGCGTTCCTAAAATTTTCACCATTTCCTACCACTATTTTAAATAAAGAATCTTCGTTATATATTCCTTTAACACCGGCAATAAAAGTTTTAGATAAAGATTATCGTTTTAAAACAGTGGTAGCAAGTTGCGAAAATTTTAGGAACTCTGCGAGCCCAGAGCATACCTCCCTTCGGAACTCCACCCTCCTTCTTGAAACTGTAAAAATCCCGAAAAAAAAAAAATCTGAAACAATGGATTCAAACTTATTTCTTACAAGGTTGAGGGGGGGGGGGGGAAGATAATTAATAATTTTTTTTTTATAATTAAAAACTAGCTTATGGCCGCGGCTCCGCTCATGTAGAGTGTAAGATTTGCAATTCGGAATGCGAATTATACATATAATTTGCACCTTTTCTTGCACAGTTTATATAATTAATAGACAACCCCCATCAAAATCCATTTAGTGGTACTTTTAAAGTTGTATTCTCACACATTCCTTAACTTTTGTTTTGTTTTGTTTTTTCCCTAAGTTTTCCATACATTGTACCTTCATTTTAATATATATTAAACAAAAACATAATTTGATGAACAAATTAAATATATATATATATATATATATTTCCTACATTGTTTAAGTCCGAGAAGGGACAGATATTAAGATATTTCATTCAATTAGTTCTACATTTACTGTTAAATTTTTGTTACAAATTAGTTAAGCCAATTGAAGATTAAAAAATAAAAATAAAATTCGTACAATATGATACTTAAAACACCCTAAAAATTTAGATTCCATTCAAATGAAATCGAGAAATTAAAAAAAAAAAAAAAAAACTAGTTCAATTTAATATTTCACGTTGAAATGTTTCAACTAAAAATAAATAAATTATTATTACGGCTTTTGAAATTTTTGCAAGAATGAAGAAAAAATGTTACATTTTCTATGAAAAATGTCCGTTGACTCTCAATGAAAAAAGCGAAATTTGGAATTATTAAGAAAAATATTTGAATAATGTAAAAAAAAAAATGGCCCACGTTTTTCTCTGGGTTATAATTCACCCATATGCAAAGGCATTTTACCATTCGTTTTGACTCTGACGTCAGGCAAACGTTTTTACACTTTAAATTTATAATATAATATCATTAGAATTAGTAAAGAATTAAAAAATGAGTGGCATCAGGAACAAAAAGGTGGGAAGAAAAAATGAAAAAGTTATAATCTCCATAGGCTTTTCTATGTTAAATTAAGATTGAGAAGTGACACTGGAAATAGATAAGTACTGACCTGTCGCTCTATACTTAAATTTTTGAAACATTAATTTATTTTTTAAAATTGTAAAAAGGTTTCATTTATATTTTAATGTAATACTGTGAATAAAAAATTTCCGCCTATTTACAGTTTACTGAATGAAAATTTTAATTATATTTAGAATATACTGAAACTTTTTCTGTTTCGCCTACTTAGTTTGATAACAATAAAAATCGTTTTTATATTCGTGTTTAACTTTACTTAAAAGTAAGAAAAGAAAAAAATCATGATAAACTGTCTTAATTATTTTAAAAGATAGAATAAAACTTCTCGTTTCAGAATCAATAAGACGCATTACTAATTTTAAGGATTAACTGCTACTTTTTGCCATTTTCAAGGTTAATATCTGGAGCGTCGTTTAATTTTAAGGTAGCTGTAAAATTTTGCGCTACAATCGGCCTTCGTTGTTTATTTTTTAAGTACTTTTGTTGATAAGTTAAATAAATAAATAAACCTATGTTTTTCTATAATGCTGCAATAATTAGAAGTTCGTTTACATGAACAGTTTAGAATTTAAAAGAATCTTAATAATAAGGAATAAAAATTCTATTTACTATAATTTAAGCAATCTTTAATTTTTACGTGTTTCTATTAATATTCATTGACGAATAAATGTGATGACGAATATTTTCAATTTTTTTAAATAGAAGAACAAAGTTTGAAAGTAATTAAATACTTTTTTTAGAATAATAGTTTCATGCCGGAAAAACTCTTATGATATTTTGAAAAGAGACATTTGTGCAAATATCTCCGTACTGTTCATTTTTCAGTTGGTGTTCTGCTTCTGAGTTGTTCAGACGTGTGTTCACGCTCGATCTTTATGATTTTTTACGGAATGCGGTGCGGAGGAGGAGTACCGTTCTTGTTAGAATAGACTCATTCGTAGTACTGTCGTCCGACATATGGTGTGTGGTGGTGATTTTAGTTTCGTTTTAAAATGGCGTCTGTGGAAAATACCCAGACAATAAGTGATGTTATACAAAGTATAGTGGACAATACTGCAGATCCGAACTTTGCTAAAGAGTTTCACGATCTTAGTTCTCAGTATGAAGAGAAAGTCAGCCAATGTATGCATGAATTCTTCGCCTATCTTGATGACTACATCCATTCAACTAGAAGTAGGATGGATTATGGAACATCTTCCGCTGATCATCAAGAGGTGAGTGTTGTCTGCCAAGAGGCTTTTTCTTTAATTAGGGAGCCTATCTCTTACAATAATTTACTTAATTCAACTTATTTTGGTATTTTTTGTTTTTCTAAGTATAGATGTTCGGCAAACAAAATTTTGTCAGGATTTGGTCTTAACGACTTTACGCTACCTAAAAAAGGTACGAAACGTGTATTAGACGAGGAAAACTCACAACTCCCCTTACAAAACAAATATTCTAACCTAGCTAAGGATACCCTAATGGATGAAAATGAACCGGTGACCACTGACGTTGCCGATAACGCGTCGGGAAGTTCCAAAAGTAGGATAAACCCATTCTATATAGAATTGGAAGGTAATTGGACTATTTTGGCTAAAGAAATAGCTGATATAAATGATGAAAAACCTAACATTGCGCTTAAGGGCGAGCGCCTGATGGTGCTTTGTAAGAATGACAGTGACTTCCGTAAAACCCAAAGTTTTCTCGATCAACATGCCAAAAAATATACTACCCTGCACCCAAAGGACCAGCGTCCTAAGAAAATTTGTATAAGAGGGCTGCCATGTTATACTGAAAATAGTGTTATAGTAGATAGTCTTAAAGAGTACGGGTATACGGTTACTAGGGCTGCAATGCTCAAGAACAGAAAAACGGGCAATCCAATGCCATTATACATGGTTAATGTACTCCCAACTAAAAACTTTGAGGAAATATATAAGATTAAGGAAATCTCGTATATATCAGTAACTATTGAGGCCTTTAGGAGCCATAATCAGGTAAAACAATGCTATCGCTGTCAGGGCTACGGTCACGCCAGTGAGGTATGCGGCTTTACTGAAAAATGTTGCAAGTGCGGCGAACAACATCTTACCCCCAACTGTACTCATAAAGGACGCATTACGCCTAAGTGTGCGAACTGCGGGCAGGCACATCCAGCCACTTACCGTGGTTGCATCAAAAACCCTTACAGACGGGAAAATAACAACCAGAACAGTAAAAATAAAGGCAACCCAGCTAGATATACTAGCAGTAAGGTTTCTCAGCAGGCCCAACAACTGGCAGAAGTCCTCAAAGACTTCAACTATACTAAAAATAAACCGCAGGAAAAAACTAACTCGGACTCAAATAACTCTGCTTCAAATAATGCTGAATCCCCAGTTGAGGTTGCTTCCTCTTCACAATCCCCTGAAAATACTAACTCTGCTAATTCTGATAAAACTAATAATGCTCCATCCCAGTCATCCAAAATTCCCCCCAGTTACAGTAATGATATACAGGAAATTTTTAGTACTTTCCAAGACATAAAAGAGATTTTACAAATATCTAAATTCATTAAATGTATAAAAAATATTTCTATTCAAGCAAAAAAATATAACAACCCCATGGAAAAAATTATTGTTTTTATCCAAGAGTTCGACAAATTAGCTAATGATTTCTCCTCCCCCAACCATGCCTAATCTTCATCTTAATTCTCTTATTGTGTTATCCTGGAACTGTTCTACTTTAAATAACAGAATTGACGAGCTTCGTTTTTTTGTCTCTAACCATCCTAATATTGATATAATTCTTCTTCAAGAAGTGCATAAACCAAATAAAAGTATCAAAATTTCTGGTTATAAGCTCTACCATACCCCCCGTCCTGGATCCGTTCAGGGTGGAACTGCCATATACATCAAACACCACATACCACACTATCCTACTCAACACACTACATACACAGGTCTTGACTACACGGGAATTGTTGTACAATTGCCACGAGTTAATATTAATTTTGTTTCTTTATATGCTAGACACTCACCTTTATTCCCTGTCAATGATCTTACACAGCTTCTTTCACAAAATACGCACTGTTTCATCGCGGGTGATTATAATGCGCACAACCGGCGATGGAACTGTCACTCAACCACCCGTCGCGGCAGTGCACTACACAACCTAATTACTCACCTAGGACTTAGTTTACATGCACCCAGCACCCCTACACGTATTGGGCTTGGTAGAGGTCGGCCCTCCATAATTGACTTTGCAATTTCCAAAAACTTGGTTTTTCCTATTAGTTCTACAGTTATAAATGACTTAAGTTCAGATCATCTTCCTGTTGTGTTCAAAATTGATTGTGTTGATCCTCCCTCTCCCCCCCCCCCTCTGTGGCTGTGGACTGGAGTAAATTTAAAACTATTCTTTCAAATTCTGACCTAACTTTCCCTAATATTACTAACACTGATGATATTGACAAAGCTGTTGATAATTTTCAAAATATTATTATTAATGCTCAAAAACAAGCTACTTACCAATATACTAAAAATAATAACTCTTTTACAATGCCTAACTACATTCATAATGTTTGTAAGCAACGTAATGACATCCGACGGCTGTTTCAAAATACTAGAGATCCTACTTTAAAGCCAATGATTAATTGGCTTAACAATAAAATTAAAAATCTTATTTCTAAGGAAAAACAAAAAAGCTGGAGCAATTTTCTTAACTCCCTCTCTCCACAAGACAACTCTCTTTGGAAAATAAAGAAAAAACTCAATAATAATTACTCTACAATTCCCCCCTTAACTGCTTTTAATACCACAGCATATACGGACAGGGACAAAGCGGAAATCCTTGCTAAGTCCTATGCTGAGCAGTTTTCCCCTAACCCTTATCTTGCCAACCCTAATCATTATTTTGAAGTAAATGAAACTGTTCAAAATTTTTTAGCTACCCCTCCCACGGACCCACTTCCGGAAATTCAACCAATTGTTATTTCTAATATTATCAAAAATCTTAAAAACAGAAAGGCCCCTGGATACGATAACATAACTAACTATGCTCTTAAAAATCTTCCATGCAACTGTATTATTTATCTTACTAAACTAACCAATGCTATTCTTCAGTTCTACTACTTCCCTAACGCATGGAAGACTTCTATTATCGCACCTATTCCCAAACCTCAGTGTAATCTACAGGATCCGACTAATTACCGTCCCATTTCTCTTTTACCCTCTGTGGAATATTTTGCAACCTTCTCTCGCGGGCCTCTTTTAGACAGGCGGGCGCCGCGAAGGATCACGTGACGTTTGAGAGAATTGATATTAAAAAACATTTTTTCTTTCTTGTTCCTTTTTTTTTTTAGTTGGTTTTGTGAATGTGAATCTTGAACGCAGCAGATAAATAAGCTGCGTATAGGTTTTTTATCGTGGTCTTCTATTAGAAGAAATAGTTTCTGAAGTATTAATTGTTTTAAAAGCATTTCTCTTGTTTATAGTTCAGTTTAAAATGTGAATCTCGAAAGTAGCATGCTGGCTGTGTATTTCTTGTTCTTCCGAAAAGGGAGAAATAAATATTCTTGAACATATAAAAGAAATTATCTGGAATTCCTAGTGAGGAATAACAAATATTATTCATATGTTTTCGTTGTATATACTGTATATATTTAAAAGTGTAAATACAGAATTTTCAAGTTTTTTAATCATCTTGTGCTATTTTATACTAAACAACACCAGCGCCATTTTCTGTTGTGAAATATGTTTTATTATTTTAATGTGATTTTACATGAATCGTGAAGTCTATAATTAAGCTCTCCCAACCTTGGATTTAAATTGTGATAACGTGAAATTTCGTGCAAGATAAGAAGATTATTCTTCAGGTTTTGGTGCCGAAAAGACCCGGAAAAAAGGTAAGAAATACCTTTATTATTCTGCATGACTGTTGATTTCTTGAAAATATACATTTTTCATGATCATTTATTTTGAACATTGAATTTAAATTTAAACATGGATAAGCCTGATAAGCTTAAAAGTAAAAGAGCTACTGTTCGTGCAGCCATTACGAAATTAATCACAAAATGTGATACATTATTATCTGTTGATATTGATAAGACTGATTGCGATTCTTTAATGGAATCGTTAGAGCTCGTAAATGAAAAGGAAGCTCAACTAAAGGAGTTAGATTCCGAAATAGATGAGCCAATTCAGGAAAAAACTGAATATGAAAAAGAACTAAAATCGGTAGAAGAATATTCTGAAAAAATATCCAGTTTGAAATTTAAAATTAAGATGAGGCTTAAAAAATGTAAAATCGAAACTGAACCAAAAGTTTTACTAGAATCAAGTAACGGTTCAAAAATCGGTAGTAAGCCAGTTTCGGCAGTGAAGCTTCCTAAACTTAACATAGAAAAATTTTCTGGTGATGCAAGCCAGTTCTTAGAATTTTTTAATTTATTTACTAGTGCGATAGATTCAAACGAATCGTTATCAAAAATTGAAAAATTCCAATATCTCAAATCCTTGTTGTCTGGTCCTGCATATAATATTGTATCTGGTTTTGAACTGACAGATCAAAATTATTCTACTTGTTTAAAATTGTTAGAAGAGAGGTATGGTAAGCGGGAAAATATCATAAACTGTTACATGAATAAAATTCTAAATCTTGAACCAGTGAAATCCTCTAACAATGTTACTTCTTTAAGGAAGCTGTACGATAATATTGAAACTAGTATGAGAAATCTTGATGCGTTAGGAGTAACATCAGGCTCTTACGGCCATTTATTACTACCAATACTAATAAGATTATTACCCGAAAATTTGATACTAGATTTTCATCGAAAACGTGACCCCGATAAGGACTGTGAAGTCACCGATTTAATAAATTTTATTAAAACGGAATTAAGATGTCGTGAAGCTACTAATTTAGTAAACAATTCCCAAACCAAGACTTATGAAAATTCTAAAACTAAATATGAAAATCCTTCAAGTAAATATCAAAATTTTCCGCAAAAGAAAAATATACATTCAGCTGCTTCTTTAAATACATCTACAAAACAGTTTTGCATATTTTGTAAGTCTTCTGATCATGTAGGACTAAATTGTTCGAAATTCACTGATGAACAGAAACGATATAAATTAAAGAAAGAAGGTCGCTGTTACAAATGCTTTTTTAAGTCGCATTTATCAAGTAACTGTAGAACAAAAATTAACCCTTGTTCTAAATGTGGTAGCACTACCCATAGTACTTTGTTTTGTTTTAAAGAAACAGTAAAAGAAAATCCTGAAAAGGAAATGAAAGGTGCATTTGTATCTATGATGTCGGAACAAAAATATAAACAAAATAAAGCAACATTATTGCAGACTTGTACAGTTTCCGTGTCTGCTGGTAAGGAATGCTTGTTGGCTCGCGTTTTATGTGATAGTGGTTCAGAAAAATGCTTCGTGAAGAGATCGCTAGTACAAAAATTAAAATTGAAGCCATTGCGAAGAGAAAATTTATTAGTTTATCCTTTTGGGCGGAGACGCCCTTATGAATCTTGTTATGAAGTAGTTGCTCTAGAATTATCCAGTGTTGTGCAACCTATTAATTCGATAAATATCGAAGCTCTTGTGGTTGATAATATAACTGGAGCTTCTGTGAAAACTCTAGAACCAGAACTTCTAGAGATAATGAGAACAAGAGGCTTTAAGCCTGCTGATACAGGTCTTGAACAGGAAATAAATATTTTGCTAGGGTCTGACTTTTTGTGGAAAATATTAAAGGGAATCGAGGGAAAATTGACAAAAGAATTATACGTTGCAGAAACTATTTTCGGTCATACGGTGCAAGGGCAAATAGAGTCTAATAAAAAAGAAGTAGCTTGTTTGCGTGTTTCAGTTGAAAATATAAATACCCAACTGAAAGCATTTTGGGATCTTGAATCAATTGGCATTGCTGAAAGCAATGAAAAGAACATTACCGATCATGAGGTAATAAAAAAATTTAAAGAAAATCTAAATTTCGTAAATGGGCGTTATGAAGCAAAATTATTGTGGAAAGATTCTCGCGAATTACTTAGAAATAATCTTGAAGTAGCAAAGAAGCGGTTTTCTAGTTTAGAAAATAAATTCTTGAAAAACGATTCTCTATTTAAAGAATATAACTCCATTTTGCTAGAGCAGTTTAATGAGGGTGTAATAGAATTATGCACCGAGAAACATTCTAATAATTCCTATTACATGCCACACAGACCTGTTATCCGTGACGACAAAACTACAACAAAAATGCACATAGTCTATGATGCTTCTTCCAAATATGGTGATTCTCTATCATTAAACGAATGTTTGAATCACGGCCCTAACTTAAATCCTAATGTTTTAGACATAATTTTGAAATTCCGTTTACATAAAATTGCCTTTTCGGCTGATATTGAAAAAGCTTTTCTGCAAATATCTGTAGCCGAGGAAGATCGCGATTATCTTAGATTCTTATATTTTGAAGATTTTGATAAGAATAAAATCATAGTACCCTATAGAATGACCAGAGCTACTTTTGGTGTCACCTGCAGTCCCTTTATCCTTGCTTGTACTATTAAGCACCATATTAATAAATATAAAAGCTCTCATAATAAAACATTTGAAATCCTAAATTCTTCTTTTTATGTTGATGATTTGTTTTCAGGATAAAACGATGTTCTAAAAGCCTTTAATTTAACTAAAGAAGCTGTTGATATTTTGAAAGAAGGGGGAATGAAGTTAAGAAAATTTGAAAGCAATTCTCAGGAACTTAGGAAAAAATGGGTTGACGAAAACATTCCTGTTTCTAGTCCCGAACCTCCAAATACTTCCTTGAAAATTTTAGGATTGATCTGGAACAATACAGAAGATAAATTAGGACTAGAATTACGACCATTGTTAGAAAATTTAAGCAATGATTCTTGTACAAAACGGAACGTTTTGAAAATTGCAGCTACGTTGTTTGATCCAGCCGGATTTATTGCCCCTTTTGTTATTCGCATCAAATGCCTCTTACAATATTTATTGTTAATGAGAATATCATGGGATGAAATTTTTTCTGGTGAACTAGAAAATAATTGGCAAAATTGGCTTTCGGAAATCCCTGATCTCGCTCACTTGAAAATTCCCTGGCAGTATTTTAGCAACCTGATCATGGAAAAGGAGAATCTCCAGTTGCATATTTTTCCTGGTGCTAACCCTAATGTGTATGTTCCTGAATTTCTTTCCTTGCCTGAAAATCAGTGGCCTAGTGTTAAAATTGCTGCATCTCGATTACCTGATGTTTCTGAAGAGAAGTATAAAAAAGCAGCCACCATCTCTTGTGTTGTTCAAACAAATAAATCTGATGAAATTCCCATTTTTAATCTTGAAAAGTATAGCTCCCTAAAGAAATTGTATCGAGTAACTGCATGGATATTTAGATTTATTTCTAATGTAAAATTAAAGGTAGAAAAAAGAAAATTTTCAGAATTATCAGCTGAGGAAATGTTACATGCTGAAAATTTTTGGTTAAAGCTGGTGCAGGAAAAAAGTTTCCCTGAAGTTACAAAATACTTGAAATGTAACAAAAGTATCCCTAGTGAATCGAATCTTCTACAGTTAAATCCTATGTTGTCAGATGATGTTTTGCTGTTGCTACGAGGACGGTTACAAAAGTCTGATTCCTCATTTTATGAAAAACATCCTGATGTGATTCCTGCAAAACATAAATTGACTGAATTAATCGTGAAAGATGCACATGAAAAAATTTTTCATTCAGAAGTGTCCAGAACATTAGTGCAAACTTGTGAAAAGTTTTGGATTTCAAAATCTAGACAGCGCATAAAATCAGTCCTAAACAAACGTGCAATCTGGAAGAAATCTAACGCACGCCCTGGTGAACAAGTTAGAGCACCTCTAAAACATATCTTGTGTCTACCTATCATAAAGGTGAACGATTTAATTTTACCAACAACGAAAGAATCTTTAGTGAAACGCTTTCGTTTACGTGAGACTCTTCTAAATCATTTTTGGAAGCGTTGGAAAAATGAGTATCTTCTCAATTTAAAATCTGCTCACTACACGGACCAGAATAAATCTTCAGACTTTAAAGTGGATGATGTGGTGCTTGTACATGATGAACACTTACCCCGAAGTTTGTGGAAGTTAGGAAAAGTTACTAAAACCTTTATGGGCAGAGACGGCAAGATAAGATCTTGTGAACTCAAAACAAATAATTCATTTATTAAGAGACCTATAAATCTATTGTACAATCTTGAGCTCACAAACTAAAAAAAAAGTCTGAACTTTTTTATTAATAGAACTGAAAAAAAAAAAAAAACTTTGATATTATTAGAGACTCAAAAACTCTCATTGACATTTGACTTTTAGAAAAAAATCTTGAATTGTTTCTGTTATTGACTTTAAACAACATTTTATTTTTTTTTCACTTAAAAAAAAAAAAAAGTTTCTTGTTTGATAATATGTCTAATTTTTAGTTTAATTTTTTTGTGATGAATATTCTAGAATTTGTATAGATTTAAATTGTTCTTTCTATTTTTAGTAGCGGAAACTTGTTCTCAAATCTTTTAAATTGTTTAATTATTTTATTGAAGTCCAGTATGTAAGTATATATTTTGATTTTGTATTGTATTTATGTATAGTGTAACTGATAATTTTTTAGAATAATTTTTATTTCTACTTTAATTATTTGAATCCCCATTTTGATGAACCCTTGTTCATCGGGGGGGGGGAGTTTGTGGAATATTTTGCAACCTTCTCTCGCGGGCCTCTCTTAGCCAGGCGGGCGCCGCGAAGGATCACGTGACGTTTGAGAGAATTGATATTAAAAAACATTTTTTCTTTCTTGTTCCTTTTTAGTTGGTTTTTGTGAATGTAAAATATGAACGCAGTAAGTAGACTGCATTTTTTCTCTTGGTCTTCTAAAATTAGAAGAAATGTTGTTTTAATTTTAAAAAGAAAATTTATCTCGAGCATAAAATCATGCTATTGTTCTTTATGGCTTCTTAATAGAAGAAAATAGTTGCTGGAAATTTAATTGTATTTAGAATCATGACTTCTAGAAGGAGCAAAGCAACTAAATATGTTTCATCTGTAAATATGTAAATAATATACATTATGTATATATTCGAACTGTAAATAATTATCTACAAAAAGTTCTAGTGATGATGCTTATTTACAAATGATAAACACAAAAGTAAAAACTTTTATTTGTGAAATATGATGACTTTAATATGATTTAAATGGAATCTTGACTTCTTATAATAATGCTCTCCCTATAACAATTTCGTGAACTGTGATTTAATTGTGGAATAACTTGAAATTCTTCACCCTCTATCAGCAAAGTTGTTGAGCGAGTCATCAGGTCCCAGTTACATGACATTTTAGACGCACAAAACATACTCATTCCTGAGCAATTTGGCTTCAGAGCTAAACATTCCACATTACATCAACTTCTTCGTGTTGTTGAGTTCTTGAGTGAGAAACTAAACACGAACACACCAGCTGCGGCTGTTTTTCTCGATGTCGCTAAGGCTTTTGATAAGGTTTGGCATATTGGCCTTATATACAAACTAATTAAGCTTGGAATTAATGCTAGACTTATCTTTCTCATACTTTCTTACCTTAGCGACCGCACCTTTCGCGTCCGCCTTAACAATATACTTTCCACTTTATACCTTATTCTCTCTGGTATTTTACAAGGGTCGGTTCTCGGCCCTACGTTATTTAACATATTCTTCAACGATATCCCAAGAACACTGAGGACTCGCCTTGCCCTGTACGCGGACGACACGGCAATGTACGCCTCTGCACGACACCCTTTTACATTGTACAAAATTCTCCAGAAACACATAGATAAATTCCTTAACTGGTGTACCCTGTGGCGTGTTAAGCTCAACGAGCAGAAAACAGCTGCTGTCTATTTCTCTAAAAAATTAACCTTTCCTAATCGCATTACTATTAATAACACCACTATTCCTTGGACTAATGACACCAAGTATCTAAAGGTTACCCTTGATAGAAGACTTACCTGGAAAAAACATTTTATTAATATCCGTGGCAAAGTTGCTAGTATCTCCCAAGCCCTCTCTCCTCTTCTCAAAAGCAACACTCCTTCTATTCATAATAAACTAATCCTGTATAATGCATGTATTAGATCAATCTTAACCTATGCTTGTCCGATCTGGGGATTCGCTTGCAAAACCAGTATGGAGTATCTTTACGGTGCTCATAACAAAAACTTACGCTATATACGTAATGGTCACCGTTTTCTTCGTAATACCACTATCCGCAGGGATCTGAAAACCACTTCCTTAAAACAGCGAATTAATAAACTTGCTAAAAATTTCTATAAATCAGTTTACAACCTCCCTAACCAAATTGTAGTGGAACTTCCCGACTACGAGGTATCCGACCCCACTAACAGAAAACGCCCTAAATACTCGCTTTTGCTTAATGATGAAGACTGAGTTTCTCTCACCTTCTGCTTTACTTAACCTTTCTGTTTGTTCTGTCCTGTTTATAGTATTAAAAAAAAAAAAAAAGTTTTTCTGCTAATTTTTTAGCACTTCATATTTAAACTAATGTATGGTCTCTGAAAAGAGTCTTTTTTTTATGGGGCACTCCCCGGTAGCTTTTTCGTCTTTTCCTGCTTTTTTTTTTTTTTTGGAACTAATGGAATTTTTCTTTCTTTTTTAGTTATTTTATTTCTTTTCTTTGTTTTTCTTTTTACTTTTCAACATGTTATACTAGTACATATGTACTTTGTCTTTATATTGTTAGTCTTTTCTTTTTTCTTAACGTAAATTTATTTTTGTGGCTACCAGCCACGCCTAAACAGTATTTTTTTTTTAAGGCTCCCTAATGCCCTTGCAACACGATCACCTGTCCACTGGATGTAAAGTTGCAGCGCAACTAGGCAATCCAATCAGCTGTTCACATTGTTCCATTGTTGTTAGTATCACCGGTCCAAAAGTCACTTTTATGAATTTTAAAAGTGTCAAATCCCATTACGGTTGATTTGATATAAAATAATGTGCATGCATTAGGACAATATATGAGGTCTAACCCACTTAAAAGGTGCATATGATCGGTTTTATCCACTCTCCACTGTCACAGTTAACTAAGTTTGTAAACAGATGAAACATGAGAAAGTTTGTGAATGTAGACTTTGTTCATTGTGGGAGTGGATAAAACAGATTTTATGCACCTTGTAAATCGACTATCTCATTTTTTTTTCAAAATGGACAGTCTACTATGGTTGTGAACACCTCATATATGTCTTTGCATGTGTCTCCAAAACATTTTCAACATAACAATGTCAGCGGAACTGGGTGAAGCGCTTTGCTGCAATAACTAGTTAAGGAGGGAAGTAGCACATCCCCCTCCCTGCTTAACCCTTTGAGCTCTGGGCATGAATTTCTACAAAATGCCCAAATATCACATTGGCACCAGTATTTTGTAAGCAAAAGATTCGACTTATAATAATCACAGAAAAATACACTATTTTCAAATAAATTTGGTTGAATATTCTGGTGCCAATGTGACATTTGGAGATTAAAATTAAGTGTGAAGAAATGCACACATCAGGGCTCAAAGGGTTAACCCTTTCAGGGGCAAGGTACTTGTATTCATAAAATGTTGAAATAATTTATTGACACCAGTATTTACAAGAGAATTTATTTGTAAACAAGTAAAAGCATAATTTCGCGTATTTAATAAAGGTGAAATTTTCATTATAAAATTCCGGTGCCAATGTGGCAGTTAGGGATTAAAATTATGTGACGCCGTGTCGGCATCACCGCCTTTCAAGGGGTTAAATCTGGTAGAATGGTTGGAGATATCCCAGATAGCATTTTTAATTTGCAGAAAATTTGCAGCTGTCTTGCTTTGAAAACCTGCAAAGTTGCCGCAAGCTCAGCATGACAAGACTGAAAGTTCATAACAAGACTGCAGCAAGATAACGCAAAAGCCGAAGTCACCACACTTTAAACTTGCAGCTAACTTGTCGTGCAAGTTAAATTCCTGCTGTATCAAATTTATTGCAAATTAACGGCAAACAAGTAAGCAAAAGTATTGCAAATTAGTAATCTTTCCACGCCGCACAATCTGTTTACAGCTGTTGCACTATAAGTTTAACCCCTACCGATGAGTCCATCAATCTGGCAACACTGATGTGTTCACGAGCGTCTGGGGAGAGAAAGACTGCTAACAGTAGAACTTAGAAAAAAATTCTCCTTCCCTTTCAGCTGTGGAGAAAAGGGAAAAAGTACTGCGTTCTTCCCTCAGCCTTATGTAGCTTTTCCTTTTCGCTTGCATTTGTTATTCGATTATGGAAATTGTTAAAATTATAAACAACGAAGAATGCTGAATCTTATAATTTGAACAAACAAACAAAGAAAAAACCATCGAATTTGCAAAAAATGAAATGTTTTTAAAGGGAAATAATAATAATAATAAAAATAGAATGGCTGTTATTTATCTGAAAATCTTTCGTTAGATAAATCTGAAAAAATATTTTTATAGTTTCATATTTTATTATTATTATATTTTAATATATTTTTGTAACAGACTTTCATATCTTATTATTTTTCTTTTGTGTGTGAGTGTGTGTGTGTGTGTGTGTGTGGGGGGGGGGGGGGTAAGCTTATGTAAAATTTTACAGTTAAAGGATTTTGTACTTTTTTTAAAAGATATTTTATAATATATTATTGACACATTATTAAATGGTTTTATGAAGGAAAATGACTTAATAAAGAAAAAGTTTAATTATTGTAATAATATTTGAAAAGTTAATTTAAAAATTATTAAGAATTATTAAACAACACTTCTTTTTAATTTCTTACAACATTCTCTTTCACATTTTTAATTTTATGTGTGCTCTATAGGTGTAAGGACCAGATATCCGAATAATTAATTATTTAACCCTTTATGCCCCGACGCTACTTTAACGTACCATTAAAATAACTTGATATAAAATATGCATCGATTAGTAGTAGTATATTTTAGAATGAGTTATAGGTACTTTACGTTATCTTATTCCAAAAGCATTATTGGTTGAACAAAACAAAAATATTTTTAAAAGGATGAATTTTTTTTTTTCATTTGCACCTCTTCAGCTTTCATGACGTTGAAAGTTCGAGGGTGAAAAGTTTCAGTTCGGAATTATTCCTATATTTCTCTTGTAAGAGCATTATACTTGTACATTTCCTAATTCTATAAAATACTAAAAAAAAAAAATATTTAAAATAAAAGATTTGAATGAAGTTATAAATATTGCACAAAATTCCTATAAATACAAATTTAATTGACTTTAAATGGCAAAATCCTTCTAAAATTTATTAAATGATTGTGTAAATCTTCTAATGTAGTTTCAAAAATTCACAAGAAATAGTTGTGAAGATGAAATTTTCATGAATTCATAATTTGGGACATAAAGGGTTAAAAAAATAAATGGAATGTCATGACATGCTGTAAAAATAATGAACAAATGACTATTTGCTTAATATTTTTATTTTAAAAAAATACTAAGCAAATACTCTTCAACAGTCAATTTATATTAAGGAAAATCCTGTCTTTAATTTTATGAACCACGAGGATTGTCCGTTTAAAAATCGAGTTAATTGAAAAACATATCGAAGTTTTAGCATTTTAATCACACTGAGAAGAAGAGAAAGAAATATATATAAGAAAAGAAAAAAAGAACTTATAAAGATTGCAACTCTGGAAGGGAAATTTCATTTAATGTCAAATAGATGCAGTAAATTAAACGGGGAAATTGATATTTTCGTCCTTATGTAAGTGCTGGGCAACATATAACTATGATATGTTCCCGCACCATGTTGGTGAAATCAAAGTAAAATTGCGTAATTTGTTATTTCTGTTTGTCTAAATATTTTTTATAAAATATAATTATGAGTGTAAAATTATAATGTTTATATATTTAAGTAAAATAGGAGTGTAAGTTCATACAAAAATTATTAAGTTGATTTTAAATATTAAATATATATTTTTAAAAAAATTGTTGTATTGTAAAATGAATGTATAATGTTGATTGGAGTTCGGATCTCAGACAACAACAATAGCCAGACGCCATGGTGTCGTTTTATGACAAGCCAATGGAAAGTGGTGTATAATTAGAAATCGTAAAATCATAAAAACGTTGGAATCAATTTATGGCCTCAATAAAAGTGTTGGGATAAATTTATGACTTTTCAGACCACCCAAACTTTAAGGCAGATAATAATATTAAAGTATATGTAAGGGCCATTTGCAGACTGTTAGCTAATAGGCCTATCGAAGTATAATAAAAAATCTTCTCACATCCAATAACAGTGGACTAGACAAAAATAGTTCCACCCACTGCAGGAGTGGTGTGTAAGAAGAATAAAGTTTAAAAACGGAGTCTGAAAAAAGATGTAGAGGACGCAGGAGCTCTCCTGAAAGCCCGTGCGATGAATCCTAAAAGCCCTAGCAATGCCCAGGCGAGATGGACATATCGGAGCGAGCCTAATCGAGCCTAATCAAGCCTAATTGAGGATGTCTTCCTGATGTACATCTCGGAGTGAGCCTAATCAAGCCTAATCGAGGATGTCTTCCTGATGTACTTATCGGAGTGAGCCTAAGCAAGCCAAATTGAGGATGTCTTCCTGATGTTAAAATAAAGAGGATTATTCTACAGAGGTCCATAGCTTTGCATCCTGCCATCCCGATGTTGCCGCTCTGATACAAAGCGAATTCCGGATGACGTAAGAATATGATCCCAAGCAACGCGACAACTCTGAATTTGATGAATAAAGGCCACCATCCCGTATATATAAAAAAAGGTACTTTTTTAAACATTTTCTTTTACCACTTAAGATCATATGAAAGATCATAAAAAATACTTTTCTGATATTTTATGGTAGAGAGTAATCTGAGATCCGACAAAACCAATAATTAAATAAGATTAAGGTAATTTAAAAATGAAAGAGAATTATTCTTTTAGCAAAAAGAAACAATTATAATAATTAGAGTACATGAAAATATTGTCTTTTTTTTAAAAGATTAAATATACTTAAAATAATGAGAAGCAAACAAATGTATTGCTTTCTTTTTTTTTAATTAATATTATGTATTTCTGTATATAGTTGTGTTCAATGTAAATAAAATATTTAATCAAGTTTTAAAAAGTTTCAGTAATTATTTAATTAATAATATTTAAAGTGTGTCAATTTATTTTTATAGTTTTAATTTTAGTTTAATTCATAAGTGGAAGAGTTCGTCTAAATAATTCACAACGCAAACTCTTAATTTTATTCGTAATTATTCAAATTTAATAATTACATTTTGACGCGAATTTTAATTTAATTTTATTAATGCTTCGCGTTGCTCTTCTACTAGAATTTAGGTAAATACGATCACTTATATTATTTGAATTTATCTAAGGTATATAAAATATATACCAATTTGCTATGAGGTTGCTTGGATGATTTGGACCAATTAACAATTTTGGATATAAATTAAATAGAAAATAAACAGGTGTAATTATCTGTCCAGCATCCCCCCTTCATAGTAAAAAGTAAAAAAATTTAACCCCCCTCCCCCCTCCTTCCTACATAATCTGCTAAACGTAATCGTTAAAAAATATATTATCTCATACCTCCTTCATAAAATCATTTAATACTAAATTAAAAAGTCATTGTAAAATATTCAAATCGAATTCCCCAAACTGGAAATTTTGACATAAACTTGCAAAAAAGAAAAAAAAAAAGTAGGATACGATGAGGTTTCTGCTAATCTTAACAAAATATTAAACATTTACGTCAATTGGCCTTATTTAAAAAAAAGAATAGGTAAACGCACAGAAAGGTAAATCATTAATATATAAAACTTAATAAAAAATGAATTTTCGGAGGTGAAAAAGAAAAAAATAAACAGTATTTCGTGACACACATTTTTGAATATAGTTATATAAAATATTAATTGCCAAATAACTACATTATATATAAAAAAAATAACGCAGAATTGACAAATGTACTTATTTTTTTAAAATATGTTAATAATATATGTGCGTGTGTGTGTGTGTAATAAAATATTATATATTAAAATATGAAGCTATAATTATAAAAATAATTTTTGCAGATTTATATATAAAAGGTTTTTATATAAATAACAGATATTATTCTTTTTTATTTATTTCCTTTTAAAATTATGTTATTTATTTTTGAAAAAAATCCTTTTTTTATGAAAATCAAATTATAAAAATCAACATTCTACATTATTTATTTTAATGTTCTCATAACCGAATAATAAATACAAGCGAAACGAGAAAGCTACACAAGGTTGAGGGAAGAAGGCAGACTGTTTTCTCCCTTTCTTCCCTGTTGAAGCGGGAGCCGAATTTTTTCTAAGTGTTATCTATCAGAAGTCGTTCTCTCCCCAGACGCTCGTGATGTGTTCGATATTATATGCCGAATCCGTCTGAAGCAGATTCATTGACATGAGTACAAAGTTAATGAACAAAGAATAGTGTTAGCACGACACATTATTTTTATCTAAATATATTTCTAATAAATATTTCTGACTCAAGAAAGTTTTTTTGAAAGTTATTAGTAGTATTCGGATTAAATTTACGTAGAAGAATGTTATTGTGTGTTACTTCTATTACTTCTCATTTAAAACGAAATGAGATATTAAAATGAATGGAAGGGCAATTAAATAATTTTCTCAACACAAGTTTAATCCAAAGCATTGCAATTTCTATTACGGCCCAACCACGCATTTAATAATCCAAAGTGATATATGGGAACAAAGTGAATCATTAAAATGAATGAATCAGCAGTTAAATATTTTTCCCTCTACAAAAGTTTAATCCATAGTATTACTATTATTTTCTACCTTAAGAATTATAGACTCTCCCATTTCAAGCGAAGTGACGTATTTGAAACGAATAGGACGGCAATTAACGAAAATATTCCCTGACGATAGCTGCGGGACCGAAAAAAAACTAGGAAATTTAAATAAAATGTATATTTTAAACTTGTAACATCATCAGTATTATTATCTATCAAATTTTAAGTAAACAAAAAACGTTTTAAAGTTCATAGTGTGTAGTTTGTGATCGAATCAATGTGGGAAATTGCATTTCGTCTTATGGTTTTATTTTTATTGTATATATTTTATTTATTTAAGTTTGATATTTTTCATAATATTGTGGCCTGTTTGTTATTTTGCTGAAGATCTAGTAAGCATCTAAATTGTACCTCTACCCTTCGCGAAATTTTCGGTACCGCCAAAGCCAATCTCAAAGTTTCAAATATTTAAAACTCTTTCTCTTTTCGAAAATCTGTATGCCTTATCTGTAATAGCGTTAAACAATGATTCTTTTAAATGCTTCCCGGATTTCCGATTTCCTATTCCATCCCCAGTAGCATGCAATATTTCAAATTCTGTAAAAAGCTTTAATATATATATTTTTAAAAAGCCTTGTTTTATACTTTTCAGTGAAAATAATTATAATGTTCTAAGCTCCTCGCCCTTCTTTCACATTTGTGAGATCGCGGGGATGTGGGAGGGTTTAGTCTTTAAAATCTCAAAATTTCTGGAAAAAAGTCTTCTTTTTAACATTTCAAGGGAAAATAATTATCCAATCATCAAAACTCCCCGCCCATTTTCACACTTGTGACAGGGCGGGGAATTACACGAATGTGGGAGGGCTTATTACTTAAAATATCAAAATTTCTACAAAAATAGTCTTCTTTTTAACACGTTGAGTGCCACCATACAGATTTACCAGTTTGGACTCCAGTTTTATCCAGAAATTTAGTGTTCATATCAGAAATAAAGAATAGTATTTTACGCTTTGTTCAATAAAAGACATTGAGCGTTAACATAAAGTAAGATATCTTCTTTTGAAATTTTCGGTATTATGTTAAAATTTCTGATCACTTTCGCTGCCATCATCACGCACTGGCGCAGGATCGGCAGCGAAAGTGTTAACTTTTCAAGTGAAAATAATTATCTAATCATCGAAGCTCCTCGCCCTCCTTTCACACTTGTCAGAGGGCGGGGAATTACACGAATATGGAAGTTTTAATCTTTAAAACTCAAAATTTCTGAAAAAAAAAAAAACTTTCATTTTAACTTTTCAAGTGAAAATAATTATCCAATCTTCTAAATCCTCGCCCTACTACATTTGTGAGAAGACGGGGAATTACACGAATGTGGAATGGTTTAATCTTTAAAATCTTAAAATTTCTTCTCAAAATTATTTGGCCTGATTTATCACTTTGAAGTAATACTAAAAATAAACAGTCATTGAAAGCCTAAAACCCCAATACTTCCATACGCCCCTCCCGACATTGCGTCTGAGTAGAACTTGCATTTAAAACCTTAAAATACTTTTGGTACTACTTGCAGATTCGCCCGGAGTCCGCCATCTTGTTTCTTTGTTGATCATCGCCGATTATAAATAAATAAATAAAATAAATAAATAAATAAATAAATAGCAATCATGTTAATGTGTTTTACACTTTATGGCTGCTTGAAAATAATTTGACCCATAAATACGTATCTGATACTATTTAAACTGAATCGCAGCATTTATAGTTCAATCATTTTCTTGTATTTCGTGTGCTATCGACGCACATCACGGGGCATTTTAAAAATATGTTTTCAGATTTTAAATTACGCATCTACTTATGCGCAACGTCGAGATTGGAGTTTGAGGGTTTAGATGACTGTTTATTTAGCATTACTTCAAAATGACAAATTAGGACGAATGATTTTGAGAAGAAATTTTGGGATTTTAAAGATTAAGTCCTCCCTCATTCGTGTCATTCCCCGCACTCTCACAAATGTGAAAGGAGGGCGAGGAGTTTGGAAAATTAGATAATTATTTTCGCTGAAAAAAAAAAAAAGGCTTTATTTTAAATACATTAAAGCGTTTTACAGAATTTAAAACACTGAATGCTGTTGGAGTTGGAAGAGGCATTCGGAAATTTGAGGAGACATTTAAAAGAATGATTATTGATCACTACTAGAGAGGAGGGCCACCCAGGAAAACCCAGCAATTGCTTTTGAGTTTTAGTGCAGTCCCTGGGGGAAGATCACTACTAGAGATAAGGCAGAAAGAATTTCGAAAAGACAAAAGTTTTAAATGAAAATTTGTGCCCCGGGAGTGGCTTTGACGGCAGCGAAACTTCCGCAAAAGGAAGAGGGACAATTTAGATGATTATTTGATTTTCAGCAAAATAATAAACAGACCACAAAGTTATGAAGAATATCAAAGCTAAAATAAATAAAATAAAAATAAAAACATAAGACGAAATGCAATATTTCACCTTGATTCAAACACAAACTACACACTGTGAACTTTAAAACGTTTTCTGTTTCCTTAAAAGGTGATAGATAATAATACTACATATGTTACAAGTTTAAAATGTACATTTTACTTAAATTTCCTAGTAATTTCGGTCTGCAAAACCCGCAACCATCGTCAGGGAATATTTTCGATAATTTCCGTTCTATTCGTTTCAAATACGTCCCTTCGTTTGAAATGGGAGAGTCTATAATTCTTAGGGTAGCTGGAAGTAAAAGTAGTACTACTCTGGATTAAATATTTGTAGAGGGAAAGATATTTTATTAAATGCGTAGCTGAACCGTAGTATAAATTGTAGCGCTCTGGATTAAACTTCTGTAGAGGAAATTATTTAATTGCCGTTCCATTCATTTTAATATGTCTTTTCGTTTTAAAGGAGAAGTAGTAAAAGTAACTCACAATAATATTCCTCTACCTAAATTTAATCGTAATACTACTAACAATTTTCAAAATAACTTCTTGGAGTCAACATTTAACAGAAATATGTTTAAAAAAAGTAATGTGTGCTAGAGAGTATCGCCAGATTGGGGATTTTGTCCTCATTTTGAAGAATTTCGAACCTCTAGGGGAATTTTTGGGGGACAAGTACTTCGTGGGGAAATTTTTGGGGACTACAACAATTGTGGGGAAAAGCTTGGGGATTTTCTTTTCACTATTTTTCCGTAAAGATTTCTTTTAGTCCTGTAGAATGACTGGATCTGTCTCGAACTCAATTTTGATTTGAAAAACGGAAATACAATCCAGAAACCGGAAATATCAACCATTATTCTCTTGGATGTGGTCGTGTTCATTGTTTACTACATTACAGTTTACACATATTACAGATGCATGAGACTCTAAAGTCTTAAGCAGCTTAAACCTGCATATTACTAAATCTGCAGGACTTTAACGAAAAATTCCTTCGCCGTACTGTAAAAAAAAAAAAATATATTTGAAATATGTGGAAAGCAGATATTTTTCTCTTATGCATTATTTTCTCTTATTTCTCTCAAAAGCACACCGATTGATACAGCAAAAATACTTTGCATTATGATTATGTACTCCAATATAGGGATGACAAAAAAATTAAAACAGCGTACCATCTCGGATTCATTCAAATCCTAATTGATAAGAGATTGTCTAAAGCTAAGCACTTGTCACTGCAAAATATCTCTCATTCTCTTAATGTAGCTACAGAATATGCATTCAGCCCAGTTTAAAAATTTGTTTTTTGTAAATGGGGAATTTTTTCAAAAAAAGGCTTGATTCTGGGAATTTTTTTTAGCTTAAATTACTTAGATATTTTTTATAGTGGTAAATTGAAAATTTAAAAATTCCCCTTTTTAGTGAAAACTGAGTTGGGGACTTTTACGGAAAAAAACACTGATTTGGGGAAAATTTCAGAAATTTTGGGGAAATTGACTTTTGACTATCTGACAACACTGAGACCAGATGCCACATTTCACAAACACTTTATTCATGTCAATGAATCTGCGTCAGACGGATTCGGCATGGAATTTGAAATGCAGTTCAGTCGGGTACTAGCGTTAAGGGGGCACAAGAGCTTTGTTTTGTTTAAACTTTCAAAAAATCTGTTTTTGGTTTATTCTGAAAGTTTTAAAATTTCTCAACAACATGCAAAAAACCCAAAAGAAAAATCTGCATTATTTCTTGAGTTAGAATCATTTATAGACGGTGAGTGTAATTGAATGTCCGTAGATATTTGAAACTTTAAAGCGCCTTTTCTCAGATTAGTAAATTTGGAGTTTGCGTGCACAGTTGCTTTTAATTTATGTAAGCTACAGCTTAAAAAAAAGTAACCAAATATTCCTTTTCTTTACAGTCTTCATGCTAAAACCAAAAGAAAAAAAAAATCACATAATTTGGTTATTTATTTTTTTGCGCTTAAAAAACTTGAAAAAGAAAATTGAAAATTTAAAATTTTTTTTTATTTTGTACTAAAATTAAACTTTAAAACTTTTTGCGTATAGTTTCGTTTTAAATTATAAGTAGGTGTGTTAAGATTCTATTTCGTTCAAAAATTCTTCTCTATATGCATGATTTAGAGTTTTACTGCACTTAATCACGCATTAGTGAGAGAAATTTTTAAATTTGAAATTTAAATATTAATTTTGTACATAAAACATTTATTTTTCAGGATAATATAGTTAAAGATATATACTTAGAGTTGCAAAAAACCCGTAGATTTTTTGAGGTACGGGAATAAACCAGGAAATTTTGGGGAATAAACCCGGAATTCTGGGGAATATTGAAAATTTTGAAGGAGATTTGAAGGTAAACAAAACCATTCATTTGTCAAATTAAAATTTTTACTTGTAAGAAATTTCGGGAACTGTTCTGAATCGTTTATAATATACGTTTCATTTTGAATTCACAAAACTTACGATTTTGCGCTCTAAGTTTTCATAATTTACTAAAATTCATTAACTTTACAACAATGGCGGCTATGAATTAGGAAGGATAGGAATAATCTTAAAAAAATAAAATTGCTTAATTTCTGTCAGTTGGCATACCTATTATTCAGGCATACTTTGTATTAATTTTCTAGTAAGCTGCATTGCGTTTTTGCTTTTATTTATTTTAAATTTGTTCATTTTCTTTTTGTTGTTGTTTACATTGGCCGATTCGATTTATGTAAACTGAATTTCAAACAAAACCTATCGCACACAGCACACACGTAGATATTTCGTTTATTTAGAGCGGTTTACATCTAGAATACATACATGTACATCAAAATGATGTTCATTCAAAACCGTAAGATGGATGGTTGAACACATTATATTCATATAACATTCATATCCCAACAATCTATGGACCAACATAATATAGAGGTAGACTTAGGCGCGCCACACACCAGGGAGACATGCGGCAGAAAAGCGTGAGGCATGCGACAATTTCACCCTCTTAACAAAGAACCGGTTTGAACAGCAGAAATTGCCTCGTGTCTCACGATTATTGTCGCATGTCTCTCTGGTGTGTGGCGCGCCTTAAAGTTCATTCTAAAATATAAACTGGATTGTCAAAGAAACTACGTCAACATGACGTTTATATATCAACACTTTATGGAGGTAGACACAGCGCCCTCTATAAAGAGCGCTAAAAGAGTCAAATATCTTACTTCCGATACACTTTTTCGTGTGGCAACATGAGCTTTCTGTTGTTTTGTAAACACGCCAGACGCGACGCCATTATGTTATGCAGATGTTTATGCATTTTTTGGCTGGTTTAATTTAGACTATCAAAGTTCAACTTGGTTTTTAATTTTATAAATTTTTAGTTGTATCAAACAGTTAGCATTTACAACAACCACTGAATCTAATAATAGAAGTAATGTTTACTTTACTTTAGGTTGTGCATGGTGTTGTTTGAGATTTGGATTAAATATCAAGCAGGATTATATGTAAGTCCTTTGATTTCTTTTTTTTTTTTTTTTCAGGTTTTTATTTGCTATTCTATTTTGGTGCTTTTTGTAGCATTTACGATTTTTAACCTTATCTTTAAAAAACTACAAAGAAATTAGCCATATAAATTTTTTATTAACTCCTCAAATTTTATAATCTTCTCTATCCCTATCATATAATTGACTGATCATAGTAATCTCTATACTTGACTTACATGGTTACTCATCGGTTTTATATTTAAAATGTTTTGATTTTTCAGTGAATCTTAATTTTGTATATAAAACTTTACAAAGTTTGGATTATATTGAATTTCTTATAGTAGTCCTTCTCCCATGCCCCAGAAACTTTATCTAATGCGAACGATATAAAATTGTATAATTATAGTGCAAACACTTTTTTGGGGTCAACAGTCTGTTTTGGCAAAAAAAAAAAAGAAAAAAAAAAGAGAGAGAATGTTTATTATCAATAAAAACTTTCAAATGGTGAATTTGTCTTGAATAAAAGAAAATAATGCTAACAAATTAGATCCAATGAAAACAAGGACATGAAAACACAGTTTGCCTAATAATAATAAATAATTTTTTAACATTGAAAGTAACTTATCACTTTATTATGTTGTTAAATTACGTTATTAAAAATTTATTGTTTCATAAAAAAGGTTTCTTAATCTCAAAAGTTTATTTTCATATATTTAATTTTATCTATTCAATGTATTTTAAGTTAAATCTGCATATCTTGTTAACGATGGAATGATTGTTTACATTTATTGAAAAAGCATTGATACCGAAATAATAGGGGTTCTCCATTTGAAATACATATTTACAAAATTTTATTTAAATTGATATTTAGGTGCATTTCTTTTACAAGTATAGCTACTATAGATTTTTCTTATAGCACAGGTTTTTTTTTTTTTTTTTTTTTTCAAAAAGCATTTATTTATTATTCTTACTATTTTTGAAAATGGGATTCATTATCAAAACATGAGATACTTTCTATGGCAGATTCTTTGATTTGAGTCTATATGTTTGAGTGTATAATAAAATTTTTGACGAATCAATGAATTCAATAAATTCAGTGGTCAAAATATTATATTAGAAGTAACGAGAAACTATAGTAGGTCCTAGTTTTGACATTGTTTGTTGTGTAATATGCTATTTTTTAAAACACATAATTTAGCGAGTAATGTAATCTAAAAAAAAAAAAATAAATAAACTAGTTTGTACGGAGCATCAATGTTATTTTTGACGTTATGTCCAGAAACAGTATCTCAATCAATACAAAGTATACCAGTGGAGATGTGCGTCTGGTGGATGAGCTGGTGCCGGGATGGATCTTCAAATTTGAATGCTCTCAGAAAATCACAGGTGTGTAGTTTTATCATAAAATAAGTAACTACCATTAGTGATCTTCTGCAAGCAACTGGAATTTGTCTGGTGTCCTTTGACGGTATGCTCTTTTGCAAGGATTATGGATTCAGCATCGAAGATTTAAAAAAATCTGTGAGTATGTAGGACTCCCATTGCTTTCAAAAGAGGAGATAATAAAGTAAGTTTATTAAAGTAACCTCAATAATAATATTGGCGCTCCCTACGAACTAGTTTTTTTAATCACATTACTCGCTAACTTATATTTTCCAAAAATAGTATGTTACGCTACAAACTATGAGTACGCAATAAGAAAAGTAAGTACAAGAATTATTTAGCTGAAAATATTTTTAAATGCCCATGTAATAATAAAGTAAAATTGTAAATATAATGTGAAATAAACATTTATATATGTCAGTCTGGGGCATAAATAAAATCTGCCGCTAAGTAAAAATAATAGTGTTGGACAACCCTACGTATACTCCCACCTTGTTAGTTACCAAAGTAATTACACTATTTGGTTTGATTTTAAAAGATAAAAAAAAGGGGGGGGGGAGATATGATGTTTTTATATAATAAAAGTTTCTGTTTTTGAAAGTAAAATAATAAAAAAAATACATTTTTAAAAAATAAAGCATTTATGTTGTTTTAAGATAATAAAAAGTATTTTTTCCCTGATATTTTCTTATGTTAATTATATTTACTGTCATCAAAGCAGTTACACGATACAGTTGGTATGACTTAAAATACAGTTATTACAGTTTAGCTAATAATTTGTGCTTTTTACCAATAATTTTGATACTTTAAAATATTTTTTAAAATCATAAACTTTTCATGAATAACGTTTTCTTGTAATTTACAAAAATAAGATGCAGAAGAGTCTGGGTATACGCATACTGTTCCATATTACATATATATATGTAAACATTGCATAGATATGATGTATATATATGTACATATTACATAGATATGTGTAGTTTAAATACGTACATATTACATAGATATGTGTAGTATATATACGTACATATTACATAGATATGATGTATATATACATACATATTATGTCTAGGATATGATCTGTATAGACATAGACATCCGTTTTACATAGATTTATGTCAGATCTGGATGTCCAACAAACGCTATATGGATGTATTCAGAGAGACATCTGATGGTAATATCTACGTAGATACTATGTAATATGGAATTCCTTGGATGAATTATGGACATGGTATATGGATGTACTTTATGTTATATGGATGTCATATTTACCAATTTGTGCTGTGTGGGTATAACATATATTATAGGTTTTGTTTGCATTTGTAAAAAAAAAAATTGTTTACATTTATAAAAATGGAAATCAATAAAAAAAATTACAAATAATGAATTAAAAATTTCCAACCCTAAAACTTTCTGAAAACTCCGGGGAATTTTCAAAATTTTCTTCCAAAAAACCCCGGATTATTCCCGGGAATAAACCGGGTATTTTCCACCCTTTGCAACTCTACACAAGCTACGAGCCAGACCAACAATATTTTCGATTTTTCCAATCCTGCTCGATAAAATTTTCGATTTTTCCATGCCAGACCAACGAAATTTGTGATTTTTCTGATCCTGATTGACAAAAGTTGCGATTCTTTCATGCCTGACCCACAAAATTCGCGATGATTTTCTCCCGCGGGAAATCGACAAAATTTGCGATTTTTCTCTCAGGATAAACTGGCGAAAATCGTGATTTTTCCATTGCCGATCAACAAAATTTTCAATTTTCCCGCACATTATCAACAAAATTCGTAATTTTTTCGTGCCCGATCAAAGAAATTCGCGATTTTTCCACACCTGATTGACAAAATTCGCAATTTTTTTGTACCCGACCAATGAAATTCGCAATTTTCTGAGCCTAATCGACAAAACTTGCGATTTTTCTGTACATATTAATGAAATTTGTTATTTTTCTGCCCCTGATCGAAGAAATTCATGAATTTTCTGCACCTAATCAGTAAAATTCTCGACTCTTAACTGATTGATGAAGTTTCCATGATGATTTTCTCCCGCGGGAAATCGACAATATTTGCATTTTTCTTTCATGATAAACTGACGAAAATCGAAATTTTTCCATTGCCGATAAACGAAATTTTCAATTTTTCTGCACATTATCAACAAAATTCGCAATTTTCCCATGCTCGATCAAACAAATTCGCGATTTTTCCACGTCGGATTGACAAATTTCGCGATTTTTTCATACCCGACGACCAGCGAAATTCGCTATTTTTTCACACCCGATTGACAAAATTCACTATTTTTCGACACCCAATCAACATAATTCTCTTTTTTTTTCATGCATGATCAACAAAATTCCCTTTTTTCCGTACCTGATCGACGAAAGTTCGCTATTTTTCCGTGAATGTTGCGAAATACGCAGCATTCCTTTACCTCTGCTAAACAATTATTCTGATTGCGCAATTGAGAAACCTTTTTTTATTACATGCTAGCGCAACACCCACGCACGGCAGAACTGAATTAGAACTAGAAGAAGAAGGTGCTTTTTGGGAGCGCCTCTACTTAAATTTTAAGACTAAGAACTAGTGAATTATGAAATGTAAATAGTAATTTTCATGTATCATGTTTTTAATTTGTGTCAATTAACCAAGAATATTATTTATTTATACAAAAAGGATACCTGTAAATTTACTTTGAGTGTTAGTCCTGCTTATCACTAGAACAGAGCCAGAAAACAGACGATCGCTTCCCGGAAATTTTGGATATAGAATTCCAGTATTACAGGTAGGAGCATTTTTATTGATTGATTAAGTTAGAAGTAACATTTAGTGGCATCCCTCGCCGTGATGCGGTCTGTCTGTCAGAATTGATGATTAATTAGAATCAATATAAGTTTATTTATCAAGACATTCTGCTTAAAGTATTAGAGTTAGAATATTTGACATAAATTAAAGAACTGTATTTGTTGTCAAGAATCATGACTGAAAGTCTAGTGATTGCGAAGAAAGAGAGGGCAGTCCTTCGCGAGAGTATTGATAAATTTATAAATAAAATTGAAACGATTTTGAAGGATTCCGATCCTGATCTCCTAGATTTGGAGGAAACTTTAGAGCAATTAAATATGGCAGAGATAGAACTGAAGCGAGCAGATACAGATATTAAAAAATTAATTCAAGATTTCAATTAGACAATGAATTACAAAATGCTCAGGAATATCGTGAAAAAATTAATTCTTGGCGTTTTAGAGCGAATCGAAAGGTAAAAGATTTAAATAAAAAGGAAACGCGTAGCGATTCAATTTCTAAACAAGACTCCTTTTTAAAGGAAAGCATAAATATTAAATTACCGAAATTAAATATCGCGAAGTTTTCCGGAGACGTATCAGAATGGCTGACATTTTGGTCGGCATACGAAACAGCCATTCATAACAATGATACATTAGAACCAGTTGATAAATTCAACTATTTAAGATCCTTTTTGACTCCCGACCCGTTAAAAAGTATTGACGGATTTTCCGTAACATCAGATAACTATTTAAAAGCGGTAGAGATTCTGAAGGGGCGGTATGGAAATACAGAATTGCTTATATCTGTACACACGAATAAACTTCTAAATATTTCTCCTCTAAGACATTCAAATGATACCAGGTCCTTTAGAAGAATTTACGATGAAATTCAAACAAATATTAGAAGTTTAGAATCCCTAAATGTTTCATTGGAATCTTATGAAAGTTTGTTAAAACCGATATTATTTAAGCTATTGCCGAGAGATCTTGTGTTAGAATTTAATAAAACCCATGACGATGTTTTTAAAGTACAAGGTATCATTTCATTTTTAAATAAACAATTAACATCCCGAGAAAAAATGTTTGCGTCAACGTCAAATGAAATGAATGATCGACCCACGCAAAGTAATTATATTACGCAACCACTTAAGAGAAATACTTCCCCCCCCCCCCCCTCGCGTCAATAAATTTGATTATCAGAATAGAAAATTACCAACAACGAGTGATTTATTAATTCAGAGCGAAAATGAGACTGCTTGTGGATTTTGTTTTGGTAGGCACCAGACAAATAAATGTTTTAGCACTCGTAATTTACCATTTGAGAAAAGGCTTGATTTATTGAGGAAGAGGGGTATGTGCGGTCTTTGTTTAAAATTCGGTCACACACGGAAAAATTGTTTATCTAAAGAATTCTGTGCTAATTGTCACGACAAGCATTCAGAAATACTTTGTAATAAATCAATAAATTTAAAACGGAAACCTTTAAACACAGAGAATAATGATGTTGATGTTACGAAACAGATGCTCTCAAATCATAATATCATTTCCAATGTTTATTTGCAGACATTGATAGTTGCAGTCCCTAATAATAATCAATCAACTGAATTTATTAGAGTAATTATAGATAGTGGGAGCCATCATAGTTATATAACTCGTTATGCTGCCAATAAATTAAAATTAAGAAAGATAAAAACGGAGATAATTAATCACGGACTTTTCGGAGGCACGGAAAGAAAAAGTAAACATAATCGTTATGAATTTACGATTGGTAGTTTAGATAAAAATTTTCAATGCAAGATACAAGCTTTGGATGAAGAAAAAATCTGTACAGGAGTCAATTTATGTCGCGATAATAAATTGTTGAGAATCTTAGAAAAGGAAGGGGTGTTTTTGTCAGATGTACATAGAAACAATAGATTATGTTTGTATCAAAATAACCCCGAAGAAATACACATTTTACTCGGCGCTGATACAGCCGCGAAACTATTTACCGATAATATAAGATATTTCGCTGATCTGGGTTTAGCAGCTTTTGAAACGAAGTTGGGATGGACAATTATGGGGAAAATAGAGGGTAATCAAATTGGTTTCGAAAGTTCGTTATCAGTTCTATCGCTGTCTTTGCTCACGTCAAATGCTAATTTGTCTAATTTATGGCGATTAGACGCCTTGGATATAAGTAATGAAGTTGACAAAACAAAAGAAGATTTGAGCGAAGAAACAAAAAAGCATTTTTTAGAAAATATCAAACGCGATGAAAGTGGTCGTTACGAAGTCGCCTTACCGTGGACTGTGGACAATTCCGTCTTAACAGATAATCGGTCATTAGCGGAAAAACATCTTTACAAGACCGAAAATAAACTTATCAAAACGAATAAAAGAAAGCAATATGAAGAAGTCTTTAATTTATGGGAAGATAGCCAGATTATAGAAGAAGTAGCCGATGAAAAGGAAGATAAGATACATTATTTATCGCATAGACCAGTAATTAAAGAAAACAGTGAAACGACGAAAATACGTCCCGTTTTTAACGCCTCGGCACACACTAGAGACTGTCCTTCTTTGAATGAATGTCTCACCAAAGGTCCTAATTTAATTGAAATAATCCCTCGTATTTTAACCAGATTTCGGAAATACCGAATCGGAATTTCAGCCGATATCGAAAAGGCTTTTTTGCAAATTAAAATAAAAGAAAAAGACCGAGATTTTCTTAGATTTTTTTGGTTCAATTCCGATCGAAATTTGAAAATTTATAGACATTGTCGCGTAGTCTTTGGACTTACTTCAAGCCCTTTTTTACTAATGGCTACATTAAATCCCCTTTTGAGCGAAGTCCCCGAACTTTGGCAAGATACAGTTCAAATTTTGAGAAATTCATTTTATATAGACAATTCTCTCACTAGTTTAGATTCAATTCCTGATACCGAAAAGTTTATTACAGAATCTCAAATCATATTAGCGTCAGCTCACTTTAATTTGAGGTGTTGGCGATCAAATTTGTCTCAGGCTATGATCGATGAATCCGAAGATAAACCCAAAGTTGCACCCGTTTTGGGATTAATCTGGAATTTAGAGGAAGACAATTTAATGTGTAAAATAGATGAAACCATTAAAATAGATGAACCAATCACAAAAAGGAAAATATTGTCTATTATGCAGAAAATTTTCGATCCCATCGGATTCACCGCTCCAGCAATTCTTGTACCCAAATTAATTCTTCAAGAGACCTGGAAACAGAGATTAAAATGGGATGAAGAACTACCTGAAAATTTAAAGAAACAATTCACCAATTGGATGAATAAAACAGGCTTTTTGAAAGAAATTTATGTACCTAGATGGTTAAACATAATTCCCGCTAATGAAAACGAAATTTCGTTACACATTTTTTGTGACGCTAGCAAACACGCCTATGCCACCTGTGTTTATCTTAGGTGTCAAACGCAAGGAAAAATTCGAGTTCAGTTAGTAAATGCTAGAAGCAGAGTAGCACCCATCAAAGAATTCACGATTCCCAGGTTAGAATTACTCGCATGCCTTATTGGGGCTAGGCTCGCCAAATCTGTAACGGATGACTTAAAATTAAAACCAGAAAAGACTACATTTTGGAGCGATTCATCAACAGCTTTAGGGTGGATACGAAGGGAACAAACCTGGGGTACCTTTGTACACAACAGAGTTTTAGAAATAAGAAATCTTACCAAAATAGAAGATTGGAGACATATCCCTGGACACTTGAATCCGGCTGACCTCCCATCCAGAGGGTGTTCTTTTGAACAATTGGAAAAATCAAGATGGTGTGAGGGTCCCGATTGGTTATATTTATCAGAAGATCAGTGGCCACAACCAAAAGAATATCCTGATGAAAAAGTCATAAATCAAGAGAAAAAGAAGACTATTCTTACTCTTTTAGATAAAGAAGAAACTGATTTTAATCGCTATTACCGATTTTTTTCCTCTTATCGGAAAAATTTCAGAATGATTGCTTGGATATATCGATTCTTCAACAACTCGAAAATGAAGGAAAAAGTTTCAATTCCTGATATTTCTGCAGATGAGTTTGAAAAGGCTGAAACCATATTGCTACGCTTATTAAGCGTACAAAGAGAATCCTTTTCGAACAGAACCGACTCAAAATTGAAATCTTTAAGACCACTGGAAGATAAACACGGTCTCTTAAGAGCCAAAACCAGCATAATTCTTAGAAACGTTTTTCGTTATCCTATAATCCTTCCCTCTAAACATCCAGTTGTTTTAAGATTAATTTATGAAAACCATATAGAAAGACATCATGCTGGAGTTAGCAATCTAATGGCTCAACTCCGAGAAAATTTTTGGATATTAAAATCAAGAAAATGTATCAGAAATGTCCTTAGAAAATGTGTCAAATGCCAAAGGTTCAAGACACCTAGAATGGAGATCGAACAAGGAACCCCACCTAAAGACAGAATCAGAGATGCAGCTATATTTGAAGTGGTGGGAGTCGATTTAGCCGGTTCTCTTTATCTTGCCGATGGTTGAAAGGTATGGATAACTTTATATACCTGTGCTGTCTATAGAGCGGTACACCTTGAAGTAATTAACTCATTGTCTTCCGAATGTTTCATGCAGTCTTTAAGAAAGTTTATTGCACGAAGAGGCAGACCTTACATAATTTACTCGGACAATGGGAAAAATTTTATCGGCGCTAGCAGAGCACTTTCCAGTGTAGATTGGGAAGCCATAAAAGCCTTAACCTCTATACAGAAGATAAGATGGAAGTTTAAACCCTCTGCAGCACCATGGTGGGGAGGATGGTGGGAGCGCCTTGTGCGAATGGTAAAGGAAATTTTAAGAAAAGTTTTGGGTCGCGCCTCATTAAATTACGAAGAACTGAGCACAATACTCTGTGATATTGAACATGTTATCAATTCGCGACCGATCACATATATCTCTGAAGATAATCGAGATCCTGAACCTTTAACTCCATTGATGTTCCTTCAAGAACTGCCTACATCCGGCGTTCCAGATATAGATACATTAGACTCAGAAGATCTTAACAGACGAGCAAGATATCGTCAAAGAATAAGACATGATCTGCGAAACCGATTTAGAACGGAGTACTTAGGACAGCGGCGGCAACAGTCTATGAAGAAGGAGAATTCCAAACCTTTGCAAATAGGAGACATCGTTCTTCTGGAAGATACCAACAAAAGACGTCTTCACTGGCCTTTAGCCAAAATAATAGATATCATTCCCGGAAAAGACAAAATAGCAAGATTGGCTAAAGTCCAAACAGAAAATGGAATTTTTCTCCGTCCTTTCCAACGCCTGTTTCCTTTAGAAATTGATGCAGCTAGCGATTCCCCATCAGATAATATAAACCAGCAGAAAGTTAACTTTAAGGTCCATAAAGAACAACGAAAGACTACTCCAGAAATCGATCAGACTAGAATCAGTGTAGAAAAGAGCCAACCCAGTGACAAAGCTATCTCTCCCTTGGTTACCAGAAGTGGGCGACTAGTGAAACCTCCTACGAGACTCCAACTAGGACTTTTAGACTTTTGAGTTCCTCTCCAGGATCGAGAAACTCAAGGTGGGAGGATGTTGCGAAATACGCAGCATTCCTTTCCCTCTGCTAAACAATTATTCTGATTGCGCAATTGAGAAACCTTTTTTTATTACATGCTAGCGCAACACCCACGCACGGCAGAACTGAATTAGAACTAGAAGAAGAAGGTGCTTTTTGGGAGCGCCTCTACTTAAATTTTAAGACTAAGAACTAGTGAATTATGAAATGTAAATAGTAATTTTCATGTATCATGTTTTTAATTTGTGTCAATTAACCAAGAATATTATTTATTTATACAAAAAGGATACCTGTGAATTTACTTTGAGTGTTAGTCCTGCTTATCACTAGAACAGAGCCAGAAAACAGACGATCGCTTCCCGGAAATTTTGGATATAGAGTTCCAGTATTACAGGTAGGAGCATTTTTATTGATTGATTAAGTTAGAAGTAACACCCCTTTTTCCCGCGCCTAATCGACGAAGTTCGCTATTTTTCCGTGAATCAACGAAATTTGCAATTTTCCCACTCCTAATCGACAAAATTCATGATTTTTCATTAATATTACAATCCTTTTTTGTGAGAGATGAATAAGTAAATGTTTAAGACAGAAAATAATTGATTTTTAACAACTTCAGTAACTTTTTTCTTTTACGAATTTAATATTACCAACTGAGCGAAAAAATGCTCAGGCCGGGAATCGAACGTAGATCATAGGCTTACAGGGGCAATGCTCTACCGTTTAAGCTAACTGGTCGGCAACCGGTGAGCATATTTCGCTCAGATATGTTCACTGGTTGTCGGCCCAGTTAACTTAAACGGTAGAGCATCGGCCCTGCAAGCCAAGGATCTGTGTTCGATCCCCGGCCTGGGCATTATTTCGCTGAGTTAGAAATATTCAATTCGTATTCATACATTCATAACTTTACCAATCACTTTGATTGTGTTAAAACAATAGTTTGTTTTTATTTAAATGGGGAGGGATTGAGCCCTATGAGTTTTTCTTTTCCATATGCACTTAAACAATATTCTCTGCTTCCTGATTTGTTTCACTGATTGACAAATAAACTAAACAGGGCAGAGTTATTAAAAAAAATTGTCATTAAAATATTGAAAATTTTATTAACCACATGAAATTAATTGAAAGCATCACTATTTATAAAAATTTGGTGTTATTACATTCCAATAAGTGCTATTTAAAAATTAAATGTGATTAATTAGGTTTTGAGTTAAAAGATTTTATGCCATATTAAACATAACTGAAATTGCATTTTTAGCAATTATTGCATCGGATGTCCATTACTGAAAATAGACTAATTAAACGTTACAATAATGGACATGGGTCTCAAAACCTTAAAAATTAATGCATTTTTATAAATGACCATTAGAATATGAAATTCAAATTTCATCTTTTAATTTCGTATTGAAGTAATCTGTGTGTTTTGTGTTCCATAACACAGAGTACTCTTGGTATACATTTAAAAACCCGGCAATATCATTTGTGTTCCACTTCCTTTCTGTGTGTTCCACACACAGACACACAAAAAACAAAAAACAAAAAAAATCAGCACTTAATATTAAAACAAACATAAAAGAAAGCTTTAGAACGTAGCAAGTGATGCGAGATAAACGAGCAACGAGCGAGTAAACAAGTTCGTGTGTAAACGACCACTATCTCGCTAGCTGACTCGCTCGCTACTTTTCGCGCCAGCTTGTAGCTAGTCAACTAGCTCCGTGTAAACGACCCTTTAAAAAGACAAATAATAAAAGTAACGAACTAGAACGAAACGATATCAAAAGTTTCGCTAATTCTAATGCCGGCCAGAGTCAGTCACATGTAACATGTAAGCGAGATGTGAAATTTGACTTTCCATAAGACATTAGTGCGAAATCCGGTAATTTCATTGGCTACCTATTGGCTACTTGTGTGAACCAAACTTCTTTCCCTGAAAGGAAAAAATCCATTTTACGAGTAACAGCGCTGCTACTCATTTCATCAATCGTATTTCTTGGTAATAATAATTTGATGCATTAAAAAATAGTGTATATATTTCTCATACTGAACACAAAATCATTTGTTATACAGTTAATAGTATAATATATAATTAATTATTAAATTTGATTTCATTTTCTAGTAAGAAAATTATCAACAACTCTAAAACAACATTGAATTAGTTAAATTATGATAAAATAATGAGATTGTTATAATAAGTTGCTTATAACTTTTTTATTTTTGCTCAGATGTTTGCAATCAATATTAAAGTTCTAGCAGCTTAACTAAAAATAAGTAATTGAAGTTCCATCTAGATATATAAAAATATTTTCCTATGTCAATTTAAAAGATACTATTATTGCATTTAAGTAGATATTTTATTTTAATTAGATAACATTAGCTCCTTCTGGTATTATTTAGTAAAATTATAATCACAATATTAGATTTCGAATAAAAATTGTAAAGCTACTGAATTAATAAATAAAGATAATAATAATAATCGTTATTTTAAATATATATATTGCAATTAACAGCATAATATTTTTCATTGTTCATGTTTGATATATATTACATTTTTATTGCAACATATATATATATAATAAAACTTTTTGCGAATAATAACTACTAAATCACAGATATATATAGATATAATAGATATAATTATCTATATCTATAATTTAATAGATATAAATATAATAGATAATAGATATAATTATATATATATATATCAGCTTTTAGCTTCTTTTCTCACAGAAAACGACTATTTTGCTTATATAATTGAATTCTGTACTCTTGATAACGTAATTCAATATATAAGCTTTTCAATTATTTTTATCGGTATCCATATTCTTCTTTTTTCTTCCATATTAATTCTTGTAAAATAGTACATGGGACTTTATTTTATGCATGGCACCTTGTATATTATGTTTTTGGTGTCCATGTTGGGTGTGTTGAGGAAACTGTATTATTGTCATTTCATTTATACTATCACAATTTTTGAGGGTGGTCGGTAATGTTTATTTAATGGTTATATATATATTATATAGGGTAAACGCGCTGGTAGTGGGCCACGTACCTGTAGTGAGCCACTAACTTTCAAAGTTTAAAAACAAGCTCACAATCCATTTCAGAAAAACGACTGAAAGAAATCTGATTATTTAAAGTCCTTAAATGTTAACTTTCCATAAACAGTTTGGAATAATTGTTATTTTCCTGTAGATATATTTGTTTATCTTTTGGAATGTCTTCAAACACAGATTTTTTGGGAAATTTTTAATGATTTTATTAAGAGATAAGGATTTATCTAAAGCGTTGTTTTTTAATATTATATTTTATTTTGAATTAAAGTGCCGTTGATATACTCGATTACATTGTAAATAATTTGTTAGATTAGCTGAAAACTTAAAAATTGAAAATTATATTGATTTTAAGGGGTGGCCCACTTCTGGATCACAATTTTTTAAATTGTACCAATAGTGGGCATGGTGGCACACTACTGGATCACATGCCAAAATTTTTTTTTATGTTTAAATTATTTTAATTAAGTATTTTTTGAGGTTCTAAGACATTGTATATAATTTATTTAGTATTTTGTTCATCAGAACCATTAGTGGGCCAGGGGACCACTACTGGTGTACAAGTGGCCCACTTCTGGACCAGCGAAAATGCAACTTCACTAAGCTATCAGACATATGATTATTAAAAGAAATTAATATCAAAAATAATTTATACTTCAAAGGTTCAATACTCAATAAAGGTTCAAATTTTTTAGCCATATTTAAATAAGCATTGCATAGAAAAACCTGTAGTGTTATTTATGGATGGACATACTTCTCACATGTCTTTGAATCTAAGAATCTTCTGTTCGGCTCATGGAGTTGAAATGGTAGCTTTGCCCCCAAATTCCACATGCCTAATGCAATCAATGAACATTTCTGTTTTCCATACTCTTAAAAGTGCTTGACAACAGGAAGTAGTGCACTTCAGAATAACTCATGAAGGCAAACAGATGCAGAAACATGAGTTTCCACCAGTCCTAAAATCAGCACTAGATGGTTTAACTCCTGCAACCATTGTGAATCGATTCAAAGCAAGTGGATTAGTTCCATGGGACCTAAAGAAAGTAAATGTTGAATCCACGCTAACATCAAAGAATGTGATAATATCACCAATAAAGGAGAGAGAAATGGCTTCTTTCTTGGAAGTTCTTGAAGATAAAATTGGAGAAGAAAAATAAAATCTTTCTCAGAAAATAAAGGCAAATTGAAAGGTTCTGTGGAGCAAACAGATCTTTACTACTTATGGTTGGAGATGAAGGAGACTTTGAACATGGAACCAATTTCTCAGGTAATCTATCGCAAAACAATTTGGGTATAAAACACTTGAGTATATATTTTTTATTATCATTTATTCCATTTTGTACATTTTACTTGTTATAGGGTACATCAGTCATATCTGTTGAGGCGGCGTACACTGAATAGCCTATTGACACTGTTGATACTGAAACTATTGATCAGGACCAAAGAGCAATTGTTGAAGATGCTGAGGTGTGCCTTTTCATTCAAGAAGGATCAACTGAGACTGGGAGCCATTCAGTACTTTCAAATGGTGGGCCATCTAGAAATGTACCATCTCCCTTCAAAAGAGTTCTATTTTGGCCAGAAGACGGAGATAACACAAAGAAAAAGAGAGAAAATTCCTGCAGTTGTGGCTTCTCCCTAAATGCTTCAATATTATAAGAATAGAGAAAGCCTTAAAAATGCTAAAGATGCAGAAAAAAAAACTGAAAGAGAAAAAAGAAAAATTCAAAAGGAAGAGTTAAAAATATAGCCAATGGGAAAAAAGGAGTGTCAGGAAATTATCGCCCTAATCTGATGCCTATCTTTCATTGTAAGTTTCAACCTAAAAGTACTGTTTGTAATAAATTGACTATAAACGATCTCACATTGTGAGATCTGTTTCGTTTTTGGATAAATCATTTTGTTTTGCAGTCATTTCAGCTTTTAATTATCCTGTTTGTTATATTTATCTTATTTATTTATCAGCACTGCGAAATAACAAATTGGGCGGGGTTTTTTTAAGTTACAAAATACAACATACTGTTATTTAGAGAAAACAAAAACTATGCATTTTGATTTTTTTAAAAAGTTGCTAAATTGTCTACTATTTCAAATGAAAATCAAATTTCAAAGTGATTGCTTAAAAGGCGCAAAGGCCAACATAGTGAAAAAGATTCCAAGCCGGGACTCGAACCCGGGCCATCAGTATAGCGCACTGACGTTCTACCGACTAAACCACTTGGAACGATACCTAGCTCGGAAAATTTCTTACTATTATACGTTGGCAAGGCTACAAACTTAGCACAAGATGGAATATTTATCGTGAGCCACCGACCTGGGGCGAGCACGAAACATAATTAAATCCAGCATCGATAGAATCTATATTAATACATGGAAACTATTCCAGAGAGAAAAATTCGCCTTGCATACAATATTTCAAATGAAAAACTCTCTGGAATAATTTCCATGTATTAATATTGTCTACTATTATTGTGGATAAAAACTGATAATTTTTTTCTACCATTTGTATCATTCTGGTACAAAACACAGAAAATGAATTTTAATATCAGAAATCGCTGAAAATTCATAAAATTCATTGTAGCACAATTCAGAAAGTCTTGATCACAGAATATTGGAACATTTACTGTTTAACAAGTGAAAGCATATAAGCAGATTTCCTAAATATATTTTATAGATCACAAAAACTGAACAAAAATTAAATTTCATAACATTAAGAAAATGTAACTATTTTGATGGAAATGGATTTTCGCATGATGAAAAACATGTGAAATAGTTCAGCCATTAAAATTATACCTCTAAAACTAAGCTTCTTGGGTATTAGCTACATTTAAACGATACGAAAGGGCACCCTGTATATAATAAAAAAAAAATTACCTTGCAGCTTGTAGGACATTACCTTTTATGTAAAGTGGGATTAAATTAAAATTGATTTACAGAACTGAACTTGGGGTCCCTGATCTACAGATTTACTAGTGAGATTATTTTACGTAATCATCTAAACTTCTATGTATGATTTCATTTTTGTGAACATCCTATTCTAAAATTGTAAAAAAAAAAAAAGAGTATAACTTCAGTATTTTCACACTAAACTCAAAACTGGAGTGGCCCACTTCTGGGGGGCCCACTATTGGTGCATCAAAAATTTACTATTCCCACTACTGGAACATCGAGGAAGGTAACTTTTTTTATTTTTCATTTTTTCCAAATAATATATTTTGAAACTTAGAATGTTTGTTCCGATACATGAAGGTTGGGACTACGTTAAAAAAATATAAATCATTTAGAATTCATAAATACTTTAATAATAATAAGATAAATGTCCTTAAGTGGCCCACTACCGGTGAGTTTACCCTATGTATTTGTTTTTGTTGCCTTTTTACCATACATTCAATTACTTAGTAATTTACTGTCTTCAATGGTTAAATTATCATTGAAATATATATTATTAATGTAATTTATATATAAAGGATAAATAATTAATTTTTAAAGATGAATATTTTTATAAATTAATTCTGTTAATTACTATTTATATGTTACTGGAGTACTAACATAAAAGCATTTTTTATGAAAGTTTAGAAGATATTATAATTAAATTTTAATAAATATTCATTTTAACCCCTTAACGCTCGAATTAAATTACGGTTGAATAATTCAAATTGCTTATTGGCACCACTTTTATGAAAAAGAAATATTCACCTTATTTAATAACAGTAAAAACGATACCAAAATATACCCAATTTCACTATTTTATAAAACTGGCGGGAATCAAACAATTTGAGTAAAAGACACAGCCCGAGAATATGACGGGAGCGAGAATTAAGGGGTTAAACATACAGTTTATAAGTGATAAGAATTTAGTAGTATTGAATATACAATCAAAAAAATTAGAAAGCAGCTGTTAAATTGATAAATATTTTTATATATGAAAGATAATACTTAATTCTGAGAAATGAACACTTTAATAAATTACTTCTGCTAATTATATATATCTAACTTACTAAAGTTCCAACAAAAAATATTTTTTAATGTAAGGTAAGAACATATTATTATTACATTATTATTAAAAAATAGATTAAATGATTTTTTTAATTTAATTATTTAAATTTATCTTAAAAAATCTAATTGACAAAAAAAAAATTACAAAGGAACTGGTAATAAAGATCAATTGATTTTAACTAACTGACTTAAGAAAATATTATTAATAGACTTTATTTATTAGAAAAATACCCTATAAGTCATATGAATTAAAAATTTTTATTTAATTATCTGTATAATATTTACAATAAAAAATTTATAAAGTAGCAGATAAATTTAAAATGATCAGAACTTTATAAAGCTCTAACATGAAAATACTTTTAATGTAAGCCTAGGAGATTTATTATTGCATTTTAATAAATGCTTACTTTAACACGTTCACGTCGGCGCGGTGGGTCACACTCGACTGTCTCAGAGTTGTCAAGTCTCCGGCTTTTTGCACACCACTGTTATTTTAGAGAAAATGACGTTCCTTTAAATCGCCCAATTGTTCTAATTAAATAAAACAACATTTTCTGTATTAAAATACTGGTATCCAAAAAGCCGGAGACTTGTCAGCTCTCAGACAGTCGAGTGTGACCCACCGCGCCGGCGTGAACGTGTTAATTATTAAAAAATAAATTAAATACATTTTTTAATTTAATTATTTAAATTTATTTTAAAAAAAATACAAAGATACCGCTAATAAAGATCAAATGATTTTAACTAACTGACTTAACAAAATATTATTATTACACTTTAATTATTAAAGAAATTTATTTATTAGAAAAATACACTATAAGTCATGTGAATTTTAAAATTTAAGTTAATTATCTGTATAATATTTACAATAAAAAAATTTATAAAGTAACCTATCATAAATTAATAAAGATTTTAATGTCTCAAAGATAATTTTAATATAAAAAACCTTTATTATATTAATTCTGATAATTTTACATTTATCCGTTGCTATAGTAACAGATAAATTTAAAATAATCAGAACTTTATAAAGTTTTAACATGAAAATACTTTTAATGTAAGACTAGGAGATTTATTATTGCATTTTAATAAACGTTTACTTTAATTATTAAAAAATGGATTAAATGATTTTTTAATTTAATTATTAAATTTATTTAATTTATTTAAAAAAATCTAATTGATAAAAAAAATTACAAAGGAATTGGTAATAATGATCCACTGATTTTAACTGACTGACAATAAAAATCAAAACAAAACTCTAAAAAAGCGAAAACGCCAGCGAGAGGACAGAACACACAATTTTAGGATTACAAATGCAACATGTTAACCAGCCCTAATCTTAACCACTGGGCTAGATTATCCATAAACGCTTCCTACCAAAATAACATGTGCCGACTTTACACAGTATCTTACTCGTATACTTGCCCTTTCAGGGAAAGAAGTTCGGTTCAATTTCATCCGCTGTCGGTGAAGTGATAGCCAATAAAATTGCAGGATTTCGCACTAATAATAAAAGTCTTATTAGTTCAGGCAATAGGGAATTTTACCTAGCAAAATTAATTGTAGTTCTAGAAATCGGCTTACATGATGTTTTTTGGGTCGCTGAATCTGAAATTGTAACATCCCACCAAAATTTCCCCCGGCAACCCCTCCAAATTTTGGTAAAAAGCTCCCCAAAAAGGTTTTTATTTAAAAAAATCAATTTTTTATTGTCTGTGGGGAAAAGTATCTAGAAATTCAGAAAGCAGACAAAATTTGCAACAAATTAGATATATGACATTATGACTTACGATGAAGGGGAAGGTGGGATCTGCCTCGGAAAATGCGCGCGGTGCTGCGTGGACTAAGTTGCGCAATTCCACTTAACCACTCACACGTTTAAATTAGCCCTCCCATCTCCCCTCCGAAATTTCCTTATAAGGTTTACTTTAAGTTTTTTGGGTCGCTGAATCCGAATTTTCAACTTAGCCCCGAAATTTTCGCCCCCCCGAAACCTCCCCAAAATAGTTGTTATTAACTGAAATTTCTTATTATTTTAGGGAGAAAGCATTCAGAAACTAGACAAAATTTGCAACAAATAGGATATATGACATTATGACGTAGGATAAACGGGAGAGAGGGGGTTTCCTCGGAACATTCCCCGCGCGCTTTTCTCAAAAACAAATTTTTTTCAAAAAATCAATTTTTGGGGGGGTTGCCGGGTGAAATTTTCGTGGGAAGTTACAAATTCGGATTCACCGACCCACAAAATATGAAGTGGGTCGAAATCCAGAACTAGTATTAATTTTGCCAGAAAAAATCCCCTATTGCCTGGACTTCATAACTTAGTGTACGTAGCACCGCAGTGCATGTTCAGAGGCAGCCTACCCTCCCCATTCATCCTACGTCATAATGTCATATATCCTATTTCTTGCCAATTTTGTCTAGTTTCTGAATTTCGTGATGCTTTTCCCCTAAAACAATAAGAAATTTAAGTTAAAAGCAACTATTTGGGGAGGGGGGTTCGGGAGGGAGATTTTTGGAGGGAAGTTAAAAATTCGGATTCAGCGACCCAAAAAACTTAAAGTAAACCTTAAAAAGAAAGTTCGGAGAGGAGATGGGAGGGCGAATGTAAACGTGTGAGTGGTTAAGTGGAATTGCGCAACTTTGTTCACGCAGCACCGCGCGCAAGTTCCGAGGCAGATCCCCTTCCCCTTCATCCTAAGTCATAATGTCATATATCTAATTTGTTGGAAATTTTGTCTACTTTCTGAATTTCTAGATACTTTTTCTCTAAAACAATAAAAAAAAATTGATTTTTTTAATAAAAACCTTTTTGGGGGGGCTTTTTACCAAAATTTGGGGAAGTTGCCGGAGGAAATTTTGGTGGGAAGTTGCAAATTCGGATTCAGCGACCCAAAAAACATATAGTAGGCCTTTTTCCAGAACTACCATGAATTTTGCTAGGTAAAGCCCCTATACGGTCTCTATGCCTGGACTATATGGAAAGTCAAATGTCGAAAGCGAGATCGCAGCCGATACATGTAAACACAAAAAGTGTTGAGTTGAAATGCAGCTGCACATGTGAAAACAATAATCAAGGATAATAATCGAGGTAGATTTTTCGCTGTTAGCGAAAGGAGATCGACTAATCTGAAGCCTGCATTTTTGCGACCTTTTCATTGTTTGCAAATATGCAATCTTCTGATTGGCCAATCTCGTTTCGCTAACAGCGAAAAATGTATCTGGATCTCTGCCCAAATGTTTAAATAGAAATTTGAAATAAATTAATAAGAAATAAACGTTTTTCATTTGATTTTTGAAGGTAGAAGTAATTTTCATAATAACTAGAATTTATGCTTGATAGAGAATAAGGAATGCATTTAGTAATCTCGGGCTTCGTCAAAAAGAAGAGAGTTTGCGTGAGTGTGTGTGTGTGTGTGTGGGGGGGGGGTCTACTACCCTTCCCTCAATTTTAGAATTTAACTAGTTAAATTTTCTTTTTTGATAATTTGAAAACTTCATAAAATTTATTCTTTTCGAAGAATTTAAAATAAAAGAGGAAGTAAGGAATTTTCTGATAGGGGGTGGGAGCATGGGAGGGCCATTGCCCTTCCCTGCATTTTAAAATTTGATTAATTAAAATTTATTTTTCTCCTATTTTGATGTACAGAGTCAAATTTATTATTTACGAGTAACTTAAAAAATATATAAACTAAGAATTTTCCTTTGGGGGAAGGGGGCTTAGGAAGGCCCTTTCCCCTCCTTCGATTTAAAAATTTAACTAGCTAAATTTTATTTTTCTGTTAAGGAAGGGGGGGGGTAGGAGAGGCCCATTTTGCCCCTCCCTGGATTTTGAAACTTATTTAATTAAAATGTCTTTTTCACCGATTTTGAAATGCACAGCAAAATTATTTATTTCGAGTAAATTGAAATTAAAGTGGAACTAAAAACTTTTACTTGGGTAAAAGGTGTCATATGAGAGTTATTTCTCCTCCCTCGAATTTGATTTAAATTTGGTTTAATCTAAATTATTTCTAAATTTTATTTTCAATGATTTTGAAAAACACAGTAAAATTTTCTCTTTTCGAGTAACTTAAAATAAAAGAGGAATTAAATAATTTTCTGTAAAGTTAGAGGGTTTAGGTGTACCATTACCCCTACCACAGATTTTAGAATTTAATTAATTAAAATTTCTTTTTTGCTTATTTTTAAAAACATAGTAAAATTTATTTTTTTCAAGCGACTTAAAATAAAGGGGGAACTCAGGAAATTTCCGTTAATGAAAGAGGGGGGGGGGGGAGAGCCCCATTGCCCCCTCCTGGATTTTGAAATTTAAATAATTAAAATTTGTTTTTTTCTTATTTTGAAAAACATAGTAAAATGTTATTTATTTCGTTTACCTTAAAATTGAAATGGAAGTGAGAATTTTCGTTTTTTTTTTTTTTGGGGGGGGGGGGGGGTGATAAATATACTATTTAAAATAAAAGTACTAATTTTGACATCCATAAAAAATACATAATTTTTGGAAAATTAGATTTTTTTTTGCATAAAAAATGCACACTTTTCGCGAACACGGAATATTAATTTATTTTATGCAAAAAATGTGTACAGTTTTTGACAACATAGAATATACACTTTTTTGTACGTATAAAAAATACAGACAGTTTGCATGAGAGGTGCATACTTTTCGAAGTGTTCAAATATAGTCACTTTTTATGCGCAAATTGTGTACAATCTATACTTTTTTGCAAAAAAGTGCAAACATTTTCTACCTGGGTATGCTGTAAACATTTGGAGGTACTTGACTGTACCGCTGACAAAAACTTCTTTGCATGTTGTTGACAGAACGACAATTGTGAAATTCTAGCGCTCCGAATATCTTCTGTACATGATCCTCTTATGATAAGCCGCAATGAACCGGATTTCTGACCGTTGCGCAGTCTGAACTCGCGCATGCGTCCGAGGGCTTCCGATTCATTGCGCTTGCGCTAAAACTTACGAAATTTTAAGCTTCCTACTACATTCTGTGTTAATTTTATCGATAAATTTTTATCTATAAGAGAGTTATAGATTTTTGTAATTGCTATATTCATTTGAAATCACACTGTATTATTAGTGAGGAATCGTTATAGAAACTGAAAAGACAATTTTAGTTCTATAGAAAGTGTAGCAGTAATGAAAAATTTGAAACGCGATTTCTTTTCAAAACAGCATTTTAAAAATCGTTGGACAATTTGCCTCCACAAAATTTCAACCAATTGAATATCTCTTTTTGAGATTTTATTGTTTTGAAATTTTTTCTATTGAAGTACGCGAATTTTTTGTTTGGAAATGTTTCCATTTCGCTCTCCTGTCTAACTTTAAGTAACGAAATTTGTAGTTTTAAGCACAGATTTACTGTCAATCGAACAGATTTCACTAAAACTACATATTTTTTTAAAACGGCTACATTTTGCATTAGCTTTTACAAAACGAAAAATAATTATTTTGTTGATATTGTTCTAGATCTAATTGTTCTAAGATGATTTTACATTTTCGTCGCTTCTTCCCCTTTTAGGTGCGTTCGTAATTATATAAATACGCAGCACGTAGATTCTTCGTCTGATCCGTCTCTTTGTTCGCATATAACAGCGCAAAAACCAGCGATTGGTTTGAAATTTAATATATAGAATCGTTGCAAAATTTTGTCGAGGCATTTCAAATTTTTCAAAAATCGGCTCAAAATTAAAAAAATATATTAATAAAATTTTCCTCATTCTATTAAATCATATCATACGTCATTAATTGATATCCCATGACAGGTGATAATTCTAGGTTGCCGTGGTGATTGTGTCCTATTTAAGATGAAGTCCTATTATTTCCGTATTACTGAATTAATTATATAGAGAATCGTAATAAATTTTGCATTCATGCATTTTCGCATAAGAGCGCAACAGCCAAGATCTGAATATTTATAAAACTAGTTATAGTACGAAGTCATTTGCCCCGTTTGACGTGCAATTTCAGACATTCTATTGAAGCGCATTGTCCATTAGAATCGAAGCCGCCATTTTTCATATATCAACAAAACAAAAATATGGTTTTCATCTGTAATATATATATAATAAATTAGCATAAATGGATATTTATAAACAGTCCGCATTCCTCCTCCCCCCAGAAGGAACCTCTCTAAGAACGTCCTCTAAAGAACATCGTGTTACCTCTCCAAGTTTCTCTACGTGATCTTGTTTGGCAACTGTTAGTTGCATCTCAATATGATATTTCCTCAGTAGAATTCCAATAAATTGATAAAATTTAGAATATTCGTTTTGTGATCATTTTATATGCTTTATTTATTGATGACTAGCTAACTTACCCGGCGTTGCCCGGGTTCGTCAAAAAACAGCACAAATTGCGGAAAGCTCTGAAAATCACAATAAGACATAGCGAAAAAATTTTAAATCGCTGCACAAATTTCGAAAAGAGAAAAAAAAATTGTATATTTTGTTCAAAGATTGAAAGTTGATTCCTCTCACTAATGTGGAAAAATGGTAGAAAATCGCTAAAACACACTAAAAATCACATACAAAATTCCCGAAAAATTCGAAAATTGCTATACGAAATCCGAATAAACTTTATTGAAATGAGGGCAGAAATTACTTTAGTATTCTAGGTCAAAAATGGAATGTGAAAAAATTGCAGAAGATCACGAAGAAACGTAAAAATCGAATTAAAAATCACAAAAAGTTAAAAAATCCCGAAAGTCCAAATTTACGATAATTGGATAAAAGTTTCAAATCTAATTCCTTTGACCTACGGGCGCTCTCTTAAAATTTATGTTTGGGAAAGCATGCTAAGTATTGTATCATGTTACTTTTATTCATAATTTAATTTACTTAAGTTCCCTTAAATATAATTAATATAATCCCTTAAGTTAATATTAGTTTTTGTTTCATTAAAATATCTCAATTTGTTGATTTTCTGTAAGCAAGTAATCCCTATTGATTTACAATGGAAGTCTACGGGAAATTGGCGAAATATTAGAGATATAGCCAAGTTGGCTTCACTTTTGGCGATGTAACGCCAAGTTGGAGACACACTTGGCGGCATTTGGTGGCAGAACTGTGTCCCCCCGACAGTAACCCCTTATAGGTATGGAGATGCATTAAATGCTGTTCAATAATCGCATAAAAAATTCGCTAAAAATTCAAAAATCGCTGTACGAATTCCGAATAAACTCTTTTGAAAAGAGAACAAAATTTACTATATTGGGTTAAAAGAAAGAAACCGTATTCTTTTCACTATTGTGCAAAAATCGCCTCGAAACTTAAAAAAACGCTAAGAATCGCATAAAAAATTAAATAAAAGAAAAATCTAATCAAATAATTGAAAATCGGGCTTCAAGGTGCAAAACTTTATATATAGACGTACCTTTTTCCCAAGTTTTGTAGCTCTACGTGCAGCGGTCACTTCAGAATACCGTTGACACACTCACACACAAACTTCTTTCCTTACTATTATAGATAAAGATTAGCACGTTGTTATGAATGAGAAATTACGTGAGATATAAAACTGCCATTGGCGACTATTTTTAAATTCTAGTTCGCACCACTTTCTCAAAAGAAAAATCTTTCACATACACTGTGCCAACATATGCAAGAGACATATGCATATTACAAAATTTATTTGTCTAAAATAGTGTGGCAAAGGAAAAAAAAAATCGCCAGTGGCAGTCCTGGAGATATGACTAATGATAATTTTTTATGTATGAAATAAAAACGTTTTCGTTTTATGTAAATGAAGTGGTCAATGGCATTTCTGAAGATCGTGCACGAAATACGTCACCACAAAAGAGTAAAGGGAAGTTCAAGGTAGCGCTTTTCTGTCTTATTCTCATTGTTTCGATTGAAAATGCTATTCAATGGGAATAAAATTAAATACTGTACAAAATACATAAAATATGTCTGATGTAATAGGAAATGTTTTCAAAAGGATATAATTACGCACGATTTCTAAATATTTTCTCTTATACAGTAGAAGTCTACTACAGTAGTTCTGCTAATCCGAAATTCCGGTTAGTCCGAACCGATGTTATTTTCGAAAATTATACTTGAATAGATTAACCCTTTATCTACTGACGGTACTTATAAGTACCACTCACTTTAAACTTTCATCCCTCAGTAAATATTACTAATATTCTAATGGTACTTTGCAAAAACACTCTTTTAACTCCACTTTATCCGGATACATGGCAGCAGTAGTTCTAGATTTGTTATTTTAGCGAGGAAGGAAGCTATCTTTGACAAATACGATGTGTTTTGTGCCGATATTTTGTACAGATTGTCACGCTTATCTTTTTATTGCTGTAAACACAGTAAAAGATATAAGATAAGTGTTGGATTTTTTTTATGTGCTCATTATGATCTTAGAATACAAACTGACTAGCTATTTTAGGTGAACGATATATGTATTTAATTTAACAGTCGAATTACTTGGTGGTACTTATAAGTACCGTCAGTACACTGGGCGCTGGAGAAAAACTTCTTGTTTACTTTTCGTCTGTTTATTTGTGCATCGTTTTCATCTGCTTTAAATGTAATTATTAAAATATAGTGTAGTAATTATTTTCCAGGTATTTCTTTACTGTTTCATTGTTATATTTTTATAGGAAATGAAAAAAGTTGTGGTACCGGTCGCTTTTGCTATGCTAGCAATGACATATGTAAATTAATATATTGCATATATGGAGATGCGAGAGCACAAGTTGTCTCTGGAATATCGACGTCGTATAACTAAAGGACTTCTAACAAGGTCGAAACCTAAAAGAAAATAGTTTTTTTTAACCTTTTCAGGGGCAAAGCATTTTCGAATCTGAAGTGTTGAAATAAATGAATGGCACAGGAATTTGAAAACGATTTATTTGTAAATAAGAAAAAGCCTATATACATACTTTTTAAATCGAAATATTTTCTGCTGCCTTTTGAAATACCTTGTGAGTTTTCAGTTACGATAATTTAGCCACAGTGTGCTGACGCTACTTTAAAGTACCACTTTAATTAAGTACAGGCGTGGAAAACAAACTAAACACCCCTACTAACTCCTCAACAAATTATCGTAGACAAAAGTTACTGGTACCGAATGATTGGAAATAAAGTCTACTTTTAAATGACGTATATAAAATTTGCTTAGGGGGCTATCTACATATTAAAATAAATCAAAACTTCATTTTTTCAATGGCAATACCCAATTTTAACGAGATCTTTCAAATCTTTGGTTCAAACTATGCCTAGACACCAAATTTCAAGTCATTTCTATGATAAGTTTTTGAATTATAAACATTCAAAATTTAGTGCTTCTAATGTTAAATTACATTTTCATATTTTTATTTATAACTTCTGAAATTATGATCCTAATGTTCTAAATTTTTTGTGTAGCAGTAATACTAATATACCCAAACATAAATACGTTGAATTTGTAATTTTTATAATTTTCTGATATGAATTATGAATTATGAAATTAATATTTAAAAAAAAATATGAATTGCAACCTACAATTTTTTTTAATGGATTCAGATATATTAAGTCCTGCTTTATGGAAATCCAAAATTTCACATTTTTCTTTCAAGTAGTTTTCAAATTATGCTTAAAAAACGGCAAAATGATAGTTTAACCCTTAAATGCCGGGTGTTGGGATATTGGTTGGGGAATTATTTAAGGGGCCGTCTATGATAGAAGTGACTAAATATTTTTAAATTTCTTTTGCTATCCTGTAATCTAACAGGCTTAATTGACTAGTTAAGGTGCCTTGATCAAGAAAGGAGCTCTCTCGGTTAACAATCGAGTACCGAACTTCAATTTGGATACAGCCCTTAAAATACGCTCATTTTAAAATAATTATTTTCTCGGAAACTTATGGTACGAATTGCATAAAAATTTGTTTTTAGACTAATGGAAGGGTGTAGAGTTCATTTATGCTGTTAGAATTGTGTACTGCTATTGAAAAACAAACAAAGTTATGGTTAGTTTTAATATGTAGATGGTCCCCTAAGCAAATTTTATATGTACAATTTAAAAGTAGACCTTATTTCCAATCGTTCGGTACCAGTCACGATACGACGAGTTCTACGATAAGTTGTTGAGGAGTTAGTAGGGGGTGTTTACTTTTTTTTTCCACGCCTGTACCTCTAATTAATTAAATTTCACACTTATGAGTATTTTTGTTATGTTTATTCTTTAATTTTCATTGTAGTAACTGAAAAAAAAATATTGCATCAACAAAATTTCAGTAGATCATAATACAGTAGATAAAGGGTTAACTGGAAAGATTAACTTACGGAATTTTCCCGATTACAAGATGAATGTCGGGAAAAACGTGTAGAAGTTAGAATTAAACAAAAAAGGACAGTAAAGCATGCTTTTTATTCTTTAAACAGCTGGAATAGAATTTTTAAAAAAAGTAATCAATAATGTAAAAGTACAACATATGTACACGAATATAAAAGAAACATTTATTTTTACTTTCAACAGTTTGATTTCGCAAATTATCTACGAAATGTTTTTTCTTCCCTTCTCGTCGACGTGGTGACAGAGCTATTTATAAATTCGCGATCTTGAACCGTTCGTAATGGGTTGTTACGTAATTCCTCATTCTGAAAATCCATTGGAATCTTATAAAAATCAGGAGTGATTAAACAAGGAATACAGTGGACGCTCGATTTTACGAACTCGAGAGGACTCATATAATGGGTTCATAAAATCGAAAGTTCATAAAATTAGTTCAATGGGATGCTGGTTGGGACCAGTATATCAGTGAAAAATGAAGAATTCGTAAAAAAGAGGTTCGCAAAATCGAGCGCCTACTACGCTATTTTTTTCCGAAAGTCGTGCAGCATTATTCAGTATGCCAGACTTTACGATGCTGGATTAGAGGATGTTTATTGTACTAGTACTTATAACTTGCATTTTTTTAGCACGCACCTTTTCCTTTTCTATTTTTATCGGAATTTCGGATAATCCGATTTTTTGTAATCCGAGCTGGCACCGGGCTCAGTTAGTTCGGATTAGTGAGGTTCTACTGTATTCAGAAATAAATGCAATGTTGAGAAATTAAAAAGAAACAAACAGTAAATGTCAGAGATGTACAAATGAGTTTTAAAATAAGCTGGATCTTTTGCTGTAGGTAAATTACGTGGAATAGGTTTTGTTGATTTTGAAAACATACTAGATTCCAGGGTATATATTGCTTTATCATTGAAAGGCTTTCTAAAGCTAAGAAAGCTGTTCCAGAATCGTGCACAAATCCGAGGTAGGACAGATATTTTGTAAACATTTCATTTACGTTAAGAAACTTTTAGACATATTTTAGTCTACAACAAAAGGATAACTATTTGTACGGAGGTTACCGCATTTATTTACATACATTTCGAAGTCGCGTGTAATGCGCACCATGATATTGGGAAAAAAAAAATAGAAATCCTGAGCAACATTTTTTCAGGAACCTAAATGACTATATTTGCTAACGTATTTTTCGGTCCTTTATTAAAATGGAATAAAATTGAGGGTTTTTTCCCAATGAGTTTTTTCTCATGGTAAATATTATTTAAAAATATTTTTTACATCTTAAATCGATACCGTTACTTGCTCATAATAATACAAACCATGGCTCCTATGAATGCAATTATTTATTTTATTTTAGTTACTGCTTCTGTATTCGTTTAAATTTATCGCAAAATTCACGCGTTGTAATGAATGGTATAGGAAAAGTACGCATGGTTTCATATAACTATTGTGAATATTCCATGTATCATGTGCAGTGTATCCCAAATGAAAGAAAATTTGGTTTCACGCAGCTATTGGAAATATTCCGTTTACAATTCGTACTACATGTTTAACTACTTAAGGAGACCGCATAAGCAAAATTCAACCAAAAAATCCATTTTTACTTTTTTATATCATTAAATAGTTTAAACTTTTATCTTTTCAACGATGTATTACACATGTTTATACATAAAAAAGTGTTGGATTTTTTCATTCTTTTTAAGAGCACTTCACAGCAGTGGGCTACTTTTCTTTAATTTAGATTTTTTGTTTGGAACCAGTTTTCTGAAGTGGTAAAATTCCCATTGTTTTCGCCTTAATTAATATGTTATTAAATAAGGCGAATTTTACTATTTCAAAAAAGTGGTGCCAATCAAGAAATACGAATTTTAAAAAAAGTAGTTCATTGCCAACACTTCTTCACTGCTTTAATTGACATTTTCTCAAAACTTCGAATTTTCAGGTATGTGTTCCCTTTTTTTTTTTTTTCAATATCTATTAAACTGAAGAACTCAGATTTTTCAAAATATTCTAAATAATTAATGATTTGTTGAGAATTATTTATTTTAGGCAGTGAAATCTTGCTAAAATTGCTAATTTAAAAATGCCTTTCAATAAATAATTAATAATTAATTTTCAGTTTCACTTAGATAGAAAATGGTCTGTGAAAATACGTAAAGCGTGTTATTCAAACTACTCTAAAAAATCTAGACCTCTATCTTTCACCATTTCTGAGAAAAAGGTACATAAAGTTGGTGTATTTTAACATGGCCGAGATAGAGCTTATCCGGTCCCCTTAAGTAATTCTTTTTTTTTTTTTTTCATCCAATAAATTGAAAATATGGGATAAATACCACTTTTTTAAAACTAAAAGATTCGTAATATTTAGTATGGAAATTTCTGTTATTAAATAGTATGAAATTGTATTAAAAAATAGTGGTATCAAAGAGCTTTAAGTGGTGGATCAAGCAAACTATTCTTGCCCGTACGGCATACGGGCAAATCAGTTAACTGGTAAAGGCTTAAAATTTTAGAACAGATGTTCACGCTATAGATAATCAAATGCTACGGAAAGATACGAATCAAATGTAACTACGTAATGACAAATTTTAATAATACTGTGTTACCCGTGTTTAAAGAATCCTTTCTCTAAAAGAAAAATGAATATACTTTCACAAATTTAGTACGAATGCATTCATAAAAATGATGTTATTTAGCTCTTTCCAGTCCGGTGACTCTTGCACAAATTTTATTCGGTTGGCACAACTTTTTAAATAGAAGTTACCTTCAATTACACAACTTCAAATATGCTCTAATTAAACTAGACAAGTTTTATGTTCCTTTATTACTGGTGCCAAAAGCAAATTTTCCTAAGGAAGATGATCCCGAGTCAGACTCAACGTTGAACCGCAAAGGGTTAATTTAGTAACGACGTGATACACTCTAAAAAGGATTTCATAAAAAAAAGTATTTCCCTTTAAATTCCGAGATTTGTATTTCCTTTTAAACTAATGAATTTCTTGAAATTTTGAACTTAAAAAATCTTTTTATTTTGAAGAAAAAGAACATGCATTAATATTCAATTTTTTATATGAAAATTTAGTAGGGAGAAGACTTTTGCCTGAATACCCCTGTGATTTGACAATAAGGTATAACTAATGATAAATATTAAATTACCTGTGTTTAGAGAGTTATTGCTATAACATAAAAATGAATTTACTTTCACAAATGTAGCCTGAGCGCCTTTTTAAAATAAATTATTTGTAATAACAATGTTATACACTCTCAGAAAAACGTGCAGACAGGAAATTTCCCGAGCACCTCTGTTACTCAACGAGATTTTTCTGTTATTTGAAGAAATTTCCCTATATTTACTAAAGAATTTCAGGAAATTTTGATCTTAGAAAATCTTAGTATTTTAATAAAAATGGGAAATACGTAAAAATTCCATTTTTTATACGAAAAATTACTAGGTAGTATAACTGTCGGAACACAGCTGTGATTTGACGAAATCTCAGTTTTACATTAGCGAATTTCAGTTAATTTTTACGATAGGTTGGTCGATTTTCTGTATTTTGGGTGATAAACGGTCAAATAATAGAGAAAGTTTTCGTGTTCTCTCGAAATTTAATCAACGGAAAATTCCGTTCAATTTGCAGATTTTTTTCAAAGCGTATAAAAACGATGTATTTTTTTTTCAAATTTCGTTTTATTTTTAATTAAAACGCATATATTCCTAATTATTATAAGCAAGGAAATTACTCAAAAGAGCTTATGATGTCTATTACTAAGCATCAATTTTTAACTGTATACGAGAAAAAAAACATTCATACGTTTTAAACATTTTTTATGTATAATTTCTATATTCTACTTTTATAAAATATAATTTATGGTATTTGTTGAATGTTAAAAAAAAAATCTAAAACTATTGCATTACCAGAGTTTTCTAAGTTCTTTTTATATAAAAAAAAATAAATATTTACAAATTATAATTTATTTCTAATAACTTGACATGATTAATCGGTGTTCCCTATAAAATTTCTCTCTTCTTTTAAATGCTGTATATTACATGGAATAAAGTGACTGTTATATCTTTAATTATAAATGTGTTTTCTTTTCAGACAGTGTTTATACCAAGTTTTGAAAATATTTTACATAGGCGTATGACGTTGTTTAAATCGACATCGCTACACATTATTTCAATTTTTGAACTCGGGTTTTTTATTGAACTAAATTTCAAGTTATTACAATGTCATAATTAAATTTCTTGTGTAATTTTATTCACTAAAAGTTATAAAACTTGTGCATTTGCCAAACACATAGAAAAAGATAAAAAGTTTCATGCAAGTTTTCTAATCTAGTTAAATACTAATAATAATAAGTTCTCCCGAATATGCAAATGTTAGTAATTTATTAGTCGAAAATAAAGTTTCACAGTGAAACTTGGAAAGGAGATAAAGAGTTACACTCTAATTCCGTGTTTTGTTTCTGAAAACCATTCAAACTGTTAACCTGATCTGAATCTTTAATGAATCTTTCCAAAATTCAAACTGGATCTTCTGTTCTGAAAAGCAATTTGGAAAATTCGCATAATGGATATCATATTTCAAAGAAAGAAAAAAAAGAAGTCATATTGGCATCTATAGAACTTTTACCGAGATGTAAGAGGTTAGATTTATTTTTTACATTTTACTTTAGTTTTAATAACAAAATACATGCACAAAATTTACTAACACCAAAATTTTAGATTGGAATTGTTAGTGTAATATTTCAATTTTGAAATTATAAATTTTTCTGCGATTACACACGCAAAAAAATAAGAAAAATAAAATTACAAAATGTAAGATTTTGTAGTTATTTTGAGCGTTTGTAGAGGTATTTGAAGGAAAGCGAAAACTACAGGTTTCCTTAGGATTAATATACAGTATTTTAAGGTTTCATACAGGTTTATTTTAACAAGTTATCACCTGCAAATTACCTGCAATGACTTCGCAGATTTTCATGAAATCACTTCAGGTATTTTTAATTAAAATGAAAACTGCTTCTCACGTAGGTAATATAAAAGTTTTATTTAAAGGTTTCAAAGAGTTTTATTATCGCACGTTATTGTATCTAACTTAGATTCAAATAACTTTCTTGCAAACAGGGTCGCCAAAAAAAGGGAGGGGGGTCAAGAGGGGGCAATTTTTTACGTCCACAATTTTCTTCAGGAACCATCTTGATTATTTTTAGAATGAGGCTTTGAAGAAATGGGCACCGCAGAACGAAATCCATTGAGGGGCAAGAGTTTGAAAGATATGAGCGTTGTACACAACGTTTTAAAAAATGGAATGAATAGAAACGTGAGATAGGCAAAATGAGAGATTTTTTTGAAAGAAACTCCCATGAAGAAGAACATTTTAAAAACAAATCAACATAAAAGCAATACAGAAATTTAACAATTAATATTGTATGGAATATCCAAAAATAAATTTCTAATAAAGCAGTGATGGAACAGTTGTAGCACCAGCGAATGAATTGACACCGATAAATTTTAATAGTATTATTCGTCTTACTTCAGAATAGAATTTTCGAGATTTTTAAAGATGAAGAATACTATAAAATTTAGTGGTGACAATCGCCCAACTGTTGCGCTTCTGTTCCATCACTGGTAGTGTTTTTCAAAAAGAAAGAAAAATAATTTAAGAAATATTTTATTTTTCTTGGGTGATCGAGAAGTTCCAGGGGGTTCTAGGATTTTTAACCACTAAACAGACCGCAAAACGTCAGTTTTTTTGGGTGGTAGGGACGATGAATGCACCCAGAAGAATCAGTCCCCGTCTAACCCTGAATTCAAGACTTCCCTGAATCCATTTCTAACATAAATTTTAAATAGATAAACGTACAGGTAAACTGAATTAAAATTAACTGTTACGGGGGAATTGGGAGAAAGACCCCTCCTTCTGGAAAAATTCTCTGACGTATCTTTCTCTTAGTGTTTAGTTTTTGTAAAATGCAATTACTCGTAAAGAATAAATTTTATTATGTCTTCATCAGAGAAAAATAAAATTTAATTAATTAGATTTCAAAATCCTGCGGGTTTCCTGTGGATCCCGAATATATGATGCGATTTTTCGGCGATTGTACAAAGTGAAAACGTCTTTTCGAAAACTCCGGTAGAGTTGTATGCGACCTGTAATCAATTCCTATAAAATTCATTATATCTTCTGAGATCAAAATAATTTTGTTAATATAAATTTTCTGAGTTATCTATATTTAGAAGTTTACAAACAGTGAATTTATCATGTTGAAATAAAATATTTTTACTTTCTATTCTGAAAGAAATATTTCCTTCAGTACACCGTGTAATCTAATTTTAAATTCTGCAAAGACATTTTTGAGAGAGATTTTCTGCATAACATGAAACACAAACAATGATCTTTCTCTTAAGCTTGCTGAAAATAGAAACAGAAACTCAGCTGATTATTGTCAAAGATTCATACTTTACATACAGCGAGTTGTGCGAAAATAAATAACATAATGGGAGAATGTATTACACAATTCTCCATTTAGTCATTATTTCCTTGATCAGTGCATCATTTTAGCAGCATTTATGAATTTATTGTTTTCAGTTTACCGTTAATCAAAAACTCATTTTTGAAAAAAAATCTTTGAAACTACTTAAAAAGCTATTAGCATTTGTATGATGTTTATTAATGTCGCTTTAAGTAAATGCATATAGCAGTTACATCAAAAAGAAAAAAAATATTCCAATCTAAGTTATAGTTATATGATTTGTATTTTAAACCATACATTTTCAGTTTCTGTTGTCGTTATCGAACTAGGTGTCACAAGATAAAAAGAAACAAGCATCTAGTTAGATAAAAAGAAAGACTGGCTTTCTTTTTGAAGGTTAGTGGTATATTATTTATACCAAGTAATTTTAACTCCCAACTGCCGAATTTGTAATTGAATAATTGTAAAACAATTTGAACTTATAATGCATTTTATAATTAATTAGTTTGTAAATTCTGATGACAGTCAATCATTTCAACATTGTAACAATAGAACAACTTTGCTCATGAAAGTTTAAAAAATATAATTACCTTTTTTAACCCTTTCCGGCGCGGTGTCCTTAAAAAAGGACACCTAATTTTAATTCCAAAACTGACAAACGGTACCAAGAATATTTAATTAAAATTTTCCTATTATAATGTACATGAAAATTAGCAATTTCGTATTTTCTAATAAATTCGTTTATAAATTGAGTCAGTCCAGTATTTCATCGGTTTATAAACAGAATTACTCCGCGCCGGTAAGGGTTAAAGTAATGAATAAAGTTCCCTAAAAAGACAAACTGTGTAGTTTGTACTTCTTTAAAGTGAACCAATCTAGTTCTACATTTTGTGTTTCAAAAAGAATATTTAGTAATAAACGTGATACATGCAGACTTTCTCAATTTCCGTATTGAAATATTCGTTCTATTTAATTTCTGAAAAACGTTATAAATTTAATAAAATATTGTTCAACCGAAAAACATATTAGACAAAAATATCCGATCTGAAATATTGGTACCAAACCCCTTGGAAATAGTACCTTGAATACAATTTCTTTGACAATACGAAATTATAAATATTACCGATTTAATTGAAAATATGTACAACTTTAAATGTGATAAGAAGTAATAAACACCAATATAACTAGCTCTAAATTACATATTTGTAACGGTTAATTTTAAATGGTGAAACAAAAATTTATCCATATTGGGTATTCATCATTATCCATATTGGGGGTCATCAATAATTGAGGAAAACCTCTTAATAGTAATGAAGCTTAACTTAGCGCTTTGCATGAATGTAATAACTTTTAGTTGGTAAATTACAGATTAAAAACATTTTATATTTATACAGGGCTGCCACAGGCGACTATTTTTTAATTCTAACTGGCACCACTTTCTTAAAACAGAAATCCTTAACACACACTTTGACAACATTTGCAAGACAAATATACTTGAAAATTTAGATTAGAAAAATACTGGTGCAAACATAATATAAAAATAGCCGCCTGTGGTCACTTGTGGCCTGTGTGTAAGCCCTGTTATGGTCCCTTAAATTGCATGTTTTTTATCATACATTTAAAGAACTACAGTCGAAAACTGAACCCTTTAGCGGGCGGTGTCCACAAAAAACGACACCTAATTTTAATTCCAAAACTGACAGCGACACCAAGAATATTTAATTAAAATTTTCCTTTTATAAAGTACGGGAAAATAAACAAGTTTTCATTTCCTAATAAAATTCGTTTATAAATTCTGGTATCAGTCCATCATTTCCTCATTTTACAAACAGACTTGCTCCGCGTCGGATTCTTGGTGCCATTTATCAGTTTTGGAATTAAAGTTATGTGTCCTTTTTTCGGGATAATAACCGATCTTGAAATACATAGTTCTTGTTAGTATAAGATTCGCGCAATACGAATAAACTCAACGAAATGATTTTACACTTTATTATTTTAGCAATGAGACGCACATATTAAGTGTATCTAATATTTTCTATTTAAAGAGAGTGCATTTCTTTTAATTTAACGAAAATTGAAATAAGATTTATTATTTTATTTATTTAAAAAGTTGCTTAGAAATACAAATTTTCATTAAACAAATTGAAAATTAATATATTTTTAAATTCAAATCTTGTCAATGGTCTTTCATCAATGCGATGTATATAATATTTGGAAGTTTCTATAATTACCTTTCTTTAGCCATTTTACCTCATGTTTAATTTTCTATAAAAAAATTACACTACTGACAATAGATATATATTTTTTTAATTTATAATTTAAAAAATACATTTCCTTTGTAATTGAGTATATGCCCATTTCAAATTTTTTTTACGAATTTAATCATCCCCTTTAACCCCTTAATTCTCGCTCCCGTCATATTCACGGGCTGTGTCTTTTACTCAGATTGTTTGATTCCCACCAGTTTTATAAAATAGAGTAATTGGCTTTATTTTAGTATCGTTTTACCTGTCATTAAATAAGGTGAATATATCTTTTTCCAAAAAGTGGTTCCAATAAGCAATATGAATTTTGAAACCGTAATTTAATTCGAGCGTTAAGGGGTTAAGTTTTTAATTCTTCCAATTGCCTTTGTTCAATTTTGTATGCTTTTCTTTCCTTACCAATGTTTCTTCTTCCTGCATGCATGCACAATAATCCTATTTTTAACCTCTTGGGGACGAGCGACACGTATACGTGCCGCATGAAACGCTCAGAATCCTTGTTTTTCCTCACCAGTAAAATTTTACTGTAAAATTTGCCTTATTTAATCAGCGCATTTTCTCGATTGAAGAAGACACAAATATCTGTTTTTAAAAAACGGTGACAAAAGATTAAAAATTTCGTAAAAGGCTCCCGTCCCGAAGGGGTTAAGGTTTCGCATTTTAGGGTTCCCTTATTTCTCTTGCATTAGGTACACACGTTGTTCTTGATGTTAGGTGATAACAAAAGTCTTGCAGCGCATGTTTTCTACTGGACATTTAATAGGCAGCTTCGTTTCGCCTGCAGCACAATTTTAACACTCTGTCCATACTGCCGTTAACCCCTTGAGGGGCAAGAAATTACGTTTGTGAAATGCTGAATTCCCACCGGAATCTTTGAAAAATTCTATTTCAAAATAAGTAAAGGCAATTTTACGGCTTTTTTCCACCAAAGCTAGAAAAGTAAAATTTAATAAAATTTTTCTGGTGTAAAACTTCATTAATCGTAGGTGGTATATAATATATACCGGTGCCCCTCAAGGGGTTAAAGCTCATTAAAGTCGGTTGGCAAGAAAACTTGCCAAGCAAGGCGAACAGAATTGTTAAATTTGAATACCAGTATTTTAACCCTAGAACTACCGGAAATTTTACTCAAGTTTTATAAAAACATTCTACACCAGAATTTTTACTTAAAACTATTTAATTTGTTTATTTAACTTATTATTGTCTGATTTATACATTTAGTTTGTTTTGAAGAAATTTTCTGGTTTGAATAGATATTTTGAATATACATGTCGGGTCCATTGGACCCTTCTGGTAGACAGAGGGTTAATTTGGAAATTTTCACATTATCTAATCTCAGATTTTGAGCCATTAAATAATACAAAATTACAAAGTCGCAAAAACTGGTGTCGAAGAATTAAAAGAAGTGTAAAGAAGGCTCGTCTTTAATGGGTTAATACCATCTTGCTTCGGCTCGGCTTCATATATTGAAAAACTGACGATTTATTTGTAATTTTAATATTTTACAGAAAATTAAAGAAAATAAAAGTTTTACTTATATTATATTTTATTCTTTTAATTTTTATTGAAGTTTGACAAATATCGTCGAAAAAGTTTTAATATTTTTAACCCTTTCCGGCACAGTGTGCCCAGGTCGGGATACCTAATTTTAATTCCAAACTTACGAACGGCACCAAGAATATTTCAGTAAAATTTTGCTTTTACAATGAACACTTAACCCCTTAACGGTCACATTAAGTTACGGTTTAAAAATTCAAATTGCTTAGAGGCACCACTTTTTTGAAAAAGAAATATTCACTTTATGTAATGACATGTAAAATGATACCGTAATAAAGCTAATTACACTATTTTATGAAACGGGTGTGAATCAAACAATCCGAATAAAAGACACAGACCGTGAATGTGATATTCACGGGCGCGAGAATTAAGGGGTTAAAGAAACATGTTTATAATTTCTAAAAAAGTCGTTTGTATTTTCCGGTGTCAGTCAATCATTTCATCATTTTACAAATAAAATTGTCAGTGCCAGAAAGAATTAAACATCGCGGATATCCTTTACAACCCTCTGAAAACTAGTAACCTTTTAAAAACAATTCTGCAATTACAAGGGTTAAAGTTCAGATTATACAGGTGAAAATTTGTGTCACTTTATGAGTAAAGATTTAAATCTGTAAATGTGATTAATATTACTTTTTCAAAAGAAAATATTCCATATTAACAGTTATAAACCAATGTTAAGCATCAATTTTACTTTCCATTGTACCCTGTCTTCTTTTTAATGGGTATTTGACATATAAAAAATGACTTGTTTCATTTGGAAATTAACTTAAAAATTTAGGAACTCATCCTGAATGTATGCAGAATTAATAAAACTTCCCTTCTATCATTGTTTCTTTCAGAATCGGAAAAATTTACATTTCTGTTTTCATGTATGTTTCCACTCACAACGGACAACTTTTAAATAAGCACAACTCATTCCAATTTAAAGATACTGATATGCAGTTTCTGGAATAATATTGTACCTGCTTCATGAAACATTTTCCATTCTCACATTGAGGAGATCACATAAAAAGTGTAGGTTTTTTTATTATAATGGGCGGGATTATTTCGTTAACGTTATTATCTTTCTTAGTTTTCTATGAATGAATTTTCAATTGGTAACGCCTACTTTCTTCTGACAAGTAAAAAATAAAAACATGTTTCAATCACTTTACAAAAAACTTTATTTTTGCGGTTCTAAAAGATTTCTATAATAACTTTACTTCTTTTCATGTCAAGTTCCTGTCAGATGTAATGTTCTACAGGTCCTCATAACGTTACATCTTGCGGACACACATAAGACGGCTTTTTATTATTTACTTAACAGCTGATTCCTCTGCAGCTGTTTCACATGATTAGATTATATTTAAAGGCAGCAACGGCACTATATTAAAAGTTTTATTTTAATTCATACCACTCGTTTAATATTTCCGGTACAGGAACAAAAGAGAAAATTAATGAAAAGTAAGATTTTTAATACAATCACTTGATGTCATTGTTAGTTGATGTCCCCCTGAATACTAGGCCTGAGCGCTGACACGAAAATGACGGCTGCCGACACTGAGCTTGACATATTAACAGGAGGTCGTACTCTCTGGTCCGTCGTCTGCTAGCCGAATTACATCCCGAAGAAGCAAAATAGGCAGAAGAGAAAAAATAGTCCGCGTTTTCAATGTTAGATATAGCAGAAATCTCTTTATTATTATCCTAATTTATTCTTCTCTAATTAGGTAATTTATAAAAAACAATGAGAGTGAGTGATCTATAAGAACAGGAAATATCCAATTAGTATTTATTTAACCGGAATATTTTTAATTAAATCTTTTATAAATCCCTTCTTTCATGTCCATTTAAAATCTGCAGATAGCGTTGTTTTGAAATTGTCATTTTATTTTCTAGCTTTTTTAACCTCAAATATCTCTTTTATATATGTCTATATGTCTGAACATCTTATCTGAATGAAAGGCAAATAATTTAATAGGTTTTATGAATACTGTTATAGTTTTAAAGAAAAATTTACAAATTAGTTTCAATTAGAATGTAAAAAAAATCCTGATTAAAAAAAAATCGATTTTTTTTTTAAAATCAGATTTTCTTTTTATTTAAATGAATTTTTATGATTTTTTCCCCAGCATTCAAATACTGAATAGCTACCAAGAGTTTTAGGTTTCAAAAACAATTAAACCACTAATTGCTAACATAATATATGTTTTTACACTTTAATTAATAAAATTATAATTATTTGTTAGTAATTACAGAAATTATAAAAACTGCAAATTAGTAGTTTCATTATAATTAGTATCATACAATAATGTTATATACATTAATATTGTAATAATTATGTAAAACTTCATTAAATACTAGTGATATTTAACATTTATTAAAATTATTAACTGCATTTAATATTAAATAGTTATCACTACTTCAAATTAATAATTATTAAACATTTAACTCTCTAATTAGGAACATAATATACCTTTTTAAGCTTTAATTATTAAAATGATAATTAATAATGTAATTCATTTTAGAAAGTAAAAAGAGCAGGATGCTAATTAAAAAAAAAATGGCACTACTTCATGAGGAAATATATTAATGTGTTTAGTAATGATATAAGAAAAAAAATAATAATTTTTAGTATGATAAATAAAGTGTCCTTAATTTTTAATAATTTTATGAATCGCAAATTGAAAAATTCAATTAAATAACAACATGTTTTAATAATATCCTGTTTTTTCTAAAGAAATAAAGTTCTATTATTTTTGCAAGATCCTGGGCACATGAATTTAGGAATACTGTTGAATGAGGAAGTGTTTTACAAGAAATCTTTGGCACAACTACAGGTATATTTAACTATTTTTTTTTTTTTGTCAGGCAGGGTGCATTTTGCAAATTTCAAAAGGGGCAGGGTGCGACACCCTTAAAAAAATGGCCTAGAAGAAAGTGTAAGTAATCACAGAATTAATAAAAAATGCAAACAAGTAATTTCATTAGTTAGTAGCACAAATAACAAAACTAACAAATATTATTTTCAGCTCGTTTTGCATTTGTACTTAGAAAAATTACTCTTTATCACCAAAATCTGAACTTACACACATGTTATGCTAACCAAAAAAAATTATGAAAATGAGTTGACTTGAAACTATGAAGACATATCCATACGCAGATACATAATAAATATAAGGATAGCCAGTTATATCTGAAATCCTCAAAATATTTAAATAACAGCATTATTAGATCTCAGTGCGGATTATTAGCTTTCAATGGTTTTTCTTTTTTTTTCTTTTCTTTTTTCTTTTTTCTTTTTTTTTTTTTTTTTTGTTTAAAGAAAAAAATTTCTGCCTTTTCAACCTCTAATTATTTTTTTATTAAGTATATATGAGTTACAAAGTTTAAAAAAAAAATAATAATCCAACCTATATTGAAAAAGTACTCGGTATTACTTTACGTCTTAATCTGACAATAAATAAATGGTATTGCTAAGCAATTCGAGTGTAAAGATGAGAACGATTAGGGAAAAAAAACCTGTTGTCTCCCCTTGAAAATATTAATTTAGCCCCTTTATTTTGAAATAATGCATTAGGAATTTCATTATAGCTTAATTTTAAAGTTTCTTTTTTCTTTTGTATATACATATATATTTGCATGTTCAATGTATCCCATTTGAAGCAAATAAATATAATACCATTTTTCATGGATAAAATATAAATTTATGAACATGAAAATATTAACTTAAAAAGTAAGTTGTAAGATAATTAAATACTACTTGTCACAAATTTTTTAAAATCAACCTGCAAAATTATAACAATAACAGTTATTATAAATGGCTTTAAAGAATTACAATCGTACATTTTAAAAAATAGATGGAAATGTTTAAGAGAAACTATCCAAAATAATATATTTATCCAATATATATATTAACGCATTAATCTCAAAATACTTTCCAATAAGTATTTTAGTAATCCTTGTAGTAAACACGAACAGAAAAATACTTGAAATTAAAATAAATCAATACGAAAAAATTATCATTCACAAAGCAATACTATACACTTATGGTTGTTAAACATGAGAGGGGGGGGGGGGGAGGCAATTTAGCTGTGAAATTGTATATTTTCCTCTTTATTCCAACGGTTTTTAGAGCATATACAGAACAACTGCTCACCATGATATACAGGGCCTGATTATCAACAAGGCACACTTACACCAATAAACAGGGCCGTGCGAAGAGAAAACTGCGCCTGGGGCAGCGTGTCAATTTGGCGCCCCCACCCCCTCCTTCAAAATTGATAAAGGGCAGAAACAGAAATAAATTATATTGAATAAATATCTTGCATTTATTTTAGAACTTTAAAAGATTTAATTTTAATTCAGAAATTCCAAACAACTAAATAACTGGAAAGAAAATTGCACTTATTTGTTAATGATATCGTGATGCTTTGCGGCAGATTTTTCTTAACCTTTCTGACATATTTTTCTAGCCATTTTTAGTTGTTTTTTGTCTTTAAGCTACATAAAATGGGTAAAAATCGCTAACAACCAGATTAGAAACAAGTGGTCCCTTCAACCAATAAGCACTAAAAAAGCAAAACAAACAAAAAACCTGCAGAACATAATGTAAAAGATAAAAATAAATTATATTTTCAGTACATTAATTAAGGAAGATAACTGAAAGAGTGTTTTAATTAATATAAAATATAATATAATATCAGGGAAATACATTTACTTCCATTTTATTACTGTCTTCTATCTTTACAAGAAGAAAGTATTGGATTCATGAAAATTTTCGAATTCCGGTTTTCGACGGATATTAGGGGTCAGAGATTCCGAAAAACATGCTTTTACAAAATGTCTGTCTGTGTGTGTGACACAAATTTTGTGGGCGCTCTATCTCAAGAACTAATGTACGGAATTTAATAAAAATTTATATCCAGTTAGTACCTGATACAGATTGATGCTGATTAGTTTTTGGTGCAAATCGCTCAACAGGTGGCGCTGCTATGCTGCATTTTTTACGATTTCCGCAATGGCTCTATCTCAAGAACTAATGCACGGATTTTCATGAAACTTCAGATTCAGTGTAGCTTTGGCTGAGTCATGGAAGAGAATTTCCTGCCTAGGTTTTTAACACCTATGCCAGATTCTGGTTGGTGCCTAGGTTAGGGTGATCTAGTCCTTGATATGACTTGATGCTGATTACGTTTTGGTGTAAATCGCTCAACAGGTGGCGCTGCTCTGCTGCATTGTTTTACGATTTCCGCAATGGCTCTATCTCAAGACCTAATGCACGGATTTTCATGAAACTTCAGATACAGTTAGTCCTTGATATGACTTGCTGCTTATTACATGTTGGTGTAAATCGCTCAACAGGTGGCCTGCTGTGCTGCATTTTGCACTATTCCCGCAATAGCTCTATCTCAAAAACTAATGCACGAATTTTCATCTAACTTCAGATTTAGTTAGATGTTAACACAAGTTGTTGCTGATTAGGTTTTGATGTTAATCGTCCAAGAGGTGGCGCTACTATGCAGGAATTTTCATGATTTTCGCAATAACTCGATCTCAAAAACTAATGCACGGATTTTCCTCAAACTTTCAGTTAGACTTTGACATAAGTGGTTGCTTGGTGGTTTTGGAGTAACATAGGTTTTGGTGTAAAACACCCAATAGGTGTCGCTTCTAGGCTGAATTTTGCTGGATTTACACAATTTCAGAGATGGCCATATCTTAAGAACCAATGCATGGAATTTCATATCTTTAGAATCCTCATTGATGGGCAGAGATTGTCGTTTAATTTTGGCAGTGTGATAGCGAATTTTCAAGTATTAACATGTATGAGATGGAAGAAAGTTTTGGGATTGGTACATCCGACTAGTTTTTCTTGCATTTAGGGTAGCAAAATCGTTTATTATTTTATTTGTAAAGATTGCGACACACTGAATTTTATAGAAAGTAAATTCAGGTTGCTTAATCTCACGACTAATAGTAGATCTTAAGTAGTTTTTTGCTATTTTATTGTAACTGAAATACTTATAAATTATGTACGCTGCCTCCATGTTTTTGTAATTCCTTGTTTTCCCTAAGTTAAAATTATGGAGCAACTAAAGGATTTCTAAATGATCCATTTTATAAAAGTTCTTATCTAATGGTAGAAATAAGGTTTTCGCATTTAAAACCTCGCTTAACAATTCTAGTCCATTCAAGTCAGCAATAAAGGGCCAGGTCCAGGCAATATTAACAGATTTTCGATAACTGATTTTAGATTCGCACCACCAGAAACTCAAATTCTTTCTATATATTTCCCAGTTTCTTAAACCTTCAGTTCAGTTGCACGGTAAAGTGTCTCTACGTAACATGAAATCTTTCACTTTCATATAAATGTCCACTTTCATCAGGAGCTTCATAGTCAAAGTGTTCTGCGAATTTTACGTTTTCTGTTTTGCTCAAATAAGTACTCTACATTTACGGACTTAACCAAATCTTAGCTTTCTTGTTCAAAAATTTCCTCTCTTATTGTCTAAAATGTGTTTTTTAGTGTTTCAATCAGTTTGCTGTGAATCAAAACATTGACAGTTTTTTTTTCGTGAGAATAATATTAACTTTTTCTATTTCATTTAAAATGCTGTGTCAAACTACTAAGCCGTAAATAAAGGGGAATTTCTTTATTTGCTTTATTAAGCTTTTTGCTCCTGAGTAAGTTTACTCATTTTACTTCATTTCTATAAGGTCTTCCAGAGCTTTTAAAATCTGTTGCGATTGTTCGTAAACTGCAGATATAGCTTTATTTTATCATGACCATAGAGTATCGCAATGTTTCTTTAAATAAACTGATAAGTGGGACATAAGTATATCCCACCTTTCAGTAGAAGAGAAGAAAAAAAAAACACATTTTATGCAGTTCCGGACATTTTTGGACATACACCAGCAGCACGAACTCAAAGTTTAGAGAATGTGCAGAGCATGGTAAAAAAAATAGACGAATTTATTTACTTCGACGATTCGAGCTTACACAACATTATATTGGGAAGCCATATTTGCACCATATCACAACATTGAGCTCTGAAGGGTTGATATTGGTATTGTTTGTGACGGCCTATATACTGTTATGATCTTCAAGTTGGATATAGTAGGCCCAGTGTTGAATTCAGACACTTTTCTCCGGGAGGGATTTCTGTGCTCCGGGGGGGGGGGGGGCATTATAGAGTTCCGGGGGGTAAATTGTGCTTTTTGACCATTGAAAACTCAAAATCTCAAATCTTCCGGGGGGGGGGACATCTCATTGCTCCAGGAGTTAATGTTTCCCCCCAGGCCACCCCTGAAATTAACACTGAGTAGAAAGGAATGGGATGGGAGTGTCCTCTGTAAGGTCTTTCTAAGGGAACCTAACCCGTATTTAGGCAAGGTTCGAAGAAAACTACGGACAATTTCAAACGATTAGGCTGACGTGCGCGATTGGGTCGAACTCAGCACCTCCCGTCTACCATTTTTGAGAACAGAACCTCTCGTGCAGCTGTGAATGTCGAGATTGTCGGACATTAGCTTATCTTAAATTTCTTACGCTCCTTTTTTTTTTTTTTTTTTTTGACTTGATGTAGTCAAGAAACCTTTCCTCGAATGAAAATTTTCTATTTTCGGTATCGCATAATTTGCGTCATTTGTAATTTGTGAGGTGTACTGGATTCCTAAACTGGAATGTGTTTAAAATTCAATAACTTGCAAATGGTGACAATTATTAAAAGAAATTCTTGCAGGAGAGTTATGTAAGATATTAGAAGTATTTTTACTGCGGTTCTCGGTTTTAGTTCCAAATAGCAGAGGTAGGTGGCAAGCAAGAAGCGCTCAAAGGAGGTATAAACTGAAATCCCCTTGGCATCATGCGAAGGAAGAAGGTTAAATATATAGAATAGGCCCCTAAAAATAAGATTGTATTGGAGAATGTGACCCACTCCATACATTTAACCTCTGCTTTTCGCATCAGTGTTGGGCGATTTCGGTTTTGGCCTTGATTGAGCACCTATGGCGCTAGATGCTGTCTTTATAGTGCTTGTGTGGTTATACATTGCTGGCATAATTGTCAATTCAGTATAAACTTCATTGATTTTCACGAATATGGTTTAATAAAGTATACTGCTGTAACCTGAGTTGACTATAAACCTGTTTAATTCTTCAACAAATCATCGATATTTATGTTGTAATGTGAAATTGTAAAACTGCTGTATAAGAATTGAAAAAGTCATTTGTAACGTGAGCAGCTAGTGGTCTGCCCCTCGGGATGGCACTATCACTCAGTCAGTCCATTTTAGGACACGCGGTATATGGAGTGCGATCGAACGAAATTGAAAAATACCTTGCTCTATTAATTTCTTCTACAATCGTTTTTCTTACTTCATTGGCAAGAAAGTTCATAATTTCATCCTGAATATATTTCGCCAATTATCTTTTTCACTTTTGCTCTTTTCAAATTTGCTGTCGATTACATGATTTAATTTTAAACGTCTCTCAAGTTTCTTTTATCGAATGCATGCATTCCTGTGTTCTAGAGCATTTTTATGCTCAAGAATTTTAGGATTTAATTTCTTCTACATGAAAAACCCACAATCTGGATTGGCTAACTTTGGTGGGCGATCATGATAATTGGTGAATAATAAACAGAGAAAACAAAATATAGTGATTCCCTTAATTAAGTTATCCAATAAGCCGCAATCACGATTAATAATTTCTCCACTAGGTATAGTTTTCTTGAACGTTAGTTTGGAAAATTGTCGTACTTCTACAATGGCAGATTTCATGTAATCAGCATTTTCATCCTGTGCTGGATTTTTTTTAACAGCAAAGTAATGACCGAATGACTATAAGAATGATCCCATAGTGGAATCAGGATAGGTTAGCACAGAAACTTTCGTATACGATGTAAAAGGGGCCGCAGAGTGCAAAAGTTTAAGAAACACTGCAATAAAATATCACAAAAGCATATTATAAAATCATCAGATCTAAAGAGCTCAATGCAAAGTAAATGTGAACAACGCAATAACCTGGAAATGCAAAATGTACATACTTCCATTGGGAAAAAAATTCCCGCTATGTAAATACATACATTTGGTTTTACAAAAAAAAAAAAAATAGAATATCGAAGAGTGAAAAAAAAAATTCTAATGAAAATGATCGACGACAATAAAAAAACGAAAATTGGTAGTACAAATTTGGCGCCCCTAAATTTCCGCGCCCGGGGCGACCGCCCCCTTCGCCCCCCCTTTCGCACGGTGCTGCCAATAAATTTTAAAAGAAAAGTTTGACTTATCTAAACGCCGTATTCATGTAAAATTTCTGCCATGAATGAGGCAAAATTTTCTGTTTATTTTTAGTGGTAGGAATTTGCCCCGTGGGTAATCAGGCTCTGATGATATATCATTAGTTATCAAAGCCATAAACTTGAAAGAAATTTCAAAAAATTTCAACAACCAGCATAACAGGCAATGGGAGAAAGAGCTTTTTCTGCCTAGTATGCGAACCAGAACAAGCTGAAACTCCCGTCACTGTATTGTTCCGCACTGACCGCGGGAAATAATGTTGGGGAATAGGAAGACAGATCTCCTATTATATGTTGAGCTCAGTGTTCGTGTAATTCCCTGCCCTCTCACAAATGTGAAAGGAGGGCGAGGAGTTTAGAAGATTGGATATTTATTTTCACTGAAAAGTAAAAAACAAGACTTTCTTTTAAATAAATTAATTAGCTTAATAAACTCTGGGTTATTAAATGCGTAGCTGGACCATAGTAGAAGTAGCGGTGCTTTGGATTAAACTTGTGTAGAGGAAATTATTTAATTGCCGTTCCATTCATTTTAATATGGCACTTCGTTTTAAATAAGAAGTAGTAGAAATAACACACAATAATATTCCTCTACGTAAATTTAATCCGAATATTACCAACAACTTTTGAAAAAGTATTCTTGAATCAGAAACATTTAATAGAAATATATTTAAATAAAAGTTATCGGTGTTTTAGCTGAGAAATTACATTCAATGATTTAATCCTGTTAATGAATCTGCGTTAGACGGATTCGGCATAAAAATTAATAAAAAAGAAAAATGACCAGCTAAACTGATGGCATTGAGCTCACAGGCTATTCACACTAATTGTATATCATACTCTTATTTTAAAGAATAATGTCCCTCAAAAAAATAAGTGAAGGGGAATTAGCCCCCGTTTCACCCTTTATACTTAACCAGTGAACCTCCAAATCTAATCAGGGAAGCTCCTTATCATAATAAACCGGTATACCAAATTTGGAGCAAATCGAATAATCCTGCAAAAAAACCATTTATCTAAATTAAGGGGGTGGACTAGCCCCACCCCCTTTATTCTTAACCAATGAATCCCCAAAACGAATCAGGGAAGCTTCTTAACATAATAAACAGGTATACCAAATTTGGAACAAAGCGAATAATTCTGCATGAAAGAACCGTTTATATAAATTAAGGGAGGGGGGGGGGACTAGCCACCCTTTATCCTTAACCAATGAACCCAGAAAACTAATCAGGGAAGTTCCTTAACATAATAAACCGGTATACCAACTTCGGAGCAAATCGAATCATTCTGCATGAAAAACCCATTTATCTAATTTAAGAGGTGCGGGCGCTAACCTCCCCTTTCCCCCTTTATCCTTAACCAATGAACCCCCAAAACTAATCAGGGAAGTTCCTTAACCTAATAAACCGGTATACCAAATTCGGAGCAAATCGAATCATTCTGCATGAAAAACCCATTTATCTGAATAAAAAGGGGTGGACTAACCCCCCTTTTCCCCCCTTTATCCTTAACCAATGAACTCCCAAAACTAATCAGGGAAGCGCCTTATCACAATGAACCTAGGAAAAAATTTTGAAACAAATCGGATGTTTCTATCAAGAGTTATCGCGTTACGTACATACATACATACATACATACAGAGCGGGCGGGCACATTAGCTTTCAGGCTTTGATAGCCTGTGAGCTAAATGTGTATGTGGCGTTCTAACAGCTTTAAGAAAATTAGTTTTCAAGGGATACAATAAAATTATTATTTCTTATATTAAGCTAAATCTTTTGACTTCACTGTGAGTCAAGGCCTTAGAAAACAGTAAATATGATTTAACTAACATGCACTTCTATAATTAAAATACACATAATTTATTACTTGTTCCCTAAGTATAATTCTGTATATGAAACTATTAATATATATAATACGTCAATGTGGCTTAATTTTTTTTTCTTAATTTAGAAAGATTTAAAAGCTATTACTATTTTTTTTCTCTTTATTCCTAATTTAACATGTTTCTTTGTCAAAAAAAAAAAAAAAAAAAAAAAAAAAAAATCCTAATTGAGAGTGCACAGTTCAATTTTTTTTTTATTATTATTACATTGAACTAAGCATGTTTTAATTTTATGACTCCTTCAGTTCCTATTTTATAGCAAATGTATAATGAGAGCATCTCATAAACTTTTTAACATTATAATATAAATCATTATAATGAATTCTCTTCAAATATCAACATCTTAAATTATAATAAAAATATGAGAAAAATAAAATATAAACATACAATAAAATATAAAACACATGGATAATTAAAGTACCAAGTACAAACAAACACCAACACAATCAAAACAACGCACAGTGAGGCAAGAAGCCTTCAAATCTGGCAAAAAATCGAAAAAATGAAATTCTAGTTTGAACTTCCGACATATGTCACTTTAATAGAGCAGATGTCAGTAAATATCTGCCTAGTATTAAAAAGTGTGCAAAGTTATCTTGGTCGTCACTAAAGTACGAACTTAAACTTCGCATCGCATGATGATAATAAATGAAAAAAAAAATCAATAATTTTGTTTCAAGATTCGTTATTTAATTACGCTGTAATAATTTAAAAATAATATTTTTTGACTATGAAACCTTCAACTTCAGGTATCTAACAAAAATACAATAATTTTTACTTTTTTTTAATATGATTTTTATAGACAAAGTGACACTTAGAATATATAGTAGTGAAATTTATAAAAAAAAAATTAACAGTGTCTACAAACATTGAAGGTTTTAGTTATGAGTTAAAGCGGGTTAAGTATCAACTACAATTTTTTCTACTAGGTTTGAGTTTTAGGATGGTAAATATGTCAGAAAATTTTGCTCCTTTTTGCCCCTTTTTTAATTGTATGGTCCTTTTTATAGTTAATCATCCTCAATTTTTTGTTACTGTACATACATAAACATGATTACAAATTGTTTTGTTTTAAGAGACGAATTTAAATACATTATACATTAAATACATTACCAGAAGAGAACTTCTGAATATTATGAAACGTTCGAAAGAAAAACTTTTCAAAAGCAATATGATTTTTTGGTAAAAGACCTCCAGAATAGGACAAACTGCGAACGTAGTAGTTCTATAGACTTAAAAAAGAAGCTAAAATATTTTAAATTTCAAGATAAATTCCGATGGGCAAAAGCCTGTCGAGACGAGGATATTGCAGTCGGTAAAGGAAAAGTTTTTTAGAATTAATAAGGAAAATGGCTAGACAAATAGCTTTCATTTCCTCGATTTGAAAAAGAAACAGAAGCGGCATTGAAAAACAAACATGGCTAGCCTCATATTCCGTTTGAAAAGTGTTCTGAACGATCAAAAAGATTAAGGGGTCTTAGGACTCTTAAAGCTTTAAAATTTTCGAAATTTTAATTTTTTTAGATGTTAAACTCCTATCTTTTCTGAACATTTTAACATAATTGTTTCCTTGAAACTCCTATTAGAACTGAAGTTAAGGCTTTTACATTTATACACGTCAATAGCTGAAGCGTCGTTTCGGAAACTTTGAAGCCATTTTTCTCCAAATGACGTTTTTGGGCATAACGCGCACGATATCTCAAAAACTTATGAATATTTTTTAGTAAAATTTTCAAAACATACATTTCATGTTAGTCTGTACAAGCTGAACCTAAAATTTCCTTTTTATTGTTTAAAACAATATTTTTTTAGTTGATTATACTGATGAAATTTTCTTAATTTTGCATTAGCTAAATACAACTTTGTATTAAAAATGTAAAAAAGCTTTAAATACAAATTTATTTAGGTTCAGGGTAATTATTACAATCTGAAGTATAAGTAAGCACCAAAATTTTCATTCTAGTTGCAATACTTATTTTGTAATCGTGCGCGTAAGATGTTATGCCGATTTTTTGCTCGTCAAATGTCTAACAGTTTGGAGCCCCCTGTAAATGCTAATTCTGCATCTCATAATTTTTTAAATCCATGAAATGAAAGAACATACTTATATATTTTATTCCAATTAAAATTGTGTCTTAAAATCAAATACATTTTAAGATATTAAATGTTGGAAATGGTTTTTTTTTTTTTTTTTTTTTTTTTTTTTTTTTTTTTGCATTTTTTCCAATTATAAGAGTCCTGAGACCCCTTAAAGAGCAAAATGATTATGCGATTTTTGTTCGACATCTTCTTTAGTGTACGCGACATGTATGAGTTTAAAATCTGAAGGACACATTCAGGATCAAACGTTTTAAAAGACATAACTGCAAGTCCAAAGCGAGCTATCAAATATCAAAATGCTTATACAAAAACTATAAAATCACAACAGCCTTTGTCAGGAGAAGATTCTCTGACTGTATTAATAGACGCGAAATTATCTCGCGAACAGTTTAATGTCATTAGAAGTCCCCAGAAAAATGTCCCGCTTAGAAAATTGTGCAAGAGGCAAAAAAAGAATGTTATCCTAAAAACATCGCAGTAACAGAAATTAGTGGATCAGTTACATTACAGACTCTTCTAGATCATACTTCAGAGCTCTTGATACTAATACTAAAATCTGTTATCGAATAGCTTGAAAATGAATAATTAAAGCAGTTGTGCCTTATATCAAAGTGGGGTTTTGATGGGTCTTCGGGACATAGCTCATACAAACAATCTTTCTGTGACTCGGAAGCCAGCGATTCAGGCGCATTTATTACGTCTCCAGTTCCACTTCGAATTATATCTGAAAAAAGAATTATACGAGTTTTTTTTTTTTTTTTTTTTTTGCATTTTTAAGGCGATATTATGGATGATTTGTAAATACTTAATTTGTAAGAAACTATCTTAATTTCTTGTTTTTAACTTATTTTTGTACAGAAAATATTTGAAAAAGCTTTGTAAATTAATTAATCCTTTAGTGCGCAGCTTTGCCATATATGCAAACAACGGTGTTTTGAATTTAATAGATTTTTTTTTAATTCGGATATACCTAATCCACACCAGAAAATTAAAATAGCAATATTTGCTTTAATCAATAATAGACATTCCGTATTTAAATAAAGGGAATATAACTATTGAAACTTTTTGGTGTAAAGTCAGATTTTCTGAACTACGTAATTTCTAGAACGTATTCTATCATGGGAATTAAAGGGTTAAATGTTAAGTTTTATAAAATAAATAATTATATAAAATAAGGTATTTGGAGACATAGGTAATAAAATATTTACTAATTTGCAATATTGCTGATGTGCAACAGAAGACAAGATTGACGTATTATATGAAAAATGTATCTCTAATTTTTTTCATTATTTTTCCTGTGTAATAAACCTTTCAGAGAATCATATATAATTTTTCGAAACAAAATAAAAAATCGCGCATTTAAGGGCTAATAAATTACTCTATAGCTTATGTAAAAGTTTTAAGTTTTACTACGTAAAATATATAAAAGAATGCATGATGTGCTTTTTTTGTTCAATGTAAATTTTATTTATTGCCAACTTTGGTGGCTTCTTGCCCCACTGTGCAACGTTCCAAAGCCGGCTAGGGATTTTTGAATTTTTCCCCCATATCGTTATGCAGTCGAAGTTTTAACATTGTTGCATTAAGCTGTCCCTATCCTCTACTGACGCAAAGATATCCGCCGATGTCCCATCCAATATCCGCCAATATTTCGAAAGTCGCTGAATGTGGTCAATTTACATCTGCAGATATTCACAGATATAGCTTAAAATTAGTTTTTAAAAGAAAGCATTCAAATGAGTTTTTTGCATTTATCTATAACATTATAATCAGAAATAGTATTCTAAACAATAAAATTTAATAAGTTTGCCATATTTAGAAAACTTTGTTTTTTAATGCCTTATTTTTAATATTGGGCCAATGTTGTAAAAATGATATTTCAATTAAAAATGTCTATCGACGTTCCTAAAAACATTGTCACTTTTTGGGCCTTTCAAGATATCTATCGACATTTAGTACATCTGACGAAGTTTTCATCTTGACCAAAGTGAAAGGAAAAGTTTGAAGGACCGCCCATTTCTTTAGTTTTTGTCGAATAGTATTTTATGGAAGCGTCTGTCATGTAATTTGCGCTAGATAAAATTTTTTTGTAAAAATCTATAATTTATACAGAAAAAAAAATGTGGAAAAAAAAGTGGCTAAATCTCCTTCGCCAAGTTACGGGCGATAACTGCACCAATAGATGTTGCAGCTCCGATAGATAGTACGCAAAAACGCGCGGCGATTTTTGAAAATCTCGCCAAGAAGGAGATTAAACTGCGACCGCACCAGAAAAGTATGTAGAAAATTTTCTCAAGAGCAATTTATATAGAAATTTATAAATCGCAATTGAAAAAATTTTTAAGAAGCACTCCATATTAAAAAAAATATGATAGTACTAAAGTGAAAATTTAAAAAGAAATCTGCAGTTATTACTCTTGAATTATTAGTATTTAAAAAAGTAATGTAAATAAAATGTTAAAATATATTATTTGTCAGTTTATACATAAAAATAAATAAATAAATAAATAAAATAAATAAATAAAGATTTTTTTATGCATAAGAATGTTTTTACGTAGAACAAAAATTCATGTTATGTAATTTTTAAATGGATATTAATTTTATCTTTTTAAAATGCTTTCGAGTTTTCGAATTTTATAAGAATTTGATTTTTTAGGTGCGATCGTAATTATATAAATACGTAGCACCTATAGTCGTCGTTCGGTCCGTCTGTCCACATATAACAGAGCAAAAACTACCCGATCAAATGGTCTGAAATTTTAAATATATAATTGTGGCAAATTTTTGTAGAGTCATTTGAAATTTTATGAAAACAGGATGTATAGTTTAATTTCAGGGACAGTCAAAAGTTTTCCGTTACATTACGGCAATGGGAAAAAATTATTGCAAGTGCATTTTAATGATGTTACAACCTTCCGAATGGTATGAAATTTTAAGTATATAATTGTTGCAAAATTTTGTCGAGTCATTTCTAATTTTATGAAAATCAGATGTATAGTTTAGGCAGTCAAAAGTTTTCCGTTACATTACGGCCAATGAGAAAAAATTATTGCAAGTGCATTTTAATGATGTTACAGCCTTTCGAATAAAATGAAATTGATAGGCACTTATGAAGTGCACTAAAATATCCATCCAGTACACTATGCGGTGCAAAAAGTATTTATAAAACTAATTATAGTACGAACGCACCACATTTGCCACGTTTGATGAGTAATTTCCAACTTGTTTATTATTGAAATAATACAAGTACAGTTTCAAGATTATGTCATTCTTTTTTTAGACAATTTATCTAAGTAATAATAATAATTATTATATATATATAGTATATACAATAATAATAATAAGTTTAATAATACTATAATAAGGCTAATTTATGTTCGGGTTAACTTGTAGGTAGTGCGTCAATTTTTGAAAAAACACACGCATACTTATAACTTAAAATTATAAAAAAATATATTTTTTATTTTTTCAAAAAGAAAAATTTTAAATTATGGGGGGGGGGGGGGGGAGTTCGGGATTGTTAAAAACCTTTCTTTACAGTTTTGTGCAAGTGGAAAACATGAGTTTTAAAAGACTAATTAAAATTTATTTAAAATTTCTTAGTTGCTCAAAATTAATACCAGCCTTGTTACGTAGCGAGACTGGACTTCTTTTGAGCGTAAACCTCTCATTGTGCAGTAAGGCTTTACCTTCACCACATCTGCAAACCATAATTGCTTGGGGAAGGGGGGGGGGGAAGAAATTATTTTTTATCATTTTAAATTGTTATTCGGGAATAATAGAGAAATATATTGCTCATTGTTAAATGGTGATATTCAGAAAATGACAGAAAACGATATAACTCAATGTCAAAAACTAATATTCAGAGATGTCGGAAAATTGGCCAACATGCCAGATGTCAAAAAATGATATTCAACGAATATCCTTTTTTTGGGGGGGGGGGGAAGCGAGGGGCATTTTACGTTCAGCAATATTAAATTTAAATTTTGATATTGACCGATATCTTTGTTCTACCTGGGGCGTGGAAATGACTTCTTTTAAAATAACCGAAAATAAAATTTGTAACGAGAGTTACGGTGTAATTTCTGTCGTCTTTTATTAAAAATTATGTAAATTGAGGGGGTCCAGGACACAAAAATCTTCAAATTTTCTAAAACATTTTATTGCATTAAACATTTCTCTGTTTTTTTGTTTTTTTTTTCTGCTTAAAATTACCCATAAATCATGTTTCTATCTTAATTAGAATAGGAAACATTAATTTTTTCGTTTTGGTTTGTTTTTATAATGTAGCTTTCAAGCAATGGTTGTCGTGGAAACGCCTTCTTGTGAAAATGCAATTTTCTTCATGATGGATTTTTCCGCCATTTCTCAAATTTAAATTTTTATTCCACAACCGTTAAAGATAAACTAATCAATCTTGGGACATGTTTTTTTTTTTAATTGGTTTACTTTAATTTTCATTCAGCAAATTTGAAAAAAATATTTACTTTTGAAAATATAATATATATATATATATATATATATATATATATTTTTTTTAAGTTTCAAATTTTTACTTGAAATATTTTTAATTTTTATTTAAATAGATATTTTTTTAAATGCTGAATCAAAATTAAAACTTATATATTTCTGTTTATTTAAATGGAAAGAAATTGAAATTCTACAAATAATATTCCGAGTTATAACGATTTTTAAATTACCCCACTTTTGAATAAATTTTAATTTTTAAATTTTTTTTAAAAAATTTTGAGGAGTTTTATCATGTGATTTTGTTTACAAATAATTTGATTAACCATCACAAAAATTGTGAAAATTTTAACTCAATAAATACAAATTATATTATAGTGCGTCCCGGACCCCCTTAATTCAAGCATGCATGAGTAAGAATAGTAAGGCTTCAATTTTACTTAAGAAATTTCTCAATTTAAGCGTTGTTTTTAAAGGTACAAATAATAATTTTTAATTCTTAGTGTCAAGTTTATAGTTTGAATTAGTTAAACGAATTAAAAAAAAATGTTAGTGTTGCAGCAATAAAAAAATATGCATATTTAGATATTACTTATAAAATATTAACAAAATTATATTTTTAAAATTTACAATGAATGTTTAGCGTGTTACAAAATTTTAATATTAATAATTTTAATAATTTTTTTCTGTTCTGAAAATATGGATTAGTTCCTATTCATTGTGTTCGTATTGAAGCACATCCCATTTTTCCATTTGAAACAACACACATCCAATTTTTTTATTGTAAATTTGTTACGTCCGGGATAATCAAGTTATGTGGAGGTGGAAGTGCGAATAATAATAAATTGGCCATTCTTAATTTAATACAGTTTATTTATACAGACGAAATACATCACTCACATGAAGCACTAGCACAACACAAATTACACTGATAAACTTAAATGATTAAAAGATTAGTTCCATTTTACATCTGGCAGTGGCCAAAGTCGTTCTCTCGGCTGACCTTCTTAGTCTCAGCAATTCCAATTTCTGCTTCTGTTTTTTTCTCTTTCTAAAAAAAGGGGGTGCTGCTAGAGCAGATAGAGCATGTGCGAACGTCACAAAATTATTGGAGTATGTGAAAATATATAAATTAAATTTTAAATTATGCGATTCCATGTCTTTTACAACTTATTTAATTTCATTCGTATTTATACTTTTAAATTTTCACTCCATTTTATTTAAAAAAAACCAAGTGGATATGGCCCCGATCAGAAAACTCTTCACCTCTTCAACTGCATTGTTGCCAGAGTATCCGGTGGGTCGACTTCATTGTAGTCGAAGTTCGTCCCTTTTTTTTCCCTTGTCAATATCGTGCCATTCAATGTGTCAATCAGAACAACACTTAGACGTCCTTTAACCCTTTCAGGGGAAGAGTGTTTATGTTAATTAAATGGTGAAATCAATGAATGGCACCTGTATTTAAGTATAAATTTATTTGAAATTAAGTAAAAGAGTTTCTTCCGGTATAATTATAAAAGCAAAATTTCATTACGAAATTCCGGTGCCCATGTGGCGTTTCGGAATTAAAATTATTTCAAGGGGTTTAAACAGGTGTCGGGAAACCTTCTAAAGCAGCAACCTTAACGATAGTTTCTTATCGGACTTACATATAGTAAAATGGAGGGGAAATTTTAGGAACTTCCATTGGCTATAGATAAGAGAAAATGTAGTTTGCTACTGACTTGAAATGTACAGCTGTAGGTCTTTCATCTTTCTATTATAATCTTTCGGTTTTATACAGGATGTTCAAAGAAGAATGTGCCAGTTATAAATTTTAATAGTATCCACTGAAAGCGTTGTAGAGTGTTGGTTCAAGGTCACCAGTAAAGAAAACTCGGACAGTTTTAGGTAAGCACATGCGCGAGTACTGCTTTGTTATGGACTCGCTTGCAGTGCCACCTACGCAAATTGGTGACTCCTGAGCGCAAAGCTTTATTGCTAAGATGAAGATTTAAAAGCCATTAGAGCCACGCGATCTTTTCTTTTGGGGCTTTGTAAAAGATCGTGTATACGCTTCGCGTCTACCTCATGATTTGTCAGAGTTTAGACGCAGAACTGAAAAGGCCATGACTCCGGACTGGTTAACCGAGGTGTGGGAAGAACTGGACTTTAGGTTGGAGGTGTGCCCTATAACTAAAGGTGCACTTACTGAACGTTTGCAATACGTTTACAATACTGAACGTTTGTTTACCTTCCATAGGATGTATGATTTGTTATAAACTGTCTAAACTAAACTGTTATAATATACCACTGAAACTGGGACATTCTTTTATGGCCACCCTGTATAATGAATTTATTTAAAAACGAAGCAGTAACTTCAGATACACATTCAACAAGACTGTCTTGTGTGTGACTTGTTTCAACAATTATCTGCTGACTGTGAACTAAACATTTAACAACTGACAAGTAAAGAAAAAAAAATGCTAGGAAGGAAGATAAACAAAAATATAAAAGAAACTAGTATGTTGTGGCCATCACAAAACTTTCTTCTATATAAATCATGTCAATTAAATCACTTAATAAATAGTACATGAAATTACATCAATTTAGCGCCAATTCATAACAAAGTATATCTAAATTTAAAGTTTGGTGAAAACTCGAGCATTAGTTCTTGAAATAGAGCTATAGCAGAAATTCTGAAAAATGTGGCATAGCAGTGCCACCTGTTGAGCGAGTTACACCAAAACACAAACAGCACTCATTGATATCAAGCTATACCTGAATCTGAAGTTTGATGAAAATTCATGCTTTAGTTATTGAGATAGAGCTATTGCGAAACTCTCAAAAATGCCTCATAGCAGCGCCACCTGTTGAGCTATTTACAACAAAAACTATAAAACGTCAATTCATGTCAAGGACTAACTGAATCTGAAGTATGATGAAAATCCGTGCATTAGTTCTGGAGATGTGGAAATCGTGGAAAATGCTGAATAACAGCGCCAACTGTTGATCGATTTACAACAAAAACTAAACAGCACTAATTCATATCCAGATATAGCTAAATCTGAAGTTTGTTGAAAATCCAAGTATTAGTCCTTGAAATAAAGCTATTGCGGAAATTACAAAATATGCAGCATAGCAGCGCTACCTGTGGAGCGATTTACACAAAAATTTACTGAACATTAATTCATGTCACGGACTAACTGAATCTGAAGTTTGATGAAAACCTGTGCATTAGTTCTGGTGCTTGAGCTATTGTGAATATCGGGAAAAATATTGCATAGCAGCGCCACCTGTTGAGCGATTTACACCAAAAACTAATCAGCACCAATTTGTATGAGGGACTAACTGAATATATTTTTTTATTAAATTCCGTGCATTAGTTCTTGAGATAGAGCGCCCACAAAATTTTTGTCGCATACATAGAGACAGACAGACAGCCTCACGGACGGACATTTTGTAAAAACATGTTTTTCGGAATCTCAGACACCTAAAACGTGTAAATCCGTCGAAAACCGAAAGTCGAAAGTTTTCGCGAATCCAATACTTTATACTCCTTTATACTTAATACTCCTCCAAATTATATAACCAAACACTTTTCAAGAGAAAAATAAATTTACAGGTTAAATTATAAAGGGCGAAAAGCATTTAATTATGAAAAGTACGTTATATTTCAAGCAACATATTTTAAACGATTTGCTTTTATAGCGTCTAAAAGGAAACTTTCTTTTAGACGTTAAAAAAGTCAGGGAGGGAACGACGTTTTTTACTTAACCTCTAGCTTACGGGTCAATAATTTCTAAAATGTTCATTCACTACGGGAAAGTCTAGCCTTTTTGACCCCCTTTCTTAATGATTATTCGCTGCGGGTGGTCAGAGCAAAGCCGCAATCATTTGGAACATGTGATAATCATTTGCGACTCGTGAAAATATTGGGGAATTTGTTTTCCCTAAAAGAGGGTTGTTTACCAGTCGTCGGAAGTAATGATTTAAATTTGTAGATAAGGTTTAAAAGGTATATGTGATAAAAATGATCTTTTTCTGTGAAGTAAGTGTCATTAAATAAAACATTATACATTAGAAGTAATTGAGCGGTCTTTAAAAAAAATAATTAAAAAAATTGGTGAATGTTCATTGAATGTTTTAACAGGATTATGTTTCTTGAAAGTTATAATATAAAAATAAAGGTTTGTTATAGATAAAATAGCTAAAATCGTATGGTAATACAAAAATACATTATTTAAAAAGGCGTTGAATTTTCATATAATTAAATAATACAAAATTGATTTCCTTAAGTATCTTAATTAGTATTATAGCGATTTAAATTAAAATTAAAAAAGAAATTTAAAGAGCAGAAGAATTTAGAAATTAATATATAAGGAAGATGAAAACAATATAATAAAAAATAATAAAGTGATTTCTAACGGAACCCATGTTTCCAATAGGGTCTTTGTTTTTAGCTATCACCAAGACCACTATTTACGAATAGTACCGTATTTTTCTTTCTTTTTTATCCAAGAATTCCCTAAAAAGTGTACCCGTTTCCTTTGAAATTCCATTTATTTATTTATTTATTTTTTGTGAAATATTCTATAACTTACAATACGAATAATCAATAGAAAGTGAAAGGTATAGAAAACTGTTTATGTTATCTGTATACTGCACAGAAAGAGCAACGCGTTTCTAAGGAATCAGACTTTCTTCTTCAAACCAAAGAAACAATATATATATATATATATAAGTATATAGTTTCATTAAGAAAAATACAATATTAGAAAATCTTATTCTGCAATAAATTATATAGAAATTTTCTGAATTCATTTTTTATGAATATGAAAATTAAAGCGTAAATAAAATTTACTAGATGTAAAATCTATTTATAAGTTAATTTTGGGAAAAGAATTTTTTAAAAATTGCAAAAATTTGTAGAAAAAGATCTATGATTACGACTCTAAATATAATAATTATTATATTATTACACATATGCATTCCTTTCTTTGCTTTTGAAGAGTTCACTAAATGGTAGACAGATTTCCTTTGTAAAATTAGTATTTTAAATTTGTGCAATACTCCATAACTTACAAAAGGAATTTTCAATAGAAACTGAAAGGTATAGAAAACAATATATATCATCTGTACACCATGAAAGAAGGTATGCATTTCGGTGGAATCGCTCTTTCTTATTGGAAACATTATTTAGCACTACCAACTCAAAATCTTTAACAGAAAACTTATGTATATAATATATATATATATATGTATATAATATATATATATATATATATAACCAATAATTAAACATAACCTACCACCATCAAAAACCGTAATATTATGAATTAAAGCTGTAAGTATATATATATATAAAAAAAAAGATTAAATTATTTATAAGAATTATTATGGAAGAAAAATAAGAAAGTGGACACCGACAAATAATGGAAATGCTTATATATTGAATTACGTTTTCAAGGGCACAGAATTCAATGATATAAGCAAAATGGTTGTTTTCTGTGGGAAAAATAAGCTAAAGCTAAAAGTTATTTTCCCCTGTGCCCTAACAACCATTAAAATCAAGTGAATTGATTAAAAATGAAAACAGAATAGAAACAAATAATATGAATTGGAAAAAACAATAAAACCTATTTAAATATTTATAGGATATAAAATGAAATAATAAACACCATACCGATTAATATTTTAGAATAAATCCACGCTCACATGGCACCCATATCGTAAAGATTAAGGTTAATAAAACAGTTAAGAAATCACAGTAATTGATACCATAGGATGCAGTTAATACATATTGAAATAAATGTTAAATAACTTTTAATATAATATAAAATAATATAAATAGAAAGTAATTGCATAATTAAAATGCACTATTAAATTAATTAAAAACCGTTAAACAATATATATATATATATATATATATATATATATATATATATATATATATATATGTATATAATATATATATATATATATATATATATATATATATATATTAAGACAAGTTCTATAGCTTAGATAAGCTTTGCTTATAAAAGACAATCGCTTTTATTTGCAACTAAATTTTGTTAACAAATAAAAAATTTGGTTTGTTGTCTCTTTTTCACTAATGCCAATTGATAATATCCCTGTAACATTCTTTGTGCAAAAATTGATTTCGTGTTAAAATAATTTTAAACAAAATTTTCTGTTTTTTTTTTTTTTTTTTTCTCGTGTAGCGCAGTAAATGAGATTATATAAATGAATTTTCCTTAGATGTATTACGTATTTTTAAGGTAATTTTTTGAAGAAAGTTAAAAGAAAATGATGAAAATAAGAGAAGAAGAAACATAACATATATATATTAAATATTTTGTACATTTCTTTAATCCACATACATAATTTGTTTGAAAAAATCGATATTTTTAATTCCTGTATCCGAAATGCCTTCAAATCAGAAAAGTGTTTATATAAGAGATAAATACATTTTTTTGTATTTTTTGAGAGATAAAGAAGTTATACGCTTCCTTGTAATGAATCTTTTTTCTTCAGACTGAAAAGCACATACTTTCTTCTAATTAAATGAACACTTTCTTTCTTTCTTTCTTTCTTTTTTTTTTTTTTTCAGAATAGATAGCATACTATAAAATTGTGCACTATAATAATTTTAATATAAATATATTCGTTCTAAGTAAAATGATATTATTAAGAAAAAAGTTCTGTTTTATATCTTCTTAAGGTGCAAAATATGAGAGCAGATAGTTAAAGTGTCCCTAGATTTGGCAAACCGAATTTAGAAAATAAAAAAGATCTGACTTTTCATAAGAAGTAAAAATAAAATAAAAATAAAATAATAATAACAATAAAAGAAAGTCATGCACGTAATTTTTTACAAGTGCACTGTTCTTATTTTTAAATAAGTCAATGCCATTATTCCCACACGACCATCCCCGCCAATTTATATTGACTGCTCACCCAATAATATTCTCTCCCAGATAATTATTCACTTATTCTGTTGCATTACCTTTTTTTAGTAACTGGAACAATATGGTGTTCCTTTGATGCTCAGAAAATGATTTTGTCTTTAAAATAGTAAAGATATAGTTAACCCTGGTATTCGCATAGAGTAATATGGGGGGGGGCGTCCTTTCTTATTTCTTTAAACAGTAATAATTCTATACACTTTTCACCAATTTTTGATCAATTTTCCCTATTTAGACAATCCCTACCAAAAATTTCGCATGCGCCAATATCAGGCAAATATGAGCATAACATACTCTTCAGCAGACAATTTTACTATTAGCAATGAATATAATTCAGTAACCTTTTATTTTAATCTCTTGACACATACAAAGCATCCATAAGAACAGGGGTGTGGGGTGGGTGTAGGGATGTGGGAGCTGGTAACAAATATTCCATTATAATCATAATTCTCAGGCGCCTTTCTTTCTGTTAGATGTCCTATACATGTATAAAAATCTAACTTTGTGCATAGTGATCTTATTTATATGTGTACAACAGAATGGGCTATTCCTCACCCTATTTTCACACCATGAAAATAACACAAAAATACCATATATTCAAAATAATCTGACCAAATATCAAGGAACAAAAAACAGAGGAAATTGTAAAAGGAGAGCGCTTTCTCCGGTAGGCGTGGGAAAGGGTGCCGGTGGGTCAATTTATCTCATCAGACATGCAAGGGCGGATCTGGAGAGTCCTCAAGGGGGGGGCGATTTTAGAAATTTGGAGATTACAATCTGATGCGCGGGTCGGGGCTATTTTTTTTCACTGCGGTCGTATTACTTTTACTTTTACTGCGGGTCGGGTTTGGGTCCAGTTGGCTATACTTTTTTGCTGTGGGTCGCGTTTGGGTCCGGTTGACTTCTTTTTTCTGCGGGTCGGGTTAACATCTTCATTTATCTGCGGGTCGGATATGGGTCCGATTGACTTCTACTTTTCTGCTGCTGGTCGGATTGACTACTTTTTAGGTGCGCTCTAGCGCGTTGGGTTTGGGGCTGATTGACATACATTATTTCGGGTTTAAGTCAGATTTGGATTGGGTTTTCACTCTTAGACCGGGAGCCGGCAGCATAGACAACCACCTCATCGATCGGAGGCTGAAATTCCAGAATTAGCTAAAACTCGATTCCCATATTAAAACGCAATCGGTCTGCCAAGTCATATCTTGGTCGAAAACACCTAAAAACCCGATTTTACCGGTTGACTCATAGGTTTACCATTGTGTTTTCCGGCTCCCAGTCCGCCATGTTCTAATACCTTTGGGTGCAGGAAAACGCAATGGTTGTTGGATTCCAATGTAAATAAATCTCTTAACTAAATGAATCCCTAAAAGTTAAGTATTAAAATATCTATAAGCTATTAAAACTGCCCTCAATAACATTTCTTATTGTTAAAGCGAATATATTTCTAACTTAAATTCAATGACAGAAGAGCCGTATATATTTCACATTACTTTATTTTCATAAACTTTTCTCTAGAACAAAACAAAACCAACTGTTGCCAGATATTGAAACAATGCAATTACAACCGGTTAAATAATTATGCAGGTGACTGATACATGGATGAAAGATAAAGTTAGTCATTACGTAACATACTCCCACCTTGAGTTGTGGGGAATGCACAACTCAACAATTTAAAATTACAAGTTAAATCTTTTCGGTACCTTAACTGTGTCAAAGAAATGTTGCTTTGCTGCTTCTTTCATACAAATCACGTGAAACAGGAGACATGCCAGATCTTTGTGCACGCAACTTCGATCTGCACGCAATAATCATGAATTCGAAGAATCTCAGATATCTACTGTATCAGATTTATTAAACATTGATATGAGAAAATATACTAGAAAAAAGAATAATTTTAAACAAAAACTGTGTATTTTTTGTGACAAACGACATGCATCGGAAAAATGTTTCAAGGCAATGTCAATGTCGTATGATGTTAAGAAAGACATAATGCAAAAGAAGGGAACTTGTTTCGTGTGTTTAAAATTAAACCATCTAGCCCGAAATTGTAGAGCAAAAGTAAAATGCGTTTTATGCAGAAAAAAACATGAAACTCTAGTATGTCCAAAAGTTCCTGAAAAGTTAATCAAAACTGAAGAAGCCCAGGATCCCCTAAAAGCTCTGAATAATTATTACTTCAGAAGATCTTCTTTGAGTGTTGAGCCTTCAAAAAGCAAGGTTCATCATGAGCCAGGATCACAAGTACGAGCTAGAGGAGGTTCAAGCAGAGGACGTGGTGGTTATGGTGGACCCCGTGGTGGTGATGGGTATGCTAATGGCTACGGCCGAAGATATGACAGTCCACCTTTTGGAAGTCGAGATTTTTATGACCGTGGCTACAGTTCAATGTCGCCTCGCATGAGACCATACCCTTCACCTTATGATCGTCGTAGTCCATCTATTGCGTCCATGAGAGATAAACATGCGGATCCCTATTCATCATCTTTGTGAATATGGATCTCTCAAAGATGATGAATAGGGATCCGCATGTTTATCTCTCATGGACGCAATAGATGGACTACGACGATCATAAGGTGAAGGGTATGGTCTCATGCGAGGCGACATTGAACTGTAGCCACGGTCATAAAAATCTCGACTTCCAAAAGGTGGACTGTCATATCTTCGGCCGTAGCCATTAGCATACCCATCACCACCACGGGGTCCACCATAACCACCACGTCCTCTGCTTGAACCTCCTCTAGCTCGTACTTGTGATCCTGGCTCATGATGAACCTTGCTTTTTGAAGGCTCAACACTCAAACAAGATCTTCTGAAGTAATAATTATTCAGAGCTTTTAGGGGATCCTGGGCTTCTTCAGTTTTGATTAACTTTTCAGGAACTTTTGGACATACTAGAGTTTCATGTTTTTTTCTGCATAAAACGCATTTTACTTTTGCTCTACAATTTCGGGCTAGATGGTTTAATTTTAAACACACGAAACAAGTTCCCTTCTTTTGCATTATGTCTTTCTTAACATCATACGACATTGACATTGCCTTGAAACATTTTTCCGATGCATGTCGTTTGTCACAAAAAATACACAGTTTTTGTTTAAAATTATTCTTTTTTCTAGTATATTTTCTCATATCAATGTTTAATAAATCTGATACAGTAGATATCTGAGATTCTTCGAATTCATGATTATTGCGTGCAGCTCTGTATCGAAAAGTTTTGTCAAAACTTTTACTTGCCAAAGAAATTCTTTCTTCTGCTTCAACTTCGTCTTGCAGAAATTCTAATAAATTATCTAGATCAGTTTTTGAGCCAATTACAACACCATTATTTAAATCTGTATCATGATTTTTATCTAGTTCAGATTCCACATCATTACATCTATTTGAAGATCTTCTGTGAGATGTTCTGTACCTTTCCCATGCTCTAAGAATATCATCTGGAAGAGACGATTCAACAAGCGGATATAACATCGCAGCATATTTGTCTCTAATAACTCCAAGACTTTCTAATGATCGCAATTTCGATTCTAATGAATCATATAATCGTCGCAAAGAATTATGTTTTCCTGGATTTTGCTTCTGCAGTACAAGGCCTAACAAATCTCTAACATAATATTCTATCAAAAGTTCTCTTCGTCCAAAACGAGATTTAAGTTGACTTACAGCTTTGGCATAACTATTACCACCAGGCGGAAAACTTCTAATCAATTCTTCTGCCACACTGCCTTTTTCCATGGCTTGTGATAAATACGCAAATTTGTCATGAAAATCTAGGCTAGTATCTTGATCAATTTTTTGAAATTGACCCCAGAATTGCAACCAATTTCTAATTTCACCATTAAATGTAGGTAATTGTATCTTCGGATAATGAAGCAATACATCCTTATTAATTACCGAAATATCAGATTTCAAATCTTCATTTTTTACAACCAAAAGTTCGTTTAATTTCTGTTGTAATACACGCCAGCGATCGATGTAAACCTCAGATTCATCGATATCTTTGTCTATTGTTTCTTCGTCAGCTTGGTCGCTATACAATATTTCTCTAATTTTATATTCTACATCGGTCATAAATTTCGCTTTCTCTTCTATCATTGTCAATTTCAGAATTTTTTCAGCAGCCGATAAATTACTTTCACTTGCATCAAATTCGTTACACGCTTTAGTGAAAATTCTACGATGTTGTCGTCTAGCTGCTTTCAACGCATCCATATTATTCAACATCAACAATATTTTTTTTATTTATTCAACAATAATAATAATTTTCACTTGAGCAGTTCAAATAAAATTCTACTTACAGATTCTAGTCTTGTCAGCGGACGCCATATGTTGGATTCCAATGTAAATAAATCTCTTAACTAAATGAATCCCTAAAAGTGTATTAAAATATCTATAAGCTATTAAAACTGCCCTCAATAACATTTCTTATTGTTAAAGCGAATATATTTCTAACTTAAATTCAATGACAGAAGAGCCGTATATATTTCACATTACTTTATTTTCATAAACTTTTCTCTAGAACAAAACAAAACCAACTGTTGCCAGATATTGAAACAATGCAATTACAACCGGTTAAATAATTATGCAGGTGACTGATACATGGATGAAAGATAAAGTTAGTCATTACGTAACAATGGTAAACCTACGAGTCGACCGCTAAAATCGGGTTTTTAGGTGTTTTCAATCAAGATATGATTTAGCAGACCGATTGCGTTTTAATATGGGAATCGAGTTTTAGCTAATTCTGGAATTTCAGCCTCCAACTCAATAAGGTGGTTGTCTGTAGCCGGCTCCTGGTCTATCTTGCGAGAAAGGTTCGGGCCGACCCGAATTTTTAAAAGAAAGCCTAAATATTTTTGAAGATAAAAACTGTTTACAATAAAAGCTCCATAACTGGCACGCCCAAACAATTATTTCATAATACTTTTTAATCTTCAAGATTATGTAAAAATACTAATTTGGTATAAGACTGCTTGTCTCTTTATATATAAGATGAGTTGCAATTCAGTAAAGAATGCTTTGAAACGTATTAAAGAACATACCGGGTGTCCTAAAAAGGACTGATTTATTTTGAAATTCAGTAACTTGCAAATGGTGACAGCAATTAAAACAAGTGCGTAAGTGTGATCACAGATCGCACAGAGGGTTTCGTTTAATATTCATTTCAAAACACTTTATCCTTTTGAAAAATCTGTTAGTTCCACATTTCGCAACCAGGGGCGCACTCTATTCTAAACAAATCTCTATCCGAACGAAATTCCGTTTTACATACTGTCCGTACATATATTAGTCGAAGGGATTGGGCCCATAGCACCCGAGATAAGTAGGCGCCCCTGGCGGTAAAAAGTGGAACTCAAATATGTAAGGCTATGGTGCATAATATGAAAGAATGGTCAAAGGGGTGTTGGCAAAAGTTGGAAAAGTGCTCCCCGGGTCAAAAGGGCGGAGGTTAGAAAAATTGCTTAAAATATACGTTAGAGCACGGAGGAGTAAATAATATAAGACTTTTTGAAAATTTTATGATTTGTCGTGTGGTCTGAGGTATTCAGCTATACGTATGCAAAAATTCATGTCTCCAACTTAATTAGGGGCTCTCTTAGAAAGAATTGCTTAAAATACATATGTGGTAGCTCAAAGGGTTAAACGTAAGACTTTTTCAAGATTTTATAATTTGCCGCCTGGCCTCAGGTGTTCTGCTATAATAAGCATGCAAAATTTCAAATCTCCAATTTAATAAGGGGCTCAGTTAGGAAGAATTGCTTAAAACACGCATGTGGGAGTCCAAAGGGTTAAACGTACGACTTTTTCAAATTTTTATGATTTGTCGCATGATGGTGTTCAGCTAGTATGCAAAATTTCACGCCTCCAACCTAAATAGAGTGTCACTTAGAAAGAATTGTTTAAAATGCACATGTAGGAACCCAAAAGCTTAAATGTACGACTTTTTGGAAATTTTATGATTTGCCGTTTGATGTGTGATGCTCAGCTATAAGTATGCAGAATTTCACGCCTCCAACCTAATTAGGGGCTCACTTAGAAAGAATTGTTTAAAATACACATGTTGGAGATCAAAAAGTTAAATGTACGACTTTTTCAAAATTTTATGATTTGTCGTTTGATGTGGGGTATTCAGCTATAATTATGCAAAATTTCACACCTCCAACCTAAATAGGGGCTCACTTAAAAAGAATTGTTTAGAATACACATGGTGGAGCCCAAAGGGTTAAATATAGAACTTTTTGAAAATTTTATGATTTGTCGTTTGATGTGAGGTATTCAGCTATAAGTATGCAATATTTCACTCCTCCAACCTAATTAGGGTTCACTTAGAAAGAATTGTTTAAAATACACGTGTGGGAGCCCAAAGGGTTAAATGTACGACTTTTTCAAAATTTTATAGTTTGTCGTTTGATGTGAGGTGTTCAGCTATAAGTTTGTAAAATTTCACGCCTCCAACCTAATTAGGGGCTCACATAGAAAGAATTGTTTGAAATACACATGGGGGAGCCCAAAGGGTTAAATGTGCGACTTTTTCAAAATTTTATGATTTGTCCTTTGATATGAGGTATTCAGCTATAAGTATGCAAAATTTCACACCTCCAATGTAATTAGAGGTTTACATAGAAAGAATTGTTTAAAATACACATGTGGGAGCCCAAAGGGTTAAATGAATGACTTTTTCAAAATTTTTGTGATTTGTCGTTTGATCTGAGGTGTCTATCTATAAGTACGCAAAATTTCATGCCTGCAACCTAATTAGGGACTCACTTAGAAAGAATATTTTAAAATGCACATGTGGGAGCCCAAAGTGTTAAATATACGACTTTTTCAAAATTTTATGATTTGTCGTATGATGTGTGGTGGTCATCTATAAGTATGCAAAATTTCAAATCTCCAACATGTGTAGTTTCTGAGAACGGGCTCTGTGACGGACAGACAGACAGAGGAGCGAGACGAATAGGGTTTCGTCAGATGAACGAAACCCTAAAAATCTTGCAGGAGGATTATGTAAGACATCAGGAGATTTTTTTACTGCGATTCTTGATTTTACTTTACAATAGCAGCGATAGATGGCGCTGCAAACAACATGCTTGCAGCGTAATCAGTCGTTTCTATTTTAAACTAAAATTAAAAATCGCGGCAAAAAACTTTCTGAAATTCAGAGCAAATTTTCTGAAATGTTACAGCAGAGGGGCTGGGGGTGGGGACTCCTTCCTGGCTCTAATTATTTTTGTTGCAGGTCGGGTTAGCTGTTTTCGATTCGGGTCAATTTCAGGTTGAGTGTAGATTCCTGCAAGCTGGGTTTGGGTTAACCCGTTTTCCAGTATATTATTTCAGATGAAAAACTATACTTATAATAATAAACATAGGTGTATGTATGTATGTGTGCTATTTTCTAAAGAGGCCACTGTATTTTTTCCACGACTCTTTGATAAAATTAGCATTTCTTCCACGACTAATTGACGAAATTCGCGTTTTTTCCGCAACTTTTTGACGAAATTCGTATGTTTTCGCAGCCTTTTGATAAAATTCGCGTTTTCACATAGCCGTTATAATGGATGAAATTCACATTTCTTCCATTACCCTTTGACGAAATTTACGTTTCTTAGTAATCCTTTGACGAAATTAGTGTGATTTTGCAGCCCTTTGATAAGATTCGCGTTGTTTTCCGCGATCCTTTGACTAAAATCGTATTTTTCAGCGATCCTTTGACGAAAATCGCGTTTTTTAAACGATTCTTTAATGAAATTAAGTTTTTCCGCGATTCTTTGACTTGAGTTTTTTTCGCGACCCTTTGAGAGAATTTGCGTTTCTTTCGCGACCCTTTGATGTAATTCGCGTTTCTTTAGCGATTCTTTGATAATATTTGCATTTTTTCGCGATCCTTTGACGAAATTCGCATTTTCCGTGGTCATTTAAAGAATTTCGCGTTTTTTTCGCGGCCCTTTGACCAAATTTGCGTTTCTTCCGCGATTCTTTGGCGAAATTGAAGTTATTTTCTGCGAACGATTGACGAAATAGATTTTTTATGGCGACCATTTGTCAAAATTCGCGATTATCTTTATGTCCGAATTTTCGGACTGATGAATTTTTTAAATTTTCGGAACCGGATGCCTTAACCCTCTCGCTGCGCACATATATATGAAATATATACATATATATATATATATATATATATAATATATGTATATATAATATCATATATATCATAATATATATATCATATATATATATAAAATCATATATATATATATGAAAATAGGTCCAAAAATTGCGCCTTTATTTTATTCCATATTTCTAATTTGCATATATTTTAGAGTTCAACTATGTCCAAAATTTTTGAGAAAGAGTTTCTTTTTTAACTAGAATTAGATCATAAAAAAATTTGCTGCTTAGCTAATTGCTGATTGCGCAAACAAATTTTGCCACTTGTACGTTGGCCGTGGAAATCGCGGGTTGCGCAGCGAGGGGGTTAAAATTTCGGAAAATTCGGAACAGAATCAGCCCTGTTTCTGAGATCTTACATAACACTCCTTCAAGTTTTTTTTTATTTTAAATAGTTGTTGCCATTTGCAAGCTATTGAATTGAGGTATTTAAAATCACTCAGTACATTTTAGGACACCCAGTATATTCTGTAGGTATGGGATGATGGCTGAAATAAGCATATTTAAAAAAAAAATTAATGCTGGCTTCGATACGTCAGAGGTTTACCTGGGCTGAAATTTACAGATCCAACCCACACAAAAAAAATATATTGGCCCGGCCCGGTATAAAAGCTAAAAATTCAACTCCAGACCTTTACTAAAATTATAAATAAACACACTTACTTATGCTCATATTTTGTTTCAGATTATGTTCGAAATTCATGAATACAGAAAAATATTAATATTAATGACTATTTAGGCAATTATGTACATAAACACTACGTAAAAATCATTACTTAGACAAATAAATGCAAATGAAAATCCAGTAAGAAAATCAGTTTTGAAGGAAGAAACGGGTGATAAAAGAAAATCACAATTTTAAAGCTCTACAAAGAAAAAAAGTAGATTGTTTACAATGTATCTCTGTGTACTTATCAAATCAAATTAATTTTTTAAAGATTTCGATAAACAAATGTACAAAATAAATACAATTTTTACGAATAACAAATAAGTAAGATGCCAGAACTTGGGCTCGGGGAGAAGAATTTAGAGAAGTGCACGGGTCGCGGCCAATACTGCTTATCATACGAGCTGACACGGACCGAACGTTTAGTTTTTATTCCGGGACGAGTACCGACCCGGAAATTTTGGCCAGTGGAGAACTCTAGGAAGAATGAAGTCCAGACCGGGCTCGACCTGGAAGAAAAAAGAAGTTTGGCCCGACCCAAATTTTCAGAAAGATTTAAGATCAGGGCACGGCCGGGCTTTAAAAGAGAGAAGACCTTAGCCAGACCGAGTCTCGTTGGATTTAAACTGGCGCGACCCGGTCGGGTCGCGCCGGGCTTGAGCTTCGCCCCAAGTCATTTTCTGTGATGATGCATAATGCCGTTTTGCAAACCCTTTATTTGCTCAAGGGGGGCGATCGCCCCCCCCCCCCCTAAGATCCGCCATTGCAGACATGTCGAGTTTAAACACCTCTATAGAATTGGGTACAATTACCATCTGTATATAACTATTTGCGGTAATGATTTAAATATGTGAGTGTTCTCTGTGAGAAATCATCAGTGGATATATTGAAAGACTCGGCAGTTTTATCTCAGAAATTTCCAAACTAAATTAGTTAAAAGTGATCAAGAGATTTAAAAAAAAAAAAGATTCAAGCTGTTTTAAAATTCTAACTGATTACTATTTAGACGTATTTACGATTTCACTTGTAAGCTTATATTTATGAAATTTCAAGGTATCTTTATTTAGAAACAAAGAGATCGAATAGAATTTTCCATTTTTCCGTAAAGGTAAAACACTTTGAGAAGTTGCTGTAAAAGTTAGCATTTTAAGCTGAATTAAAAAAGAGAGAGAGAGAGAGAGAGATAATTACTTCAATTTATATTAAATTCAGACTTTTGAACCATACAGTGTTAGCGTACAAATCTCAACACCGTATATAGCTATTCAAATTAAGCGAGTGTACCGCAGAAATTTTGAGTGAATTTAAAATCTTTTCAATTTTATTATTATTATATTTTTAAATGATTGTTTATGTCATGAAAGTTTTTAACGATTAAAATATTGCTTTTTTGTTTTCCATTGAGCAATTCCAGAATCATAAATGTATAAAGAGTGTGGGAAAACTCCGGGTAACGACTTTCTCTCAAAACGGATAGTGCTACGTCACTTGATCAAAATCGCTATGAAATATTTTAAAGGTGTTTATTTTATTATATTTTTATAGAATTTCTAAAAAAGCACAACAGCAATTTTTATGAAATTTAAACAGCCGCCAATTCTAAAGTATCCTTTTTCAAATATAGCTGCCAACTTTTACGCTTTTTTGTTGCCACTAAAATTTAATAGAAGTTTTTACCTTATTTAAATTATACATTTGTACGATTAAATAAAACAAAATTTTCCATACAATTTTAGTGTTAGGAAAAAATCGTAAAAGTTGGCAACTATGTCATTCAATGAAAAAAAAAGTCACATGAATCGGTCGCGTAGTTTCAAAGTAATGGGTTAACATAAAAAAAATAGGTTCGTGCAAATTGAGAACATCCTACTTTTCTTTTTTTGTTGTCAGTTAAAAAATAACTAAGGAATTATTAATGGAATCTTTATTATGGTTTGCATAGATAAATATTATTTTACTTGTATTAAACGGTAAATAAATTATTTGGAAATAATGCTAGAATTTGACTAATTATTAATTTTCTGAAACAGGCAATATACAATTGCATAGGCAGGGTTTAAATCATGGTTATAAATAAACAGCCAACTAAAGTTGACTGTGGGCATAAAATTATGCTGTTTTCCAATGTGAAACTTTATGACATTGTTTCTGGATATTTTTTAACGTGTCGGCATAAAATTGGCAGGCCTGATTTTTGAAGGGATTAGGAATCTAATGCAGTGTTCCATTTTTTTTTTTATAAATAAATTATTTATCGATTTATTTTTGTGACGCGACAATAGATTTCCACCTTTCCCGCGCTGTCACGTCCAGAAATTCTGTTCAAAATTCCAACTTTGACAGTATTTTCTGAAAAGCTTTTGCCTTTACAAAAAAACTGAAAGCACCATTCTATTACATACTTTCTGGATAAGAACATCTGCCAATTTCATACATTTTCAAACAAAAATGAACTGAGAAATGCCCCAAAAGCTATCTCTTTTGGGTTTGAGAGCTATCTTAAGTTTCGTAACCCCCCCCCCCCCTTTTTTTTTAACAGTACAAAGAAAAAAACTAATTTTTGTTTGATTAATTATGCTGTTATACAAAATGCTATGAAATGCATTGTGTTTTTATTAAAATAGTAATGAGTATAAACATTTTAACTTTCCTGTTATGTACATAATTAAAGATATCTAGTGTGTTAGTAAGAAAGAAAACAATAATAATGCTACATTTATCATCGTAAGGACAAAAGTCTAACAAAAATGAACAATACTAAACTACTAAAACTATTTGCTGAAAATTATCTATTCATTATCATGTCAAAAGTATCACTATCATGTCTCACAAACTAGAATTATCTTCAACTAATTTGCAGCAAACGGGGTAGAAACAACTTTACGTTATCTGCGTAAACAATGTTTACTTTTTTACAAAGTAATCTTCCCCGTATTTCCCTAGAATAATTAATATCTTCCCTATAGAATTTCCCTTCTTTCGATACGCAGACGGACCCCAACTGAGCAAAACGGTCTTAATGATTTCCTGCACAGCATCTATGAGGGGTAGAAATGTTCGGGATGGCGGTAATCCCAACCCCGTATTTTTCAACACTCTTTTTCTTGGGATTACGGCAATCCCTCCGTAAGCTAGAGGTTAATCATTTTACAAAAGCTCATTTTCAAATGTGTAATAGATCTTACTCATTTCCGAAATCAGTTGTCAGCTGTTCCTGACAGTAGTGGCCGCATCCTGACAGTAGAGGATGCGGCCTTGGGAACTGAAAAATCCTCTAATAAAAGAGAAAGGTATGTCAAACCGATTACAGAAGGTCGCCACTAGTCATGATAATATCATCAAATCTTACAAAATAGAGTAATATTTTCAAAACTAAACAAATTGGTATGATTTTGGAGCCTGTCTGTGTGTACGGGGATTGGCGAGCGTAGGCTCATAAGGATAACTTAACAGAAATATTGTTCTTAAGCTTCATATAAGAAAATATGATTTGTTCAAAATCAATATTTGTTACTAAAGATTAGTTTATATATATGTATTATTAGTCTGAAGTGAGGCGACGGGTTTTGTCTGTCCGGATTTCAAAATATTACAATTCGCTTAAAAATTCGAGAAATATTGGCTCTCAGAAATCAATTGCACTTTCCTCGATTTTAAAATTTTATTAATTTTTTTTTTTGGTTGTGATTTTGAAAATAATAGTAAAATTTAATCTTCTAGAAAAATTGAAGACAATTAAACGTTAAAAAGTGTAGGACCCTATCTGACCCCCATCCCTGCTCCCCACGTTGAAGACATTTTTTAATAAAGTTTTTCATTTATGTGTTTGATAATTATTTTAAACGGGCGACCATTTTTAAGAAATTTCCTTAAAATTTTGTAAAGAATAAGAGAAACGAAAATATTTCAAAAAATATCAAGACTGGGCTAATCTACAAATAAGCAGCTTTCATTAAAAGAAAAGCAGTGTTCATAATGACTTAGCAGAAATCAATGCTAGAAACTGTACTGACTTGCAAAATGGCTTTTTGTTTTTCACTTTATTTAGCCAATTGGCACTAGCCATTATAAAAATCCCCATTTTATTTTATTTGGAATAATGGAAGTAACCCAATTCCCACCTTTTTGAATAACTTTTTAAAAAATTACATTTCATTAAATTTAATATAAAAAAAATTTAAAATATCGTTAAAAAAAATACCTTGTTTGTGCTCATCTCCAAATGAACAGCTTCCATAAAAAAAAAAAAAAAAATCATAATTGTTTAAATATAAACTTCACAAACCCTCAAAATCAGTTCATGACTTTTGTTTTCGGATTTATTTACTTGCCCGTAGCAATTTCGCAAACTAGCGGAATGTCCCTAGCTATTTCGCGAACTGGCCGGACAGTTCCTGAATTGGACATCAATTTAAAACGAAGTTGGCCGATTCGCAAACTGTCCGATTTCGGGATTTATTCGCAACATATCCATTGTTTCAGAAATGAATCTCTTTTAACCCTTTATGTACTGAATTATGAATTCATGAAATTTTATCTCCTAAAGCATTTTTCGTGAATTTTTTAAACTACATTCGAAGATTTACATAATCATTTAATAAATTTTATTAGTATTTTAGAAGAATTTAGAAGAATTAATTAAATTTGAATTTAAAGGGATTTTGTGCAGTATTTATAACACCACTCAAATCATCTTTTATTTTAAATAGTTTTCTTAGAATTAGGAAATGTATAAATACAATGTTCTTACAATAGAAATATTTCCGCATTGAAAAATCCCCCCCCCCTCCCCCCAACGCCAAGAAAGCTGAAAAGGTGCAAAGGCAAAAGAAATCATCCTTTTAAAAATATTTATGTTTTGTGTAACACATAATGCTTTTGGAACAAGATAAAGTAACGTATCTATAACTCATTCTAAACTGTATTACAACTAATCGATGTATAAAATGACATTTATAACAAGTTATTTTAATTGTACTTATAAGTACCGTCAGTCGATAATGGGTATTCGTATTTTTCATGCCATTATAAAAAGTAAACAGAAAATAACTAAGTCTTTAGTGAAAAATTAAAATATTTCATCACTCTTTGATGAAAAATTTCCGATTGCCGTTATTGTCGCGAAATAAACGAAAATTTTAACGGTTACATTTCAACTGGTGAAAACAGGAACAAAAGCTATCGCAAAACGCCCCGCCCACTATCACAATCACTGCAACTCCAGGAACTACTTTGCTGCATCTTCTAACAGACGTGTGTCTCTGATTCATTATGCATATACAGATTTGTAAAACATAAAGCATTCGCCTTACAACATATCAGACGCTCCTAATTACCACGACTACGGTATTCTCACGCTACAGTATGTATAGCATTCTAGGGTAGCTCTACTTTAATATCACAGGCCGCGATAACATATTAGCGACCTGGTAACTTGATCTCGACGCCGTAAGATTTCGCACCACGAACCCAGGGAATGCGATTTACTGCAGCAAGTTATTTTCATTTAATTGTTATTTTCATTGTAGTAGAAGGAAAATGGGGGTTCTATGCCAGCAGGAGCCAAGAGCTGAGGTGGAGGTGGAGGGCGTAGCCAAAGATGAGTGACAGGTGGGCGGAGTCAAATGATTGACAGGTTAGGGGAGATAAGAAAGTGATGGACAGGTGGGTGGAGTCGAGACAGATAGGCGCCCACACGACATGCTATAGTAGAGGGGTTAAAACAAAGAAGCGATAATGAAAAGTGTACTGTAAGAGAGGGATTAAACAAAGGATAATGAATGAAAGTGTACTGTAAGAGAGGAATTAAACAAAGGAAAATGTTAATGAGGATGATTAATGAAGGAAAGTATGTTGTAAGAGGAAGGTAGAACAAAGAAAAGATAATGATTAGGAAAGATTAGAAAAGATCGCATGCAATTAAAACATACTTACCACGGAGCAGCGTCGAGACACGTCCTACCTGTATGACATCCACCGGGCTAGTGAACGAATGCTTGCTCGGAAACCGGTTTCATCTAGATAAGGAGCTTGCTTCTGATTGGACGAGAGACGAACCTAGGGGGCAGCACCATCGATTCCGGCGACACCAGCGTCCTCTCTTGAGAGGATGATTCACTTACCTGCGATGTCGTCATCCTATTTGAACTGACAGAAAGAAGTGAATACATTTTTGAAAATGACGTATTTCATTGAATGTTCCCACATGGGATTCGAACTCACGTCAAAATAGTTTCATGACTTGATAATTGGTTAGACGATTAACTGATCAAGCCATGAAACTATGTTTCATAGTTTAAAAAGAAGTTTTCTCTATGAGTTTAATCATTTAACGAACACGTTTTTAAATTATTTTTTTTCCCATTTAGTCATTTGCTAATAAACCTTTTTATTTAATAAGTTAATTTTTGTTAATACATTATTTTTTCGAAACAATTTTACTAATCAAAAGAACGCAAATTAGTTAATTTTTTATTTAGTCATTTGCTAATTTTCGAAACAAGTTTTTAGTTTTAGTCATTTGCTAATAAAGCTTTTTTAATACCCCCTTTGTTTTATGTAAGCCCCATTGTTTTATGATGTGAATATGCTTTTTTTTTTTTTTTTTTTTTTTTTTACTTTTAACTACTTATTTTGAGATATATATTTTATTTTAAAGAATGCAAGTTAGTTTTAGTCTTTTAACTAAGACTTTTTCAGTGACTAACGAAGTAAAGTTTGTTTTTTACTTTAATTATTGTCAAGGATGACTGTTAACTGAAATATATGATAATGAAAATAACTTGTCATGAATATACTGTCATATACTTGTCATTGTTTTATATAATTTAAAGCTGTTTTCGTAAGACGGTAAATTGAATTTTGGAGTTAAAAGTATGAGAATGGTTTGAATAATGAATGTGGAAGATAATTTTTTCATATCAAAAGGTTTTTATATCAGATATTTTTGATATATTTTTTTTTTAAACTGAAGAGATTTAGTTATTTTTTACACTTTAAAGAGAAATTTCAAAATCCGTTAAACAAACTACTGAGATGAAGAATGAGACTTCCTCATTTACGTTCCTTGCTAGTTTCTTTTTTAATATTTGGTTATTTTCCCTTCATGGTAATATCAAAAATTATGTCCTAAAAGCAAAAATAAGCATTTTACGCTTTTATCAAATGCAATCAAAATTTAAATAATCATCAACAAAATCAGAAAAAGCACATTCATGATTCATTAATTTTTGCATTTATTTTTGACTTCTATTGAAAAAGAGTTTATACGTTGAGTCTACGCTTTTCTTAGACAAAGAGATATTGATTATCTTGTTGTTTGGAAGTATTTCGTACTAAATGACATTTTTTTTTTTTTTTTTTTTTTTTTTTTAAGAAGCATTAAAGCTAAGTTCTAGTTTTTCTTTCTTTTAAATAATTCTGTTAGATTTCTTCAATAAATATGAGGTTACCCGAAAAATATGTACCATTAAAAAGAATGTCTATAAACATTTATTGCAATAAATATTTATAGATATTTGTCTATAAATATTTATAGGCATATGCTGATTGATTCCTGTTCAGAGAATGAACAAAGCCACGGAAGCGGTAATTGGTATACTCCGTCGTTCAGGAGATGGCGTCTGTCAATCATTCATGACGTAGTAGCGGACGAGTCCATTAGCTCTGAAACGGTCAAGACATCGCGGGAGAGTATAGTTTGCCATATTTAAAGCTCTTTTGCTTTTTTGGCTCATTTTTTTCTTTGGTAGCACAGCTTTTTTTCTAATTATCATGTGGTAACTCTTTATCATTACTTTGCTTTAAAGCCCAGAGGTAACTGTATTAAAAATATTTGTTTTCTTTTTAATTCTTTTAGTTTGTTTGTAAGTTTTGTTGTGAGAACATTTCTTTATAAATTAATTTCATAAAAAAAAAAAAAAATCAAAAGTTTTAAAATTGAGAAAAATGCATGTTCTTTGCCTAACATTTATTTTTGTGACCAGTTCGGCTTATATTAAGAAAACTATTACATATAAAACTATGAAAAATGCTAGTTTTATAGATAAATATTCGATAAAAATGCTGAAACAGACAGTTTTTAAGTCAGGTTATTATTTAAAGCATTGTTTAACGTTGAATTCTGTTAAAATAGTTCCGTTAAAAAAGTTTTTTAGAATAAAAAACTATGCATAGCAATTTAATAGTCTTTAGCAGGCATATATTTGATGAGCTGGTGGTATGCAGTGTGCAATCATTTTTAAATGTGACGCATTTTTTAAGTTTTTCAGAATTTGTCTGTCTTACAGGAAGGAAAATTGCAAATTTTGTTAATCGGCCGTTAAAAAAAATTGCGATAGTCTTCAACCAATTTCTAAAAAAATCGGCAATGTGGTCAATCATTCGCTGAAATTCGCGAATTTCAGCGAACGGAAATTCGCGACACGGAAAAAACACGAATTTCGGGGCAAATGATCGTGGTAAAAAATCGCAAATTTTGGCAAACGTTCAAAAAAAAAGAAGAAAAGAAAAAAAAATCGAATTTCGGCAAACGATCACGGGGGGGGGGGGGGGGGGGGAGAGACTCTAGTTTTGGCAAACGATTGCAAAAAAAAATCTTGAGCTTTGGCTAGTGATGGTAGAAAAAATTCTCGAACTTCGAGAAACGGTCGTGGAAAAAAGTAGTATGCTGGGTAAATGTGTCCTGAAATTGTCCTGAAATATTGGAAAAAGTATGTCCTGAAATATTCACGAGCAAATGCGATTTTGTAAAAGTATTAATAGCGATAATGACTTTCTGTAAACAGTATCTTTGGAAATATACCTTAAGATGGTTCTTATATGCACTGCTCAACAATGCGAAACTTTCAGGCACATTTTCTGACTCATTTTTAACCTTAAAGGCATAACATTGACAGGCCTGACTATTGAAGGCATTTGGAATCGAATAGCTTTTTCCATTTTTGATAAATTACTTACATCGATAACAGAGTTTAGGTATATAATAGTACCCCTAGGGAGAGCCCTAGGGGGGAGTGCCCTCAGTGGGGACTTTCTTATGGGACATAACCTGTATTTATGCAAGGTTCGAAGAAAACCACGAAACTCCGAACGGTTAGGCCGACGGGCGCGATTGGGTTCGAGCCCAGAACCTCCCGTCGACCACCTTCGAGAGCAGGACCTATCAGCCACTGGTTGGGCCGAAAAAAAAGAAACTTTTTGTAGAAATTGAGTCGGGCCGTGCCTGTTTTCGCTGATTTTTGTACGGGCCGTGCTCGGGCCGAACTTTTAATTTTTACAGTTTGACCGGGCCGGGACAGTTTTCGATCGGGCCCGGCCCTGGAAATTCCGACCCGTGCAGACCTCTAGCGAGGTTTGGTCGTAGGGGGCCGAGCCTGGTAGAATAATAAATTTTTTTATCCCGAATTTCAATTGGTAGGGCGGGGGAGATATCAAGATACAATTTTTATTTATTTATTTATAAGAATAACAATTATAAATCTTACAATGTATATCAAATACATTGTAAAAGAAATTTGAAATAATATCTAGATTTATAGTTTGAAATTAAGCCCCCCCCCCCCCCTAGTGCTTTTTGTCTAATAAAGGTCATACTATTTTTTCAGATGTAACGGCTACGTATTGTAGATTATTAATTAATTTTCAGAGAGGAGTTTAAAATGTCATTCAATTTTTTTCACTTTGGGCCAATAAAAATTATTTTTTCGAATAGATTTAAAATTAAATTTTCGGGTTCGGTTCGGGTACTACTCTAGTCTTATGGGGATCTGGGAATTTGAGATAATGCGTTTTGACTGTATAAGTGAAATAATGTAGAGGGGAATTTATTAAGCATCAGGCAGTTTAGTCCGTATTTCTATAGGTCATATGCCTTCAGGGAGGACTTTCAAAGGGAAAGTGACTCGAATTATCGTTCTCGTACAAGGAAAACCCTGAAAACCTTCCACAGTCACCCCGCTTAGACCGCGCTGGTATTGAACCTGCGAACGTAAATCCAAGCTCCTCATTTTGCGGCCAGCATGCCAGCCACAGGGCTGAGTGTATCCCGACTATATCAGTAAATTTGTTTGCTATTGCTCAATAATTAAAAGGAAATTATAAGAAATAAAATGGAATATAAAATTAAGGGCTTAATAAGGTAAATAAAAATTTAAATGGAATGTAAAAAATGGACTATTGGAAGCATATAAATTAAAAAGCTTCTATACCACTCATCTCTGAATCAGATTCATTACTAATTTCATTAGTATCATTAAATGAATAATCAAATTCATCGTCCGTTTCAGAGTCTGAATTTACGATGAAATTGAGCTGTTCTACAGTTTCTTCAACCAGTCCGTCATTTTTCCAATAATCATTTTCGAGTTCTTTTATGCGATTGCAGAACTTCTTCCATGTTTCCGCAGTTATGCTATTTATGGCATCACGAGTAAGTTTGAAGAGAGTTTCTGTGTTCAGATTGCTTTTCGTATTTCTTTCACGAATATAGCGTTTTATTTCCGCCCAAACTAATTCTATTGGGTTCAGATCACAGTGGTAGGGAGGCAACCTGATGACTTCATGGCCATGTCGTTTCAAAAGTTCGTCGACGCAATACTTTTTTGAAGGACAGGCATTGGCCGAAATAATTTCGAAAAGTTCTGCTTTCCTCATACTTTCATCGAAATTAATATTTTTTTGTTTCAACCACTCGATCATCACTTTTTTAGTGTCATATTTTTTTGGAACTGGATCCTCAATTTTCGTATGATAAGAGGCGTTATCCATACAAATAACAGAATTGGAAGGAATGTTCGGCATTAATTTTTCTTTTAGCCACTTTTCAAAATTATCATAGTTCATTTGACCATGATAATCACCAGAAGCACTCCCTGCCTTAAAAACTAAATCGGCGTTTGGAATAAATCCAGATTCAGACCCAGCATGTAAGACGATCAGGCGGTGCCCGGCTCTTTCTTTTACAAGGGCACCAATCTTCTCACTTTGCCAACATTTTGAAAAAGCCAGATTACAGTCAATCCAGGTTTCGTCTAGATATATTATACTTCTCTGGCTCTCCCTGAATTTTCTCATTGCCCTTAGAAATCGAAATCTCCAAGAGACAATGTCTGCTCTTTCAATTAGAGCTTTTCATTCATTTTCACATCTTTTCCACCGGAAGCCAACATTGTGGAGAAATTTTCTTAACGTGTCTCTTTTCCATGGGAATTTTATTCTTTCTTTCACTACAGGGAGAAGCGAATTAAGGGATGGCATTCTGTCCGAAGCATAAAATTCAATTACAATACGCCTTAAAACACACAAATTAAAATTGTCCAATACAGCATTTCTTTCAGCATTACGCTTGCGAATTTTTCCTGGTGAGGAAAATACAGCACTGGATTGAGATTCCTTCTTTATTCGCTGTATTGTTCGAAGGGATATTCCAGTAGCAGCAGCCACACGCTTTTGTGCTTACGATAAAGGAAACAAAAGTTTCTGTGCGTTTGCTTCCTTCTCAAAAAACTTTGTGACATTATTCACAATCAATCTTTCCTTCGAACGAATGGTTTTTCCTTTGGGCCGCATTTCAGATTGTTATATAAATAACAACAGTTGGTTATATGCAAATAACAGTTTGTTTTGAAAAAAACAGTTTAATAATAAATTAATAAGTGAGAGAAACGCAATACTCTGCTTATCGGTAGAAGAAAAAACAGGTATCTGCCTGGCGCGGCGAGCTGTAGCAATATCGAGAAGGGTACTTGGCGATTTTTCTTGTCCTAAAGCAACCCCTCCTCCCAATCCATTACGCTTTCTTCAAAATGGACTTTCCTTCGGAGAGGGAGGGACCGACCGCCATTTCCTGGCCTACGGACTATATTTAATACCTTGTTTTAACTTGTATACGTGCACGATATATATAGGGCATTTTGATATGACGTAAAAAAGGTAGAACACAATTCTGCCATCTGCGCACTCGACTGCACATATTCTTGGCATCTTTTGATTGAAATCATGTTTACCATATTGGCTTCTTTTTCGCGCATTATGCGATTGTCAAGTGCTTCTGTACAACTTTTTTTTAAAGAAAATGCCGAAGTGTCATTTTTTGCAAAACGTGTATTGTTGTTATCGTCTAGCGTATAGAAAAATAAATGTAAACGGAAAACATATACTAACTAAGTGTTTTGTATATTTTTTTCTGTTTCATTTTCCTCCAGAGATCAGTTTTTATTTGGTATCTCGTATATATATATACTAGCAAACCCCGCGGCTTTGCTCGCGTAATATTTGAAATATGCCAAGTGATATTTATATGTCTAATTTTTATTAAAAGGTACTAACTTATTTTTTATTTTATTAAAAGGTAATATTTTATTTTATTAAAAGGTTTTTCTTTATTAAACGGTACTTATTACTTTTAGGAATAATTCAAAATTTACTATTTAAAACACAGTTTGATTAAACATTATTATTAAACTGCATTAGCCAGAAATGAGATTTAAATTAATAAAACGAAATAAAACTAAATAAATGATAATTTAGAAAATATTTTGAAACTTTTATGCTCGATTAATGCGCTTATTTCAGTATTCATTTGAAGTTTTGAATTCTTTAGAAATCTTCTTACATCTTAAAATTAACCATCATGTCAAATCCCAAGTCCTACCACCTCTCTCAACATAAAGGGCTATGTTGAAATAGGAACTGTCACCAATAATTTGCCAACATTAATTTTGAAATTGGTTTGTTATTTTCTAATATTCTACAGAAACATATTTCGGAAAACTTTTAAAGGCCTTTTTTAGAACGTTTGTTGTTCCTGTGAACCCCAGGTGGTAGAATCATCGGCATAAAATATACCCTGTGTAGGATCAGAGACTGTTACCATTGATTCGCCACTATTACTTTTATAATCGGTTTATATTCCCTGAAATTGCATAGAAATCGTAATTTAGGACTTTTTTAGAATGCTTTTCGCACCTCCCCTTCGCTTCACCCCTTTTTAATTTGAATTTATTTTCGACAGTCCTAGAGGGCATTTATATTTTATAAGTAACTACCATGCCATATTTAAAGTTTTTAAACGTTTCAGTATCACAGAAATCGCAATTTACAAAGTTTTTAGCTCCTGCAATCCTCTGGTGGTAGTGGCACAACAAATATAGCTTATGTTTGAGCATATAAAGCATATTATGTTTGAGCATAATATATAGATTATGTTTGAGCAGGTTCTATCACCAACAATTTGTCATCATTATCTTTTTAATCGGTTTGGTATTTTATAAGTTTGCTTAAAAATTGTAATTTATAACGCTTTTCGCTCACTTCATCTTTTTAAATTTGGAATTTTCTTTGGACTGTTCTTAGAAAGCAGTTGCATCTTTTAACTAAATACCATGCCATACTTCAAAGTGTTAAACCCCTCAGTTTTGAAAAAACGCAAATTAGACCATGTTTTGCTTTTGCAACCCCCAGATGGTAGTGACAACAACATAAAATATAACCTATGCTATAGCAGGGACTATCACCATTGATTTGAAACCATTACTTTTAAATTGTTTTGGTATTTCCTGAGATTGTGTAGAAATCGCAATTTAGAACGTTTTTAGAATGCTTTTCGCGAATTTTCACCCCTTTTTAAATTTCCAATTTTTTTTAAACTGTTCTTAAAGATCGTTTATATCTAATAAATATGTACCTTGAGTAATTTTAAGTTGCTAGACCCTAGTGATCACAAAAATCGAAATTTAGAACGCTTTTTTGCTCCTAAAACGTCTAGGTGATAGTGATACCCACATAAAAAAGCGTCTATGTTAGAGCAGAGACTGTAATCATCAATTTCCTACCATTACGTTTGAAATCAGTTTGATTCTTCCTGAGATATTGCGGACAACTCGGCATTTAGAACGTTTTTAGAACGCTTTTCGCGCATTTTGCTCCTGGATCTCCTCTGGGGTAGTGGAAACAGATATAAAATATAGAATATCTTGGAGCAAGATCTGTCACCATCATTTTTACACCATTATATTTTAAATCGGTTCAGTACTTCTTGAGATTTCATAGAAATCGCAATTTAGAACGTTTTTTACAAAACTTTTTGCGCATTTTGACCTCATTTTAAATTTCGACTTTTTTAGGAAATGCCCTTAGAGATCGTTGATATCTTATAACTAACTACCATTCCAAATTTCAGGATTTTAGGCCCTTCCGTAACGCAGAAACCGCAATTTAGAACGTTTTTCTTTGCACCCCGTTTGGGGTAGTGGCACCGACATAAAACATAGCCTATGTTGGATCAGGGGTTATCCCCATCATTTTGACGGCATTATTTTTTAGATCGGTTTGGTATTTCCTGAGATTGTGTAGAAACCACCATGTAGAACGTTTTTTAGAGCACTTTTCGCGCATTTTCACCCTTTTTAATTTTGAATTGTTTAAGAACTGTTCTTAGAAATCCTTTATGTCTAATAAGTAGCAAATATTTCAAATTACATATTTCTAGGCCCTTCAGTAACACATAAATCGCATTTTTAGAACGTGTTTTGCTCCTGCACCCCCTTTGGGGTAGTGGCACCGACATAAAACATAGCCTATCTTAGAGCAAGCGTTATCACCATCATTTTGACACCAATATTTTTTAAATCGGTTTGGTATTTCCTGAGATTGTGTAAAAACTACCATTTAGAACGTTTTTTAGAACGCTTTTTGTGCATTTTCACCCCTTTTAAATTTCGAATTGTTTGAGAGCTGTTCTTAGACATAATTTATATCTTATAAGTAACTAATATTCCAAATTACATATTTTTAGGACCTTCAGTAACGTAAAAATCGCATTTTTAGAACGTTTTTTGCTCATGCACCCCCTTTGGGGTAGTGGCACCGACATAAAATATAGCCTATGTTCTAAGTTGGACTTACACCATCATTTTGATACCATTACTTTTGGAATCGTTTCGGTAGTTCCAGAGCTTACCTCCTACAAATAAACAATTTTTACCTCTTTATAATATTAGTATAGATATATATATTTTTGGTTACGTCAATGTTAAAAATTTTTTGTTGTTAGATATGATCCTGTCACTTCTACTGCTTTTGCTTAGTGTAATTTTACGAATTTAATATTATGATTAAACAACTTGTAGTCATATGTAGAGTAATATTAACATATATTAGAGGTAGGATATATCTTCTGATCAATGGCATACTCAAGATTTTTTTAGGGTGGAGGAAGAAAGAAAAGTGCATAACTTTTTCAGAAAAAAGTTAGTTCTTTGAAAATAAAAGACTTACCGAATTTTACAGATATCAAAACCACATATGTGAAAATATTTTTTCATGTACTTTTATTTAAAAGAAAGTCGTTTTAACCGAAAGCAATCCCCACAACCAGTAAAAAATATAAGTTACGTGCTTGAGTTGAACTCTTTTATTGTTGTTAAATATCAATAACTTACAAAACTGAATGTTTTCAGAGGATATGGAAAGCAGTGTTAGGGAATAAAAGGTTAAAAATGAGGTGGATGAAATTGCAATAATCGGTTTAAGCGCAATCATTAACAGCTTTTTATATTTTTTTCATCTCTCAGTGCTTTTTTAAGAACTTCATACTTTTCTCAGAGATTAAGGGAGGGGTCGCAATCCTCTCCATGCTTTGGAATTCTAATACACAAAAATGTCAGTAGGGTATCTAGGATTTTGTTCCGAGAAGGTGGAGAGCTGAGCTGGGAAATGGTCTTGTGTACAAAATTATGTACAAAATACAGATTTTGAGGGGGAGGGAGGTACAGCTACTGTAGCCTCTCAGCTCCCTTCTTCTTGAGTATGTCCCTGATAAATGCTATTGCATATGTATTTTCAGTGTTTTTTACTTTTATGAGTGGTCACATTTTATATGTGTAATCCAGCTGATGCATGAGCAATATAAAACGTGGGAAAAAATGCATGTATATTCTCACTATTTCAACATTACTTGCTTTTATTTGTATTTGATTTTTATGTAGCATTTCTAAGAAGTTACAGCCTGAATGTGACTTTCATATAATAGACAGATTATTTTTTTTACTCCCAATTTTTATTTGATTAACTTTTAAATGCTTATAGGAGGCTGAATTTTAGTTACAGTAATGCAAAAAAAAAAAATTGTGATGTTGCCTGGCTATGGGTAAGTGATTCATCTAGTAGACTTATTATGACTATGTGATGCAGTGTTTGTATACCATTCTATGGTAAGGGTTTGACATAACTATTGTATATTTAACCCCTTTGCGACGAATGTCTTTTACAGAATTTTTAATCTTTTCCCACATAGCATTTTTAGTTTGCAGAAGTCTTGCTTTGAAAACTTGCAAAGTTGCAGCAAGCTCAGCATGACAAGACTGAAATTTAATAACACGGCTGCAGCAAGTTAACGCAAACGCCGAAGTCACCACACTTTGAACTTGCAGCTAACTTGTCGTGCAAGTTAAATTCATGCTGTGTCCAAGTTATTGCAAATTAATGGCAAAAAAGTAATAAAAAATACTGCAAACTTACTGCAAAGTAATAATCTTTCCATGCCACGTTAACTGTTTAGAACTGTTAAGTTTAACCTCTTCGAAGGGGTCCATAGACCTGACCAGGTCTACTGATGCATACGCACCATTAAGGTGCATGCATCGTTTTTACCACCATAAATAAGTTAGGGTAATATTTGTACGTTTCAATTTAATCCTCTTTTGGTATTTGATAAGTATAGTGTTTAATAAAAGCAGTGCCAAACAAATAAAATTTCTGCGTATCTGCTAATTATCTATTCTCTCAACAGAGGGATTTTTTGCTTTCGTCACTTTCGTGAATCAAAGACAGTCTTGCCATCAGTTTCACAACAAACTACTCATGTAAGTGGGTGATGGTATACCTTGCGGGAGATTTGCTGTGAATTTCTCAATTCAAATTTGTCACGACAAGATAATATATCAGAAAAAATCAAACTTGCTACTAATGTCCATGCTATCTGGGTTATCACCGGTTTTTCAAAACAGAAAATTTTGCCTAATTTAATCGAGAAAATGCCCTGATTAAATAAAGCAAAATTTACAATAAAAAATAACTGGTGGGAATAATCAAGGATTCTGAGAAATTTATGAGTCACGTATTATCTGATGCTCATCCCCAAGGTGTTAAATTGATCATTAATTTATCTCTCTCTCTCTCTCTCTCTAATAGGATATCATAGTTTTGGAAGATTGTGTTGCAGTTTATCCAAAGCCAAGAAGTAGTTGAAGCTTTCATGGTATTGTAGAAAAGATGAAGTTCACTTGAGAACCACCTCTCTGAAGATGAACAGAAAAGGCTGAGAGCTTAAATCTGCTGTTACCTGATGTGATTGAAAAGTAATATTCATACATTAGAAGCAATTAGTCTGGTGAAAATCTCTGGTGGACAGAGCCCTTTTCATTGATTTCATTGAAATGTGGCCGTTCACTAGGGCGTTTTGCCCGGATCGTTACTCTGAAAAAATGAGAAGAAACAGTAAGTTGATTTCCTTTCTGTCTCTTAAACCATATTTAAAATAACTCTTCTCTTTAAGTTCTCAAATTCTTATTTTTAAATGCCACTTTCATAAATTAAAATTTTATTACCAATGAGATAGATTGTAAATACAACTTTGTTTTCAACTAAAGTAAGATTCAAATTATTCCAAAATCCCACGGTGCTGAATTTTCCTGTGCAACCAGCTTATAGCGTCAGGTCATCGCTAGCAACCGTAACTGCGACGATCATTGACGGAAAAGCCGCATCGCTACCTTGTATATCTACATATGGGAAAAAATCAATTTAAAATAAAAAATGAATAGAATATTTTTATGCTTATTTTAAATTTTGACAAATTTCTTTAGCTATATATTTGTAAAAAAAAAATTATGATGGCCGGGAAACAAAATATTTGTAAATCTGCTTTTTTCATATAATTTTTTTTTCTTGAAATAAAATTCAGAATTTATTTATGTATTACTTTTTAAATGTAAATTCTTTTTAAAATTTAGGAAATACGGTTCAAAGCTGCAGCTTTGACAGCATTTTCTCAAAAATCTTCTGCCTTTACAGAAAAAACAGTTTGATTACATAGATTGATTTAAGTCTATATTTTTAGTTAGAGAAATTTACTTTTTTTAGCCTTTCATTTTTGTCGTTGATAAAAGATTCGATGCACACATTAATTAGCTGAAGATTACAAAAAATAAACCTTTTCATAAAACGAGTTTGCTTTTCATTATCTTTCCTTTTCCATGTCCTCCTGTTTCTATAATAATTTCGCACTTTTTTCTTTTCCGGCATTTTGGTAATATAACTTTTAAATTACTATTGTTCAATACAGAAAAAGAAGAATAAATAATTTGTACAATTCTCAATAAGATGTGACCCGTCAGTGTCTGGTGTCAGCAGCGGTTGCATTGTCATTGGACTACCTAGCCGGCAGAGTTTGGTACAAATTGATCCTTAAACTGCCAAAGTCAAAATTAATTACTAGTAGCCTTTCACGATGGAGACGAATTGAATAGGGGTTTGGTTCTGTCTGTTTTGCCTTCCACGATGTAATTTGAGCGGTAATAGCTTCACACAGTTTTCTCAGAAAAAGAATAACGAAAGCAGACATAAGGTCTGCATGTGAAAATTCAGTGTCCTTTAATTGTTGTTTAAACACAAACTAGACCCCTCTCACGCACCAAGCAGATCCCGGCCTGGGCCTGGCTATAAAAAAGGGTAAAGGTTAAAAAAAAAATAATAATTTTTATCGATGCTCTTTTACTTGCTCCTTACATCGGTTGGCATGTTTGTGCCCCCTTGGGCTGGCCCTGATTTAAATGTATTTAGAGTTAAAACATCTAAAACAATAGACATTTCAATCTCGGAAAACAAAAAATTACTACATATAACATCTCTTTCAATAAGATGCTTTCAGTCTGATGTCAAACTGACTCTAAATAAATGGTTGCTATATTTAATGATAGTGGAAGAAGCACATTAAAGTAAAACATATTTAAGTCCTCTGCATGCAGTAATTTAAGTAAAAAGGAAATTAGCATATGCATCAACCTCTAAAATACATATAATTATACCTTCTAAGTAAGGATGCACCAAATAGTTATTTTTACCAAATACTGAATATTCGGCTGGACGAATACTTTTACATTTTAAAGTTTAAAGGCATTAAAATGTTAAATTTTAAAACAATCTATTGAAATGGTGGCAACTCAGAAAAAATAACTTTTCTACTCCCTTTGATTTAGCAAGGAAGTTTTTAAAAGCATCCTAGATCAGTAACTGGAGTTTGCAATCATTTGCAGAGATTGTAAACAAACAGATTGTTCTTAAAATCTTTCAACAAACATTTCGATCCATTTATACCATCAAAATTACAATACATTCAATCAAAAACACTGGGTATGTAACTACAAGCCGAAACAGAATTTTCGTTCACAACTTTATCAAAAATGAAGATATTTTAGCGAGATTTGTTTCATATTAATTTTGCTTGTATTAAATGTAATGATTTCATTTAAAAAGAACGATTTTTGGCCAGCGACACAGTATAATTACTGTCAACTGCATTCTGAATAAAAGAATGTCCAGCTCATACTTGTTTAGATATGAATGGTGGCAATATCCAGCACTTCTCATCATATCATATTTAACAGAAATCATAAGCAAGTCTGTTGAAAATATAGTTTTGATATCTTCATTATTGTTAAAGGAACAAACAAAAATCCATGTTTGACATCGAGTGAGATGAGATACACTTTTATAACTGAATTGTGATTTTGATTTCCTGGACAAAAATTGTGCGTTTTGATGTCAATAATCAAAACTCTGAATGTTTTTCTATTTTGTTTAGAAACACCCTTTTTGTGAAAAAGCAAAAAACATTATTTACTAGACAATGCTCAAGAACTTGCATTGGTAGATCATAAATGCCTTTGAAAATCCTCATTAATGGTTAATTTTCCTAAGTGATAATTTACAAATAGTAAATAAATAATGTAAAAAGATTATCTTTTATTTAAATATGATTCTCTTTCTGATTATTCTGAATATTTTATAAGTTGACAGTTAAAAGTAGAAGTTGTGTAAGATTTTTGAAAATATGTTTAATTTTTTTTTTTTTTTTTTTTTTTTTTTAAGTATTCGGTTTGGACAAGTATTTTGATATTCGGCAAAACTAAATGAATATTCAGTAATATGGACGAATACTGAATAGATACTGAATATTTGGTGCATCCCAGGGCTCGAAATGGAAAAATCCACGAACCGAAAAGCTATTTCAAAATTATCGTCGGCTAATTTTTTTTTTTTTTTTTTTTTTTTTTTTTAAAGTACAGTACAGTCCTGCTTAACCGAGTTTCTGCTTTAACCCAGTTATTTTCTTCTGAAGGACTGAGAGCTTCCATTATTGCGAAACAACCATTATAAATGAAGTGTTAGGTGAAGATGAAAGAGCAGCCGTAAAAAGTTAGACCTTTTATTTTCTGATCAGAATGGGAAAAAAATGGCCAGAAGCAAATGATCCATTCCAAAGGTATAAGTTCGATTTTAAAAAACTATTTAATACTTTGAGCAGAAATAAGAGGCTACACCTGCAATTTTCATTTCACTAACAGAATGATAGCTGAATAGAATAATGAATAGAATAATAGCTGCCAATTTGTATGGTTTTGATACCTCTAAAATTGAATACAAATTTTTGCCATATTTAATCGTTGACAATTGTTAGATTTTGGCGACTGAATTAGGCAAAATTTACTGGTAAGTTTTAGAGGGAAGAAAAAAATCTTAGAAATTAGTAGTTATCTCCTGAGCTGGTGACGATTTGTGTAAATCTGGTTTATACGAGTTTTTAGCTTATCCGAGGTGAGATTGGTCCATATTAACTCGGATCATCGGGACTTTACTGTATAGCAAATTTATATTTAACTATAGAAAAACTAATTTAAAAAAATGCATTCAAGATTCTAAATACAGTAGAACCTCGATTATCCGAAGTAATTGGGACCGACCCTCTTTCGGAAAATCGAAATTTTCGGATAATCGAGAATGCTTCAGTTTTAAGATTAAGGGGAAATATATGCACTATTTCTTATTATGGTAACAAGTGCTTAATAAAAATAAAGCAATAGCAAAATAGAAACAAGGATAAATTACCATATTAATACGTAATTTTAATTTTGGAATTAAGTACCCTTTACATATATCACAAGGGTTTGAAAAAAATATTTTTTTGTTCGCAGTTTTAATTGCCTTTGCTTTGAAGCTCTATCACTGTGTTCTATAATATTATTAGTTCACCAGTATCACAGTCTTTCTGCTGTGTCAGCCATGCCAAACCTTTTGCAAAACATTCAAAATCTTTTTTTTTTTTTTTGTTCAACTCCGCAGTTTATGGCAGCTCAAGTTAAATTCAAAGGAACTCTAAGAAAGGGAATTGAAAATATTTATATGTACTCGTTGTTCGGAAAGAACCGCTTGCACACAAAAAAATATAATGGTTTAAAAAAAAAAAAAAAGCTTTTAAAATGGATGTTGCACACAAGAGATGTGATAGTGGGGGAAAAAAGAGCATTAAAAGTGGATTTCGGTTAACCGAGAGTTTCAGTTAAAAAAGTTTCGGATAAAAGAGGTTCTACTGTAATTAGAAAAAAAGTTACAGAGAGCACAGTAAGCTATATGTATGAAACTGTAATAATATTTTTTAATAATTCCATTAACTGGAACAATATTACCTTATAGAATATATTTACATACACTTTATGGAACAGAAGGCGGCTGCACAAACCATCACCTCATCGAGTTGATGGATGAAATTCCAGGATTAGTTAAAACTCGATTTGCATATTAAAATGCAACGAGTTTGTGAATTCATATCTTGGTGGTAAACACCTGCAAACCTGATTTTAGTGGCTGACTGGTAGGTTTATCATAGTGTTTTCTTGCTCCTAGCTCCTCTATGTTTTCATACCTTTGGTTACAAGAAATTGCAGGCAGACCAGTTGCATTTTAATATGCGAATCGAGTTCTGTCTAATTCTGGAATTTCAGCCATCAACTGGATAAGGCGATGGTCTGTTCATCGGCCTCCCGGCCTATTACCATTGTCTAAATTATTGCAAAAATGTGACAGTGACCTTTTAATTGCCTTAAATTTCGTTGACAATGTTGTGGCTCACTTAAATTCTATTTGTAAAGCCCTTTCAAGGAAATTTTTGATGAAGCTTGTTTGAAAGACAGTAACTTTCATATTGACCTTAAAATGCATCAAAACAAAAACAAAGATCCAATGTTCCAGCCGATTCTATAAAAGAGTATTTCAGGAGAAATATTTTTATTCCATTCGTTGATCAAATGTTGACTCAACTTAATGAACATTTCACTTGGCACCGCAACATTTTGAAAGTTTTTTAATTCTTCTACCTAATGGAAAAGATGCTCCAACAGCACATGAAATGAAAAATTTTCTTTAATTGTGTGAATTTTATGCGCATGATTTGCTTTCTACCAGTTCAAAAATTTTGAACGCCGAATTCAAGTTGTAGTACAGAAAATTTTAAAAATCACTTGCAGTTTCAAAATGTGAATGTTGTACCTGAACATCTATAAATTACTAAAAATATTTGTAACGCTTCCCGTTATAACCTGTGTCAGCAAAAGGTCATTTTCAACCTTATGCATTTTAAAAATTTACTTAAGATCCACTATGACAGAATAAAGATTAAAAATGGGCTGCTTTATGATATATACATAAAGAGATTAATGTAACTGCAACTGAAGTAATTTGTAAAAAGAAAATTAGATTTTATTGTGTAACAATATTTTTAACCCTAGAACTACCGGAAATTTTACTCAAGTTTTATAAAAACATTCTACACCAGAATTTTTACTTAAAACTATTTAATTTGTTTATTTAACTTATTATTGTCTGATTTATACATTTAGTTTGTTTTGAAGAAATTTCTGGTTTGAATAAATATTTTGAATGTACATGTCGGGTCCATTGGACCCTTCTGGTAGACAGAGGGTTAATTGAATTTACTGAATTTTTTTATCTGATCAATTCAACTTGCCTCCATAGTCGGCTGAGCCACGGTAGCAGTAGGGGCAGCTGCCGTTTCCAAGACTAGAGGCAATGCCTTTCAAGAATTGACTGATGCCCAAAACAGATTAAATTTTCTATTAGTTTATTAATTCCCAAAAATTCTGACTGACAAATAAAGTTTAAATGAACTAGCCCAAAAATTTGCATTCAATAATTCATTTCGTCAAGGCTATTTTGGATATTTTCCTTTAAACTATAGTATGTCCAGTGGCGGCTCGTGCCAATCTTCACTGGTTTGGCCCGGTCCTCATAACATATTGTAAATTTTTATGTATTAATATTTCTTGTTTAAACATGAAAACAAATTATTTAAAAATAAAATTTAAAAAGTAATCTTACTTTTGTAAATAAAAATTTAATTATTTTTTCATGTAATCAACGTTAATTTCAAATTTATCAAAATAATTACAATTTTTAACATACCATTAATTGCCATTATTAACATTGAACATACTTTGATCAATCATTATTTAATTAAAAAACAAATATACAAAATAATAATAATAATAATAATAATAATAATAAAATCTCACAACGTTACAGAAAAAAATATAAACTTTACTTGCAAACATTGAAATTATTAAGAAATTAAAATTTAGTACATTATTTAAATAAAAGTTTGGTATGTTTTTATATGCGCAAATCTTTCACTAACTTTAATAACTATTATTCACATTAAAGTTACTCTAATCAAACATTATTAAATTAAAAAACAAATTCACAAATCAAACGGAAAATAATTATCTCATAATTTAATAGAAAAAAATACATATTTTTCTTGCAGAGATTTATTCCATTCACAAATTAAAATTTAATGCATTATTTAAATAGAAACTAGGCACGTCGACTTTTTCGACTAGCAAATCTTTCACATATTTTTAGATCAAATTCTGATATTGTACTAATAAAATCTTTGTGCTTAATCGTTCCTGTCCGATAGAGTTTTTCAAAAATGTTTTAAAATTTTTGTAATATATTGTAAATAAACTCCAGTATGACACCCGCTCACAACAGCGCACCGTCATATGCTTGCGCAACAAGCTTATCTTTTAAATAAAACTTTTCTAAATTTTGAGTTAAGATTTTAGTAAGTCCCTCTGCTGTTTTATCATAGACATCCAGGAATTGAACAAACCTTTTCAAGGGTTTGTTGTTTTTTATATATCGTAAAATGCTAACAAATTGCGAAGTGTAGCTTACATCAATATAGTTTCGTCAGCTTGTATATCTACGAAATTAGAAGCAGAAATCTCATTTTTAACTTCATGCATATGCGTTTCATATATACAATCCAACAACTCATTCTGTATAGTTTTTGAAGTATTTTTAGATACTGTAGCATTGTTTACATGGTTCATACACTCGAGAACAAATAAAATTCAAGCACTTTTCAAGCACTTTTCAAGCACTATTCAAGGACTGTGTTTAGATACATGCATAAAAATGGCATAAAATAACACATAAGGAAAATAGCCACCCCATTGATTATCTATTTCAAAGAAATCTTATCAAAACTTTTCATTTTTATAACAGGCATTTTCAAGACATGATTAGAGAATTTTTAAAGAATAATGTGTTTTAACTTATTAAGGTACCATTTGAAGAAATTTCATATATAATAAAAAGTTAAGACAACAGAGCTTGATTTTCTTTTCTTTAACTGCAAAAAAATATTTAAAAAATAAATAAATAAAAGGTATGGTATCACTACAAGAGCAGAAAACAGGAGTAAACCAGTTAAATTTTAGAAATTCTGAACACTCATCAGGAGTCATATATTAGCATTTCTGAAGTTGTGAACAATATACTTTTTAATAAATATTCTCTGAATTCTCAAACCTTACAGCATTTGCGCTTATTCGTACAAAAATAATTGAAATAAAAGTTAATTATTTACTTTTACTTTTTAAATACAAAAGCTTTTTTTCTAAATGGATTTATAAAAAGGAGATAAAATTTTTTTATCAGTTACACAGTGAAAAATTTGGAATTAATATAATTCAGTGAAGTTTTAACCGATTGACAGCATTCGCGATTTTTATAAATAACCGATTTTTTTTATGACTGATTGACTATGTTAAAAAAGAGCGAAGTTTTTTTTTTTTTGGGGGGGGGGGGGGCAATATATGAAATCGGCATCAAACTGACGAATTTTGCGATTTTTTATCGATGACCAGTGGACGAATTTTGTGGTATTTTCCCCCAGCGGATTGTTAAAATTTGCAATTTTTTTCAATGACAGATTGAAGAAATTCGTGATTTTTTTTCAACGTATATAGTTGACGAAATTTTCAAAGGTGATTCTCAGTTTAAAAAATTCTAAAATTCACAGCAAATTTTCTGAAAGACTACAGTGGATAACAGAAGGGGTAAATTCCATTCCGGCACTGGCTATGCGTTTTTTCTGAGGCCCTTTGACAAATTTAGTCTTTTTTCGTAACCTTTCGATGGAATTTCCCTTTTTTCCGCGATCCTTTGAAGAAATTAGAGATTTTTCTGCGGCCTTTTAATGCAATTCGCGCTTTTTCTGCGATCCTTTGAAGAAATTTAATTTGCATTATTTCTGCGATCCTAGAGGTGATTCTGAGTAAAAAAAAATTCTGAAATTTACCTCAAATTTTCTGAAAAGTTACAGCAGAGGGTGAGAGGGAGAAATCCACTCCCAACACTAACTATGCGTTTTTTCTGTAGCCCTTTGACAAAATTCACGTTTTTCGCGATCCTTCGACGAAATTTGCCTTTTTTCGCGATTTTTTGACGAAATTTGCCGTTTTTCGCGATCTTTTGACGAAATTTTCGGTTTTTCGCGATCTTTTGACGAAATTTTCGTTTTTTGCGATCTTTTGACGAAATGTTCTGGTTTTCTCGCGATCTTTTGACGAAATTTTGGGGTTTTTTCGCGATCTTTTGACGAAATTTTCGGGTTTTTTCGCGATCTTTTGACGAAATTTTCGGGGTTTTTCGCGATCTTTTGACGAAATTTTCGGTGTTTTTCGCGATCTTTTGACGAAATTTTTGGGTTTTTTCGGGATCTTCTGACGAAATCTTCAAGTTTTTTCGCGATCTTCTGACGAAATCTTCGGGTTTTTTCGCGATCTTCTGACGAAATCTTCGGGTTTTTTGCGATCTTTTACACGAAATTTACAGTTTTTCCCGCGTTTCTTAGACGAAATTTGCGTTTTTTCCGTGATCCTTTGACGAAATTTGCGTTTTTTCCGCGATCCTTTGTCGAAATCTGCGTTTTTTCTGAAAACGATTGGCAAAATTAATTTTTTTCGCGATATTTTATGGCCGAATTTTCGGATTGGTGACCGATTTTTTTAAATTTTCGCAAAAGAATTTTCGGAAAATTCGGAACAGAATCACCCCAACGCGATCCTTTGAAGAAATTCGCGTTTTTTGCGCGATCCTTTGATGAAAATACGCGTATTTTCGCGATCTTTTAATGCAATTCGAGTGTTTTCCGCGATACTCTGACGAAATTTGCGCTTTATTCGAGATTTTTTGTCGGGTTATTTCTTTAGTCTTTGACGAATACACGTTTTTTTCAACGACCTTTCGACGAAATTCGCGTTTTTTCCGCAATCGTTAGACGAAATTCGCCTTTTTAAAGCGATCCTTTAGCAAAATTACCGATTTTTTAATGCGAACGATTGTTGAAATTGATGTTTTTCGGCAACAATTTGTCGAAGTTCGCGATATTTTCCAGCACTTTTCATTCCTTGAAAATCAATACTTTCTTTTCCAGTACTTTTCATTCATTGAAAATGAATACTTTTTTTTTCAGCACTTTTTCTATTTTTTCCAAAGCGTACGAACCATGGTTTAAATGGTCTTCAAATATAGTGTCTAGTTTTGAGGCGTATGTGCCCAAATCTAAAAACATACCTCGGTTTACGATTTAGCACATACCTGTTCTTCTTAACCATTTCATTATGTTTTTGTCATGAAATCCTGCAACCTTCATCCAACTGCGCTACAATATTGACAGTTCCGAAGGTTTGATAGTTAATAGCATTATTTAAATGAGTAGCACTCATTTCATGTTTTTCTTACTCTTTCAGAAAAATGCTTCAAATCGTTACAGCCAGCCATACTCCATAATTTCACCCGTCCAAACAATAAGCAATAAAAACAGAACAATGCTTTTTTTCTCTTCACTTGCTGAAATGCACAGAAATTTTTGATACCACTGTGTAGAGAAATAGCGTAGTTTTTTCCCATCTTTTCGTTGCATTTCAAAATTCTTCGGTTGATAAGGTCCCAGGCGTTTAATTTCAAGTTTTTCTTCCAAATTCATTGTTGAAAAGGGCATAATAAATCATCTACAGAATTCATTTTTTTATTTCAAAAATTTTAAGGGTGTGTTCGAGAAAATATTTTTCCACCCTCAACAGCTCGAAATTTTCTGGGACACTTTCAGACTTATTTTTAAAAGTAAAAACATGAAACTGGCTGAGGTGATTTTTGAAGAGATGTTTAAGAGGCCGTGTGGTTTCATTTTTCGCTCAATTCATTAGAATTTGATTTTAAAACAATTATTTTCTCAGCAGGACATTTTTTTCATCTCCAGATCTCCCGCTTCGGAAAATTCGGTTCAAAACTCCCACTTTGATAGCATTTTTTTTTTTTTTTTTTTGCAATATTTTCTGCATTTTTCAAAAAATCGACAAGTACGTCACATTATGTAGTTTCTAAATAACAGAATTTGTCAGTTTGATACGTTTGAGAGTAAAAATGAATTTAAAAATAAATCAGAAAATAAGCAGTTTGGATTGGAATACACCTTGACAATAACATGTGTCTCCGTTTAAAGAGAGTACAGAGTACTCAAAGATCGCGTAATTTAACGAATAAGCAGCAATAGTAATACAAATGTCGCCAAATATTTTTGAGAATCCCCGTATAACAGAAGCTTTGCATCAAGGTGCTCTCGCCCAGTGCCCCACATTTTAAAAAAATACGGAAGATTTAGCTTTAAAGGAGCAGTACATCGCCAAAATTGAATGACACATGAGGGAGGAAAATACTCATTATCGCGCCAGATGGGCACAAATGTCTTGTGCCCAGATACAGTAACCTTGGTGTTCAGAAGTAAGTAGTGGCCAGTAAAGTGATTTATTGCCTCTGAGAAAGAAATAGATGCTGAGAGTCGATAACGGATGAGTGGGCACGATGTAAGAAGGAGTTTCTTTGCAATATATTTTCAGTAAACAGTTCTTTTTTTTTTAAGATTTAAATTAAAAATGTGAATCAAAAATTTTTAAATGAACAGAAAATTCTAGTTGGGCCTGGCCCCAGTGGCCCCAATGGACCGGCCGCCCCTGAGTATGTCTCACAGTCAGATAAATATAAATAGGAAATTCGGCACAGATGTCATATTCGCCCGATATTGGCGCGAATTTTTTCTGAAGCCAATGTCATATACGCAACGGTACTTAACTGGCGCCAAAGTGTCGTTATTTTGCTTGATGTGGTAACCCGGATTATGTTCTTTATGCTGTTGATGTTTTCACCAATATGGGGCGAATATGACATCTGTGCTGGAAATTCTATAAATGTTTGTTTAAGGGCTCTTTAAGTATTTAACTTCTGCACATTCAAAAATTAGTGTACTTTTAAATTATTAATTTAATTAAATTTTAAATATAATAATTTTCATTTTCATTAAAATAAATAAATTATTATTAAATACTGAATTAATTACGATAATTTGATGATTAATTAGTGTCTCCTTGTAATTACCTACTGTAATCATAAACAGAGAAATTTTGCCCTCACTAATTTTATTTTGTTTTGCCATCAATGCTCAGCACCTTCCATAAAATAATTCTGGGTGTGCCACTGTATATGGATAGATATATTTAAAATATTATATTAATTATTTTTTTTTTACTAAAGAAAAAAACGCTTAATTTTTGTAAATAATGTATGAAATACTATATGATGGTGAAGGGGGGGGGGGGGGGTGTACAACTAAAGTTGTTAGTATTCCAAAATATTAGGTCTCCAGTTTTTTTTTAATCAGGCAGCTAAAAATGAAATCTGTTTTTAAAACGGAACTTTTTCTTGGGTCCTGGCGATACTGCCTGGGCAGATTTTAGCATATTAGTTTTCTATTAATTAAAAAAAATGAATGATGAACTTCAAAGTAAAACGCATTACACATAATAGAAAAAGTGTAAAAAGATTTAAAACACTTTTCAGTTATGAGATACTTTAAATAACATACCTACAAAATGGATTCAATTAAACGCACTACAAATAAAAAAAGGCAAAAAGTTTTTAAACACTTTTCAGCTGTGTGATACTTTAAATAAAATATCTACTACAAAAGGGATTCAATTTGTTCACATTACTTAATATTTACGAAATATATAGGTATAATAAATATAGTATATACAATATGTGTTTCAAATGGAACATTTAATAAATATGCAAATAATCGTACGCAGTATGCAAATCAATAGTGATTTTTTTGTAACTACAAATTTTCCCTTTCTTTGTAATAAATAATCTTGAGTGAAAAAAATATTTTTTTTTATTACAGCTGCGTATGAAACCTTTTTCACCCAACAAATATTTAATAAACATTTCGGCGGTAACCTGTAATTTTGATTTTATTAAAATTCTTCAATGTATTAAATTATATAGTATTTATTATAAATTGTGATACTGATGTTATTAATTTTTTTGTTTACAAACTGCCGTAATACGAGGTTGCCAGAAAATCGCCAAGAAAAACACCAAATCTCCCTCTCCATTAGCGGCGATGACGTCAAAAAGGTAGAAAAAGGTGGACGTCACGTGACTCGTTGCCGTATGTCAAAATGCTTTATTGTAACGATAGCTTATGACATTGATTTATCTTCATTTCAAAGCTTTATTTTATTTATTTATTATTTATTTTTTTTTTTGCACGTGAAAGAATGTCTGTTTCCCCAACTAGTAGAGAATGAACCTGTAAACTTTATTTGGCAACAGAAGGAAACCCCTCCCCATTGGAATCTTTTTGTACGAGAGTGATTGAGCGCCGAAATCCCTGACCGTTGGATTGGGGCGTAATGGTCGAGACGACAGGGCTCTTTTTCGTTGGTCTCCACATTCACCTGACATGAAGTCATGCGATTTATTCCTTTGGGGTTTAATAAAAAATCGTGTCTATGTTTTGTCGCTACCTCATGACTTGCCAGAGTTGACACACATAATTGAAGAGGCTATTGCTTCCATTGTTCCGGACTTGTTAACCGAAGTGTGAGAAGAATTGAACATTAATGGGTTAGATGTGTGCCGTATCACTACCTATTTAACATTTGTAAGAAAAATTAGTTTAGTTTACCTTTAATTCCATGTATGATTGTTGTAAATAGTCAAAATGAAACTGTTATAATATATCACTAAAGCTGGGACATTCTTTTATGGATACCCTGTATAGTGTGACGATAGCTAACGGCATTGATTTTTCCTTCATTTGCTTTATTTCCCGCTGCAAGCTCTTTTTTTTTCTTTCTTTTTTTTTTTCTTTTTTTTTATGTAATGTAATGGACATTTAGGGAAAAAAACATGCAGCGGAATCAAACAATGAGACGTGATTTTCAGGATGAATATTGAATGCTTATAAAAGATTGTAAAAATATTTTTACTTTTATTGTCTTTACTTCACCAATGAATTTAAGTTAAAATATCTACTAAACGTATATATATATATATTTGTTATTGTTATTTTTTCTAAGAATGTGTTATTTTAAAATTAATAATTGGTTTGGGTTACTTAAAACTTTTTATAAATTTAAAATTATCTGTCTTGTTAAAAATATGGTGAAAAAATCTCTTACTATCCCTTTCATCTTCTCAGAAATGGTATTCTGGTTTTAGCACTAGAAAGACGGGAGCGGTCATTTTGACCGAAAATTAATTTCAAACGCTTGTATTTTTCTTAAATATTCTTCGATTTCTACATGGTTTATTGAATTTTCCTAATTATTCATTAGGATTATGTAGCGAAAAAATTTAAATTTTTTTACACAATATTATGAGCCCTATTATGCCTAGAAAGACGGATCGTGGTAATTTTGACCGCTGAAGAAATAAAATCTAACATTCATAGCTGCCAACCTTTACGCTTTCTTCCTACCACTAAAATTTTCTTGTAAATATTGCCTTATTGAATGGTCGAAATCTCACGCTTAAAGAAGCGGGAAATCTCTTCTAAATTTTAGTGGTAGCAAAAAAGCGTAAAGGTTGGCAGCTATGAACAATGCATTTATTTTTCAATTTTTGCTGTCTACGAACGTTTATTCTTTCTTTTCGAGGTAATTTTAATAACATTTCATGGGAAGAAGCATACGTGAGGTAGGGAGGACGTTAAAAACATCTGCTTGTCACGTGATTCTTTTCGTAGGGCCTGTAATAGACTGCTGTCATTTGGAAAATAAGCGGGATTGAAAAACACCTGCTGGCCACGTGAAATTCCTTTTATGTTCGAAAGCATCTGCTTTTTTAGTAACAGATATTTATTTCTATTGAAGTTCTTGACCTGATCGGATGTACATTTTTTTTCACGCTATGTCGCGAAGAACTGTTGGTAAAAGCAATCTGTCAGAAGAAGAGTTTCTAAAAATATTGTGGGCGGTATCTGAAACCGATTCTGGTACAGATGAAAATTCAAATTTATCTGACGATGAATATAACCCTGGAAATGTAAGTGAATCCGCTTCGAATTCTCTTCCGCACGAATGCTGTTTTTTTACTGAAACTGCACAAACAGATTTTTCGTCTGAATCTGAAAATGAAGGAAATTTTTTTATAAATGTCGATTTAAGTCATGCGAGTACTACACGTAGTAGAAAACGAAAACTAAACAGAAAACGTCAAAAGAAAAGTAAACTACTACGTAAAAGTGAAGAACAAAGAGTATGTTCCCAAAAGGAAGGAAATGAGCAAAATTTAGAAGTAGCAAAAGATGGAACAATATGGGCAGTTCCTTCTGGTAATATTTCTTCAGGAAAACGACAGCAGCATAATGTGTTGAAAGAAGTTCCTGGACCAAGTTCATTTGCCACTAGAAATGTAATGTTAGGGAATTTCACAAGTACATGGAGACTATTCATAAATGAAAAGATTCCTCGTTTCATAAAAATGTGAACAGAAGCGGAAGCTCATCGATGTTTGCAGGATGCGCATTGGAATATATCTTTAAACGAATTAGTTGCTTTTATTTTCCTACTGTATGCTCGTGGAGCTTTTACTTCTAAAGGTATTTCAATAAACAACTTATGGTCCACGACATGGAGAATAAACTTTTTTCACTAAACAATGGCTCGGAACAGGTTCAAAGAAATAATGAGATATTTGCGGTTTGATCTGAAGGCAACAAGATCTGACAGTCTTCGATCTCATCAATTTGCACTAGTGTCAGAGATCTGGAACTCGTTTACTGAAAATTTTTTACTTTACTATAAACCGGGTGAAAATATAACAGTAGAAGAACAACTCTTCCCAAGTAAGGCACTTTGCCCATTTACACAGTATATGCCGCAAAAACCCGATAAATTCGGGATTAAATTTTGGCTAGCAGCTGACGTTTGATCAAAATATTTGTTGAATGGCTTTCCATATTTAGGTAAAAATGAAAATAGACCTACAGATGGAACTGTTGGAGAACATGTTGTTTGTCGCTTGGCAGAGCCATTTCATAACACTGGAAGGAACATAACAACGGATAATTTTTTTCATAACGTTGAAATTAGCCAAAACTCTAAGAAATAAAGGACTTAGCATCGTTGGAAGTGTGGAACGTGGAAAGAAAGAAGTGCCCGAATATTTCAAGCTCACAAAGGGAGAACTGTATTCAAGCCAAATTCTCAAGCACGATAATATATCACTAACCTCGTATGAAGGAAAGAAAAACAAAAATGTTTTGTTGTTAATCAATTTACATCCTACACTTAAAGTCAATGGCAATGAAAAAAAGACGCCTGATGTTGTTCAGTTTTACAAATCAATGAAATACGGTATTGATGTACTTGACCAGATGGCAAGAAAATATTCCACAAAATCAACTTCACGACGATGGCCTGCTCAAGTTTTTTTTTAATATTCTGGACTTAGCTGCTATAAATGCTTGGGTGATTTATAAAGAGACTACCGGTGAAGTACTAAAGCGTCGTGATTTTATTTTGAATTTAGCTGACGAACTGCGTACAAAATATGTCGCCTCTAAGACATCTCCGCTGTCAGACTTAACTCCAAATACAGGTGCACCTACAATCTCGGGTACGAAACGCAAACAATGCCAAATCAATCCATGCCGGAATAAAACTATAAACATTTGTAGTGATTGCAAAAATTTAGTTTGTGGCTCCTGCACTTACAAAGTTATAAAGCTGTGTGTTTGCAGAGAATGTAAAAAGGAATAATAATGTAAGTTATTTTTGTAATATTTATATTTTTAAATATATACACTTAAAAAAGCAATTATGTTATATAAATTTAAGATACGTTGAGAAAATCCAAAAAATTCTTTTAAAGTGTGTATTTTTTTTTATATTTGTAATTTTTGTTGATAATTGATTATATACAATGTATTTCCTTTAACTAAAATTAAATTTATATATAAAACGGTAAATAAATAAAATAATATTCTATTATTCTATTAATAAATGTACTCTAAAAAACTTGTTTGAACAAAAAAATATTAAAAAATGCTTTATTTTTGTTCATTATGACCGCTCTCCGTCTTTCTAGGTATACAAAAACCGCCGCCTTTCTAGTGTTAAAAAAAGGTGTTGAAAAATTAAATACGGAAAAAAGAATAATAATACAATAAAACAGGAATTCTGCTTTTTCAGAATTTAGTGTCGCCCCCGATGAAAAAATGTATGTGTATATATATACAGTCAGTATCGGTTATATGGTCACTCATGCGTTTCTGAAAAATATGACCTTACAAGCGGGTTGACCTTATATGCGGTGTAAGCAAGAATTCTATTCGAGACAATAAAATTTAAAGAATATGTTAGTTACATAATTAAAATAATGCACAAACAAGATATGAAAATATACTTTATAAATGAAAGGTATTAACAAGAATTTCTTTACACTTAAATATTCAAATCTGTGAATAATATAGCCTGACAATGAAAGAAAGTTTCGCTCTGTGTGCATTTCTGTATGTCTGCGATGGCTAATGAAACCTATCACATGTAGAAGTCTGACAATTTAGGTGAGGATAGTCCAAGCCTGATCCACCTGAAGCTCAGATTTGTAATATTTTAAGGGCAGTGCCACCTAAGCCCTTTAAATTTTTTGCCTTAAGTTGTTAATAAGAGCCCCCCCTCCCCCCAACTTTTAATCGATTTTCTTCGTTTTAGGAGCGCTTTCTCCATTTAGTAACCCCCCCCCCCCATTTCTACATTCCAGTTAAGACCCTGGCCCCTTGGGACCTGGTACCCTTTGAAGTTTCTGTGCACTAAAGTTTTTACAACTTCACCCCTTTTAATCCGATATTCGCTTTTGGGTTCCTTTTTCCATTTAGTTATTACCACGTTTTTACATTCCAGTTAAGTCCTTGGGGCCCTGTCTGGGGCTCCTTGAACTTTCTGTGCGACATGCATTTTCACTCCTTAATTGTGTCACCATCTCAATGCATAACTTTAAAATTGAGTCTTGGACTCTTCTATCCGAGCCACACACCCTCATATTTTTATTGTGGTTGTAGCGCCCTTTTAAAAATCATTTCCAACCATTTTTTGCGCAATTCCTTAGAATATTATTCTAATAATTAATTCGTACCTTAATTTCGATTAATTGAAGATCAAAAGTGTACTAGGACCTTTTAACATGTTTTCATCTTAATGTCCTGCTCTGAACTTCCAGTTGGCCCTTTTGGGTCGACTATTATAGCCCTCTTAAAAATTGTCTTATTCACTAGCTTCTTTTTTTCTAACAACTTCTTAGGTTCTCCTGCTACTACATGAACGACAAAAAAAGTCCTCATACTTCCGCTACCACCAATTTTGAATATTAATCACCTTCTTGGGGCCCTTGGTGCAGCTTCTTTAAAAATGTTCCGATTCTCTAGAAATTTTCTTTAGCGTAGTTCTGGGGTCCTCCGATTACTTTAAAAACTATTAAAAATTTCCTCCTACCCCAGCTACCACCTTTTTCGAATACTGATCTTCTTTTCTGGCATCAACTTACGTTTACTCATAACAGCCATAAATTATAAATCGCATTACTGTTAAATGTAAGTTTAGAGGGGAGGTGGTCCATAAAGTAAATATCGCGTTAATGTTAAAGATAACTCGTTATATTTACAGAGTAGGAAACGCACATTGCACAGCTTGGGGGCACATTCTTTACTCGGATTCTGTGGGCCCGATTTCAACGAAAACACTGGTCAACAAATTTGAACTTTTGCTCTGTCCTAAAACAGAAATTAGTTGTTTTTTATGCGGTTTTCTAATGTGCGAATTCCGAATCTAGTTTTAGATTTACTCCACACGTCAAGTTTGAGAGATATTTGCATATTTCAATTTATGCAAATTTAGAAAATTTTATACAATCATTTGCAAATTTAATGTATAAAGCAATATTAGACAGGGTTTTTTTTGTTTTATGTTATGATTACTACCTAATTTACTTCACAAAAACGTTGTTTCTGAGATTTTACTGACATTTAACTGTGAAATATCGTACCTAATTTGCATATTTTTCATTTTTTTCTAATAATGTTTCTTGAAGATCAAATATTTCTGCAGCACGAGTACGCTAATATGTTTCTAAACCAGTTTTTTGACCTGATTTCAAATCTTGTATCTGTTTTCTTCTATCACGTCTAGTTTTTGAAAAAAGCGAAATTTTAGTTTTTGGTCAAAAAAGCCAGAAATAGCTTTTTATGATACTTTGTATGATAAACTTCAACTAGTTAGGATAGATTCTACTACTTTTTTTTTTCGATTATATAAATTTTTGTTTATGTCTCTGATATGAATCTGACCCTGTTCACCTTCTTGTCAATGAATTATACACCCCTAAAAAGCATCTTATATCAAACCTGTATTAATGCCGTGCAAAAGTAGAAATTCATCTTACTCAAAAACTAGACATGGCATAAGAAAACAAACTGCAGATTTAAAATCAGCATAAAAATCTAGTCTAGAAAAATATTACGTCAATTCTATGGCAACTATTTTATAGTTGATAGTGATGTAAACATTACACCATTGAAAAATATGCAAATTAGGCTTAATAACTGATAAATAAATGTTAAGAATATGCAAATCGTGACATTTATCTGAAGCAAATAGTCAAGTAGTCATTATCTAGAAAACGTAATTAAATATGATACATATTGTATCTAAAATTTGCATAAAATAGCACAAAAAGCTTAAATTTGCATAAATTTAAATACGCAAATTTCTCAATACCTGGACCACCTAGAGATAAACGGAAAGCATATTCGGAATCAGCGCCAAAAACTGATCTCGAATCAACTAATTTTAGTTCTAGGACAAAGCCACTGTTGTACAGTGCAATTCATTAATTTAACTTAGATTACGATTCAGCTGCTTTCTGCTATATAAAAGTTTATTTCAGATTTGTGTTACTTCAGTTTTCGATCGTTAGCGGCACATTCTTTTCTCGGTTTCTATGGGCTAAATTTTAATGAAAATTGGTCCATTCAACTTTACTTGTTGCACAATTGTTTTGCAGATTTTAGTTCTACCTTCCACAGCCAGAGAGCGAATTTGTATCCCGGTTCTATGGTTCGATTACTTTTGGCTCATTCATATTTGTTTTCGATTGTTCCCAGCACCTGCGGAACACTCCCGGTATAGGCTGCTTTAGACATCGGGGATTCAGATCACAGCTTCTTGCGGAAAGAGGTTTTTGGAAACACACTATACGCTGCCGAAGACATCGGGGCCACGGAAACTAAGTTCGTTTTAAATACCGTTTTCAGAGAAGGTAGTGGGGTCCCGATACTAGGCGTATTTGAAAGATTTGTCGAAGATATAAAATCATACAAATTTTAGTTTTGTTTAAGGTTATTTTAGCGGCCTCTGGCAACGCCGGGATGGTCAGCTAGTATGATAATAAAACTTACTTCTTTATTTAAAATAATTTTTTATGCTATTTTATTATTTTGTATAGTCTTTATCATAGTTTTTAAAACTACTTTTTTTCTAATTCACGAGCAGTTTTAAAATGTTCTTATGCTTTGAGGGCTTCTGTTCAGTGTTGCCAGATTGGGGACGTTTTAAATTCAGATTATTTGTCTGTCACCACTTTTTTTAAATAGTATAATACGCTATGTGCAAAATTACTTAAAAGATGACACAATATTTTTAAAATGTTAAATTATTTTAATACCTTAGATCTTTCAACTATAAAAACATAGTCTTCTTCAGAGGAATATAAGAAATACAACAGTTATTGACGCCTAATTTTTCAAAATCCACGTAGATGGTGACGAAAGGAGTGAAAGAGGAAGTTAATTTATAGATCCGGAAACAATTTGAAAATGAAACATGGATATAGGGAAGTGGAAAATTACTGGTTTTATTTACTCGTGGATTTTGAAAAATTATGCGTCAATAACTTGTATTTCTTATATTCCTCTGTAGAAGACTATGTTTTTATAATTGAAAGATCTAAGGTATTAAAATAATTTAACATTTTTTAAATACTGTGCCATCTTTTAAGTAATTTGCACATAGTGTAAGTTTAAGTTAAACTTTTAAAGATGAATTAATCATTTCTATTTATTTATTTACTAGTATAATACGCCTTACTTTTCAGAATTTTTAATCTATTTTTAAGTAGGCCGAATATTTCTATGTAAAAAAAGCGGTGATAATAACAATCTGGAAACACTGCTTCTGCTTGCGTTGTTGGTTCTGCTTGAGATTCACTGTCATTATCATCCTTTCTATCAGTGTCTATATTTAAAACTTCTGAAACGGTGTCTGGTATGGATTATTCAGCTTTAATATCTATCTCATTGTCAATACCTGCATACGTCAGTTCGTCTTGTATTGTTCAAATTAGTGCTCCCGATGGGATACATATTTCAGTTATACGTTCAAACGATATACGTAATCCGTTTAAAACATTTCTATGAAATACGAAAACCTTAAAATATGCGTTTAAACGTATCAGGATACGTATAAGGGTACATCGGTTAAACGCATTAAATTTACGTACATTTAAAGTATACGTATATTTCAAGTATCGTATTTACTTTTGATAACAATGGACCTCATCAGTCTTACGTCACTGAATGGAAAATAAGCTGGAAATATGTTAGTGTTTTTATTTCAAAACTGAAAGCTATTACCGTGATTTGCAAAAAGTACTTCGCAAATTTTTATTTTGAATTTATTTAGATTTTTTCTTCATCTCATGGTATTAAGATCAGACACCCCGTTATTTTTATATTTTGTGTATATGATGTATACAAATTGTATTCGTTGTAAGTAACTAGCAAAATTAAACACTTTTTGAGTAAAGAATGTGAATATATGTTTCAGATTTATTGTGAATCCTTGTTAAGTATGGTTTTTTCTTTTTAATGTTTTAAAAATTCTTTATTCATGTATGTTACACTCAAGATTGCATCCGGGCGGAAATGTCATTCTTTCATTGGATCTAATGTTTTCTACTCTGTTAATGTATAATGAAAATCCATTTTTTAATCATGACACTCATGGCATTTTTTATACAAAATGTTAGCACATTACGTTTAGGATTTGTAAATATTGACAAATATCAATTTTTGTATAAAGTACCTATAAATTTCTATTACTTATAAACTAAATAATCGACTTGCAGGTTTTAGAACGCAATTACATATGCTTAAAACTACTTGCCTTCCCTTTTCTTTTTTAGAATAAAACATATTTTCAAAATATTTGAAATTTAGGAAACAATATTTTTAAATACAATGAAATTATGATTACAAAACTTCCCAGGAGTCTGATTAATCAATATTACTATAAAATATAAAGTAAATTTAAGTCTGTTCTGTGGTCGCATAAAAAAATAATGTTTCGCTCGAAGGGTCCATGTCACAAATCAAAAGAAGCTAAATCTTCACATTCTGCTCGCCTAAAAAGTATCTAATGGTCTTTTTTGATAAAATATTCTAACTCTTGTCTATGCAATCTAAACTTTTTTTTTTATCAATTACATTAAAGATTGCTGAAAAATGATCAATTATCTTAAAATTTTGAATTTTCCCTTGATCTAAGGATTATGCAACAGTAGTGCAGTTTGGAGGCAAGGAGAAAAGTTCAATCGAATTTAAATCAGGAGTAATGCAAATGGGCAGTACAGTTGTTTGCAATGATAGACACTTTTAGTTTTTGTTAGTCCAAGTTTTCTCCAATTGGCGAATTTCTTTTTTCGAAATGTTTGTTGTCACCCAGACTTTTCGGTCCGCGTTGTAAGGTTCAGGCAAAGACTTGCAATTTTTCAAACAACGTGCCTTGAGAAAATTATCAATAACTAATTGAATCAATTTCTCTGAGCCATTCATATTCGCTGCTAATGAAACATTTAATCTATCTTTCTTTGTTTTTCTTCCCACCACACATTTTTCATTCTTAAAAGCAACACTTTTATCGGGCAAAACACAAAATAACTGTCTACATTCATCGAAATTAAAATCATCACAATGTCAGAATCTATTCTTGATAAAAACCCTGCTGGAAATTGCTTAGAAAAAGCAAAATGCATAGAAGGATAGGAAATTTCTCAGTAAAAAATCAAACACACCATATATGCGACCATATATCCGATAATAGCCATTAGAGTCTGACCATATAGGCGGTGTATTTTAACACGTAATACTTATTCAGTCAGTACGAACTTATGAAAAGTGGCCTTATAAACGGGGCGACCTTATAAGCAGGGGACCATATGTCCGGTACTGGCTGTATATAAGTACAAAACATATTTCAGTTTTAAAACTTAAAATACACGCTTTTATTTTATATAAAATGACGTCATGAGCTGAAGATTTCCTCATTTGCGATACAGTGTTAAACAATATCTACAGTGAAGTACGCATAGGGAGTTACTATAGCTGAATAATACACAAATCCAAAAAAAAGAGATATCGTCATTCAAGAAACTCGACAAAAACAATCGGCTCTCTCATGATTCATAGGTCCTCATTTGTTTGTAATATTAATATAGATACTTAAAATTAAATTTACTTTACATTAGCTCCGTGTTTTATAAGAAATAATTCATTTATATTTTTTCAAAATAGCACGCATTTTAACAGGAATGAGAGCGCTCCAACCCAAATGACCGATTTTTACCGCTAAATTTTAACAGTATTTTTCGCCGTATTTAATGGCAGAATTTCTGAGATAGGATAAAACAAAGATTACTAGTATAATTTAGAAGTGAAAGTCAAACATTTGGGCCGGAGCGCTCTCATCCCTGTTGTTAAGTAATTTTTTTCAGTTTTTATGCGAAAATGGCAACAAAAAGTTATAATTGCTATCTTAGAACTATTTTTCCTGAACTTTCTATAGAAATGGAGTACTTGAGTTGCCAAAATTAAACAAATAAAGCTAAAAACTATAAAAAAAAAAAATGAATATCTCAAAAATAAATGAAGATTCAGTTTTCAAACAAGTTGCATTAAATTTTTATTTTTTTTTCCGAATACGGCTCTAAAAAAATTGAAAATGTGCGATGCTTAGAAGTGAAAAAAATTTCAGTAGAATACTTAAGAGTACAATAATACATCTGCTTTGTTTTACGGCTGGCTTATACAACGGAACGTTATTTTTTGAAGACGACACTTTATTTGCTGGGAGAAAGAAATAGCATACAGGGGGCTAATATAAAATTGTTACGAAAACTTGTGTCCATAAACTTGCAGATGTACAGGGTGATTGTAAATAGTTTCTACCGCAACTATAGTAGCTATAGTGTGACAACGAAGACAACCTCCTGTCAGTGTCAGTAAAAATATTATAATATTTGGGCAAACTGACACCAGTAAAAATAAATGGAAATTTTTTACCACGTATGTGAGAGAAACTTCTTATGAGTAAGGCGCTTAAAAGAGACGAAATTTTCTGTTCAAGTTAACTGGTGGAAGTTTTCATCGGAAACAGTAGATCCGATGAAAGAAAGTAGCAGCCATCTTGTGACAAACTCCTCAGTTACGTCACTCGCATTTGCTACACTTTATGTCTCCTCCTCTTTATTCGTAACTCCATTGATTGAGCGTCGATCGTTGTCTCCGAAACATTTTCAACATATGACAATGTCAGCTGAGGTGGATGAAGAAGTGCTTTGCCACAAGAACGACTACTGGGTTGCGCGTTTGGCCTCCATTTTTATTTTAAAAATCAGAATACGAGCCAGAAATTAAAAATAGCATTTTTTGCTGTATTTAATGACATATATTTTGTAATTAGATAAAGTAAAGATTCTTCTTTCAAAATTTCCGGTCTGTATTTGAAATCTCGAAATTAAAATGGAGGTCAATCTGGCAACCCCGAACTATTACTACTATTGAGTACGAAGAGAAGTAGTACATCCCCTTCCATTCTTAAATCTGAGGCTGTTAGGGGAGAGGTTGGAGATATCAGTCTCAAAGAGATAAATAGTATCATTTCCGAAAAGAAAAAGGGAATTATTGGACCGTGAATGAATGCAATTACATGCTGCTTATGCTTTTATCAGACGTTTCTTCTATGGGAGCAATGAGTGTGCAGAAAGAAATAGTTAAACTTGTTAGTAATAAAAAAAGAATTAAAAAAAAATACTTAGATTGTAAAGAATGCAAGATTGCATGCATAACCTGCGTATAATTGTATAATTGCATTCGGTATATACAAGGCAAGAAGAAACATTTTGGAAAAATGGTGAGAAATTTAGGAATATTTAGAAAATATTTTGGAAAGTTATTATGAATTAAACCTCTCGCTGCACAACCCGAGATTTCCTCGGGCATGCATTTTTTCTATCTAATTAACCCATCCCACCGGTAATTTTTTTATTGTAAATTTGCCTGAGCATTTTCCCAATTAAATTAGACAAAAATATTCGTTTTGAAAAACCGGTGACAAAAGAATAAAAATTCTTAAAAGACGCTTGTCGCGAGGGGGTTTTGATAAAACTATTACGCAGCGAGAGGGTTAACTCCTTGAAAGACAAACAAAAATGTCTCTAAATATTGAATTCTCACCGGAATAATCGAAAAAAACTATTTTTAAATAAGGAAAAGCAAATGTTTAACGACTTCGAACACCTTTTTAACCGAGGCCCCTGTGGACAACTCCATCACCGGGATCAGAATTTGTGAGAAGTGGCAGGAGAGCAAACTAAGACCTGGATGGTAGCACTAAAATTAAGGGGGGGGGGGAGCAAAAATAAAAATGGGGTAAGAAATACCTGACAAGCGGGATAAATGAGCTACTTGAAGTAAATGTTCAACGATTTTCCTCCAAAGTTAAAAATATAAAATTTAGTTACAATTTTCTGGTGAGAATCTTGTTTAAACTAGATGGGATATATTTTATCCCACCGCCCCTCAAGTGATTAAAGGCATATTTTGGGTAGGTATCATACAACTTTAAAAAATATATTCACAAACTTCATTAAATTTGATAATCATACACCTTTCGTTGGTAGAACGTTACAATTTGATTGTTAACAAGTATTAGATGCTTGTTTATTAACCGTTAGTTTGAAATAACAGGTAAAATAATTTTAATATATTAAAATATTTTGAAGATTTAGCTCTATTACATGCGAGAAATTACCCACCGTTTTACAACTGTTATGGGAGGGCAGGGAGTTAGAAAATTGACATATTATGTTTACTGCAAAGTAAAAAACTAAACTTTTTTTTTTTTTTTTTTTTTTTTTTTTTGTATAAATTAAAGTGTTACATTTTTCATGCTGCTGGCAATGGGAGAGGAAATCGGATACATGAGGATGCTTTTAAAAGAATTATTATTTATCGGTACTATACTACCGATAAGGGAGGAATTTTTCAAAAAGATAAGAGTTTTTAATAGTTTTTTAATTTGAGAGCTCGGAGAGCCATTTGCGGTAGGGTGGAACTTTAGATATTTATTTGTTTTGCAAAGAAACCAAATATATATATATATATATATATATGCATATAATGTGTGTATGTATGTTTGACATACATTATACACTATTATAAAAAAAAAGTTTTAAAACCTTATATGTTGTATGTATGTATGCTTATATATTATATGAATATATTAAAAAAAATGGGGTATCATGCATTTAACATCATAAATGTTTCATATATTTTCACATATTATCAGTGGGCTATCCATAGTTTCTTATTTTACATGCTGGTTTCCTATGTTCATATCTTGTTCACCTTTAGAACTTTACCATTTGCTCATAAATGTGCGACTTCACCTTTATTATATGCCGAATCCGTCTGCAGCAGATTCATTGACTTGAATTTTGTTTGTTGTTGTGTATGATATATGCTGTAAAGAGTATTTAGTTTTACTTAAATTTATTTCCTTTAAAATTTTCTGACTGGAGAATGTATTTTTGAAAGCTTCAAATCTGTGTCCTTAGAAGATCTCGGACATAAAATAGAGGGTCGGTTGCCTACTCCTCCCCGCTCCAGTGTTGCCAGTAAGCTACTTTTTTTAAATTCAGATTTCTTGAGTTGCACCACTTTTTTGAAACGTTAAAATTCCCTCTGTTTTCGTTTTAATTAATCTGTCATTAAATAAGTGGCACTTTACCATTTCAAAAAAGTGGTACCAGTCAAGAATCTGAATTTAAAAAAAGTAGCCCGTCTGGCAACACTGCCCCGCTCTCCCGAAGTATTTTATACTAGTAAAGACATTCTAAAAAGCCTTATTAATCGAATAAATATCTGTCGGAATCTACCTTTTTTACTTACTTCTTAGCTGAACGTGTTTATACTTAAAAAGTAGGATTTCACAAGTTTAACCCTTTCAAGGGCAAGTAATTGTGATTCTGTAATTTTGAAATCACACTGGAATTTTCGAAAAAGTTTATTTGAAAATAAGGAAAAGCAATTTTTCAAGTTTTATTCCAACAAAGACATAAAAGTAAAATTTAATTAAAAGGTTGTGGCGCGAATCTTTGTTAAAATTAGGTGGGATATATATGTCCACCGCCCCTCAAAGGGATTAAAGAACATTAATGTGCGAATGTTTTTTTTTTTTTTTTTTTTTTTTTGTGAAAATGGAATAAAAAAGTCCAGTATTTTGTGATGTATAAGCAGACACGGAAATCTGGAACAAATAACATGTCCTTACGAATACGTGTTTTTTTTCTGTTTTTTTTTTCTTAACCTTTCTAAAACGTAACATTTATGTGAAATTTGTGAAATTTCTAATATTGTAGAGGGTGATGAATATTATAACGAAATACTTGTATTCAAGTGTCAGAGCATTATATTTCTCTGGAATTTAAGGGTCGACTTGTACATTTGAAAATACGATATATTTAAAAATTCTGCGGTACTTTTCCTTTAAATAAAACAACATCACTATAAAAGAGACCTTAATGATTTGGTCAAAATTTTATTTCCTGTGTTTAAGGTACCCAAAACCATTTATAACATATCAAATTTTCTATGTAAAAAAAAAAAGAAAAAAAGTTCTTAATTTATAAAATCAATGTCCTTAATTACGCAGGATGGATGTTAACGAGGGAATGAATTTTTTTTCCTTCTTTGAGAAAATAGTACAACAAAGTAAAATATTTTCAGGAAAATTGGGGACAAATAACATGTATTTTTTAATAGTTTTCTTCGCCTTTTTAAATCGTAAGATTCGTGTGAAATTTCTGATATTATACGAAAGTGCTTTTATTCAAATGTAAGATCATTTTATATTTTATTTATCTCGAATTTTGGAGTAGACTTGTACATTTGAAAATACGACAGCTTTAAAAAATTCTTCTTTTATAGCTTATAAAAACATATTATGTCAGAAATGTTATACAGGAACACTGCTTCAATAAAAGATACAAGTTTCGGGCATTGTAGATGATCGTAAACAACATATTGCTCATCCAGCTGAATAGGCCTCTGTCTCATTCGGTTTATAAATGTATGGATGGATGGTAGAAAGAATCTGTCCGTAGGGTTAGGATCTTAGAATCAGTAGGGTTAGTTAGTACTCTACTGATTTTATGCTTGTACACTCTGTGGAAAGTGGAAGTAACAGATTTTGCAGTGCGTACAAAAATACGCCTGTTATACAGTGCCGGAAGCAGCGGTGACACATGTTAAAGTTTCGTTCGGTTCACGGTGACTTTTTTTTTTTTTTTCATAGAGATCCTGCATTAGAAACATCTCTATTTTTTCAGACCATAGTGCGTCCTCTGACGGTGTAAGGTGGGCCTAAAAGATTTTGCCAAGGGCGTAGGAACCGGGGAGCTGCGGCTCCCCCGGGAGAAATTCTTGCACCACATCTGTTTACGATACATTGCTGAATTAAAAAATAAAGCATACTTTTTCTAGGAAATTCACACAATAAATAACAAAGAGAAGAGACAGAGGGTGGTTGGTGAGCATACTTGTTTGTGCCTTCACCCTTTTACTCATTGTTTACAACCCTCCCGATTTCCAGAAAAAAATGCGGTCTTATACAGGTCTACTACAAATTACCTGCACCTATGACATATATATATATATAAAGGAGGCCTTTAAAATTGATTTGGAAGAGATTTGTAAAGAATTTGTAAGAAAAACAACAGAAAGCACTTTAATTTTTGGTAAATGGAAATGGGAGAAGCCTTAAATTTGAATATTGCATTCGGGATCGCACATAAATTAAGTTTATGTATCAAGTATATCTATTAAAAATTATTTTAACTGGATTAAAGAGTTGGTGATCTTTTAATATGCTTCTATTTTATACTTCTGTTTGTGAAACGTGCAACACTATGAAGGAACCCTCCAAAATGAACGAAATGATCCTCACCACTAGCTTTCCGCAATATCCCCCAGCTCCCCCTGTTTGTACAAAGTTCCTATGCCACTGGATTTTGCAGTGCGTGCCACAGGCAACGGGGAGCCGAGTAGTTCGGTTCGGGGTTCATGTTTTGGTTTGTAATTATTAGAGGGTCGCTAGCATGCGAAACCCAAGAGTTATATTCATTATTTGTTTCTAGCTTCTTTAACCTTTTCAGGGGCAAGGCATTTGTGTGTGTAAACTGTTAAAATAATTGAAGACACCAGTATTTACAAGAAAATTTATTTGTAAACAAGTAAAGCTATATTTTCGCTTATTTAATAAAACGGAAGTTTTCATTCAATAAAACTGGTGCCAATGTGGCAAATAGAGATTAAAATTATGTGATGCCGTGACGGCATCACCACCCCTGAAAGGGTTAATGAAATGCATTACATCTCGCTCAATCTGCTGGGAGAAACACACAGCCACTTAAAAACTTTGTCTGGTTGATAATTTAGGTTTATCCCAAGATAAAGAGTAAAAGTGAAACGTCAGAAATTCTGCGTTACAATATACCTTTACAATGTTTCTGAAACGGCTTTCACATTAGCATGTGGAAGTTTTTTCAATACAAAACACGTGATTGTATTGTTTGTCGCACGGATTAAAATATATGATATTCATAGAATAGTAAATAAATGAAATTTTTAACTCTTAATCATAATTTTGCACATAGTGTTTAATTAGTTTCAGTCACCTAGTAAAAATAGTTTTTATTACTTTTGAAAAATCATCAACTCTGAAGAATTTTTTTTTATTTGTGGAAGGGGAGGAGCCATGGCCCTTTGATGGTATCCATCATTTTTTTTATTTTCAAAATCGCTCATTTTTCTATTATTTAATAGTAATTGTTTTCATGAGTTCAATTTAACTTTTATGTAACACAGCTCCCCCCTCTCCCACAACCACCACCACCACCTAAACCAAAATAAAAATTAGCAATCATGCTAAAGTATTTGGGTTACGTGCTTGAAAATAATTATAAACAATAAATGCATATCTTATACTTTTTAAACTTAGATTCTGTTTTCAAAACTGGTAAACGGTAGGTCCTGAACACTGTCGCGATCGTCGACCTAACCGTTAGGAAATTTCCGCTTTTTTTTCAAACATTGCCGTAAAGACGCGTTAGGCTCCCTTAGAAAGATTCCCACGGAGGATACTTACACTGCCTCCAACGATCTATATCCTCAGCGAAGATAATCGGCCGTGGCAAATCACCAGCAACATCGCTCTTTAAAATTAATCTCATCATTTCAAGTTTATGGACCAGCTTTCTTGTATTTCTTCTGCATATCGACGTACATCACGATATTTTCAGATTTAGCATCAAGTAAAGAATTTTGATGATATCAAATAAATAGTAGTTGACATTTAAACTATTAATTTATTATTTTAAATTTTTGATTTCATTTGTAGAACCTTTTAAAATCCTAGAATAAAATTTTGAATTCTGGTTGTTGGATTCAAACAAGTTTGGTGAGTATGTATTGTCAAGTTATGGGTTGTTGAGTATGTATTGACTAAAATTTTAAATGTAATTTGATGATGCTGAAATTTTATGAATTTTGTACCAATCTGTATGAGTGGAAAGATAACGGATTGTTAATCTTGTTCATGTACAAATTAAGCAAATAAATATTACCAGTTTTGACAATTTATTCCGTAATTTTATTCAAAATTTCTAGCACTATTTCCGAATAATAATATTCCCTTATTTGAGTCAATGGTTTCCTGCCATCCAATAAATCGAAGATCCCGATTCGGAAATAGTGGTAGTTTTTTATACTAAAAAACAAACGCAATAAATTGGCAATATAATAAATACAAAGTGCAATTAGTCATTAAAAACGAAATTAAATTACTTATATGCTAAGCAATAGCATAAGTGTTGTTATTTATTTTTAACCTTAAAATTTGAAATGTCCTTTTTTTTTTAACAGTAGTTGAAAATAATGTGCAACGTGGTAAATATTCATTGTATATTTTCTAATTCAGATTGCTGAAATATTTTGTAAAAGACAAATAAACTGTATATTTGCATAGTCCTGCAATAACTTTAATTTTCTTTTGGCTATGAATAATTTTAAATAAAATGCGAAAATACTTTGATATTTTCTATAATTTTAAAAAAAAAATGTTGAAAACTTTTGTGAAAAATTCTTCACTTTCAGTTTCTTTACTATTCATTTACTTTTGAATTGGAATCGAATATTTTCAGATCTGTTCAAAATTCAAAAGGAATTTAACAACTATACTTTCCTGGCAGAATTTTCCTATAATTAGCTTTAAAAGAAATACTTAACCCGGAAATAATATATAATAATATTTTAATAATAAAACTGCTTTATCAATTTTATGCATGGATTACATAGAAGTAAAAGTCATTTCAATAAGACACTGAATTCCACTGCCTGTGAATCGTGTCATATATAATTAGTAATTAGTAGTTCACTTTTGTAATCGGTGTATAGGAAATAAAATAAAGTAAGAATTTACAAACATCACTAGCAATATTTCATGGGTTCAATTATTGTGAATACATTTTACACTAATTTAAACTGTATATTTATTTTCTGTATAAAATAAGAGTTGAAACTTTTTATTAATAATTAAATATTAAGTAACGAACAAAATTTCATTTATTAAATTTAATTTTTTTTTAATCACAATAATAGCTGTGTCTAATTAAAAAAACTAATTTTTAAAGAAAAAACACCTCCTAAGTTAATATTTACTTAAAATGATATATATACGTATATTTTTTTTCTAAATGTTTCTTGTTTATAATGAAACATGTCTTTTATGTACCTTTATAAAAGAAACACTTCATACACTTGATTAGGACTAAGGAATTTAACTTTTAACGAAAACCAACCGTTGAATTTTTCGTTTATTTCGCGACAGTATAACAGTAACGACAATCAGAAGTTTTTAATTCTGTCGTTAAACAAACTTGTATAGTGATGAAATATTTTAATTATTAATAAAAGTAATCGGATTATGTATTTCTTTTAACCCACCGGAAATTTGGAAAAATTTTATTTTAAAACAAGGAAAGCAATTTTTCAACTACAGTATGACTTCAAAAATCCGGCATCGTCGGGACCGTGTTAGATCTTTTTTTTATTTTTTTTTATTTTTTTTTTTTTTTAAATAACTTGCATGTTATTGTTGGGTCCTGAACTAATTATTTCACATACATCTCTAGTTACTTATATAAATATATATAAACGTTTTATGCTGGCTGAGCAAAGGATGGGGAAGTAGCGTAAATTTCAGTGGGGGCGGAGTTGCATGTTTTGATGATTGATTAGTTACTGTAACTCGAAAATATCAAGTCTGACAGAAATTTTTTCAATAATTCTTATAAACGTAATATTTTTCTAATTAACATTTTTTTCATAATTTTAAAATCAATAATTTTAAACAATTGAAATTTTTTTATCTTTTAAACTTTTTCATTTAATAAATAATTAAACTCTTTAAGCTCTCTTGATTATTTCCTGGGGGAGACGACGCTTTAATTTTCATAGGGGAAGGATGATGTAGAAATTTATTTAATTATTTATTTAATATTACAATAAAATATCAAATGTGGCAAAATACAGGGTGTCCGAAAAGTCTGGAAACGGTCGAATAACTCAAGAAATTCATATAAGATTGCAAAACGAAAAAATATGTGTTGAATATTTTTTTAAAAGCAATTCCGTGATACCAAAGTTGACACCTTACCCCGATCACCTGGTGGTCAGAGACGACAAATTTGAAATCTTAAATGATAATGCCTACTTTTTATTTCAGATTCGGATTCTGCGGGAAAAAATGCGCAACTTTTGCTTTTAACATTTTTATTCGAATCTTTGTAGATAACGGTGTAATCCAGCAAAATGTTTTAGATACATGATTTGTTTTGTCAAGCATGTTTTGCAATCACGAAATGTGATGGGCCAAAGCTTTCGTCGACAAAGTGGTCGCATTAGCTGGAATTGTGTTTGTGGAAAACTATCAGTGGAGGTTGTTTCGATGACAAAAGTGCTTTATATGCTTTGGCCATGAAAATTAACAGAAACATATTGAATTAGATTTCTATTTGGGTTTTTATTTTATCCATTCAATCCGTTCTAATCAATTAACCTGCGTTTTTTTATATTTTAATGTGTAAACATGTCCCTCCTCTTCCGAACAGAAAAAAGATAATCTTCGTTATTTGGTACAGGCAGGCGTGTCTATTCGGCATTTCGATAACTTCTGTTTTTTTTTTTTTTTTTTTTTTTTTTTTTTTTTAAATACTCTAACTCGTGGTGAGGATGTGGGTGTATAAGATTTTTTTACTATTACTATAGATTTACATATAGGACAAAATAAAAAGGAAGTACATATAATTTTTTTGTGTGCCGGCGGAGCAAAGAATGGGGAAGTAGGGTAAATTTCAGGTGGTGGTGGGATTGGAGATTTAGATCATTGATTAGTTACTGCAACCAGAAAATAATAAGTATGGCAAAAAATTTGTCAATAATTCTAATAAATGTAATAATTTTTTGTAAATTACTATATTTTTTTTAATTTAACATTTTTTCATAAATTTAAACAATAGAAAATTTTTGATATTGGAAACTTTTTAATTTATAAAATAATTTAACTCTTTAACTCTGTCGGGATTTGTGAGGCACATGTATTCATCTCAAAAAGGTGCAAATGGAATTCGTTTTAGGCACCATTAATAAATGAATAATAATATTTGACTTTTTTAATTAAAGGATTTTTTGGTATTTCACAAGTAAAGGGGACAGTTGAAAAAACATGGTGTATTCCAAATAAAATTTGTGTACGCGATGCGGTCTCGAAAGTGTTAAGGTGTAATGATTATTTTCTGGGGTAGACAACGTTTTAATTTTCATAATAGAAGGATAATCTAGAAAATTGTTTATTTATTATCACAGTAAAATAACTTATGCGACAAAAAATATAATCTAAATCATAATTGGCAGAACAAATTATAACCAGATCAGTTTATTTTCTACATTTATTAAGCCCTAGAAGGGGCATATATTAACATATTTCAATCCGTTAGTTCTACGTTCAATGTTAATTTTTTTAACAAATAAGTTAAACTAATTGAACGATGAAAAAACATCAAACAATATGATACATAAAACCCAATAAAAACTAAGGTTTCGTTAAAAAGAAATCTAAATAAATTTTTAACCTTTTTCATTTTTAAATTACATATATTTGTATTGCAGATTTTGTATTATGCTTATGATGAGTATGTACAAAATGATAAGGCACATGTAAAATACAAAAAGCATTTTAACCTTAGATCTACCGGGAATTTTATTCAAGTTTTAATAAAACGTTCTACACCAGAATTTTTATTTAAAACTATTTAACTTATTTATTTACCTTATTTTTGTCTGGTTTATATACTTAGTTTATTTTAAAGAAATTTCTGGTTTGAATGAATATTTTGTATGTACCTGTCGGGTCCAATGGACTCGTCTGGTAGACGGAGGGTTAAAAAGTCTAAGATTTATTTCGATTTAATTTGAAGGGAACCTAAGTTTTTAGAATATTTAAATTATCGTATTGTTTAAATTTGTATTATTTTTTAATGTTCATTTGGCTTAACCATTAGCGGCGCGGAGTAATTCTCTTTATAAACTGATGAAATGATACACTGACATCAGAATTTATAAACGAGTTAATTAGAAAATATGAACTTGCTTATTTTCAAGTATGTTATAAATAGAAAATTTTAATTAAATATTCTGGGTGCCAGTAAAATAAAAATTATGAGTCCTTTTTTAAGGACACTGCCCGCAAAAGTTCTAACTTATTTGTTACAAAACTTTAACATTAAACATGGAACTAACTGAATGAAATATATGAATAAATGTTCCTTCTCGGACTTAAAAAAAAATGTAGGGAAAAAACTGATTTGTTTTTAATTTGTTCTCCAAATAACGTTTTTGTTTATATATTTTTTCCCATTTGCTGTATTATTTCAATAATTAATAAATAATTAAACAATTTTCTACATTATCCTTCCTCCATGAAAATTGAAACGTCTATTCCCCCAGGAAATAATCATCAGTGCTTAAAGAGTTAAATTATATTTCAAATTCAAAAGTTTAAAAGATAAAAAATTTTCATTGTTTAAAATTATTGGGTCGTTCGCTAAGTCCTGTCCGTTTGGGAAAATTAATTTGCACCGGAAAATTCTATCATTTAATTATTAGACATTGATTCCGATATCTAATGTCTAATAATTTCGATTTCCCATTTCATTTCATTTTTTTTCATCATTTTTCAGTTGGCGTTGGAGCTCTGTTGTGAGGGGTCATGTGAGGTGATTGCTCCATCGCATGTTATATTTTTTGCAGTATGAATGGCAGGTGTGGCGGTTCGTTAGAGTAGTTTTCGCTCGCTATTTAGTGCTGCATTATGACGGCTACTGATGATCAAGATTATTATATCAAGGAAGTTATAGACAAAATATGTAATGGAACGTTAAACAGTAATTTCAAAGACCAATTTGATAGGTTTTCTTCGAACTTTGAGGACTATTCAAAGACTATACTGGGTGATTTTTACACCTTCATAGACCAATATATCTGGGATATTAAGGCTAAAGCTGGATATTCTGACTCTGCCTCTGAACAGGAAGAGGTAAGAAAAACTTGTCTTGATGTTTTTACTTTGCTTGGGGAGCCAACCCATGATAATTTGTTAAATTCAGCTATCTTTAGTTTTTTTTTGCGCTATTAAGTATAAAAAAACTCCTAATTTTTTTCTTACTAATACTAACCTTAAAAACGAAATTTTCAATGCAGTTAAGAAAGGCGTTAAGCGTCCTCTTTCAGAGGAGAGTTCACCTGTCCCTCTAAGTAATAAATATAAGAATATCGCCAATGAAGTTACCCTTACTGAAAATATAGAAATGGATGAGTCAAATGATAGTGATAATACTCAGAATACTGTCAAAGTTAAAAATTCTGTTAACCCTTTCTACGTCGAAGTCGACAGCAATTGGGCGGCGGTAGCTCATGAAATTACGGTGTTAAACTTGGAAAAACCAAAAATAACGCTAAAAGGCGAACGCATTGTTATACAATGTAACTCTGATAAGGACTTTAAATCTACTCAGAAATGGCTAGACCAAAACAAAAAGAAATATACAACTCTTGATCCTAAAGAACTTCGACCCAAAAAAATATGCATTAGGTGCCTCCCCTGTTACACCGATACTAAAATTATTGAAGATAGTCTCAGGGAGCATGGTTTCGCAGTCACTAGGGCTGCCATGCTTAAAAATCGAAAAAACTGGCCAACCAATGCCAATATACATGGTAAATGTTATCCCTTGTAAGAACTTTGAAGAAATTTACCAAATTAACAATATACATTATATTTCTGTTAAGATTGAAGCTTTTACTAGCAAAAATCGTGTAAAACAGTGTTACAAATGCCAGGGTTACGGTCACGCATCAGAAGTGTGTGGCTTCGATGCTAAATGTGTAAAATGCGGAGATCAACATTTAAGTACGGATTGTCACCACAAGGGGCGTATTAAACCCACTTGTGCCAATTGTGGACTGGGGCACCCAGCGAATTTCCGTGGTTGTCCAAAAAATCCTTATAGACTCGAAAATAAACAGAACTGAAAAACAAGTAATAGCGTCAGCAATCTATCCCAAGAAACCCAAATCTTAGCGGATATATTTAAGAATTATAATTATACCAAAAATACTAAAGACTCTGAACCCTCTACAAGTAATGTAGAATTAAACTCTGATAACAATGATAGTACTACCGCAAACACCCATTCCTCCCCTACTATTGAAAATTCTAATGCTCCTACTAATTACACCAATGATATTAAAGACATTCTTAATACTTTCAACGAAGTCAAACAAATCTTTCAAATCACTAAATTCCTAAAATGTATAAAGAACATCTCAACTCAGACTAAGAACCTCGATAATCCGATGCAAAAATTGATGGTTATACTAACTGAATTTGACAAACTTGCTAGTCAAATCAACATTAACGAAGATTAAGCTCTTCATTTGCTAAACTTTTTTCCTTCTTTTTGTCCGTGCTGTTTGTTTAAAAAGTTATTAAAAAAAAAAACTTCTTTTCTTGTATTTTTATGCTCTTCTCATGATATTACTCTTACTTCTTTCATTTTCATGTTTTTTTCTCCTCAATTACTAGACTGGGCGGACGCCGTCCTCTTGCTGTCGTTTGATCCCCTCGGCTTTTGCATTTAACTGTTTATTTGGTTTGAACTCTCTTCACTGTAGCTTTTTCTTACATTATTATTCTTTTTTACTTAAAGTAATCTAAATTCTCTTGTAAATATGTAAATACTTAGTTTTGTTTCTTTTACTCACTGTGTTAAACTTTTTTTATAACAAGCTATATTAAATGTATGGTCTCTGAATTGAGTCTTTTTTTTTATGGGGCTTCCTTTGGTAGCTTTTTCGCCTGTCCTGGACATTTATGTGGATCATATGGAACTTTTTTTTTTTTCCTACTAGTTCTACTAACAATTTTTTCTTAAAAATTGTCTATCTCTTTAGCTTTTACTCTACATTTTTTCGTGGCTACTAGCCGCGTTTAAACGCTCTTTTTTCCAAGGCTCCCATTGCATTGTAACACAATATATTTTTAGCCTGGATGTAAAGTTGCCATGCAACTAGGGAATCCACACACCTGCTTGATTGTTCCATGTCTAATAATTACCGGGCAGGATTTCCCGGTACGAGTTGATTTTCTCAAACGGACAAGACTTTCCGAACAACACAATAATAAATTTAAAATTATTAAAACATGTTTAAATGGAAAAATATATTAATTTACAAAAAAAAGTATTACATTTATTAGAATGTTTGAATGTTTTCTGCCTTACTTGCTAGCCAGTAGTTGTAGTAACTAATCAATCCTCAAAACCTATAATCCCCCTTGAAATTTACACTACTTCCCATCCTTTGCTCAGTCAGCACAAAATATTTTATACGTTTGTTTGTTTTTTAAGTCCTATATGTTATTTTACAGTAATAATTTAAAAAAAAACTCATACACTCCCATCCGGCTCCGAATTAAGTGATTTTTGTAACAGCTGAAGACATCGAAACACAGAATATCAACACGCCCCGTCCCCAAATAATGAAGCTATCATTTTTCTGTCCGGGAGGGGAGGTGCTTATTTTCTCGTTAAAATATAAAAGAACGCAGTTTATTATTTAAAATTGATCGACTGGATAAAAAGAAAAGCAAATAGAAAACTAATTTAATATATTTCTATTAATTTTTATGGAAAAGCCTATAAAGCGCCATGAAAACAATCTCCACTGATGAGTTTTCGAGAAACATTATTTCCGCGAAACACGGCAACTTTGACGTTAAACGTTCTGACCAATCAGATTTCGAGATATCAAAATCTGGTTGGGAAAACCAAAACATGTATCTGTTTTATTTGCTCGATTACATCGTGATCAACGAGGATCCGCAAAAAATGTTAAATACAAAAGTTACGTATTTTTGTCCGTAGAATACGAATCTGCAATAAAAAATGGGGGTTATCATTCAAGATTTCGAAGTTGGACACACCTCTCACCCCCAGGGGGTCGGTTGCGGAGGTCAAATTTGGTATCACAGAGTAACTTAAAAAAAAATATTTAACAAGTATATTTTCGTTTTTCAACCTGCTTTGTATTTCTCGAGTTATTCGACCTTTTCCAGACTTTTCGGACACCCTGTATAATATACGTGCACATATGGTGAATTTTTGACGAGAAAATGGTATTTTCGTATAATCATCAGATATGATTTTTATTTTTGTATTTTTTTTAAATCATTATTTCACATAGTTTTTATGAACAGAAAATTATACAGTATTTATCAGTAAACAATAAGCCTATGTCTAACTTTGAGCCGGATCAAAGTTATACTGAAAATAAAGTAAAATTGTCGTGTAGATAATGGTAAGTAAAGTAAATGGTACTGTAAATTTTACATTTTACTGACTATTAGTAAATACACAATTGCAAAATAATAACACATTTATAACATTTAGATAATGTGTCTGATAAATGAGTATATTGTTACTCACTATAAAAATTTAATTGGATTACAACAACTTCAAAACTGTATTCAAGATTAACTTGAAAGCAGTACTTCACAATAATAGTTGGATGATGCAATTAATTGTGTATAATGTTGCCAATTTATGTTCTAAAATAAAGAGTAGAAAGCCCAGTTTATAACCTTGCCAACAGAGTGTAGCACTGGAGTTTTTTTCAGCCTTTTGAAGTCAAACATATTGAAAATAAGGAAGTGGCGCAAAGTTACACCAAATGGATCAACGTTACCCTGAATGACTGTAGTATTTTTGTTTAATTATTTCTTTAACAACCGAAATTAACTATATTTTTCATTACATTGTTAACTTATTAAGAACAACCAAAAGTGTCCCACATAAACTTAAATATATATATATATTGGAATGAAGGTACAATATATGGAAAACTTAGGATAAAAAAAAAAAAAAAACATTAGGGAATGTGTGAGAATACAACTTTAAAAGTACCACTAAATGGATTTTGATGGGGGGCTGTCTATTAATTTGATTAACTGTGCAAGAAAAGGTGCAAATTATATGTATAATTCGCATTCCGAATTTCAAATCTTACACTCTACACGAGCGGAGCCGCGGCCAAAAGCTAGTTATTAATTATATATATAAAAAAAAAAAAAATGATTCATTTATTCCCCCCCCCCCTCCTCAACCTTGTAAGAAATAAGTTTGAATCTATAGTTTCAGATTTTTTTTCGGGAGGTATTTTTGTAGTTTTAGGGGGGGAGGGTGGAGTTCCGAAGGGAGGTATGCTTCTTATTGGCTATCCTGCCGTATTCCCCGGAGATGGCGGCCATATTTTCTTTTTGGCGATTTTAAATTATTCATTTGGATTTATTTATTTATTTTTTTTTATGTTTATTCTCTGATTTTTTTTTTTTTTTCTGTCATCTCGGAATATACATTTTTAAAAATGAATATTTGCTTAACGCTACTGTTTTAAAATTTATGTATTTTCGTTTGCTAATTACGAATTCCCCCTCACCTAATTTTTTTTCTTTTTTACAAATAATGTTTGGAGAGCTGATTTTCTGTTTAAAATTTTGTTGATTATTGATTGAGCATTTTATTTGAAAATAACTAGATGAGAACCTTATATAATTCTTTAGATGCCACTCCCTGTGTAAATTACTTAAAAAATTGATATAGGGTAGATGTGCCAGTAATGGACACCCCTTGATGTTTTTGGTTCATAAAAAAATAACTAATAATAAATATTTAGCTTTAATTATTTTTTCTGTAATTCCCCCTTGTATGTTTTATAAAACTATGTTATTGTTGACACTTTTAATCAAACCAATCAGGAAGCAGAAAATAATGTTTCAAAGTTTTGCTGTTTTTCTGTGAAAATCTTAATGAAGAGGTTAAGAGCTGGTTTTGCTTAATTAATTTATATATTATTTATTTTCTTGCAAAATTTGAATGTTTTTGTTTGAGTAGCAATAGAAAACTTTGAATTTTATATACTAACGGCTATTTACAAAATTTTATTTCTTTTTAAGGTTTTAAGAGGGGATGTCCATTACTGGGGTGGTTAATTAGTCATTTTCCAGCAATGGACACCCATATAGACATTGCTAAAAATGCAATTTTAGTAATGTTTATAGTGCATAAAATACTTTGTTTTAACTGCAAACCTAAATAATCAAATTTAATTTTTAAATTATACTTACCAAAATGTAATAACACCAAAACTTTGATAAATAGCCGCTTTTAAGTTATTTTATGCGATTAATAAAATTTCGATATTTTATTTTATTTATTATTATTATTATTTTATGTAGTACAAATATATACCTCATATATTTTATAATCTGGCAATCAAACCAGCCAAGAAGCATAAAATACTGTTTAAGAGCACAGTCAAAGAGGGGCTCATAGGGCTTAATCCCTCTCCGTTTAAATAAATACAATTAAGTTACAGAAGCTATTAAAAATCCATTTTCTGTCTTAAATGTTTCCTTATATTTAAAAAAAAAAAATCTAATACTATTAATGAAAGTTATAGGTAATATTCATGAAACTAGCAAATCTGCAGATCAGTGGCCTCAAACATCAGTTCTACAGTTTTATTTTGAAATTATTTTATTTAGTATTTAAAATATTCAACTCACAATATCATTTCTTTCATATTTGTAATATTAACCCCTTGAGGGTCACCGGTATATGTTACATACCACCTACGATTAATGAAGTTTTACACCAGAAAAATTTTATTAAATTTTACTTTTCTAACTTTGGTAGAAAAATTCGTAAAGTGCTTTTACTTATTTTAAAATAGAATTCTTTAAAAATTCCGGTGGGAATTCAGTATTTCACAAACGTAATTGCTTGCCCCTCAAGGGGTTAATTATTATAAATGATATATCAAGTAATCTCTGGAAGATTGTTAAAAATAGTGACACAAAACTAAACATTAATATTCCAAAACTTTTTTCTTTTTCATTACCTTTTAAATCCACCACTGTTTCAATAATTTGATAGCTGTAATTGTCTGATATTTAATATTTTAAATTATACATCTAAAATAATTAAAACATCGATCTTCTGATAATTACAATAATTGATGCAAACAGTAAATGATTATCACAAATATTTTATTAATTACTGGTATCCCAATTGTTAAATTTATTTAAAAATAACTATTTGGTTTCATTAGTATGTATTCATTAAATTCTGGCTCTAAATACAGCCATAAAAACAATTATATTTATTACTTTTTATGGGGTGTCCATTACTGGAACAGAGGATGTCCACTATTGGGCCAGAGGGTGTCCACTACTGGGCTTTTGGGTGTTTTGATATATTTCTGTTATTTAAAATTAAATTTCTATTCATATGGGGAAATGAGGCTATAAGAATGGTTAAATATTGTTGATAGATTAATATAATATTGAAAAAACTGGAATATAATAATTATAACTATTAATAAAAAAATAATTTTTAAAGAAATTCCTGAAGGGTGTCCATTACTGGCGCATCTATCCTAGTATTTTTTTTTTTTTTTTTTTTTTTGTCATCACATCACAATGACACTAGGTAAAATTGGCAAGAAAATAAACAGTTCTAACAAACTAAGGACGTAACTGAGGACATTCGTACTAAAAGAAGGAGGGAATCTAACCTTTTCCCCAGGACAGGTCACAACACTTCATAAAGCACACATTTAAAAATACATTTTCCATACCACAAGATGTCAGTTTTCTGTGTCTTTTTTACTGTCAGTCACATCTCTGTCAGTTTTTAAGTTGGTTCAGGTAAGGGGGCGGGGAAATCAACCGTATTACACCATCCTTGAAATGAGCGGTGCATTTTAAAAGTTATCAAATAACTTTTTCAATTTAACTCACCTAGAATATTCGCTTCATTTCTATCACCACTTGTAGAACTTTTAGATCTTCATCTTCATCTTATTTTCTCGTAATTTCTTTATTGTAGAAATAGGTCAATTATAAATTTGAAAAAAAAAAAAAAAACTATATTAAAAAAAAGTTAGCAAAATCATTGTCATTAGCTATCGTTACAATATATATCGCGGACGTCTAACAGTTAAAAGAAAGAGCTTTTGTACTAAATACTAAATACCGATGCTGTGGTGTTGATCGTTCTCTGAAGAAGAATCATTCAGCACGTATCTAGATCAGTGATGTCCGAATAAATATTGAGAGACATACTTTTTAATGGTACACATTTTTTGGATAACTTCATATTTATGAAACAAATCCAATAAAAATATTTAAAAAAAAAAGAAAGAAGGAAAAACTAAAACTTACTTTTATTGGTCCCTTGAAAAAAATAAAATTTAAATCGTCATTTAGTACAAAATTCTGCCAAAGAACAAGATAATCTATACAGATTTCTATGTTTAAGAAAAGTGTACACTCAACGGAAAAAACTCTTTCTGAACAGCAGTCATAAATAAAAGCAAAAATAAATTAATCATGAACGTTATTTAAATTATTAAAATGGTTATTTAAATTTTGATTACATTTGATAAAAGCGTAAAATGCTTATTTTTGCTTTTACGACATCCTTTTTAAAATTACCATAATGGGAAAATAACCAAATATTGAAAAAAGAAACTAGCCAGGATAGTAAACGAGAAAGTTTCATTCTTCATCCTCAACCCAGTAGTTTTTATAACAGATTTTGAAATTTCTTTATAAAATAAGAAAAATTTTTAAAACTTTTCAGTGTTAAGAAAATTATTTATCGCATTAAAGTCTCTTCATATTAAAAATTATCTTCCACATTCATCTATTAAACCACACACCCTCCTGATCCAAATAACTTTAAAATAAATGAAAAAACTCACACCATTAATATTAAACGAAAATAGTTTAATTTAATAAATTATATTCAGTTAATAATAACAATAGTAAATATGACTATTTAAAGCGTGCGGTATAAAGTTAGTGGCCTTTATTTTATTTTATTTTATTATTATTTTTTTAAAGCAAAACTTGATGTATATTGTATAACGCAGTCTCTGTTCTGTAGCATAGCTGTATATACGAAGTAAACGGATACAAACTCAAAGCGGTTATATAGGAAAGCAAAGACACTCCCATGTTAAATGATGCCGCAAAGTAGTGCAATAGCGCCACTAGTGGCCGTGCTGTAAACTAAATTGTTCGGCAGTGGGCGGGGCACTCCACGAGGGATTTGGTTTTGCTTTCACGGCCGATTCATTTATTGCGCGGCAGTACAACAGTAATGACAATTAAAAATTTAACTCCTATGATTAAACTCAGATTAATGAAATATTTAAATTTTTAACGGACTTCAAAAAGAAGGAGGTTATCAATTCGACCTGTATGTACGTTTTGCCCATGCTCACGCATAACTTTATTAAATATGAACCGAATTTGATATTTTTTTTTTTTTGCTTGAAAGTGTAAGTCACTCATTTGGTCCCATTCCAATTTTATAAAAATCTGATGATTAGAACATTTAAAAAAAATAAAAACTTTAAAATTCAAATCCTTTTTGAAGCAGTCGCCTATTCATCTTTCGTACTGTTAGTCTTACAGAGATACGAGATCTTTCAAAGTGCGAAAACTTAGCTGGGCAAGGGCCGAGATCCAGATAGATTTTTCACTGGTACTGAAACGAGATTGACCAATCAGAAGCCTGCAGTTTTCCGAACTTTTCGCTGTTTGCAAAAATGCAGCCTTCTGATTGGTCGATCTCGTTTCGCTAAGAGCGAAAAATCTATCTGGATCCCGGCCATTCTGTCATCCACCAAACCGGAAGGCCCACAAAGACGCAAACCGATATCGGAAGTCGGTATCGAAAAGTTGAAAATCAACCTTTAAAGTTTCTCATGTATCAGAGCACATGTACAAAGCCTAGAATAAATAGGGTAGAAATCTGCTATCCAAACAGCACTAAACAAATATATCCCTTAAATGTGCAATGATGCTATAATCCAATGAGCCGATCGCAGCGACATCTGCGTTATATTTTCAAATTTCAGTGTAAATATTGTATTATAAGAGCGTCTGGACAGCGTCTCCGATCGACTCTTTGGATTTCAGCATCGTTTTACATTTAAGGGATACAATATTTTAGTACTTTTTAAGTACTACTGCTACAGAGTCAAGAATATATAGTGTGGAAATCGGCTATCCCAGTAATACTTAAAAAAAGTGCTAAAATATTGGATCCCTTAAATGTCAAATGATGCTGAAATCCAATGAGTCGATCACAGCGACATCTTCAGGATATTGTCTATAACTCCAAGACGATTTGGTCTAGACATTGCAATAATACGATGATGTTTACTTTGAAATTTGAAAACATATCGCAGATGTCGCTGCGATCGACTCCCTGGATTTCAGCATCGTTGCACATTTAAGGGATACAACTTTTAACGCTGTTTGAATAACAGATTTCCACACTATGTATTCTAGACGCTGTACTACTGCGATAGTCAGCCAATATGTTCTGGATATCTGAATCTGGGGAACCAATGAGAAAGGTTCAGAATCGGAAACCAATAGGTATTGTGAACATGCTTACAGCATCTAGAGCTGGACCAAATTACAGCGTCTATAATACATAGCGTGGAAATCTGCTATCCCAACAGTGCTAAAAAGATGTATTCCTTAAATGTGCAATGACGCTGAAATCAAGGGTGCCGATCACAGCGACCTCCGCGATATATTTTCAGATTTCAAAGTAAACATCGTATTATTACAGTGTCTAGAACAAATCCTCTTGGAGTTTTAGAAAATATCTTGCAGATTTCGCTGTCATCGACTCATTGGATTTCAGTATCGTTTGACATTTAAGGGATCCAATATTTCAGCATTTTTTGAAGTATTTCGGGGATAGACGATTTCCACACTATATATTCTAGACGCTGTTATAGCGCCTAGAATATATAGTGTGGAGTGGAAATTGGCTATCCCTGTAATACTTAAAAAAGTGCTAAAATATTGTATCCCTTAAATGTGCAACGATGCTGCTGAAATATACAGATCGCAGCGACATCTGCAGGATATTATCTACAACTGCAAGATATTGCTAGTCTATACAATGTAATACGAAAATCCTGCAGATGTCGCTGCGATAGACACTTGGGATTTTAGCAGCATCGTCGCACATTTAAGGGATACAAATTTTTAGCGTTGTTTGGATAGCATATTTCCATACTAGATATTCTAGACGCTGTAAAGCTGTAACCAAATCGTCTTGGAGTTTTAAAAAATATCCTGCAGATGTCGCTGTGATCGACTAATTGGATTTCAGCATCATTTGACATTTAAGGGATCCAATATTTTAGCACTTTTTTAAGTATTACCGGGATAGCCGATTTCCACACTATATATTCTAGACGCTGTAGTTATGTAATAGAGAATGCCTACACTGTTAAAAACAGCGTGAAAATTTACCTCTGCTTTTAAAGACTATCTATTTTCTGACCAATGAGAACGCTTCATAGGAGTTTATATAGCATTCTCATTGGTCAGAAAATAGATAGCCTTTAAAAACAGAGGTAATCTTTCACGATATTTTTAACAGTGTAGGTTTGCTATAGTTTGGACATAATTTTCTCTTAAAGCACTTTGCCGCGCTCTGATTCGATATCCGTAGGTATCGATGTGGACCTTATAGTTTACTGGATGCGAACTTTACTGTCCGAAGTGCGAGATCTTGTCTAGAATAGATGCCGCATTCAGGAAAACCCAAATGTCTAAAACGATGCTAACCGACATCGGAAGTGAGTATCAAAAAGCTTACAATGGACTTTATTCCAAATCTGGGTTCGAGGCTGAAAAAAGTCACCTGATATCGGTAATTTACCCAAAGAACTTCTAATTGATAAGAAAGGAGGCTACTACTGCTTTCCGCATGAACTGTTTCACTGGCTGGCGAGGGTTTTTCATTACGTCTACGGTTCGTCTACGATTCACATTTCGTAGATTACGATACCCTTCTTTACGATAGAAGTTTTTACCTTGACCACGTGATCAAAATGTAGATGGAATATCCTCCATAATGTAGAATTATGGACCACATGATTGGTTTATTGAATACATATATCTGACCTGTGTGCTTGGAGTCAAGCCCGCTTATAAGTCATCGTCAATATTAAGGAAGGAGATAGCACAAGGAAATTTACAGCAGCTCAGAATTACATCCGGGAGCTTTACAAAGAGTGAGCAACGGAGACAGCGAGATTCGAACCCGCAGCCACCTACTCTTTCAAGCGATTAGCGGCGTGATGCCTTGACCAATCAGACACGATAGGCCCTGGACCACATTTTCAAACCTGACACGTCTACAACTTTTTGGAGGCCAGTATTTCAGTACAGGAAATTTTGTTTTATTTTATAGAAGAATTTTTGAAATTTAAAAGGACACACTCTATAAAAATTATAAGTTCGCAAAAAGGCAGTCTTCTGATTGATCAATCTCATTTCGCTAGCAGCGAAAAATTTATCTGGGAACTGGTCAATATACTTGAAGAGTCAATACAAATATTGCTACATAGTCTGCCTTTTGCTTCTTGACAACGGAGTCTTACAAAAAATAATTCTTGAATGTAGACTGTGGCTGAATGGTTAAGGCACCACACCACTAATCGCTTGAGAGCGTAGTTGGTGTGCGGGTTCAACTCCCGCTGGCTCCGTTGCACACTCTTTGTGGAGCTCCCAGATGAAATTCTCTGGTGTTGTAAAATTCCTTGTGCTATCTAGACCCCCCCCCCCCCCCTTTTCAAAGCTCAAAGTCCTTGTGCTATTTTGTCCTTGTATATTAACGATGACTTATAAGCGGCCCCCTTATGTCAAGCACACAAGTCAGGTGTATGTGATCAATAAATTAATGAATGTAGACTGTTGTGAATACATAAATAGTATATCATAAGTATTAAATGCTAATAAAATCAATACTTCTAATGAAATTATAAAGAATTTATTAAAAACTATTTGTTTAATAAATGATTTTTGTAAATTATAATTTATTCGACAAATAATTTACTTATTCAGCAGATGTTGAAATCCGGATAATTATGTGTTACGGTATGAATAACTAAAAAGTAGGAAATAAAATAATCTTTTCAAAAAAACAAAATATTAACCGACTTCAAAAAAGCACTAAAAAGAATTAAATAATTCTTTAAACTTCTCTAATGACGAAACGTTATCCATTAACTGCACATCGGACATCATGTATCGGCATAAAAACGTTAAATTTAATATATAGAATTTAATATCTACCAAACATGGATTTTCTAGAGAATATTTTTTACAAAAGATTACATATTTATGATTTAATTTACGAATATATACATATAAAAAGTAATCAATTACTTTTTGAAGTTGGTGCCAAACGTTCACAATCGATAATGATTAAACAAATAATTTGCTGAAGTAATAGAGCATTTTTTTAAATTTTGTATAATATTTTTCATCATCACTTTATTCATGGTAATAGCTACAATATATTCACAATTTTACTATACTTAAGATAGGTTAGCACCAACTTCAAAAGTAATTGATTACTTTTTATATGTATATATTCGTAAATTAAATCATAAATATGTAAATTAATCTTTTGTAAAAAATATTCTCTAGAAAATCCATGTTTGGTAGATATTAAATTCTGTATATTAAATTTAACGTTTTTATGCCGATACATGATGTCCGATGTGCAGTTAATGGATAACATTTCGTCATTAGAGAAATTTAAAGAATTATTTAATTCTTTTTAGTTCTTTTTTGAAGTCCGTTAATATTTTTTTTTTTTTGAAAAGATTATTTTATTGATAACTAATCTCATTATGTATTTTTTTCAGTTTTTAATATTTTCTGCTTACTTCTTAAAATTTATAATGGCGTGAACAATGCGAATGTTTTAAGAGAGATCCATTTCTGAAATAATGGAAATATATATTATTTAATGCATTCGACAATTTGTTTCAATGGGATATTTACAACAAATATTTTCTTGTAAAAACATTCATATTTTTCACGCCTTATAAATTATAAAAAGTAAACAAAAAATAAGTAAGATTAAATATAAAAGAAATACATAATCCGATTACTTTTATCAATAATTAAAATATTTCATCACTCAACGAGTTTGTTTACTGACAGAATTGAAAACTTCTGATTGTCGTTTCGTTACTGTTATACAGTCGCGAAATAAACGAGAAGTTCAACGGTTAGTTTTCATAAAAAATTCCTTACTGCAAGTGTATGCAGTGTTTGTTTTATAAGGGTACATAACTGGTTTTATTATAAGCACGAAGCATTTAGAAAAAAAAAATCAGATGTACATTATATTTTAAGTAAATACTAACTTAGAAGGTGTTTTTTCGTAAAAAATTGCTTTTTTGAATTTTTGCGCACAACTATTATCAGATTTTCAAAAAAAAAAAAAAAAAAAAAAAAAAAAAAAAATAATAATAATAATTGCTTTGAAGAAAATTGACTTTTTTTCAGTAATACATATAACTTTGAAAAAAAAATAAATTGAATAAATGAAATTTTTTTTGTTACTTAATGTTTAATTATTAATAAATTAAAAAGTTTCAACTATTATTTTATACCGAAAATACATATACAGTTTAAATAAGTTAAAATGTATTCTGTACCCTGTTCATGAACCCACGAAATATTGTTTGTGATGTGTTATTGTTTCTTATCTTTTTTTTAATGTCCTTTATTTTGCTGATAAGTCTGTAAGTTATGCTCAGTTAATTTAGCTTTATTAAATCCATTAAAATCTCAAGCTAAATAATTTTGCATAATTTGATTTCGTAAAGATTATTCTCTTCGTAAAGATTTTTTTTTTTTCAGAATCATTTGTATCTTATTCTAAGCTTGAACTTGATGCTCCATAATTTAATTTTTATTTAAATCCAGTAACATTATTTAATTTTTCTCTTAAATTTTTCTTTTTCAAATTCACCTTTTCAAAATATTTCATATCTATTATAATATACATTGAAAATGCCAAATATTTAAATTCATTTAATCAAAATTAATTTACCTTAAATTTCACAGAAATGAAAAGCATTAAATACGTTTAATAAGATTTTCCAATTCAAACAACTTTTATAACAAAAATTTAATGAATTAAGATTGCCCATTTAAAACCATCTGTTGTTGAACGGTATTATTTGAAATTTTATACAGTAACATATTAACCACTTCACCGGCCGCCACGAGATGCCTAGGGTGTAGGGTGCCTTATCTTTTCCGGCAGCCACGAGAGAACTCGGGGCTAGAATAGTGGTTTAAAATCGGCAGTCCCGAGTCAAGATGTCGGTATTTGAGCTTCCTTGCAGATCAACTGCTCTTTTTCCCCCTCTATCGGAGGCGATTCAAAGGAAAGTGATTGATTACTTTCAGGGGTCTTTTACAATGAAAGAAGATCCAGTACAGTTTTATATCCAAGGGGATATCTCCCGGTTTTTTCTTACAAAAACGAAAGTAGAGTTTCTTCGATTGTAAATGTTTCAATGTAAAAATGTTCTATTTTTCCTTAGTTACTCAAATAAAAAGAAATATTGTAATTTAATGTAGAAAAATTTTGTTATAGCTTAAAATCATCTTTATGAAAAAAAAAATCGTCTTTAAAATTTATTTATTTATTTATTTGTAAATTCGAATACCAATACAATTTCAAAATTCCTTTTCTCTCTTACACACGTATTAAGAATTTGCGTTTCATTTAAATTATCAAAGAATCTTATTGCATTCTGGAATTCGACCCATTCATAAACGGAATGTTTAACTGAAAGCAGAAATGTTTTAAATGCCTTCAAATTAGTTTTTACTTATACAAACCAGGGCTTAGTTTGCACCGGAGCCCAGCTCCGGTACTTCTCTGATTTTAGTAACTTTTTAAATAATGTTCTATTTTTCCTTATTTACTCAAATAAAAAGAAATATTGTAATTTAATGTAGAAAAATTTTGTTATAGCTTAAAACCATTTTTATGAAAAAAAAAAAGTCTTTAAAATTTATTTATTTATTTGTAAATTTGCATACCAATACAATTTCAATATTCCTCTCTTACACACGTTTTCAGATTTTGTGTTTCATTTAAATTATCAAAGAATCTTATTGCATTCTGGAATTTGACCAATTCATAAACGGAATGTTTAACTGAAAGCAGAAATGTTTTAAATGTCTCCAATTTAGCTTTTATTTATACAAAACAGGGCTTAGTTTGCGCCGGAGCCCAGCTCTGGTACTTCTCTGTTTTTACTTATTTTTTAAATATTGGTCTGAATTCACCGGAGCTCATGAATACAGGGCTCCGGAGCCCGGTGCAATAGCGCTTCCGAAAAAAACGAAGTCTGAATTGTCTTTTCCTTTCTTTCCCATCTCCAAGCTTTTGCATTCTTTTTTGTCAAAACCAGTGTTGTAGTAGTAAAAAACCAAGAGGGTATACGCTATCGACAGAGGGTATACGCTAGAATCATGAAATTCATGGCTAGAGTATACGCTGTAGCTTTATTTGGGAAACAGAGCGTATGCGAAGCTTCTTTAAAAAATCAAGAAGGTCTATACGGCGTATACCTCCGTATACCCTCCACTACACCCCTGATAAACATATATATGTGACGTAACGTGTCGCACATGTAGAGGAGGTGGAGATAAAAAGGAGTAAATTTTTATATCAGTTTTTGGGCTTGGACTGACTCAAGCTCAATCTGTCTTGCATCCAAAATTTTATTTATTCATGTATAGAAAAAAAAAACTTTTCTTCCTTCAAAATTATGTTTTTTATTCTATTTAAAATCATTTTTATGCTATTTTGATCAGAATGAAGGGAAACATAAATCGAGTTTTTTTTTCTATTCTACTGATATTTACAAATTTATCTCGGCGACGTGTTGATACGTCGCCACTCAAAAGACTGAATAATTAATTTGCTTTCAGTTCGATTTTCTTTTGTGACAGTAGAATAATTTTTAATTGGATGGGTTTTTTTTTCTTAAGATAGCTAACTTGAAAGGAATATTTTCTGTTTTTAGCCAACCAGCATTAGCTTGAGGTTTTTTGTTTTCCATTGCGTATGATTATAAAAATCACGATAGGGAAATCACAATAGGGATTTTTCTATTTATTTTGCATCATGAACACTGCCCATGCTAAGGCTCTGCTCTTCACATTTACGAAGTCACTTTCAGTTCTGAGTAGATATAATTGCCAACAATATTCTGATAGAAAGCAATCGATCCGTGTTTCCCCTTTTCTATATAAGCGTTGAATCTTTCCGATGACTGTATGAAATTTTAAATTTAATCTGATTTTCAGTGACTCACCACAAAAGATTGTTAATGCGGAAAGAATCGATTATAGCTTAAGATATACACCTTTTATAGGAAATTGAAAAACATTGTTCCGATTTTCAGCATATAAATATTAATTTCTGTAAATTTCATTCATTTTTTAATAAAAATGCATAGCTGCGAACTATTTCTTTTTTGTACTAACACTATTTCAGAATCATAATCCTTACTACATTAAATCACAGAATTCTGCAATTAATTAACATTAAAATTAGGAAAAGATTACTATTCGGAAGGAGTGATAGTTAAAAGTGGAATAGTTCACAGCTAAGTATATGCCGATAGATATATTTAAAATTTTTATTTTGCTAAAGAAAAAAAAAATGCTTTAAATTTTGCAAATAATGTATGAAATATAAATATGCAGATTGGAGTAACAGGGAGTGGGGGAGGGGAAGGGTGGAACGATACAATTGTTAGTACCGGTACCGCAGAATATTAGGGCTCTGGTATTTTTTTTTCTTTTTAAAGAAATTAAGCCCTGATACAAAATACTTTAACATTGCATATAAAGCTTCTTCTTGCTAATTAATTTTTTTAAACAAAAAATAATCCGTAAAATTATTTAAAATCATTATAACATACCAATCTGACGTTGTCCGCGACTGTGATATTAACCTTAATTACTCATAAAATATTTTTGGAGGATTTTGTATGAATAGACAAAAATCTTCCTAAATCTTCCTAAAGCTGGGACCCCCAGTCCTTTCAGTAGCGTTCACCCTCGATTTTGTACGATATTTTTTTTTTCCAAATGGAAAATTTATTTAACTTGGGATGCTGCCTTCAGCTGCTCACAACGGGCGTATTATACGCACTTCTCTTTGATTTGAATTTATATATTTAAGCGAAAGTACGGCGAGCCCTACACTTTAAATTTTAAATGTATCGAAAATCGGTACTGAATGAACTTATATATTTAACATAGTTCTTAAATCGCCTGTTCACCAACGCAAAACTTTCTTACACAATTTATGACACATATTTAAACATAATGGTAAAAAATTGGCAGACCTGACTATTGAATTGAATAGGAATCGAAGTGAGTTTTCATGTTTTGATAAATAAATTACTTATCGAGTTATAAGTAATTGTTGTCACATAACGACAGGTTTTTCTCTTGTCTCGCGGTGTTGTGTGAGGAAATTCTGTTTAAATCCTCCACTTTCATACCATTTTCTGAAAGATCTTTTGCGTGTACCAAAAAATAATAAACATCTTTCGACGACATACTTTCTGATTTGCAACACCTATCAATTTCACGCTTTTTCGAACAAAAGGCATTTAAAAAATGCATCAGAAAATAGCTCCTTTGGGGATGAAAACAGAAACGAAATGAGAACGAAAATATTTCCAAACAAACCTAATAATACTGTCTTCGGCAGCTAAAAGGTGTTTCTTTCTTTCTTTCTTTCTTTTTTTAACATCGGGTCATTAAAAAAAAAAAAATAGTTCTTAGTGTCCAAACGTTTTGAAAGTTTTAGCAATTATAAATATAATATAACCGAAGCCTTGTGCACTACAAAGTTGTGATTTAGTTTCAAAAGTTAGTGTTTGTCTTCGATTTAGTTGTAATAGTTAGTGTTTGTTTTCTATTTTCTCTTTTTTTTTATATCTAAAAATCACCCCGAGGGCCTTGGTTCGAGTCCCTGGGTAAGACATGGATGTAATTGTGAATGTCTCATTGTAGTTATATAATATATGTAATGGAAAATAAAAATTGTTGTGACTTGTGATTTCTATGTATAATAAGAATCATTCGAGGCGACAGCCATTGTAGCTATAGGCCCCAAAAGCATTCTCCACCTCGGTGGACTTCAAATGTCAAAAATGTCAAAATGTACATCTAAAAATCCTGCAGGAAAAAAAAAATATTTTCAAACTGATTATTTTACCCTAAATTTTATTATATCTACCTAGAAATTTCATTGGTAAAACAGCCGAAAATCTAGATTAAGGTATTAATATTTTAAAGCAGTAGTATAAAAAAAGCTTGTGTTATTCGTGTAAATAAGACAAACAATGCTATAAATATATATATATTTTCAGATTTATTATTTCCATGCTAATCGAAAAATCACTGATCCAAATTTATACTCCACATACTAGGATGTATAAGACTGTATAAGATATACTACTGTATAAGAATGGTAATTCGGATTACTTTCCCGTCAAAAGTATTCTCTAAAGGTATCTATCATATTGCAATTGCCACATCTGACTGGTACTTCACAACATCCCTCCCTCCATAATTTGAGTACAGTGAGATTTTTGTATTTAACAGCTTTAACAATATTTTTCGTAGATAAATTGTGTGATTATATAATCATAGTAAGGTGATCATAATCACAGTATAAGTATCATTATTTTTAATGCAAAAAAAATGGTCATTTAATTTCAATTGACTTACTTAAAACTTTCACGAGGAAGCGTCTGAAAAACTTTTGGTGAAAATAATTTTCATTGACAATATTTCCTAAAAGATAACTTATTTCAGTTTTAAGAATTTAACCTAAGGAAAATATTATGTGTTATAAAAGTCAACGGCTGTATTTGAAACTTTTATGCAGTGTTGAATGAAAATTGTTTCGCAGAGTCATTTACATAATTATTTTTCGCATTTTTGCTTATTCCTTATCATACAATGAATATAATATTTTAGAGTGTTTTCTAAAAGACATTCATTTATTTAAAAAAAAATAAATAAAAAAATAAAAAAAGACACACAGAGAGATTTTGGTGCATATGTGTGCATTACTAAATATATTGGGTATTTTTTTTTAATGCAATCATGTATATATATATATATATATATATATATTATAATTTCACAGTTTTTGTAGGTGGTCGGTAATGTTTATTTAATGGTTATAAATATATATATATATACAGGGCTGCCACAGGCGACTATTTTTTAATTCTGTCTCGCACCGTTTTTTAAAAACAAAATTTTTTCACATACACTTTGACAACATTTGCAACAGTAATATGCTACAAAATTAATTTTTTTGAAATAGTATTGCGAATAGAATATAAAAATAGTCTCCTGTGACAGCCCTATATATACGTTTAATCATGCCTTTTCTCGTAACCAAAAAAAAAAAAAAAAAAGAAAAGTAAGTAAGCAGATATCGATAAATTTTTAGGTCCGGAGAAATATCGCATCCCTCTAGATAGGACTTCCTCTAAAGCAGGAAATCGGAGTATAATAGTACAGAGCAATTAAGCAAGTAGTCTAATCGCCAGATAATGATTGATTCCTGTGGTGAAAGGAATCTCTCTTGAGGAAGTGTTCTTGAGTTTAGACATACAATGGCCTTCCTATTAGACTGCAATCTTATTAGCAGATTTTAAATAGTAATGCAACAGTTAAGATTGAGAAGTGTCTGTGGGGTATCCGTTTACATAAAGCTTGCTTATTTTTACTGTACATTAAGGAAACTATTATAAGCACATAAATAAAGGGAAATTTGAAAAGAGTTATTTCTTTCCTTTCCGTTTCTTTTCTTTTCTTCTCTTCTGTAATTCTTTATAATTAATGTTTTTTTTATCGTGGAGAAAACATCGGAAATATTCTTTGACATCGAAAGATTCCTATTAAGAGACTATGCTATTTAGCTTTTACATGTAATTTCTTAATTATTATCACCCGTTTAAACATTTTACATGAAAATAATTATCTAAATGTTAATCCATTGACTTTTTAAATTGAGAATAATAATAATAATAATAATAATAATAATAAAACCTAAGAAATTTTGCAGATTTGTTGTGTGTGCATGGAAAAGGATATATTTTTAATGTTTTAAGACGACAAACTCTGTAATTTAAAGTTATATGATTAATTAGCAAAAAAGAAATTTTTTTCCTCTCTTTACACTTAAAATACACATCTCACATTTTCACATTTTTGTAAATATTTAGAAAAGCTGATATGCTTTACCAATAATAAACGCGTTCAGAACCATAACAAGATCTATATTACTTATTCTATAGTTCTATTCAATACAATATTATTCGAAGGGAAAAAATCCCAGCCGGCTCGGCATACAGGCGCAGGTAGATTTCGAAGTTAAGTACTAATTTCACCAGCAAAAACTAAATCAAAATTAGAGATAAAACTAGAAAACAGGAATTCTGTTTTCCCAGAATTTACCCAACAAACACAGAACTTTCGGTCCACTGATGGGTTCGTTACCCTTGGCCGAAAGTGTTCGATGCTGGCCCGCTATCATTGAAAGTTACGGGTCCGTAAAAAAAGTGTCACGTGGGACACAATAAGGCCGCAAGAAAATTGGCCGTAAATACAAGAAGTTGCCCACAATCGTGCCACTAATTTTTCACTAAAAATGATACATAGCCTCAAACTGGCCACATTTATTCTTTTAATGGCCACTAAAAATAATGGATAGCCAGAAGCTCGCCCTAGTCCAGCCATTTGTGTTTGCAAGAATTAAATTTAGCCCAAAGCTGCCCGCAAAAATGCCACTGTCATGACATAAAGATTATTTAAGCGTAAATTCAAAATTTGTTGCATAAAAAATACTTGTTGAAAAAATGTTTAAACGATAAAGTGTTTTTACATGAACAACTAATATATTATTAATCATTTAGTTACACTTCTAAAAGAATTATAAATTTATTTATCTTGAATATTTTAAAAAATTTCCAAAATACAATACTTGGCATAGTGAATTTATTAATTTGTTTATTTATTCAATTATGCTTTTAAAAAATGTATATGTGATGCCATTTTTAAATAATTGTATTTCATATACATTTTTAAAATAATAATTGAAAAAAAAATTTATTAATTCACTATGCAAAGCACTGCATTTCGAAAATCTTCGAAATAGTTCAAGATAAATAAATATATAATTTTTTTTAAATGTACCTAAATAATTATTAATACATTGTTTTTCATGCAAAATAACTTAATCATTTAAATGAACTTTCAACAAGTATTTTTATAGATCAAATTTTGAATTTACGCCTAAACAATTTATATAATCTTAATATATGTGTTTTTTAATTTACATTTAATTATGTATTTTATTTATATTAAAAGAATGTGTTTGTGAATATATATACATTTCTTTCATTTTATCTGGTTTTTTAATTTATTAATAAGCCTGTTAGCAGTATATGTTTGTTTATTAAAGCAAATCACAATCTGAAACACAATGAATATTTTTGCATCATTTAAATATTTCAAACTTTTACATTTAGATTTTTCCTTCACAGCTTAAGAGGTTACCTCACTCACGCAAAAACACTCGCTCTCTAATGTTTATACTAAGGGGGAAATTTTTAAAAAATATCTCGTTTGAATTTAATATTTTATAATATTTTTTGCATTGGTAGCTGAGGTCTGCCTCTATAAAGACAGGCTTTTTTTACTAGGATACTTTAGTCACTAAACAAAATCGAAAAAAGAAAAAAAAATCAAATGCGAACGAAATATTTAAAATAATTTTTTTTCTCCATAGGATTAACATTAGCAAGCGGATGATTTCGCGTATTAGTGATCTAGCACCAATAGTCAAACTTTACAATATGTTACTTTAATCTTTCAAAAACTATGAAAATTATTCGCAGTAATTTGAAATTTCATCGCTAATTTAACAATTTCTTCTAAAAAAATGCGTATTTTATCTTTATAGTAAAAATAAACTTTACTTAAATTAAACTATTCCAGCTTTCGCAAATTTTTTTATTACATACATGATCAGAAACTGACAATCATTACTTCGAAAAGGTAATAAAATTCGAAACTTTAAATAAAAATTAGTAAAATACCCTCACTATTTCATATTTTACACAAAATTTTAATATAATGGAGAATAGGTGAATTACGTAATATATATTTACTAAAATTAGAATATAATAAAATTAATTTAAAAAATACTTGTGATTTCATAAAAGCTAATATATTTTTATATTTTCTTATCAAACAGTCGTAAAAATATAGAGTGATGAAAAAAAAAATACTTATTTTCTGTCCGATATTCTTTAATCATGCGTATAACGATTTTCTCGTTATATATGTTTACATTCCATTCCCCCCCCCCCCCCCCCCAGACAGTTTCAATTAAATTCGGTTTAATAACTTATTTATTTTGTGCACTATAGTCAAACAGTGCAGCCCCTAAATTAAATTCAACATTTAAAAAACTAAATCGATTGTATTAACAGCCCTTCACATTTAAATTAAATTATTCTAAGTACTCATCTCTTTAATAAAATAAAATCAGTGAATCACTCTCCATTTTCACTTTCTGATTATTTCACACACTAGAAAGGTAGCCCGTCAAAAATGACGGAAATTTAGATATAAAGATATATACAACTCATGTGCAAGAATATGAGTTTTCTCGCTTGTTCCGCAGTGATAGATGGAAATAACACATTTTAAGAACGAAAGACATTTATGAAAAACTGTGTACAGTAGAAGAGCACTAATCTACACAGTTTGGTTCCAAGTGTTATGTAGATTTGAGGCTTTTAACGGTCATGTCTATTCAATCTTTGTTTACATTTTTTTAAATTCATATATTGGACAATTTAGATTGTTAAGCCTTAAAAATAAATAAATTTCACACTTGAAGTAAGGTAAAAACTATTAAATTATCGTATACGATTTCATGAAATGGTATTATATGGTATTATATGTGTGTGCTTCACGATCTTGGTTACGACGTTGGCGAAATTGGCTGCAACTTGCCATAATCCTAATAGTGTGGCCGCTATAACAAAAAAGTAACCAGTTTTTAGCAAAATTTCTGATATAAAGTAGTTTTCAAAAACTTGTGTAAAATTGCAGGCCGGTTCTCATGTTATGTCAGTCCTAAGAATAATATTTCTAACACTGAAGAATTTCCATGTATATATGAAATTTAGAAAAGCTTCTCCAAAAGAAAGCTCCTGAAATGACATTGTATTTCCTCTAACTTCAAAGTTTAATCGGACCCTGATGTTGTTTACTGAAGTCTAATAAATACAGTTATTTTGAATATTACAACAGAATTAAACAGTTAAACTTATTTAACTTAAACCCGCTGTTACTTCCCGATGTTATTTTTTACTATTGAGAAAGAAAATTATTTAAATTTTTCAAATCATGCATTTATAATTTTTTTCCGTCTTTAATAACTAAATAATGAAAAAATATGCTTTTGTTCTGAGCTCATAAATATGACAATAAAATAATGTAACTAAGAGACATTGCAAAATAAATTCTTTGTGATTTCAAACCATAAACAAACGATACCGCCACCATTTTACCTACTATGATGTCATTAGAATATTGTCCATTGATTGTTGGAGAACTTACTTTGTGAATGATTACCTCAATGATTTAAAATTTTTTTAAGTTTCCCGATGAATGAATCACTTGTGTTTGTTTAGGTTTATGGAATGAGATATTAAGCTGTGAACCTAATTTCAACTAAAGATATCCAAGGATATATGTATTTTTTAATTGGAATTAAAAACAATGCTTTGATCTCGAAATAAAAAGTTTTAGTTTGTATAATTGGTTATTTCTGTTAATTATTTATTTAGGTACTTTTCCATTATAGCGCATTTTAAAAAAAAAGCTTGGAGCAATTCGGGCATCAGAAAGTGAGATATGTTGCCAAAATATATAAACAGCTATGAAAACAAATCTAATGAACTTTTATTTTTGTTTATATGTGCACTTATATACATAGAAAAATCGTTTCTAAATATATATATTTTTTTATATACAAATTACGGTACAGATTTCAGATATGAACCGGGATACTTAACTGGCGCCAAAATGGTGTTATTTTGCCTGCTATGGTAACCCGGCTATTGTTTTTTATTTATTAATAAATTGTTTATTTACTTTTATTTTCTGTTTTTAATTATATAAACTGTTTTTTTCTATAGTTATTATTCAAACTTTTATTTATTTATAGTTATTTCCTTTTCAAAATGATAGCAAATAATTTAAAAATATATAAGTAACTGGTATTCGAAAGCGAGATTTCTGCCAAATTGGCGTCAGAGAAAAATCACTCTAACCCCGACGCGTATATGACATCTGTGCAAAAATTACTTCTGTTTATTATAAAAAATGGGTAAATAGCTTTTTTTATATTAAATAAAGGTATTTGTTAGTTATCCCGTCTACCAAATTACTGCCGCCAAATTGTAAGATTAAACGCCAATGATGGTTGACATTAAACATGATCATGTGTTTGTTACGTCATCAAGTGATTTTTAATTCGACGTTATATTTGTATTTTTATTAATGTTTTGCTAATTTAATTGATCTTTCGTTGTTTAAAATAAAAATTATGTCAACTTGTATAATTTGGCGAGTGGTTTGGCGATTTATATAATTTGGCGAAACTGGCCGACGGGATAACTAACAACTACCTAAATAAATTGCATACATATGGAAAAAATTGCTTGTGAGTATGAAGCAGTAAATAGGTTGTCAGAAAATACGTTGGCAAACTTCTTTCTCGCCAAGCAATTTTTCTCCGAAGTATTTGTACATAAGCAATGATTGCTAGAAATGCATTTTTAATTATGATATGCGCTTTTATGTTTCACTACATTTATGCATACTATACTGTGTGTATAAATGCTACAGTTCATATGCAGGGCTACACAAAAGAATTCGTAAGGGTTACTGAGTATGAGAGTAAATTGCTTAAAGGTGGTTTTTAAAGGAGTTATACGTTTTTAAGCTGAACTGCATTTAGTTTACTAAGAAATGTTTGTAGAATATAGATAAAATGATATACAGGGTCACGCAAAGAATTGGATACATAACCGTCTATGGATGATAATATCTGGAAATGTTATTTCAGTAGTTTTAAGAATAGTTTAAATTAAATTTTGGCTAAATAGTGGCATGTAATAACGATACTATTGGCCATGGACGGTAACTGCTGAAATCAATTTTAAAATTTTTTTATGCGTTTTCTAAAATGTTTACTTAGTTATCTTATTTCCCCAAATAACGAAGTTTTGTTAAAGCATTCAGGATATGTTGGAAAGTGTTTTATATTTTATGCTTAAAGCATGATTTTTCTTTCTTCTTTAGTCTTATTTTGCATTTATCTTATTCTTAATTTTTTAGTCTTATACTGCTTTATAGAAACTTTGGCACAGTTGTCATATACGCCAATTTGGCGAAAACATCAACAGCATAAACAACAACATCCGGGTCACCATATCAAGCAAAATAACGACACTTTGCCGCCAATTAAGTACCCGTTGTGTATATGACTTTGGCGTCAGAAAAAAATCGCGCCAATATGACATCGTATATGACATCTGTGCCGAAACTTTAATATTTAATTTTTAAACTCTTCGCTTCATACCCCTTGCATATAGTACAAACTATAACACAGATAGTGCAAAATAATAGACAGTTTGGTACTTTTCCACTGTAGGAGCTTTGGCGTTTTTTTTAAAAAAAGCTTGGTGTAATTAGGGCATCAGAAAGTGAGATTTGGGTTCTTTTCCGTTATACGGATACCTTTGTCGCCAAGCGTAATAGTTGGCGCAAAATGAAAATCACGAATTGAAGCATTTGAAAAATAAAAGAAAAAAGATTGTCGATACTAAAGTGAGCATTTAAAAAATATAACATTTGAAAATTCCAGACTTTTACGAACTATTTCATTAAATCACAATTATATACTTAAAATAAGTGAACAAATAACTGTTATAAAATAAAGCAATAAAATAAAACTCATATTAAACTGCTGGCATAAAATTACAAATATCTTTTAGCATTTTGAAATAATTGGCGCATTAGCATACGTTTTGGCATGGTGTCCGTATAACGGAAAAATATCGAGATTTGTCGTCAAATCATATAAACAGCTATGAAAACAAACTTGATGAGCGTTTTTGTTTGTTTTATATGTTTATTTTATATGTATATTATTGATGTTTTTATATACAAATTACATCTGTTTCTTTATAAAATTAGACAAACGGCTTTTTTATATTAAATAAATCGTATAAATATAGAAAAAAAAATGTGTGCGTATATAAAATAAAACAGAGGATAGGTTCCCGGAAAATATGGTGCCAAATTTCCTTTTTCGCCAAGGCACCTATACTGGAAAAGTACCTAAAGAACATTAAAATCGCGCAGCTAGGAGCTCACACAGTACAGCGTCGTCTATTGGCGGTTATTTTATTAGTAGCATCGGGAGGAAGATGTAAAGATGTACTTTAAATTCTCACTCATAGATTTTGAAAAATATCTTAAAAGAACGGAGTTTAAATTAAATTTCGGTGACCTCCTTTATGAAAGATTAATGGTTTTAAATGGGAATTTCGCCAAATTAGCCAGCTATCACCAAGTTGGCTAACATTTGGCGCTACTTTGGTAACCCTGCATTAGTTTTTTTAAGAATTACTAATTTCAATGAGGCGGTCCTACCGGGAATGTGAGGGACACACAGAGACTTGGATTTTATATAAATAGATACGATTTAACCTTGTACGAAATTCGTTACGGCTGTCTGTTAGTATCAAAAGCATTTTAACTTCGGTCATTTCCTTATTTGGGCATGATTATAACTCATCATTTAAAATCACTTTACATGCAATCTATTTATTAGAATTATCTTCGCTTCACACCCTTTTGTTCAGATGTATGGCAATTCTGCATTTTTGTGGTAAAGCGGTTCATCTTTGATCTAACATCTGGTCTAGAAAAATACATTCTCATGCTTTTTAGCCTAACGAATTCGGTCTGTTACTATGCCCTTTCCAGATACACTTTTTTATTTTTTTACATTTAACCGCAGCTGTATCAATGTACAGATTAGTCTCCGTCTATCATGACTCAGGAATGTATGCAGGCCACAATCTGCCCCCCCCCCTACACAATTAATATGGTAGAAGCCTACCGTATGTTTTTGGCGAACATACCAGCCAATGTTTCTCCTTGCCTCCTGTGCATGGCGCAAAAATACTTTTAGATTGGCGATATTGTAGTCCGCCAAGCAAGAAAGTGGTAACTGTATATTCACGGATTCCTGCTCGCTCTCTGGCCTCGTGATGACATCTTAAAAGAGGCTCCTTATTACCTTCCCCCTGTACCTCTCCCTTGGACTTTCATCATAAAAATAAACTAAGTCTTCGTTTACCCGAAGTGGAGTTTTTTTTAGTAGGACCTGGTGTTTAAAATCTCTTGTCAATGCAAACGGCCATCTCTTTTACTAGCAAAAAAAGTCTGCATATAAATTGGTCGCCTGACCAGTTTTTTTTTCTCCAGTAACAAAAAAAAATGTAAGGGAGAGGTACTTGCTTCCAATCCTTTTTTCTGCATGGACCTCTTGCAGCGATGGATTCCTCCCGGCTGTCGCACCGCTCTGTTGCAATGAGCTTCGAGGATCTCGCCCCCTCACCTTGTTGAGAATGCCAACTTGGCGATGCTTGCCATTTTCAGTTAGTCGGCATTGTGGCAACCCCCTTTTTATTGTTTTCCGATTTTCTTTTCAGTGTAGATGTAAAGTTTGTTTTGAACCGGTCTGACGGTAATAATGGAACTCTCAAATGAGAGTAATAATAATATTTAATATTGTTTTGTAAATAAAATGTACATAGTTGTTTTTTAAGAAAGTAGTTTAATTTGAACTGTAGAGTGTGTTTACTTATTCAAGTTACTAATTTGATATATATTAGAACTAAGTTATGAAGACGTTTTTATTCTTCGATGCACTATGAAATAATTTGAATTTACCGAACCTGCAGTCTCAATGACAACGTATCATTTTTCTGGCGTCAAAGCTCCAGGATGTCTGGATTTCATCATCGATTGAGGTAAGTACCTCAAATTAAATTATATTGAATAAATAGAATTATGAATATATTTATTAACTGAACTGTATCGAATAAATTGAATTCTTTATTTTATGATGGATTACGAAACTTTGAAAAAAAAAAGAGCTACGATTCGTAGTCAAACTACGAAAATATTTGATAAAATAAGGGATTTATTAGATAATACACAAGAATTAGAGCTTGAGAATAGAAAATCACAGCTGGATCTTTTTAAACAGCAATTGAATGACAAAATGAATACTTTAAAATCATTAAATTCTGAAATTGAACCACTGGTTCCAAGTACTGAATTTGAAAAAGAAATCGAGAAATCGGAATCTTATAATGAGAATATTATTGAATGGAAATATAAAATTTCCAAATTTTTAAATAATAATACAGTTACTCCTGAAACCAAACAAGATTCTTCAAGCATTGAAAGTGATAGTAGTAGCAACAATAGTTCTCTACTAAAAAGTCAGAAAATTCTGAATCAAAATTTGATTAAACTTCCTAAACTTAATATATCTAAATATTATGGTGATTCGTGTTTATGGCTCGAATTTTGGAGTCAGTTTTCGAATGCGATTGACAATAATGAACATTTAACTCCGATTGATAAATTTTCCTACTTAAAGTCACTTTTGGGCGGAAGTGCTGCAAATACTATAGCAGGCTTTTCGCTGACTAAGGAAAATTATGCTCATGCTATAGAATTATTGAAAAATCGTTTTGGTCGTAATGACCTGGCAATAAATAGTCACATGACTAAACTGCTAAATTTGAAACCAGTACGAAATTCTAGTAACATTAAGGCTTTTAGAGATTTGTATGATGAATGCGAAATTCAAATAAGAAATCTTAATTCTTTAGGTGTTGCCTCAGGTTCATATGGGCACTTGTTATGTCCGATTCTTCTGAAACTTATTCCATCAGATATTGCACTAGAATTTAATAGAAAACGAATTAAAAACACTGACTGGGATGTTAATGAGCTGATAAATTTCATTAAAGATGAAATTGAATCTCGCGAGACCACTGTCCAATTAAACCATTTTGAAAAAATCCCTGAGAAGCAGGAAAATTATAAGAAAAATTATAAAAAATTCATTCCATCACCTTCTGCCTTAACCACAAATATTAAAAATAACTGCATATTTTGTAATCAAACTGATCACGATACTGAAAAGTGTAAGTCTTTCACCATTCCGGAAATGCGAGAAAAATTGAAACGGGAAGGAAGGTGCTTTAAATGCTTCCGTAAATTTCACATCGCGAATTTTTGTAAAATTTCGAATGAAAATTGCAAATTGTGTGGTAAAACATATCATCATACTATACTTTGTAATTCTAATAAAAAAACAGAAGAATCAAAAAATTCATGTAGTATTATTTCCTCCGTATCTCATTGCAAAGGCAATATAAATAATATCAGTAGAGAAGTAATATTGCAAACAATTCATGTAAAAGTGGAAGCGGGTGAAAATTCAGAAACTGCTCTTTGTTTATTTGACTCTGCTAGTCATCGAACTTTTATTACAGAAAATTTAGTTTCAAAATTAAAACCTAAGGTCATTAGAAAGGAAAAATTAATTGTCTATACTTTCGGTTCGAGAAAATCTGAAGAACGATGTTATGATGTCGTTAAGCTAAAGCTAATTCACTTGACGAACAGAAAACGTAGTATAATAATTGAAGCATTAGTCACACCGCTAATAACTAATTCTTTGATACAAATTCCTCCTCTTCCAATCAAAATTAAGAGAAAACTTTCCAAATTTCGTCTTGACAGGTGGGAACATTTGGAAAATAGTGATGCTGATATATTAATAGGAGCTGATTATTTATATCAAATTAATGACAAAACATACCCCATAAATAAATCATTGTTCGTCTGTGAAAATTTATTTGGGCATTCCCTCTGCGGGACAATTGACGTAAATAAAAATAGTGAGAGTAAGCAAGCTGGGGTCTTGTCCACTCAGGTTATGAAACATATTCAAAATGATTTGAAAACATTGTGGGAGTTAGAAACTTTAGGGATGAACACTGAAGAAAATATTTCTGAATTAGATAAAGAGATAATCGAAAAATTCGAAAACAATTTGCATTTTCTTGAGCACCGATACGAAGCTAAATTGTTATGGAAAGATGATAGAAGAGATTTAGGAAGTAATTATAACAATGCTAGAAACCGATTTATTAACTTAAATCGAAAATTGCTTAAAGATAAGGAATTATTGCAGAAATATAAAGAAATTGTGATTGAACAGGAATTAAATAACATAGTGGAAGCATGTTCTAATAAAACTGTAAATAGCGGTTATTTTATGCCCCACCGACCTGTCTTGCGAGATGATAAACCCACAACTAAAGTTAGAATGGTATTTGATGCTTCCTCAAAAGAAAATAGCAAATCATTAAATGATTGTTTGTACGGTGGCCCAAATTTGAACCCCAATTTATTAGAAATTATTATTAATTTCAGAAAATTCAATACTGCGTTTTGTGCAGATATTGAAAAGGCCTTTCTTCAAATTTCTGTAGCTGAAGAAGACCGAGATTACCTTAAATTTCTTTGGTTCGATAATGACACAAACAACTTTTTCAAAATTTTAAGATTTAGACGTGTACCATTTGGCGTTACATGCTCACCATTTATTTTGGCTGCCACAATTAAACATCATATAAAGAACTATCGAGATCAACATCCAAATGTTGTATATATGTTAGATAATTCCCTCTATGTCGATGATTTAATTTCCGGATCAGATTTAGATAACGAAGCTTATTATTTATCAGTTACAGCTTCTGAAATTCTTAAAGAAGCTGGGATGAATTTGAGGAAATTAAAAACAAATTCTATTAAACTTAGGGAAATGTGGGAATCTGGTAACTTAGGTATAAGTGAGGAAAACACAGGTAGTATCTTAAAAGTGCTTGGACTGATATGGAATACTGAATCCGATATTTTGATGTTAGATGCGCAGCCCTTTGAAAAATATTACATCGATGATCCCACGAAGCGAACAGTTCTTAAAATGTTACTGAAAATTTATGATCCATTAGGATTTGTGAATCCATTTGTAATACGTATTAAAGCCTTGTTGCAAGAAACATGGCAAAGAGGTTTAGAGTGGGACAATAAATTACCTGAAGATTTGAAATGCGAGTGGAACACTTGGTGTTCAGAAGTTGTACATTTACGGACATTTGAAATAACCCGAAAATATTTTCCTAATATGATAAACATTTCTGAAAATTCACAAATTCACATATTCTGTGATGCTAGTCCCAAAGGGTATGGAGCAGTTGCTTATTTGCGTTCCATTTCATTAACTGGCGAAATTCAAACAAGTTTTGTTTGGAGTAAATGTAGAATAGCCCCCCTCAAGAAGTTAACTATTCCACGGCTGGAATTGATCAGTGCAGTAGTTGCCGCTAGAATGTGGAAATATTTAAAACAAAAAATACATATTTCGAATTTAAATATAAAGTTATGGTCGGACTCAGAAATAACTATTTGTTGGATTAGGGGTTCTACTACAAACTGGAAACCCTTTATTTCCAATCGTGTAACCGAAATTCAGTCATTGACAGATCCAAAGGACTGGAATTATTGTCCCGGAAAAGAAAACCCTGCAGATCTGCTTACGCGAGGGGAAAACTTATCGAAGTTAATGGGTAATAATGTATGGTGGTGCGGCCCACCTTGGTTATCACTATCAGAATATATGTGGCCTTCAAAAAGGGCTATAGAAATGGTTACCGAAGCTTTTAATGAAATGAAAGCAAAACCAAATTTAACATTATTGTGTAACGAATCAAACTCTATTCCTAAGCCAGTATTTGATATGGCAAAGTTCAGTAGTTTAAATCGCGTGTATAATATTACTGCTTGGATAATGCGTTTTATTCATAATGCCAATTCGAAAAATCCTAAAATTTTAGGACCTTTAACTACCTCAGAAATAGAAATAGCAGAAAAATACTGGATTAAACAAACTCAGGAAACTTCATTTAAAGTTGAAATAGAAGCACTTAAACAAAAAAAACCACTTAATAAAGATTCTTCTTTGTACAACCTTAATCCACAATTCGATGAAAATGACTTACTTGTTTTATCCGGAAGACTTCAGTTTTCTGAAGTTACAGAGCAGGAAAAACATCCGTGGATACTTCCTAATAAATCTTATTTTGTAAAATTACTAATTAAGGATGCTCATGAAAGAATGTACCATTTTGGTGTAGCTGTCACTTTAGCTCACCTTCGTGAAAGGTATTTTATATTAAAGGGAAGAAGATTTGTAAAATCCGTCTTAAGATCGTGTATGATATGTCGAAAACTTAATGCTATTCCTGAAAAGGTGGAAATAGCACCTTTACCGAAAGATAGAATTATCAAAACACCAGTTTTTGAAACCTCTGGTGTCGATTTTGCCGGTCCGATTTATTATAAAACTTCTGAAGGCACTGGGAAGGCTTATATTGTCGTATTCACATGTGCTGTAACCAGAGCGATTCATCTAGAGTTAGTCACCAATCTAAGTACTGAAACCTTTATCTTAGCACTACGAAGATTTTTCTCTAGGAGAGGTTTCTGCAAAATAATGTACAGTGACAATGCCAAGACATTTTCTAAGGCTGATTTGGTGTTAAAAGATGCTTGGGAAAGAATTTCTAAGCAAGAAATTTTTGATTACTTGAGAAAGAATAAAATAATATGGAAGTTTATAATTCCCAGGGCTTCCTGATGGGGCGGCTTCTGGGAAAGGATGGTCAGATCAGTTAAAACACCTTTAAAAAGGGTTCTAGGAAAAACTTGTCTCCATTATGAAGAGCTAGAAACAATACTTACAGAAATTGAAGCGGTGATTAATTCACGTCCTTTATGTTATCTCTACGAAGAAAATGCTGAACCATCACCTTTAACGCCATCTCATTTTTTAGTTGGTAAACGATTAATGTCCTTACCTTCTTATGGATTACCAGTCTGTACGCAAGAGAAATCCAATAAGATTTTGTTGACGAGAAAATATAAATATAAGCAACAAATTACTGACCACTTTTGGAAAAGGTGGAGAAACGAATATTTGTTAGAACTTAGATCTGCTTTTCAAGTGAAAAACATAAATTCATCGCCTCAGTTCAAAGTTAACGATATAGTGATAATTCATGATGAAAAGCTCCCAAAACATATGTGGAAGTGTGGTCGTGTTAAAGAACTCATATTTGGTCGTGACTCTAAAATCAGATCATGTGTATTACAGACTGCAAAAGGCGATCTTAAACGACCTGTGCAATTGCTATATAATCTTGAATTGGACTTAGTGGACTAAAAGACACTAAAACTCTTACACTAAAAATAAGAACTATTATCGAACATTTAATTTGTTTTGTTACTCATATTTACCCTTATTATTGTTTAATTTTCATACAATTCATGTGTTTTATTTTCTTTCGTAGATTGCAGCATTCTTATTATTTTTGCTTTTATATCTGTAGCTGTATGTAAGTATGTATCTGAAAATTTGTCATGTATGTAAGTATATTGTTATGTTTATTAAATTGTTTAATATAGATGCTGAACTAAGTGTTCAGCCCGGGGCAGGATGTTGAGAATGCCAACTTGGCGATGCTTGCCATTTTCTGTTAGTCGGCATTGTGGCAACCCCCTTTTTATTGTTTTCCGATTTTCTTTTCAGTGTAGATGTAAAGTTTGTTTTGAACCGATCTGACGGTAATAATGGAACTCTCAAATGAGAGTAATAATAATATTTAATATTGTTTTGTAAATAAAATGTACATAGTTGTTTTTTAAGAAAGAAGTTTAATTTGAACTGTAGAGTGTGTTTACTTATTCAAGTTACTAATTTGATATATATTAGAACTAAGTTATGAAGACGTTTTTATTCTTCGATGCACTATGAAATAATTTGAATTTACCGAACCTGCAGTCTCAATGACAACGTATCACACCTATCCAAACAACGACGCGCTGATTTTCTTCGCTTACCCGCTGCGTGGATTTCATCATGGAGTGAACTTTTCGCCCCGGACGACTGCTCTTCCCCGATGAAATGTCCGTGCCTGCATGCTCCTGCTATCCTGCTTCCCTCTCTTGTTTCAAGCGGAGCATTACCCCTTTCTCTCGCATCGACGGTTGTTTTGAACTGCTCTGTGCTCTCCCACCGGTGTTGTTGACATCAACGGAACTGTGTTCTTCTCTTCGTGCATCCCGCGGATCGGCGTGTGAGGGTATCTTAGCTTGAAAATTCATCCACAGTGTTCTATGTTCGTTCACCTCTGCACTGAATTCTGTGATTAGTGTCAACTCAACTTCGATGTGTGTGTGTCACAAAAATTACAGTAATATGTATGTGCTCAAGAATATAACAGAAGCCTTTCCGTTTAATTAGAAAAATAAGAAAAAAAAAATGCTGCGCGATGAAAAAGAAGCCTGTTTTTTGTGTTTTTTTTCCTTCTCGCCTCAAAGGCATCCTCAGTGCTTACACAAGTCTGTGATAAGTGCCTGAATTTTGTAGGAGCCCTCACTGTGTGAAATATGTTAACGCGTATTTGTGTCTTCAAAAACAAACGAATCAAGTGAGTCATTTGCATTTAAAAATACACTGCAAAAAAATTGTGTGCATTTCCCGCAAGAACGAACGTAAACGTATTTATCTGCTAAGTGTTTTTTTTTCTCTGTGAGTGCTCAAAGTACGCCTCTACATTTTCACGTGCGAGATAACTCCCAATTCAAAAGTGTGAGAAAAGCCTTATCAGTTAAAAGAAAAAAAAACCTGCAAAAAACGAAACTGAAAAGAACGTCCGAGCGAGTCAGCGATTGAATCACGATTCTCACTCTCATTTCTATTTATTCAGCCAGCCTCCTCAAAATTCTCAAAAGTGTGTTGATTTTTTTTCTTTCCTCCATACTACAACGAGTTTGTGAAATTGCTCAATTTTGTGAAAATGCTAGTGTGCGCGTTTGTTGAGTCATTCTAATCAAAGGAGTCAATCAAAAAATCATTCAAATGACTCCTGAAGTTGTGCTCCATAAATTCTCCGTTGTACACAAATTAAAAAAAAGATTCATAGAGAGTCACATAAATATGCACTAATGAAAACAAAAGTTCTCAATTAAAAAACATGAAAGTGCATTAGTAAAAAAAAAAGAAAAAAGTTTCAATAGTGATAGATTTACTTAAAATGGCACATTTTTAGAGTACGAAAGCATATTTTAATTCCCCCCATTTAATTGCTTTCCTTTTGACTAATTTTCTTTTCAGTTAATTCTGGAAACGTTGTTTTAAAATTTTCAAAGTTGTTTCGTTCCATTTTTATGCTTTCTTACTCCATAAGTACTCACAAGTACTTCATAATTGATTTTATTAATATTATTGTGTTTTGTACAGGATACGAAAACACAGTGATATTGCTATTTTTGATATTTTGTGTTGTCTATTATAATATTTATAAATATAATATAAGTAGTTTTTTTCCCCATTGCATTGAATGTTCCAATATCTTTAGTTATTATGATATACATTCACCTTTGCTTAACTCTTAATGCATATTAAAATATGTTAAATTTTTTTTTCTCTCAAAAAGAGTTAACGAAGATTATATTTTGTCCCATATATTTTTTCTAGTTCTCCTTTCGGCTTGAAAATATTTTAATTTGAGAAATTTTTTTAATTTCTGTCCTTTTAGAGAAACAAGGACAGATAGCAAGTTTTTTTTTTCTCTGTTAAAAAGGATAAAATAAGTTTTTATTTCAGTTGCTTGCTCCTACCTGTCTTATTTTGAAAGACTTACATGTTTCATCCATTTAAAAAAAAATAAAATAGGAGCTATTGCGAAATATTTTTCTGTTTCTCTTTCTTTTCCTTAAAATAAGCAACGGTATTATTTTTACTTTGAGAAACACAATCTTGTCCGTGGATATTTTTATTTTTTTCTATAAAAGGGTTTAAAAAAAAAAATAAGACCTTTTGTTTATTTTTAAGTTGTGTATTAGTTTTTTTTAATGTGGTTATTTATGTGATTATTTTATTTCATTATTTTATTTGCTTTGCATTTTTATCTGTTTATGTGTGTTATATTTAAATATGTATGCAGAATTTCAGTAACAATTTTTGATTAGAGAATTTGTGTTAGGTAAACCGTTGACCATGTCCGCTAAACAAGTTCAAATCAACATTAACCAATTTGATGGAGATCCGGATTTGCTTAAATTCTTTTTTAACCAAATTAGGTCGGTTGCTGAAATTAACAAATACAGCCCTAAGACAACCATTGCTGTACTTGTAGGCAAGTTAATTGGTCCCGCTCAAAAATTTTATGCTCAGAATCCGGAAATTCAAAAAATTAATGATCTAGATACGCTTGAAAAAGAATTTGCCGCATTTTTCTCACCCCCAAGCAAGTGCGTGGCTGGCGTTGAACTTTCGAGCTTATCTCTTCTGCCAGCGGAGTCAATTAAAAACTTGGCACATCGGTTAAACGTGTTAGCCGCAACTGTCTATTCAGATATTAAAGACGAAAATGCCCGTAACACGATTAAACTTATGAAATTTATGGAAGCTGTGCCGGCTAACATACGAATAAAGTTACAAGAAGAAGGCGTCAATGAATATCGTGCTGCTGTTGAAAGAGCACAGACGTTGCACGAAATTCTGCATAACGAGAAGATTCTACATTCCTTAACCTCTGTCAGTAAATCTCAAAATAACATTGAAGAACAATTGAAAGAACTCTCGGAAAAAATAAATGCATTAACACTCGCACCGCCTGGACCCAAAACTGAAACTAAAAAAAATGATATGCAAGGTAGCCCAAAGTATAACGCAAATGCGATGCGCTATGGGAAAAATTTCAAAACGCGAAGTTTCCCAAAACGTTTTTCCCCTCACAAATTTCCACAAAGAAAAGTTGTAACTTGTCAAGTCTGTTTCCGCAATGGCCCCCAGGCCCATCAGTGTTTTAAATGAAAAAGAGTTAATACACAGAGAAGGGAAAATTTTAACAGACGCAACAGTTACCAGGTTCAGGAGAACTAGAACAGAGACACAATTTTTATGCTGATGATTTTGTGTCTCAACCATGTGACTTAACATCAGCAACATCTCCTATTGACCGTACATTACCAAAGATCTCTAAAGAAAGGTTAGTCAATTCAACCGGGTCACAAACTTCAGATCACATTAAAATCGCAAGAAATATCACTACTCAAACAGAAAATGAAGGCGATAAAATTGTTCACATCATTTGTAGTGTTAATACACATTCTCCATCACTCCCTCTTGTAAAGGCCACTATTGCAAACCATAAAATCACCCTATTGGCTGATTCTGGAAGTAGCATTTCGTTACTTTCACAAAATTTATTTAATGAACTTAAACCTGTATTAAAATACAAGAGACTATCAACAGCCATAAATATTAAAACCGTCAATTTGGATGTTTCTTTTTCTTCATGTATTAGAGCATCCATTAAGTTAGAAAAAAAATCTTTCTCGCACCACTTTTATATAGTGGATATTCCTGAATCCTCCAGTTTTGAAGGCATTCTTGGTTTTGATTTCATTAGTAAATTTAACATTATCATTGATACTTTCAATAAATGCATTCACATTAACAACAACTTGACTATTCCACTTGAAACATCACACACTAAGTCAAAAGTCAGTGAAAATAATCAATGTAACACCTTATGTGATGTAGTGACAAATCAAAAAGTTTTCTTAACCCGTAAAATCATTCTAGAACCCCAAGAGCAAACATGGTGCTCAGTTTACACAAACAATAATATCAAACATGACATAAACTATCTATTTGAATATTTGGCAGATAAAAATGAAGTAATAGGTCATGATGCCATTATTCAAATGGATAAGAAATCTAAACGCAAAAAGAAGCCTGTACAATTAAATCATTTCTTTTCTATTTCACTTAAAAATAATTCTGACACTACCATTCATCTCCCTAAACACACAAAAATCGGACATTTATCTGAAGTTGAGGAAATCCTTGCGTATCCCTCTGATAATTTGGAAAAGCATCATAACTCAGAACAACACTTCCTAAATTTTATCCAGGCATCTAATGAAACATTAAAAAAGAGGAAAGAGGATTTGGCAGCTACCGATTTCAATCTTACACATTTAAGTTCTAATGAAGCAAATACAATGACTAAATTGTTACTTAATTATTATCCTGCCTTTTCAAAATCATTAAATACACTTGGACATACTGATAAGATTGTACCTGATTTGAAATTTATTAATGACTACCCTATAAAAACTCTTCCATTCCCCCTTCCTCAATCTTTGCAAAAAGGTACTTTAGAACAAATTAAAGATCTGCTTGATGCCAAAATTATTGAACGCCACTGTTCAGAATGGGCTTGCCTCATGCTTTTAGTCAAAAAGAAACCAGACGGAACTGGCAAACAAAAATTTCGTCTCGCCTTAGATCTTCGAATGGTAAATACTGTAATTCAAGGATCATCTTACCCTCTACCTAAAATTCAAACCATCATTTCAAATCTTTCTCAGTATCGATATTTTTCTTCTCTTGACTTTCATCAGGCATATCATCAAATTGATTTGCCAGCAAAATTCCAAAATCAGTTAACATTTACTACTATGTTCGGTTCTTTTAGATATAAGAGATTAGTGTTCGGATTAAAGAACAGTGCTTCTATTTTCCAAGCTTTAATGGACTCTTTGCTTGATGAATTACAATTAGATGGTGTATATACATATCAGGATGATTTCATTGTAGGTGCAAACTCTTTTGATGAAATGTGTAATAAATTAAAAAAAATTCTCTCTATCTTAACCAAATATAACTTGACCCTGTCTCCTAGCAAGTGTACTTTTCATAAATCTAGTATTGATTATTTAAAATTTCATGTAGAAAATCAGTCCGTTTCCCCGATTCAATCAAATATCATAAAAATAACATCTTTCCCCACACCTACAACTAAACGGCAACTAAAAAGACTCATTGGTGTAATTACATTTTACAAATCTTTAATTCCATCCTTTTCTGAGTTAGTACAACAACTGATAAACCTAACTACTCCAAAAGTTAAATTTAAATGGACAGTTAAACATCAAGAAATCATGGACACAATACAGAAAATTTTCTTTAATTCTCCCATGGTTAGATTACCTGATTGGAACAAGACATTTTATTTAAATACAGATGCGTCAAATGTTGCTATTTCTGGTGTTTTATTACAAGAACATGATCAACAACTTTTACAAGTAGCATATTTTTCTAAATCTCTTAAGCCATCAGAAAAAAATACCCTGCACTTAAATTAGAACTCATGGCAATTTATAAATCTGTTACCGCTTTCAAATATTATTTATATAACAGACAATTTGTAATTCTTTCTGACAGTAAACCCTTAGAAAAATATAACAAGACTACTAATCCAGCTGATATTATCTCTCGTTGGCTCATGGAGCTTTCAGAGTACTCATACACTTTTAAACATATCCCTGGTAAGAAAAATGTTCTTGCTGACTATTTATCTCGCTGTACTTTTGAAAACAATCAACAAACTCTGGATACTAACCCTGAACTGATCCATGACCCTCAACCATTACCTATTGTTGACTATGATACACCAGACAGTAATAATTCATGTTCAAGTGCCACTAAGAAATATGTAAACTATCTTGTATCTGGTAAACAAACAAATCCAGATCCTTTATTAGAAATTTCAAATGAAACTTTCTGCACTGAACAAAAACATGACACCACCTTGTCCACTGTTTACAAAGATATTCTAAAGAAAGGACCTTCTCAAAAATATCCCAATTACTTCATACACCCTGATTCGAAGGTTTTAATGTTAAAAAAAGAAAACAATCTTAACAACACTTTTTCATATCACATTGTTGTTCCTAACTCTCTTAAAAGCAAAGTTTTAACAATCTCTCATTTATCTCACTTTGGTTTTAATAAAACCTATGAGTTCCTATCATCAAGATACTTCTGGAAAGGCATGTATGTTGACACCTTAAACTTTGTAGCTTCATGTGTCAAATGTCTTCAATGTAAACATCATCAAACCCCTCCTGCACCCTTACAAACCACCTACACGACCAGATATCCTGGCCATACCATTAGTACAGATCTCGTTGGACCTTTTTCTAATGGTAAACATATTTTAACTATTACAGATCACTTTTCAAGACATGTTGAACTTTTTCCACTTAATGATACATCTGCAGCTAAAGTCGTTAAATGTTTATTCTCTTATATAACCACCTTTGGGAGACCTTCTGTTGTCTTATCAGACTTAGGACCCCAATATACATCTCAAATATACAACTTTTTTAATGATACTCTAGGTATTAAGGTACTTCACAGCTCTGTTTCGAGGCCACAAAGCAATGCTCTTTCGGAGAGAATAAATAAATCTATTAAATACTCTGTTAATATACTTTTGCAAGAAGGTCACTCTTTTGAAAATGCAATATTTATACACAAGTCGCTCTACAATGGTTCAAAACATTCAACTACATTATTCACTCCTAATCTTCTGCACTTTGGACGTGAACTTTCATTAATTTTTGACACTTTTGATCAGCATAGCAATCAACCTTTTCTAGATAAACATACTGAAATACATAAACTACTTGAAGATTTACACAAAATATATGACAAGGCTTACATTAACATTAAAACAGCACAGGATAAAAGATATAAACATTACGGTCAAAAAGCTAAATTAAGAACCATTTTTTTCAAAGATATTGTGTACTTAAAATCTGTTGATAAATTCAAACCTAAATACACTGGACCATATATTGTAACTTTCAAACATTCACCTGTGTCATTCTCGATCAAGAGGTTATATGCTGCTGATAATACAGCATTTCGTGTACACATTGATAGGTTACTTCTTGCACCACCTCGATATGGACATTTATTCGATGTTACAAGTCACTTAAACAATCACAACTTTCCTAATGTTTATCAACCACATACATATAATTTAAGAAACAGAAAATAATATACTTTTGTTTACATTTTTTTTTCTTATGACATGTATTGTGAAGCTAAGTGTACAACCAGAGTCCTAGGTTGTATGTATGTTGCTTACAACAGATCTTTGACAACATTATGGCTGGCCCATGACTGTTTTCTTCGAAGATCTCTTGTGAACAATATTTTGAATCACTTTACACTCTTTTCATTTTACTGTACACTTTTATGTTATTTACATACACTTAACTATTATTTACAGTTTAACATTTATTTTACATTTCATTCTTTAACGATTACATTTCAGGTAACAGTGATAACTAACACATTTAATAATTGCAGTTATTTAAAAAAAAAATTTCACATGTAATTTGATAACATTTTCTTGTCAACCAGTTAGTTACCTTCTAAGTATATGACTTGTGCATTATTTAACCTGATTATGACTTTTTCATTTTTTATGTCTCTCTCCACTCTAGGATTGTCTACCCCTTTTTGATTTGATATATATGTGAAATATATATCTATTTTTTTTATTTTTTAATTCTCCCTTTCGAATGTTTTGTTCCCGTTCAAAATTATTGCCCTTAGGGTCCAAAACTTCATTGTGTTGAGAGACAACCCCTTGGAATTGGTGTTCCAATTCACATAAATCAATTTTTGCTTGTAAACCGACGTGTGCTCCTTTAGAGGGCCGCTAGTGTCTTCGGAGGAGCAGGGACTCATATAAGCGGGCGCTGTATGAGTCTCAAAACTCCCTCCTCATATAAGGCTGAAGCCCTAAGCCGACGCCATAATACTTGTGGTCTACACAAGATTCAGGGTGACACCTTTTTCATGGGCGTGCTTCAGGCACCTCTTTTTTTTTGTCATCCTATGCTGCATGCATGAACATTACATTTTTTTAAATCATGTCCAATATCTCTTACAAGGAGAGGGTCCGAGGTTGGTCTCACGGAATCCAGCGATCTTTTGTACATTGATAGAGTATTGTCAATAGATAAACATATCAATATGATAAAGTGCAATATTCAGGGGGGCCGTTAAAAACGAGCCTCAAAGTTCACCCAATTGACTCTTTAGTATATAATCGGATAAATTAAGTTCATTTGCGACAGGCTCGATAGCACAGTTGGCAGCGCGCCAGACTTCCAATTTTCGTTTTTACGGATATCTGCAGGTTCGATCCTCCAACGAGGATTTTTTGTTCTCCCGACAAAATAATGATAAATAACTTTTGAACCACAATTAAAAAAAAATATTTATAACTATTTAAATGTAAGACAAATATAAATATTGGCGTATTCACACATATTTATTTATTTACAGAGAGAGACAGTTTTATTGCATCCTTATGGATATAATGAAAAAAAAAGCAAGAATCTTATGCAGTATATACGTATTTTTTTGCATTCAACATTTTTGTAAATTTTATATTTAGTTTTATTTACAATCATTTATATTTATTTTACAATTACTTACATATATTTCACAATGACGTACGCTTATTTTACACTTATTTAAATTTATTTTACATTTCTGTCTATACTATGTACTTAAAAAATAAATGTGTTCTATTAAAATTGAGGTTCTGATTACGGGCAGGAACCGGGATGATAATTATCATAAAACATATGAAACAGAAACTTTTGCGACAGCGTGCACGAATAATAAAAGAAGTGTTTTTACAGGAACAAGGCGTTTTAAAAAAGATCATTTGGAAAACACACTTCATTGACATTCATAAATATTATTCTTTTATGTGAAAGTTTCCATGCATGCTAGGCGTATTTTATCATGTTACAAAATATAGGTGAAGAGAGTCGATAATGCACAATTGAATGAATTTTTATACAATCCTAGCGAGAATTAATTTCTCTTTTCCGTTCAATTAAACAATTACAATTTTGTAACCGCTTAATCATATTTTTCACCTGCCTATAAAAATAAACGTCGCCTAGTTTTACCAAAGCTGTGCTTCAACTATAAGTTTTTCTATCACAAAGTAGTTCTAGATTATTGTGAAAAAGTTCATTCCCGATAAGCTTGGCTTCACAAGAAATAGCGTCTGAAGACTCCGATGAAATTAAATTACTTTCAGAGAGTAACTTTGTGTAATACACGACTACATCTTTTAATATCAATTTTGATGATTCGCTATGAATTGTGTATTATGAAATTCGCTTTTCAATATTTGTAAATTTAGAAGCTTCTTCACTAGACATTTTTTACAAAATAGCTTTTTTCATTTTAATTATGACACTATAATAAAGAACAACGTCTAATCACTTCAAAACTTTAAAAACAAAATGCCGTACTCATTCGCTCTGCGGCAGATGGGTGCTTAAATTTCAACAAAAGAAAGGTAAACATTTTAAACCCACCCTGTTCATTTTCTACAGCGTACTTGTTTTGCTTAAAAACCACCTGCAAATCTACGTTACAAGGTTTTTAACCGAAAACAGTTATTCTAATTCCAAACATGAGATCCCATGATAAAAAATAATTATGTTTTAAAAATTAAAAAAATTAAAAAAAATTAAAAATGATAACATTTTAAAATACAAGATAAAAATAAAATAGCATATTTTAATTTTATGTAGCGTATTTTAATTTACTTCGCTGAAAACAACAGGTATCTATTCATAGAAAAGTCAATAAATAAATGTGAATAAAATTAAATTTTGTCGACTGAATAATTCAGTTATTTTCCTTTTCCCCCCCATTAGATGCATAAAGCGGCAATATCTCTGTAAATTAATAAGCACATAATATATATAAGTGTGTGTCTGCGTGCAGAAGCATATTCTTATGAATATTTGTCTAACTTTAAATAATTAGATATATTTTTTTAATTATGGTTTGAAAATAACTGATCATTATTTTGGCTGGAAAAAAAAAAAAAAAGCTTGTTGGAGTACCGAACCCGCAGACGTCCCAGAAGGAGAAAATAAAAAGTCTGGCGCGCTGCCAACTGTACTACCGAGCCTCTCGCAAGCGCGAGTAATTTATCCGGTTATATACTAAAGAGTCAATAATGGGTGAACTTTGGGGCTCGTTTTTTACGACCCTCCTGAATATTGCACTTTATCCTGTTGATATGTTTATCTATTAACTATACTCTATCAATGTACAAAGGATCGCTGGATTCCGTGAGACCAACCTCGGACCCTCTCCTTGTTAAATCATATTACAATTGCTTAGTAGTTTACAATTACACATTTCACTTATTATTATTTACTCTTTACTTCTAGTGTTGCATTTGTGTTTATATATTATATTTTTTTTATTGTTAGTACTTGTGTTTTTTCATAAAATGATCCGAATCAGGATCAATATTTTGATGATGTGCAGTCAATGGTTTAGTTATATGCTGCTTAAATATTTGCTGTCAGAGTCGACTCGGTTTAAAAAAATATATATACCATGGTATGCAATTTTGAAGAAAATGAAGGTGGAGATCCATAAACTTAATTTAGAAAATATTAATTCATAAAATCTCTTAGGACTGTTGAACTATTGATGAAAGAGATTTTTTTTTGTGTTCATGACAGCAACTTGTTTAAAAAAAAAAACTTTTATGTTTTGAAAATATATTTATATGTGTAACTATTTTTCTTGCTGTTTTGCCCATGCACACGGGTCAACAAAAGTATTTTTTTTGCGGTGTCCCAGGTGATATATATAACGATTTTCTCGTTATATATGTTTACATTCCATCCCCCCCAGACAGTTTCAATTAAATTCGGTTTAATAACTTATTTATTTTGTGCACTATAGTCAAACAGTGCAGCCCCTAAATTAAATTCAACATTTAAAAAACTAAATCGATTGTATTAACAGCCCTTCACATTTAAATTAAATTATTCTAAGTACTCATCTGTTTAATAAAATAAAATCAGTGAATCACTCTCCATTTTCACTTTCTGATTATTTCACACATACGATTTAACCTTGTACGAAATTCGTTACGGCTGTCTGTTAGTTTCAAAAGCATTTTAACTTCGGTCATTTCCTTATTTGGGCATGATTATAACTCATCATTTAAAATCACTTTACATGCAATCTATTTATTAGAATTATCTTCGCTTCACACCCTTTTGTTCAGATGTATGGCAATTCTGCATTTTTGTAGTAAAGCGGTTCATCTTTGATCTAACATCTGGTCTAGAAAAATACATTCTCATGCTTTTTAGCCTAACGAATTCGGTCTGTTACTATGCCCTTTCCAGATACACTTCAAACGGCCATCTCTTTTCACTAGCAAAACGTCTTCATAATGCGCACTGTATCAAGAATATTATAAAGCAAATATCATTCTGCGTTTGATAAAATTACTTGTGGATTTATAATAATTAGTAAGTAACTATTTTTACACCCTACAACACTTTAATATTAATTGATGCAAAAAAAAAAAATCAGATTATAATCATGTAATACTTTAATAAATCAACATATACTATAGACTTAAAGACTTACTATAGCGTAGATCATGCCCTGTAAACAACCTTTCTTCTGAATGCAAACTATAATCTTTGCTACAACTACAAGTAGGGAATGACAAAGCAGATTCAAAGTAGTCATGTGATGAATTTCTCCGAAATGCCTCCAGGCAACCCTGACCTTGAAGAGCACCCTCTCATTCTCCCAATGTCTTCGCGAAATGTTTTTAGAGGGTGGATTTCTCTATACTGAAGAAAGCTGAAGAAATGGAAGGGTGCAAAAATATTTAGGGGATATTTTTAATAGTTGTTATCAGTTTTTATTATAATAAATTAAAAGAATTTTTTTACCTTCAAACATATTTTTTTCATATTTATTTCTTTTGTTGCTTGGTTTTGTTTTCCTCTGTTTTTGAGCGGTAACGAAAGTTTTTGTGAAATTTCAAAATGTAATGGAGGGGGGGGGGGGGAGAGAATATACTATTAAAATTATTTTAACAATCAAAATTTAATAAAAATAACTAGTTTCTTTGGGTTCACAATTATTTTTCTAAGAAATTAAGTAACTTTTTAACAAAATAAATATGAATTATGTCTTATAAAATATTGATAATAAATATCTTGTAGGATATAATCCATATTTATTAAAACAATTTCATACAGTGTTTCGTTTTCACAAAACATATCGTTTAACCTTTAGGTGGTTCTCAAATCGCCTGTTCAACAATACGAAACGTTCTGATACAATTTCTGACTCAATTTTAAACGTAAAGGCATGAAATTGGCAAGCCTAACTACTGGAGGGATTTTGAATTGAAATGAGTTTTCCATTTTCTGATAAATAAATTATATATAAAATTATAAGCAACTGTTGTCACGTGACAACCGTTTTTTCTCCTGTCTCGAGTTCGAAAAATCGTGTCAAAATGCCCACTTTAACTGTATTTTCTGAAAGAATTTTTGCATAGCAAAAAATAGAAAACGCTTTCCGATTGCATAGTTTCTGAGTAACAGCACCTGCCTTTCATGCGTTTCCGAAAAAAAAAATTAAATATGTGTCAGAAAGTAGACGCTCTTTGGATCTGAGAACATTCTTAACAAATATCTTCGATACTTACACTTTAAATCACATTTCAAATTATATTAAAAATTCCTCGCAGCAAGTCTATAATTATGAATTGTATTTTATTAAAAGATTATTCAGATTGGAATTTTTTTTGACGGTTAAAATTTTTTTTCTTTAAAAGAAAACTTCTTGATTATGTATTCAGAATGACATATTTTGCTTTTGTATGTTAGGGAAAATGTTTTTCCATTGAAACTTATAATAAATATTGTTATAATTTTTATATTGTTCAACTGAATATTTCTTATTATTTTTTTACATTTTACATTTCTATTTACAAAAAAGGAGGAATTTATAAAAAGTGTACTCTATTTCATTCCAGTGTGCTTAGAAAAAACATACATAAATATATTTTAAGATGTAATTTGTAGACAAGAAAATTTTATTTGTAATTTATTAGAATGCGTAAAAAAGGTAAGTCTTTTAATATATATTTTAGTGCATAAAAAATAAATTTTGCACCTTACTGAATACTTTCACCGAAACATAGATTTTGAATAAGGAAAATTATGTTGAAAAATTGAAGAAAAAGAATTTTTCTATTTCTTTCAATCAATATATCAAGCAGATTAAACTGGCCCAGTTATTTTCACCCAATTCTGGTCTTTTATATACTAGCCGGAATTTTTTCTTCAGTGGTTCATGGGCAGGAAAACAGCACTCGTTTTCTCCACACTCGCCCGTTATCAGTTAGACGATAGCTACCGGATGTAATGGCTCATCAGTTAATATAAAACGGTGGTTTGATACAAATGGCCGGACTTCTGTTTGGCCCCAAAGCTTCCAGAATGCGGCCAGATTTTTAGTGTTTGCTGGGTAGTGTCGTCCCGATGAAAAAAAATGTGTATATAAATATAGATAGTACAAAATATAATTCAATTTTAACCCTTAAAACACACGCTTTTATTTTATATAAAATTACGTCATTCGCGTCCTCTGAAAGATTCCACATTTACGGTCCAGTCTTATATAACATATACAGTAAAGTATGCATATAACGTCACTATCGCTGAATAATACACAAATACAGCAAAAAGCGATGTTGTTATTCAAGAAGCTCGTCAAAAATTTGGCTATCTAATGATTCATACGCCTTCATTTGTTTGTAACATTAATAAGGATATTTAAAATTAAATATCGTTTAAAATAGCTCTATATTTTATCAGAAATCATCCAACTATATTTTTTTCAAAATAGCAAGTATTTTAATTACATTTTTTTTTCAGTTGTTATGGGAAAATGGCAAAAAAAGTTTATTACTATTTTTCAACTAGTTTTCTTTTACTTTCTACATAAATGGAGTACTTGAGTTGCTAACAAATGGCGTTAAAAACTACAAAAAAATTAATATCTCAAAAATAAATTGAGATGTAGTTTTCAAACAAATTAAAAGCACTTCCCCCCTACCCCCGCCCAATACGACGGTATAAAAATTGAAAATGTGCGATGCTTAGAAGTTAAAAAAAATTGCAGTACAGTATTTAACCGTGCAATGATACATCTCCTTTGTTTTACGTCTCCTTTGTTTATACAACGGAACGCTATTATTTAGAGACGACACTTTAATTGCTGGCCGAAAGAAATGGCATACTGGGGGCTAACTAGTTTAACATTTTTATCTGGCACCTTTTGACGAGTTTTTAAATTCCTTTTTCTGTAAGAGCTGCTTTTTTCAGAATCATGTTTAAGGCGATGTTAACACCCCCCCCCCCCCCCCATTCAACAACTCGAAATTTTCGGACACATTTTCAAACTCATTTTTAAAGGTGAAAACATGAAAGTTGCTGACGTGATTTTTGAAGAGGTGTATGAGCGGTCTCGTTTTTTCATTTTTTCGAAACGGAAATTCTGACAGCATTTTTTGTCAATATATATTCTGCCTTTATCAAAAAATCGACAAGCACCGCACATTATGCAGTTTCTGAATAAGAGGATATGCCAGTTGATGCGTTTCAGAACAACAAAAATTAATTTAAAAATGAGTTCATAAAAAAGCAATTTGGATCTGAGTACATCTTTAATACAACATTTTTTTTCAACCGCCATGTTTTTTTTTTCTTTTCTTTTTTTTCTTTTTTTTTTTGCTGTAAGAACCTATCAAAACCTATTTTCGCCCTATCAAAAACTTGCCAAAATGCTAGTATTAAGAAGACCTATAACAAATTCAAGCTGATTTGATATCTTGTGAATTGACGAAGTTATGAATTTTTTTCTTCTTCAACCCCCCCCCCTCCCCCCGTTCTTTGTTTTTATTTATTTATTTTTTTTTTAGTAAGAGTTGGGCAGTAAGACTTGTCAGTATAAAAGTTGTAAAAAATATTAAGAAGATTTATAATAAATTTAATTAGTTTCAAATGAAAATCAAATTTCAAAGATTATTTTTGCTTAAAAGTCGCAAAGGCCAAAATAGTGAAAAAGATTCCATGCCGGGACTCGAACCCGGGCCATCAGTATAGCGCACTGACGTTCTATCGACTAAACCACATGGAACGATACCCAGCCTGGAACTTCTCAATACTATACTGATGGCCGGGTTCGAGTCCCGGCATGGAATCTTTTTCACTAGGTTGGCCTTTGCGCCTTTTAAGCAAAAATAATCTTTGAAATTTGATTTTCATATGTAATATTGTATGCAAGGAAAATGTTTCTCTCTGGAAATAGTTCCAAATATTAATAAATTTAATTAGATTTGATATCTTGAGAATTGACGAAGTTATGATTTTTACCCTATTTTTCTCTCTCCTTGAGCCCATTTTTAATTTTGTCAAAAATCTGTCATACATAAATTTTTGTCACTTTTTCTAGAAGTAACAGTAACTACTATAAACTGATTCGATATGTATTATAATTAAAAAGTTATGGGGGTTTTTGTGTCCCCCCCACCCAATATCCAGCCCCTTGGTCTAACTTTGCCCATTAACGAACTTGACCGAAATTTTCTACCACTTGGTTTTATGTATCAGTTTGGAAGAGATTTTTGCACAATTCTGGAAATTATCGTGTCCATAAAAAAGTTATATACAGGCATCCCCCGGCTTACGTAAGTAACGCGTTCCGCAAAATTTTACGTAAGTCGAATTTCTAAATTGATTAGGTAAAATTTTGTAAGAAACAGCAATATTTATTGCATATATATAAATATTAATGATAAAGACGACGATCATAACGATAATTTTTAACGACTTAGAATTTAGTACAGTAACTTATTTATGAATATAATATGCATGTCTATATATTATTTACACCGTACTATTTTATGAATAAAGCATCATGCAACAGTATTTACTTGTATATAAACTATAAAAATATGAAAAAATATAAAATTCGAACTAAAAGGATACTTCTATTATATATATAAAATCCAAACGGAAATTTCGTTCCGAACGCCTAGATTTCGAGTTCTACTGCATGTATTTTTACGGAACTTATACCGTTAGATAGGTATCGTTTCAGGGAAGGTTTTAAGCTATAATACATTAGCTACCTATATTAGTTATAGAATTATGACGAAAGTTCTGTTATTTTGGACGATAAGGTTTACCATTTTATTTCTTGGCGAAATTTATCGTTGATAAAAAAATTTGAAACAGCTATTACACCTCGAAACATAAAAGAAAAAACAGTTACTAATTTTAATAAAAAAAAAGAAGGAAGAAGAAAAGAAGAAAAAAAATCCGTTTTAATGAGTGAAAAAAATAAAAAACGAAAATATTTAATTTAAACATGAAAGGGAATGTTCGTAATGCTTAAAAAATTACTCAGTTAAAATATTGCAATTGCAATAAGATTTGGCTCTTTATCTTTTGCGTCAGGTTAAGAAAAATGCATCTGAAAAATTGATAGGATGATATCTAGGAAGTTTCGATAAGTGCATTCTCAGAAATATTTGAAAAAATATCTTCTCATGAGGAATATGTAGAAGATTCTTCTCGTGACATATAATATGTTTATAAAAATAATCCGCAGAACCTCGATTTAGCGTTTGTAAAAAAGTAATGAAAATTTAAATTTTCTTGGCAATTTAATGCTGGTTGGCGGCACAATAAAATTTTGAATGATACTTTTTTTATCATAAATAATTTTTAAGTAAAACCTTTTTCTATTCTTCATACGAAGATAGTTAGATTAAGTTTAACTTAAATAAATCATTTTTATTACTACAGTTTTATCATATACCTTTATATGTGCATGTATTAAAATTTTATTATCGTAATTATACGGTTTAAAACAAAATTTCAGTTTATTAAATTTTTTCCAAATTCAAAATTAATATCCGATTTGAAACATTGGCAATTTGACTTCGATGTTGTTAGTATCAGAAACAAGAAATGAAGGTTATTGTTGCCATGGAAACAAGTATTTAATATAAAATGTTTAATGGTAGCATTTTTAATTAGCCAGCTACGTTTAAAACAAACTTAAAACGGTACTACTTGACTATCCCGTCGACAAAATAACTATCGCCAAACTATAAGATTAAATGCCAATAATAGCTGATCGTAAATTTTACATTCACTTGGCCATTAAACACGGTACACATGTTTGTTGCGTCATAAAGTCATTTTTAATTTCACTTCTATTTGTAATTTTATTAATGTTTAAAAATTTACTTATTCTTTCGTTGTTTAAAACAAAAATTGTGTCAATTTGTATAATTTGGCGAGTAGTTTGGCAATTTATATAATTTGGCGAATAGTTTGGCAATTTATATAATTTAGCGATAATTGGTTCAATGAATAATCAAATAGTACCCTTAAAACATTTCCAGCCGGTGAAGCCACGTAAAATTAAATAACTACTGCAACACGCTATTTTTTATATTATATAAGCTTAAAGATAAAAGAAATAATACGCTAATCCTTCGTTTAATTTTAAATTCATTAAGTTTTAGGCACTTAAACACTTATTTAACAAGCAATTTTAAAATGCATTTAAATATCTTGCATTTGGGATGGAAATGTGTTGTCTAGTCAAATAGCGTGGAACGTTCGTCTTTTTTGCGCCAAATACTCGAATATATATAGATTTTTTTTCAGATTTTTACTGAGATTCCGCCGCCAAAATTACCTGATGTTTTACTACATACATGAGTAGTAGACCGGGAGCCGGCAGCACAGACAATCACTTCACTGAGTTCACGGCTGAAATTCGATAATTAGTTAAAACTCGATTCGCATATTAAAACGCATTAGGTCTGCCAGTCATATCTTGGTGAAAAATACCTGAAAACCCGATTTTAGCAGTTCATTTGTAGGTTTACCATTGTGCTTTCCTGCACCCAAAAGTATGAAAATATGGAGGACAGGGAGCAGGAAAACACAGGGGTAAACCTACAAGTCAACCGCTAAAATCGGGTTAGTAGGTGTTTTCCACCAAGATATGACTTGGCAGACCGATTGCGTTTTAATATGCGAATCCAGTTTTAACTAATTATCGAATTTCAGCCGTGAACTCGGTGAAGTGATTGTCTGTGCTGCCGGCTCCCGGTCTATAGTTTTAAAAGCATTTTTCTTTTCAAAATAATTTGAGTATTCTCTTTAAGGAGACCTTCCTTGTGGTAACAATTTTGTTTTTGATTTGTTCTTTTTTATTTCTAACTCTTCCATCATGTCACTCACAGACGAAACTAGCAGCTGTAATTGTAAAAATGATGGTACTTATGATTTACATGTTATATGTTTAGTTGTGATTTTTGAGTTCACTTTTGTCACCAAACAATTTGATTTTGAGCAAAAAAGATGTAAGCGTGAATTGGGTTCAAGCGATGTTTACAATAAAGGTGATTTTGCAAGTGTACGAAAGCATTTTTTGAGTATTTTGTAAAATTCAAATGTACGATATATAAATAGCAATTAATATTTAAAAAATGGAGTCAAATATTATATTTTAATTTTAGTGTAAATGTCTCCCACACACGCACATACATATTGTAAAATAATTTAATTTCAGACATTTAAAAAATTTCTCATCATACTTTACTGCGAAAGCATGTCGGTTTGTTTTCCTCAAATTTGTGACTTTTATAACCTCGAAGCCAGATTAGCTAATATTGTCCATTCTTTTTTTAATAAAAAACATATCGCATACTTATACAAACGTTCAATGTTTGCAATGTTATGTAGTAAAGATTATTCTTAAGAAAATGTAAACAATTATGCGTTATTTCTATCACGAAAAAAGACATTTTGCAATAAAAAATGCTTTCTGAAATCACTTTTCGATATTCCATTCCATTCGTCATTTCTTTTCTTTTTTTCATATCTTCCCTTCTTTTAGAAATGTTATATAAAGATATTGGATGAATCTTCCATAATTAGCTACCTTACAATTGGGAAATTTACTCTATAGTGTTGGAAGATTCGTTTATATTTGAAAGGAACCGTGGACGGTAAATCCGATATCAGAAGATTACGCGAAATTTTTACTTTTAATAATTAGCGATTAGTAAATTTATGTTTTTTTATTATGGAGCAAACGGACAAAAGAAGATTTACTAATAGATATTTTTAATGTGCAGTTATTTTACTATCACTAAAAAAGCATTAATTTGAATGTACATAAAAAATTTCCAAATGCCAAAGGTAGCCGATGGAACAATATTTGTTCATTTAGCCTAGGTTTTTTTTAAAAAGTACCCCAAATTCAATTAAAATTTCAATCATTATAAAATTTTGGCTGATACACAGCCCGAGCAGCTGATCGTAGTGACAAATTTTAGGTTTATTTTACTATCACTAAAAAAGTATTACTTTGAATGTATATATATATAAAAAAAACCCTTTAAATGCCAAAAGTGGCCAATGGAACAAAATTTGTTCATTTACCCTAGATTTAAAAAAAAGATTCAAATAAAATTTCAATCATTATAAAGAAATTTTGGCTGATGCACAGCCCGAGCAGCTGATCATAGTCACAAATTAACGTTTTTAGTTTTATTTAGGCAACAAACTGATGAATAATAACGTCTTGAAAATTAAAGCATGTTTATTTCTCCGTCTTATTACGCTCATTAGAGAAATGCGAAAAAAATCTTCGGTTTGCCAAAAAAAGATCACAACTAAAAATTTTGCATTACTAACTTTATTTATCATTTGTAAAGAGTTTTGATAATGAAAGATCTAAAATTCAATCAACAGCAATTTGACATTATTTAATGGAATGTAGTTTGGAACGTAATTAACTCTGTTTTGTAGGTAACTCTGGCACATTTTTAGCCATACCGTTACGAACATTTCTAACGTTGCACATCAAACTTGGTTGTGGATACGATTACGGATGATTGGGAAGATTTTATTGAATGAAAACTAGAGGTTTAGTTTTCTATTTGAATTAGTTATCGAGATTATTCTCCTAGGTTAATAGTTTCTTGATTAAAACTGGTATGTAAAAAGAAACGGCAGTTAAAATGACATTATTTTAATTTTATTCACACAATTCCGTTTAAATATCCACTTTTACATGATTCACATTTTTTTTAAATACGAAAGTTAAATACTGTATTGATTGTATTTACTCTACAGGAAATCGAAGGTAAGAAACTGTAGAGAAAACCTGGCAAAAGAAGACGTATATTACCAAGTATAATGTAACGTAGAGAGATATTGTATTTATGTTATCAGATCCGCACAAAGTACCAAGCTGAGAAGCTCGGAGTAAAAGAACTAACAAGCGAAAGTGAATAACCCGAACATTCTTTAAGTTAAATGGTCAATCTCTGCAGTCATTGTAATTCTCTCTTTTTTAGTAGTGTGGTGATATGATCGTAATGGCCGCATTTCCATCCCAAGCTCTACATGTGTACTAAAGAGTTGCTTCTGAATTGCCCGTATTTCGTCTAACGCATCAGATAATATAATAGCGCAATGGCGTCCGATGCGTATTCAGAAAATGCAGAAGGACCTTCCAGGTGAAGGTCCATATTAATTTAAAATACAGGGTCGTATTTTCCACTTCGTTTGATTGAAGGTTTATTTGAAAATTGGTCCAGCGCAGCAGGCTCAGCCTGCTAATTTCAAATAAAAAGCCTCTTATGCAATGCGAGATTTATAAATTTGGCATTAATGAATTAATTTAAACAATTTTCAATCTACATTAAGCGAACAGGTGAAGTTAGAAGGAAATAAAACACACACAAATAAACACTCCTTCCTCTTCATCGAAATTTTAAATTAGCTTTCGTTCTAAAATTATATTATGTTTGTGGTTTTAAATCTGCATATTTTATTTATAAAACAATTATCAAAAGTATGCAAATACATATCAAACACGCTAGTGTGTTCACAAATATAATTTTCGAGATTTATTAAGTTACTGCGAATTTACGTAAGTCGTATAATACGTAAGTCGGAGGATGCGTGTATATAGATATAGATAGATAGATAACGTTTTTAACTAAGGGTGTTTTTAGGTTCTAGTGGTTAAGATCGGCGTAGATTTGCAAAAACTTTTCAGAAATTCCAACATATAAGAGACGGTAGTAGGTAGTATTTCTTACGAAATCTACCTAAAAACAAGAAACAGCTTTCTGGAGAGACATACATCCCCCCTTGCTAGGAGGGACTTTCTAGCTGAGATTTTTTCTCGAGATAAATCAGCACAAAAGCTGTTGACAGATGAATACAGGGGGAAAGAAAAGACAAGCCGGAAAGCAAATATTCTTGTTTTTGACCAGAGACAATTTTAGACCGCACAAATTCAAGGAAACAGACAGAATATGGGGTAGATTTTCTATCAGAGGCTCGCCGTTGAAGTGGTTAATAGGATACGTGAAAATATAAAAAAAAAAAAACGCTTAAAATAATTAAAAAATAAATGATTTAACAACTTTGAATAAATTACATTTCAAATACTATATACAGAATAAATTCAATTCAATCGAAATTATTAAAGATTTTTTAAATACATAAATATGGGTATATTTTTAAATTGTGGAGCATCAAATAAATAATATAAACAAACGATAAACGAATGTCTTTCTGTATTTGTTAAACAAAAATACGTTTAAAGAAGTAGCACTAATTAATACGAACTAAAAATGTGCTACATATTATGCAAGCGTACATAATAAAAAAGATAAATAAAAACTGTTGAAAGGTATTTTTCAAATTTCACTCAAATTTAAATCTCTATGATAAAAATATCTACGGATATTTAATCTTTAAATGAGAATGAATCTTGTGGAAATACAAATATATGCAAAAATAACGAGCTTAAGTACGATTAAATAGGATTTAATAAAAAAAAATAACGAGCATAGTACACATGACTTACCAGCATTACTACGTGCAACGAACGTATCCGATTACCGCAACGCGAGCTTTAGCATTTTCCCTTTGAAATGAGTCGAGACTGGATTGATAATCAAAAAAGTCCTTCCGGCCAGTGCCGGGAGGAAGAGGTAGCTTTCATATTCCTTATTTTTAAAAAGCCAACTTATATTATTCAAACACACGAAGCTCAATTAAGTGGAAACCAAATGTAGGAGATTCAATACTAATTTTTATCAATACTAAATCATTATGAATGAGTATTTCGCAAAATTAGTCAGCTTTATCCAAGCTGCTTTTATTTAAAGTAACTTATATTTCGCTGCCAAATTCGGCGATTTCTTAAAGTGCCTGCCATTTTAAGACAACATGGTGGATGAGGCTAACCAGTGAACTTGGTCGAGACCTTAGTCATTTCTGTGCACATGCTCACTCACATCGGAATCGGTTGATACATACGAGTGCTGTCGCAGGCAAAAAATCAGATTTTTCAAAATGTCACCCACGTTAGAAATTGAAACTGCTATATCTGAGCCATTTTTTAAGATAAAGACAAACAAAAAATGCTCCTGAATCCTTATATCAAGGTCAAATACTTAAGAAAGAAACCTTTTTCAATTTCTAATTTTTTTGCACCTCACTTTAAATATATATTTTTTTAATTTAATGGCCGCCATTTTGAAACAAGATGGCTGATGAAGCTGGCCAGCGAACTTGGTCGAGATATTGATGTATACTATCCACATGCCTTCTTCCATCGAAATAGGTGAATACGTGTGGTATCGCGAGACACATACAAGATCGTTTCAAAGTGTTAGCCATGATAGAAATTCAAAGTGCTATAATTCAACCACTTTTTAAGAAATAAACAAAAGAACAAATTTTCAGAAACAAACACTGCTCCAGAATCTTTGTATCAAGGCCAAACAGATAAAAAAAATCTTTTTCATTTTCCAATTTTTTAATACCTCATTTTAAATTTTAAATTACATTTTTTTTAAAATGGCAACCCTTTTGAAACAAGATGGCGAATGAAGCTGGCCAACAAAGTCGGTCGAAACATTGGTATGTACTATGTACAGACTAAGTTACATTCAAATCGGTTCATAAATACGCCTGTTATCGCGTGACAAAAATCAGGGCGTTTCAAAATGTCAGCCACGCTAGAAATTCAAAATGCTATAACTCAGCCATTTTTTAAGATATAAACGAAACAAAAACTGCTCCCGAATCTTTTTATCGAGGTCAAATACATAAGAAAAAAATATTTTTTCAATTTTCAATTTTTTGGTACCACATTTCAAATTAAAATTTTTCTTAAAATTTTAAATGGCCGCCATTTTTAAACAAAATGGCGGATGAAGCTGGCCAACGAACTCGGTCGAGACATTGATCTGTACTATGTATAAACGAAGTTACATCCAAATCGGCTCAGAAATACGCCTTTTATCGCGTGACAAAATTCAGGACGTTTCAAAATGTCACTTCGCTAGAAATTCAAAATGCTATAACTCAGCCATTTTTTAAGATATAGACGAAACAAAAACTGCTACGGAATCTTTGTATAAAGGTCAAATACATAAGAAAAAAATATTTTTCCATTTTCAATTTTTTGGTACCACATTTTAAATTTTAAATTTTTTTTTAATTTTTAAATGCCGCCATTTTGAAACAAAATGGCGGATGAAGCTGGCCAACGAACTCGGTCGAGACATTGGTATGTACTATGTACACACCGAATTAAATCCAAATCGGTTCATAAATACGAGAGTTACAGTGTGACATAGGTCAGATATATATATATATATTGATATATACAGGGTGTTCCGTTAAAGGGGTCCAATATTAATAGGGGTAATAGAGGAGATCACACGGAGCATAAATCAGCGTATAATGCCTGGCCGGATCTCAATAATTTTCAAGTTACAGCAAATAGAATGAAAAATCGGAAATTTGTAAAAAAACCCTCATTGCTAAACTATCGATAATGCTACATAAAAACGAAGCACATATTTAGAAAGAGCAGAAAAAATCCTACGAAATGACATAAGTTGTTTTAGAATATTGAGAATTAATGGCGAGTTACAAGCTCTGAAACAGTGAAAAAATACAAAATCAAATATTTAGCAAAATAGTTAATCGTTAATTCCAAAAATGCAACTCTACCTACATCAAGGAAAATGTTATAAAATTTGGTCCATTCCGAAAACTTTCGAAAAAGCTTAAAATGAACCATATCGGTTTAATTGTGTGAGAGAAATTAATCAGTTTCTTAGTTACAACTCCGCTTTCTTTGACACTAGCAAAGGTTAAACTCCGCCCATCATGATTGGAAACACCGCCTTTTTAATTACTCTCAACTATACATTTTCGATCATGCTTCTTCTGAGATGCAACATTTTTAATTATTCAAGAGTTGAATGAACCAAAATAACTTTAAAATAATAGTCTACATTTTAAAGTGGTCTTTTATTGATATAAAGCTTAAGTTAAATTCTTTAAAATTAAACTGGTGGTGAAAATTCGGAAATAATTAAAAATATTGCGATTTGTAACTATGGAAGAAGTTTCAGTACATGTTTTACATGGACAATTATTGTATGTATATGTGCATCATAATTTATGATAGGAAATAATAATAACAAATAGCATAATAATTTTATTAATTATAAATTTAAAAAAGACACTAAATTTTAAATTAATTCATACAAACTTTGTAATTTACAATTTGAGTACACCACAGTCTGTGACTTACAAAATACTGTGCCAAAAAGTGTTGAAAATAAAAGAAAAATGACAAATAAAGAATTACATTCCACGTACTTTATGACATATGTGAAGCATAGTCTTCTGGCCTGCGCTGCACAGTTCAATGTCGGAAGGCAGACGAACGGACATTATTATAATAGGTGTTCGAATTAGCGCCCATTAACAGAATCGCACAGCCTGCAATGGAAGAAGATGTACTGAATATTTTTAAAGATAACCCCTCCACGAGTATACGAGCTGCTGCGTCTGAAGTCGGTGTTTCTCACCAAAGTGTGTGGCGTGTTCTGCGTGCAGAAAACATGCACCCCTTTCATGGGCAGCGGGTACAACTGTTATCAGTAACAGATTGTGCTCAGTGGACAGAATTCGTACGCTGGTTGCTTAATGTAACAGAAAATAATCCACAATTTCTGAAAAATATTTTATTTACTGATGAAGCAACATTTACGAGAGAGGGCGTGGTAAACACGCACAATATGCACACATGGTCATATACAAATCCGCACACTGTTTTCCCGTCGAACGCACAACAAAAGTTCAGTGTGAACATATGGGCAGGTGTCCTCGGCGATTATCTCATAGGACCATATTTACTCCCAGATGTACTCAATGGCAGTACGTACTTGGTTTTCCTACGGGATATCTTACCGCAGTTACTGCAAAATGTGCCGGCAACATTGCGCCACAATATGTGGTTTATGCACGATGGCGCACCGGCACATTTTTTCATAGGTGTTCGCAATCACCTCAATTCAACATATTCTGGGAAATGGATTGGACGCAGTGGACCTGTTGCTTGGCCTGCACGCTCTCCAGACCTCAATCCGTTAGACATTTTTGTTTGGGGACACCTTAAATCGCTGGTGTATGAAACGCCTGTGGATACACCGGAGGATTTACTAGCGCGAATCGTTGTCGCTGCAGGAGACATTCCCAACTCCGTCGGAGTTTTTCGGCGTGTTCGCCAATCTTTACGACGTCGCTGTCGGCTGTGCGATTCTGTTAATGGGCGCAACTTCGAGCACCTATTATAATAATGTCCGTTCGTCTGCCTTCCGACATTGAACTGTGCAGCGCAGGCCAGAAGACTATGCTTCACATATGTCATAAAGTACGTGGAATGTAATTCTTTATTTGTCATTTTTCTTTTATTTTCAACACTTTTTGGCACAGTATTTTGTAAGTCACAGACTGTGGTGTACTCAAATTGTAAATTACAAAGTTTGTATGAATTAATTTAAAATTTAGTGTCTTTTTTAAATTTATAATTAATAAAATTATTATGCTATTTGTTATTATTATTTCCTATCATAAATTATGATGCACATATACATACAATAATTGTCCATGTAAAACATGTACTGAAACTTCTTCCATAGTTACAAATCGCAATATTTTTAATTATTTCCGAATTTTCACCACCAGTTTAATTTTAAAGAATTTAATTTAAGCTTTATATCAATAAAAGACCACTTTAAAATGTAGACTATTATTTTAAAGTTATTTTGGTTCATTCAACTCTTGAATAATTAAAAATGTTGCATCTCAGAAGAAGCATGATCGAAAATGTATAGTTGAGAGTAATTAAAAAGGCGGTGTTTCCAATCATGATGGGCGGAGTTTAACCTTTGCTAGTGTCAAAGAAAGCGGAGTTGTAACTAAGAAACTGATTAATTTCTCTCACACAATTAAACCGATATGGTTCATTTTAAGCTTTTTCGAAAGTTTTCGGAATGGACCAAATTTTACTACATTTTCCTTGTTGTAGCTAGAGTTGTCTTTTTGGAATTAACGATTAACTATTTTGATGTATATTGGATTTCGTACTTTTTTCACTGTTTCAGGGCTTGTAACTCGTCAATAAATATTGCTATTTTAATACAATTGATGTCATTTTGTAGGTTTTTTCTGCTCTTTCTAAATATGTGCTTCGTTTTTATGTAGCATTATCGATAGTTTAGCAATGAGGGTTCTTTTACAATTTTCCGAATTTTCATTCTATTTGCTGCAACTTGAAAACTATTGAGATCCGACCAGGCTTTATGTACTGATTTATGCTCCATGTGATCTCCTCTATTACCCCTATTAATATTGGACCCCTTTAATGGAACACCCTGTATATATATATATATATATATATATATATATCAATTTTGAACGGAGGATGGTTTCGGGGTCTGGGGGTCATGATCGATGAAAATATACCAAAAATTTTTGAAATCGCTTTCCTCCGAACGGCTGCAATAGGTAGCTTTTTGTAAAGAAAGCTACCTAATTGTGTCGGGGAATATATGCGTGCGCAGATTCTTCGCTGGCGGAGACGATCGCAGCGCTCCTAGTTAGTGTGCTGTAAACTACAAATGTCCTGTTTTCAAAGTCAAGAACAGCGCCCGCGTCGTCCCATAGAGATGTCGTCGCTTTTCCTGGAACCGCTTTGGTAGAGACCACAATTCTAGTTTCGTTGGACAAGTTTTCGTTTAAAATAAGAAATCAATCAACACTGATTTTAGGTATATTTAATGTTATTATCATGGGCCCGGAAAAAACCGGGCAAGTCAGCTAGTAGATTGATAAACAATATTATATAATTAATGAAATAGACAGAAAAGTTATTTTAAAGAAAAATATTTCATGTGGAAATTAAAATTATGAAATATACATATTAATATCGAATACTAGTAATTCAAGAAAAAAATTTCTAAAGATTATAAATAAACAAATTAAATTCTAATTCTACAGAAATTAAAAAAATGCTTAAAAAATATATCTTAAAAAAATGAGTAAGTAAAACATATTATCATTAAGTAGATAAAATCTGTGGGTGTAAAATAAGAAGTTGATATGAGAATGCGAGTTATAGCAACGCCCCCTAGATAAAGGAGAATGCCTTGGCATGTTTTGCTAGGGCTCCTTTAACACAGGCTGAATCATCAAGCATCTTGTTTCCCATTGATTCCTATTGGGCGAGAAATGTTTCAATGATTATAAAGTTAACAAATCGTTAAAAATGGACGGCTGTTCAGCAAAAAATTGTTCTAAACTGTTTAGGAAAGAATTTAGAGTATTTAGACGACATAGCCCAGTAGCGTAGTGGTCAGCACGCCTGTCTGCCACGCTACAGGTCGCGAGTTCTGGCGGCTGGTCGTCTCCCGGCTGGGCAAGGTTCACTCAAACTTTCATCCCTTCGGGGTCGGTAACATGAGTACCAAGCTTGCTTGGAGACTAACCACCGAGGGTCTTGCGTTAGGTTGACCACCTGACCGGGGCATATGCTGCAAAGCACCTCGGGCGCCAAGGGTCAAGTAAACAGAGTTGGGCACTGTAGGCCCTGATTCTTCATGGATCGTACAGCCACAGGTTTAGTTTTTTTTTTTTTTTTTTTTTAGATTCCATATAAATGGAGGAAGGTGGAACAAATTGTCCGTAAATGCTTAGAAGAATAGACCTGGTTTGAAAAATTTCGCCAAATACCGCGCCAACCTGATCACTTGTGTACAACAAACTGGTTCTTCAAAAGCGATATATTTTGTACCGGACGAGTGAGAAGAGCTTAATTTTAAAAGAGAGCTCCTTAATGTTTCTAAAATGTAAAGAATAGGGAGATATATAATCAAAATTTATAGATATTGCTTTTTTTGCGAAAAAAAAGAGGAAAAAAGCCTAAAGTTCAAAGGGAGGTGGGATTTAGGTCATTATATATTTATTGTTAAAAAACAATAACAAAAACTTCAGGGAAAAAAATATACGTTTTAAAGATTTTTAATTTCGTCAGGTAGAAAATGAGGGAAGTGTCAAATTTTATTATTATTAATATTATTGTTCTTATTTATTTACTTAGGGACGTTCGATTTAACAATCCATTAATTATTTACTGTTACTATAAAATTACAAATAGAGCAGAAAAAAAATTCAAAATGAAAGATTTTTGTTTAACCTATTTTATATTTTGAATGCTCAGTTCTGGGGGGAAAGCGCAATCGGTAATTTCGGAAGGGGGAGATCTAAATAATTGATTATTTATTGTTGCAATAAAGTAATAAATGAGCATAAAAGTAAAAAAAAAAATACATAATCTAAATTTTTTGGCTGAAACTTTTAAGTTTTATGGGTGGGTGGGTGGTGGTGGGGGGAGAGGTTAAGATGAAATTAGAAGAAAACGGATAAAGCGAAAGGATCTTATTCTTTCTTATTAAATTGTTGTTTCCTTTTTTAAATTTTTAATAAGGCGTTATTTTACATGCAACTAAATCGTAAAAACTGGATATTTAACTTACGAAACTTATTGCATAGTATATTACCATTTGAATATTTTTTTATTAATAAGAAAGTATATCATAATTTCCTAGTGAAAGTAATAAAAACATAGTACAATGCATGCGAATATATATATACTCACATTATATAAGTTTAGTATTAATTCAATTTACAGTGTTCGACAAAAATTATGGTACAGAGAGTAGTTTTTGAAAAATATGCAAATTGCTCCATGGTGAATAGAAATAAAGTTAGTTAATAAAATTGAAATAATTAGTTTGCAGCTTTTCTTGCATTATACAGCGAAATGTTAATTGAAATTTCCTTTGGACAAAAATAATATTAAAATAAAATTGAAAAAATAATTAATAAAATAAAATTAAATTGAAAAAATAATATTAAATCATTCTAGTTCAAGAATACTTCCACAAAAGTCATGGTAGATTTGTAAAAGTTGTAAAATTTTTACACATTCGTATATTTTACTGAAAATAGTCATACTCCCGCTGTATACACAGCATGAGTAAATGTATTTGTTGTTATCTCAGCAGAAGAAATTCCATGTCAATTTTTAAAAATGACGTAAAGAGAACTTGCAGTAAAGGAAACAAAATTGTTAATCTTCATTAAAAATAAGGTGAATGTCTCGAAGCCATTCCATCAAAAAAAAAAAAAAAAGAAAAAAAAAAGGGGGGATTACAAATAAAGCTTGAAACGGCCTTCCGAAAAAAATAACAGTTAGAATAATAATACTCTGCATTTTTGAAAGTCCCTCAATTACAGTGTTGCCAGATTGGGAACTTTTTTGTCCCCAGAGTGTTGATTGCCACCGCTTTTTTTAAATAGAAATATTCGGCCTATTTAAAAATAGATAAAAAATTCTGAAAAATAAGGCGAATTTTACTATTTTAAAAAAAGGGTGACAGTCAAATAATCTGAATTAAAAAAGTCCCCAATCTGGCAACACTGCTCAATTACTGCTAGAAAAAGAATAGAAAATTCGCAAAAGTATGGCAATTAAATAGTATATAAAGAAACTATCAACAGGGCCATTAATGATGCTGAGTTTATATGAAGATCTGCAAGGAGGAGACCGTACATCTCTCCGATCAGCAGAAAGAAAAGAATAGAGTTTGACAGAACATTTTTACCTACATTTGTGAAACATGTAATTTTTTCAAATGAGTCTAAGTTAAATATTTTCAGCATAAATGAACGAATTGGAGTTTGGAGAAGAAAGGATGATGCATTGAATCCCAGATATTCGACAAAAGCTGTAAAGCAAGTTGTAGGAGTTGTATTGTTTTGGGCTATATGTCAGTTTCAGGAATACGAAATTTAGATTTGACCGAGACTATCATGGACAGATTTGAATAGTTAAATATTTTAAATAAAATTTGGAGGACAGTGCATTACAGTTAGATATAGTGCAAAACTATTACTTCCAATAAGATAATGATCCTAAGCACACTCGTTGCTCATATTGTCCGACTATGGCTGCTTTGCAATATTCCCACGCACTTGTCACCCCTTCAAAAATTCCAGGTTTAAATCTCATTAAATATTTATAGAGTGTCTTACAGCAGAAAGTGAACAGTTATGATACCAGAAATAAAAAGTTGTTAAAAAGCGTTTTACATGCAGAATGGACAAAATTCAGAAAAATGTTACAGAAAATCTGGTAAAACAAATGCTAAACAGACTTAACTCCTTAACGCTCGAATTAAATTAAGGTTGAAATTTTCAAATTGCTTATTGGCACCACTTTTATGAAAAAGAAATATTCACCTTATTTAATGACAGCAAAAAAGACCCTAAAATATAGCCAATTTCACTATTTTATAAAACTGGTGGGAATCAAATAATTTGAGTAAAAGACACAGCCCGAGAATATGACGGGAGCGAGAATTAAGGGGTTAAAGCAATCCTGAAAATGAAAGAGTATGCAACTAAAAGGATTTTCTTAATTTCTAAAAATTTCCACGTGTACCGTAAAGGGCATAGCCTCATTAAATAACAATATTTATAGGGTGATAATAGGGGAAATATATTGTCAGATATGTAGCCAAATCTGGGGGAAAAATCAGGAAATTTGATTGAAAGGCATGTTTCCAATGCTTATCCGGCTATGCCCTTTGTGGAAGCATTTTTGAACTTATATTCTATGTATTTTTATTTTGAAAGTTTCTAAAGGAAATTAATATTGAATTTTTTTTGCATAATTAGAAAAAAATGTTATTAAATAATTCTGATTTGTTAAATCAATTTTATTTGCACTCATCATGGTTAAATTTGCATATTTTTCAAAAACTACTTCCTGTACCATCACTTTTGTAGAATACTGTATATTGTCTTTCTTAAATATAAATGTAAAACAACTCAATAAACATTAATTGGGGAAAATAAATTTTTAATTCTAATATAGCATTATACAAATGTATACCTAAATGTGGCTATTTTATCTTTTGATATACGGCATAATTAAATGACTTAATTATTTATTCTTATATTTATGCATGAGACTAAACTATTATACTGTTAGAGCAGCGTCATTAAATTCACTCTATAAGATGCCAAGACATTGGTCCATTTGAGAAACTAAATGGAGGCGTGAGTCAGCCCGTATTTGCGTTTTATTGTGACGTCACGAAACGTCACACGAAGTAGGGAAAATAAAGAAAAAAAATCTATCAACTTCCATGTTTCGATTTTGCAGGGTCATGGAATTATTAATTATTAATTGTAAATAATAATTAATAATTCCACGAGCCAATGAAATCGAAAAAGGCAAGTTGCTTGCATATTTTTCTTTGCTTTGCTGCATTGTGTGACATCTTTCTTATTGTGTGACGTTTTGTGACGTCACAACAAAGCGCGTCATGGCTTTCTCCAATCTAGGGGCAGTTGCTTGTACTGGATTATTGAGTCGCACATATGAGCTTTTATGTGCTAATTTTCCTCTACCCTATACTTTTCTCATTTTTTTTTTTTTTACCCAGTCACTTACTGACAAGTAAAGTCATAATAAAACTTAACTTTTCATGCTTTATTTAAAAAATATATATTTTTTTTAATTTAAAAACTAATATTAAAGCAAGCCTTGGAATCTCTCGGTCATAATGATGGTCGAGAAGCTGCGGGGTCAGGCAAACAGTGTTCGTTATATTGCTCTGAATTCGGGTGAAAGATCATCTTGATGAGTAGAGTAAAATTAAAATTGAGAAACAGCCCCTTGCCTGAACATGTTTTGGCATCCTTTATTCTTGGCGATTCTATGGTGTCGATATTTCTAAAATAGTCCAATAAACCTTGGAGTCTTACCTTTCCTCTCCGCCACTCTCTCACGAACTATGCCAAGTCGCCGATTTTTCTTCGGAAATTCTCAAGACTGTTGCAATATTTTCTTTTAAATTGACTAATTTTTCAAAAAATATATAAAATACCCAGACCTTTTAATTTACATGTTAAAATTTTTGTGTATGGGATTTAGGATGAAAATATTTTGCGCCGCTTCCTTTTACTGTTTAGCATCTCTATTGGTTTAAGATGTTCGTTTTCAAATGTGTTATCAAAAATAAATCCGTGCCGGAAAAAATATAAGACAAAATTTATATGTAAAATGTTACAGACTTAGGAAGATCGAATTAGCTGATGTTTACGTAATTTAAACAAGAACCGAATCCCGTTTAAGGTCGATTCGATTCGATAGATGGAAAGGTAGTAAATGCTGACATATCGGAGAATCGATTTCTCCTTCATCTGGCTTATGTGCTATTCCAATTCGCATTGCGGTACTTTATACTGCAAACAGAAAACCGAAGGCTTTGGAGATAAAATAAATAAATACAATGCTTTAAGCATAAGCAGCTAAAAATAAATTAACCCTTTGCACTCCGTTGTCGCCGCTGCGGCGACATCATCTTCCCTTGCAAAATTTGTTTTTGGCACCAGTAATAATGGAAAATAAAATTTGCCGCATTTAATTATAGCATTTTTGAAATTGTGTACTGGAAGGAAACTTTTTTTAAATAAGTGGTGCCGAGCGAATAAAAAATTTGTGTAATGACGCGAAGTTGCTGGTAGCCCACAGTCAAAATGACGAGGAGTTGCTGGTAGCCCATACGCAAAATAAAGCGGTGTGCAAAGAGTTAAATAACATGCTGCTATAACACGGAAAACAAAGATTAGAAGTAAATTTCTGCATTTAATTACATTTAAATTATTAATTTCTTGAAATATTGAGAATTCTGACCGTAAAATATACAGTAAAAAATTTTAAAAGTAATAGTTACTAAATTAATATACATACATTAGACAGATTTTACTACACTTAAATTAAAAAAAAATATATAAAAACATTTAATTAAAAACTAAAAATATCTACAAAAGTAGGTTCTACAAAAGTAGATAGTAGTGTCTACAAAAGTACTTTTTGTAGATATTTTTAGTTTTTAATTAAATGTTTTTATATATTTTTTAATTTAAGTGTAGTAAAGTCTGTCTAATGTATGTATATTAATTTAAAGATTTTCATTCAGACGTTAAAATGTTTGTGTAACTTAATAGTTATACAAAAGTAGTACTTTAAGAAGTCCCTTATTCCGTCTATTGCGCATTGTGCCAGGTTTTATGCTTTACCTAAGGTCCATAAACCTGACATTCCTTTTAGACCTATTGTCTCTAGTATCGGTACAGCTTCTTATAAGCTTGCCAAATATTTAGTTTCTGTTTTTTCCCCACTTTTGAGCAGTAACTGTTTCACTGTTAAGAATTCTTTTGATTTTGTTAAAAAACTTCATAATTTTAAGCCGCAGGGTCACATGATGGTTTCTTTTGATGTTAAATCATTATTTACAAACGTTCCGGTTGAGGGGGCTTTAGATTGCCTCAAGAAAAGGCTTTGTGAATTCCATTTCTCTTATTTTGAAATCGGGGAACTTATACTTCTCACTCGCGCTTGCTTGTCGCAAAATACTTTTGTTTTCAATGGTAATTTCTTCCGTATGATTGACGGTTTGGCTATGGGTAATCCTCTTAGTCCAATTTTATGCGATATTTATATGCACTATTTTGAGGTCAAGCTTTTTGAAATCTTAAAATTTCCGTTCTATGTTCGTTATGTTGATGATGTTTATGTCCTGATTGAAATGTATTCGGATATTAATCATATTCTCTCTATTATGAATTCCATTGATCCCTGCATTCAATTTACCTCTGAAATTGAGACCAATAACTGTCTTTCTTTCCTGGATGTCCTTGTTATTCGTTGTGAAAATGGCTTTCAGACTACCGTCTTTCGTAAACCTTTTGCTGTCAGTCTCCCACCTCACAGGTATTCTTCTCATCCCCCTAACCAGAAATTCGCTGCTTTCAATACTTTTGTTTTTCGGGCTACTAATATTTGTTCCACTCCTCAGTTACTTAGTGCTGAACTTAATTACCTCAAAGCTATTGCAGTCGATCGTGGTTATTCCTCTAATATTATCGATTCTATTTATAAGAAATTGACGAAATCCGACCATTCTGAAAAGCATTCTAATTCCAACTCTAATACTTCAGTTGTATTACCATTTTTTCCTAAAATCAGTCAGCAAGTTGCTAAAATCCTAAGAAGGTTTGATTTTAAAGTTATTTTCTCTCCTGTTAATAAAATCCCTTTTTCAAATCTCAAACACCCCGTTGATCGCCTAGATAATTGGGGCATTTACCAGATCTCTTGTCAGTGTGGTCTTTCTTATATTGGTCAGACTAAACGTGCTCTTAGATTTCGTTTAAAAGAGCATGAAGGTTATGTTAAAAATCAGGAGCTCAAACGTTCTTCTATTGCTCAACATTCTTGGTCTTCTCAACATAGGTTCGATTTTTCCTCAGCCATCATTATCCAAAAATGTTCTTCTAACCTTGATCTTGATTTTTGGGAAGCTTACCATATCATTAAAAATTCTCACTCTTTAGTCAATGACTTATCTAGTACTCCAGATTTTCCAAGTATTTGGAAAGCGTTAATTTAATTCCCCTTTTTTGGTTTCTTTTCTCTACTTCTCCGGTAGATGTCGCTACTTGTCCACCCAGTCGTTTCCACTGCTTCTCTCTCATTGGTTGTTTCGGCGCCTTCGCCACCCGCATAGGGTATAAAAGCCAGCGCGTCTCTGTCTATGATTTTGCTCAGCCTTGCTTTTTCTAGCACGCTGTTCCTTTTGCACTGAAGAAGAATCTCGCTAGTAGATTCGAAACAGCTGTTTGCTGCTTTTCATACATTTTTTGTGCATTTTAAACGTTGGTTTTTCTGCTTTTTAATATTGTTGCACAAAGGCTTTATTTGCTATTTTTAATAGTTATAGTCCGATCGCCAAATGAGAAAATAAGCTTGGACCTTGAATTAAGGTCTAACTATTGTTTTATGATTGATCCTAGTACTATTTGATATACTGAATCATAATATTTGGGGTGCCATAGGGGCACCCTTGGGCAACTTTAAATATTAAAGGTTAAAGTTCACTAAGTCCAAAAAACAGAACTCACTCACTTTATTGTGAATGAAAGGGAGCTGGCAGACCAAAATCAAATATTTTTAGTTTAATAAATGTTTATTATGTAAATACTATGTAATATAACGGTATATTATACTTTTGCAACATTATAAGATAGCGGTTCAACGTAAAATATATAATTTGAAACTGGTAAAAAAAGTAATAAATAGGAAGTGTGTAGTTTTCTTTAAGTTTATTTAAAAATTAAAAAATATTTTACAACGATATAGAATGCATATGAGATTACAGGATACCTATTCAGATTCAAAAATGGACATTTCACTGTCACTTTCAATAAATTCAGCTTCACGAGTCTTCAAATTTCCACACAATTGGCCGTCTTCGCACACGCAGAATTCTTTACAAGACATACCTACATGTACACAACTGCACCTTGCTGTTGAACATGGTTTCTCACTTGAACAGCTACAACTTAAACTTTTTAGCAATTCTAGTGGTGCCAACTCCGTGTTACTTGGAAGTTGAATGGGTACCAAAGAGTGTGTTGTTTCAATCTTTGTCCATCCATAATCAGTTGGATTTAAAGGTGGAGGAAATGAAGATGCTGCTGCGTTTCAAGTGCAAGCTTGCAAATAGCATCGTTTTATATGGAGTTCAAATGCCTCTGTTGTCGGAGGGAGGTTCTTAAGTTTAGAGGAATTTTCTTAGATAACCACACTTTGTATCGAACATCGGACATGTTGTGAACTTCCTTCTTGTAGCCGTAGCAATGTGCAATGAAGTTTGCGCACCGTGCTATACATTGTTGTATTGAAGATTCTAGACAACCTAAATGCGTAACTTTAATACCAGATCTCAGAACTTGTACAGCTTTAGACTTTCCAATGCCAAAAAATTGTGAAGTGGTATCACAGCCAGTGAGACAATGTACTGCTAACAACGTGTCTGCTTGGATTCCCGGGTTATGAACTGTTGCTTCTATATCTGAGAGCTTGACCTTGTCAACAGACTCCATCTACATACTGCATTTAAGATTTAGCTTTCTATAAAAGTGTACAAGCAGAACAAAAACGTCGGTGTCATCAGATAAAATCTTGATATTGTTTGTTGCACACCTTGACAGACAAATAGCCTCCTGTACAATTATAACGTTTGCTTCTTCATGGTGTGTTTCCAAATCTGGGCGAGGAATTACAACGCCAGGAGTTTGTAATTCAATTGGGATTGTATCAGTACCAGTAACGACCAACTTGTGTGGAAGAAACTCATTATGTTGTAATAGTTGCGTACAAATCATGGTTGTTAGTTGTACTTTATTGCGTGAATGAGTCAATATACTGTTGCGACTTGGGAGAGGTGTGTCTGCTCTTAATTGCATGGAAGTACTGTTAACTCCTCTTTTTGATCGCGTTGCACTCTTCGGACAATACTCGAAGTACCTATCAAATACAAGGAATGTGTTCTGTTCTGCAACATGCTTCATGATCACCGCAATTACATTATCAATGTACGTTTGTATTGTACAAACCTTTGGCCAATGAACATGCCACAAAAGAGCACTAGCATCTATAATTAATGCATTTACATATTTCCCCCTCGACGAGACCTGCACTCTTAATTGACTCATTAATTGTGATTTCTGGGAGGCGGGATTGATGTCCCCAAATTCATCAAATAGTGCTGACGGGACTGGTGAAAATTCGTAACCAAACAAAGTTGGCAGGCTGCATATTTCGACATTACGGGTCATCAGTTGTAGGGCACGTGCGTAAATAGTCTCTGTATTATAGACACTCGTTTGTTGTACCAACATATGTTTCTTGTTATTTGACAAAGTGACAACTTCCTTTTTCAAAGGAACATAAAATCCTTTTGGCAGTGATTCCTCAAATTTTTGTCGTTGCTTTTCTCCGAGACATACGGCATCATCCACATTTACTTTCGTCGTTCCAATATGGCCACTATGTATACTAACAATACCATCAGGGTGATCTTCAGTGACCAAAGGGTTAATACAAGTTTGAAGTTTTTGTCTTATTTTCTGCCTATCTTCTTCATCACATTTAATTCTTGCTGTCCTTTCCTCTTTGTGAAACGTATGCACCTTTTTTGATTCTTCGCCATCTATCATATCTTGTACATCTTTAGATAGTTGATCACAAACAAGCAATGATAGTGCCCACTTCTTCACCGTGTTTGGAAAACTTATCTAACAACACAATTTTTAAAAACATTTTTATTAAAACTTACATTCTATCTTTAATACTAATTTTTTTTTATATATTATACACCTAATAATACTAAAAAATGTAAAAAAAGACAATCCTAAAAAATTTTTATATACTTATAACCACCAATTTTAAACATGCATTTTTTCCTTTTTTGTAAATGATTTTTCTTACTTACAATTTCTTTTCCCTTCCTTCTCCTACTTCCTACTACATCTCCTCTGCCTTCCCTCTACCTCCTGCTGCTTCCCTCTTCTCAACTGTTCTGTTTTTGGAAGGCAGTATTACTACCAATTCCTTACACACACCCCTTAATCGACTGTCCATTCCAACCTGGTTTTTACGCTCACCTCATCGGTTTCCTTTTCCCTAGCACCAGTCCTCTCTTTCCCTCCACCCCCTGTCCGGTATAACCCAGACTCCGGGGGATTCCAGTATTTTTTGCCTCCTGTGCCTACACCTCGTGTTTTTTCTGGAAAGGGTCCGTTGTGGTTTTTAACCCTACCGTGCCCACGTCGTCTCGGTCCCCTCCCTAGCACAGTCTGTGGTGCCTACCGGATGCTTCCAGCCCATGATTCGGTTCGCCTTGTCGCCTTATTTAAAATGGATGTTTAATAAGTTCATGTAGCTGTCGTCAATTTTTTCATGAGATTGCTGTATATTGAGGTTAATACTATTTGTTTTTTGAATGTGTATTTTTTCCAATGTTTCTCTTTTATTTTGATTTTTTCCCTAAATACAATTTTTGGATTTTTGAAATCAGGTGTATGTTTGGTTTGCAAACAATGTTCGGACAAACCCGTGCATAGGTTTTTGCTTTTAATGTTGTATTGATGAAAAAATGTTGTATTCATGAAAAAATTGACGACAGCTACATGAACTTATTAAATCAGAACTTAGAAAATGACATTAACGATCCTAGTGTTTCTAGAGCTAACGCAAAGCGGCACTGATGATGGAGGTAGACTTCCGAAACCGGTCTGTCGATTGCGTTAGTTCTAACACACTTGGATCTTGATTTCTTTTGTTATTTTTTACAAAATATTTAATTTTGGTAAGCCGACTTCCTCTCATTCGCAATAAAATGGGTGAGTTCTGTTTTTTGAAGTCCCTGAACTTTGACCTTCAATATTTAAAGTTGCCCAAGGTTGCCATTCTGGCACCCCACATATTTTTACTCATTATATCAAGTAATACTAGAATCTATCATAAAATATTAGTTGGACCCTATTTCAAGGTCACATGGCTCGGCGACCGGACTAATAGTAATAATCCTTTCTTTTTACAATGTAAGTAAAACAAAACTCTTTTTCGAAGTTTAAACTTGGCATTGTGCTAAGCGCGCTTTGAAAGGAGATCACGAAGTTGCAACGCCGCCTTGGTAAGTGCCGTATTTTTCCAGATAGGTTTTTAATTAACTTTTAAAGACACAAAAGCCGCATTGGCAGATACACTCAATGCAAACTAGTTGCGAATCCCATAGTATTTATGTGATTATTTCTAATTAAATCAGTCTTTTTTTTAAATTTGACGTTTATTGCTTTTATAGTACTACTGGGCATTGCATTACACAAATATAACATTAAAAGTTGTTATAGAGGCTTTAAAAGCCAATGGTTCATAGAATACGCCACCCATGTCATTATGTATGTCCAAATCGTCCGTTTTTTTAAGGTTAATATCTCGGTTAATTACCGATGATTTTTTCCAAAATCATTATCAACAATGCCAAAATTTCTTCTTTAAAATACTTCTGCTAAACTACATACCTCCAGAGCTCCTCGAACAGCTTTTCTAAATCCCCGTAAATTGAAATTAGTGTACAATGGTGTTGCTGTTGTTTATGATGGCCAATTATAAACACGAGGGACATGTGCCCAAAGGGGGGAGGAGGGTGACCTCACTGGCGGTGTTTGTAAGGGAATTTAATCCGTATTTATGCAAGAAAATCCAAGGTTCGAAGAAAATCACGGAAAACTCCGATCGATTAGGCCGACGGCCGCGATTGGGTTCGAACCCAGCACCTCCCGTCTACCAGCTTTGAGAGCAGAACTTCTCGGCCACTGGTGGGGCTCTTGTGTGCAACGAAAAATGAGTTTATCTCAAAAACTACGTGACCTAGGGTAATCGCTATAGTTTTACTGCAAGGTTTAAATGTCTACTACCTCTACTTTTTTCATAATTCTAGTTCTAGTATATTTGGAAATAGAGGAGGGGGCATGTTGTTGCACTACATTTTCGACGATATCTTTTATATATATACCTAAAATTAAAACAAATGTATTTTTGAGTTCAGCGTTACGAAAGCTTTCACACTATAGCCCACACGATATACAAAGAAAAAATATTTCTTTAAGTAACTTAATTCGCCCCTCTACAATTTCGCTAAATATATTTGTGAATGTTTAATAATCTGTAAATATGTGGGTCAATAGTCTTTTTTACATCACCCAATTTGAACTTTCCACGTCCCATTGTTTACGAGTAAAATAGCTGTGACAGACAGACAGACAGTCATACGAGTGATCTTATAATTGTTCCGTGTTTACTTTCTAAGTACGGAACCCTAACGAGAACATAAAATAGATTGTAATAGAAAACGAAGATTCTGTGTCCTCGTGAATCGGAAATTCATTTATTCATTCTTGCATTTAACCCGAATTTTGGGACATATCGTCGGTACCATCTCAAACTATCCAATGTGAAAAAAATGGGCTACTTTTTTTTAATTCAGATTTCTTGATTGGCACCACTTTTCTGAAATGGTAAAAATCCCCTTGTTTTCGCCTTAATTAATGTGTCATTAAATAAGGTTCAATAAGGCGAATTTTACAATTTCAAAAAAGGTGTGCTAATCAAGAAATCTGAATTTTAAAAAACTAGTCCACTGTTTTGACATTGGATAGTTTGACACGGTACTGACGATATGAACTCAGCGCAATATCAGCTATGTTATATAATCATTTGATACCGTTTGGACTTTTTTAGGTGGTGCTAACTGGATGTTTCTGGGGGACAATGCTTCTGGTCATGCGTCTAAATCCACCCAGGAATGGTAAAAAAAAAAAAAAAAATCATGTTATGTAAAAATCTTTTGATGTTCATAAAAATCACTACTGATCATAAATTGATCATAAAAATCAGTTTTATGTTTTAAAAAAAGTTCCATATTATTAATAGTAAACTCTCTAATATATCTTTTGACACTAAGGAAAATAATGATTGAGGTGAATCATTAATTAATTTAAAATTTGGAACATAATGAGCTTCGAAATGAGAAAGTTGGTAATTAATTGACTTATTTTAATTAATAACGCACATTGTTCATTTACTTTATTAAAAAAATTAATAAAATAGTAAGCAGTTTACTTACTTTTATTCCATCTGTTTCGCTTTCATTTGACAACAGTTTACATACATTTTGTTCCATCTGTCTCATTTTCATTTGAATGTGCTTTGTATATCGTGACAGTATTCCCGAGAAATAAAGGTGCAGGTTTAGATAGTATTATTTACAATATTTTTGAAGATGCCGCTGGGTAAAGAGTTGTCTGTGACCGAAAAACGAAAAATTTGGTAATGGTGCTGGTAAATCTGAACGAGAAATAGCTCGGTTAATGAAGCGTTCTAAAACTGCCATTCACAATGAAATAATTATAAAAAAGGATCCAAATAAAATTAAATGATCTGGAAGAAAAAGGATTTTGATCGACAAATACTTCGATTACCAACTCAAAAAGGTCTTTCAACTCGAGAAATTTCGAACTGTTTCAGAAAAAGAAACTCACCCGTAACGGTATAGAAGAGTCTAAAATCAAATAGTAATGGAAATAGTAATGCAAAATGTATGAAATTGTTGAAAAAAACCTAGGTTAACGAAACATCATAAAGAAGAAAGACTGAAATGGGCTAAAAATGTCATGTCATGGGACAAGAAATGGAAACAAGTGATATTTTTGATATTTTCAGATGAAAAAAATTAATCTTGACAGTCCGGATGGTTATAAACACTATTGTCATGATTTGAGGAAGGAATCGAAACAAAGATCCGTCGACAAATGGGAGGAGGATCAGTAATGGTTTGAGGAGCTATTAGTCATGATGTATTATGCGATTTAACCCAAATTTCGAGACATATGAACTCTGCGCAATATCAGGCTATGTTATATGATCATTTGATACCGTTTGGACCTTTTTTAGGTGGTACTAACTGGATGCTTCTGCTCAGTGTTGACAGATGGGCTACTTTTTTAAAATTCAGATTCTTGATAGGCACCACTTTTTTGAAATGGTAAAATGCGCCTTCTTTAATGACATATTAATTAAGACGAAAACAAAGGTAATTTTACCGTTTCAAAAAATTGGTGGCAATCAAGAAATCTGATTTTTAAAAAAGTAGCCCACTGGCAACACTGCTTCTACTGGACAATGCTTCTTGTCATGTGTCTGAATCCACCCAGCAATGGTTTAAAAAAGAAAAAAATCGTGTTTTGTCACGGCCAAGTTGAACTCCAGACTAGAACACCACGGAAAATCTTTGAGGCGTATTAAGTCGCAAAGTTTATGGTAATAGTAAACAGCTTTTATCTGCCAATGAACTAGAAGTAGCCATTGTAAAAGAATGGCACAATATTTCTGAATCGTACTTAATTATCTGGTCACTTCTATGAAAAACAGAGTTTTTGAAGTCATAAGTAAAAATGGAGGACCAATATCGTATTAATTTACAATTTTTTTTTATACACGTGGTCTTATAATTTGTTAACGGTGTATTTTTCAATCATTGCTTATATTTTTGTTAACATACTTATTTATTGCATTATTCAAAATTATTGCAAACTTATTTTAATAAATATGTTTCATTTTGATATCTCATGTGTTTAATCTATAATTAGAACTTTTATTTACTTCATAATTTTCAAAATCAAAGTGGCCTTATAATTTTTTAAAGCACTGTATTACAAACAACTTTATGAAACACTTACACATATACTTTACATATACATATTTAACCTCTTAAATATTTTACATACACCAGAAATATTTAAAGATCATTCTAAATAATAATTTAAAAGTTATCTTTTGTTTCATTTTATGTAACTTTTAACTCTTGTACCTGAGTTGTCATAGAATAAAACGTATTTTCATGGTTACTGTTGTTGAAAGATGATGTCTGTTGCATGTAATGTGTTTTTACGAATGCGTTTCTAAATATTTATGAATAATTTCTATATATTATCAACAACCCTTTTTATATGGAATTACAAAATGTACAATGAATGATACATGCAAATACTTTTTCAGCAGGCTTTTGACGCGCATATTTTTATGACCACGCGTTGTTAAAAAAATATGTTGTTTGAATAATTAGTGCAGTTAATTAAAAATTAGTGAAAGAACGTACAAGCAAATTTTTTTAAATATTGCAGTGCTAAAGGCTCGAAAGTGTTCACTGCTACTTGAATATTTATTTTGATAGTATTGATTCACTAATTTACATCTAATTTCCATATAAATTTTAAGCACATTTCTGAATCGAACATTGCTCGCTCCATGGTCCAAGAGGAATAACCCGTACACTACATGGATATTTGTAATTATTAGAGAAACTCCAACAAATAATACAGTGTTGAAAATGATAATAATTTTTAATTCAAATGTCTACCGGAAATTCTAATTGCAAAAATTTTGTTAATTTTTATACGCATTACACAACTGATTTTTATTCTTAACAAATTCTAAGAGATAGAATTTCTAAATAGTAATATAATGTTTATTAATTACAGATTAAATAAAGAGATTTTACTCTTCGCAACTTCTTCTAGATATCTGAATAAAAAGAATCGGCTAAATTAGCAACAATGCAATAATGTTCATGGTGCAAGCTAAGCAATGGGAGGAAATCTCGTTTTTTAGGTTTTGATATTGTGTCACCTATCATTATATTAAAGTGTGAATAATTTCCTGGTACACAAAATACTCCCTGGTGTTCTTTCCACTTTTAGTGCCAAATGAACTCTGAAAATTCAATTAATTGAAAGTATCATAACTCATTAAGTTTTTGGTATTCAAAGAATGGAACAAAACAAGTTCTTAAATGCGCTACAGCTAAAGTTAAATTGCTTTAAAATTTCGACATTGAGACGCTGATTCAGTGAAATTTTAGTATTTTGGGAGGACCGTGTAACATGCCGGTTAATGTAAATAGTAGGTTATAACCAAAACTCAAGTTTGTAATGATTATATATCTTTTGAAAATATTTTAAATGAACCTAGTTTCGGGGACCCCATTGCCTTCCGCGGAGTCTGGTGCATTCTCAACAAACCAACTTTCCAAAAGAACCTGTGATCTGGGGACCCCGCTACTTAAGGCAGCATGTACCGAAAGTTCTCCGCAGTTGTCGGAGACAATCGAAAATCAAGTTGAGTGAGCCAAACATCGTAGTAATCAAGCCCACAGAATCCGAAAAATGAATACAACACTAATGTTCGAAAATGTTGGTAACTGAAGTCTAAGATAAACTTTTATAATACAGAAAGCAGCTGAACTGTGTCGTCTAGTTCAAAAAAACGACCAATTCCTCAAAATTGGAAAATGTGTTTTTTCAGTTTTTTTAAGCTCTAAGTAAACGTTTCTACCATCTGGAAACAATAAATCATAAAATGCTCTAATTAAACAAAGCAAATATTACTTTTCTTTTTTACTGGTGCTTGAAACAAATTTTGTAAGCTCTTTATGAAGGTGCTTATATGCACCTATGGTCCCGAATGGGTTAAGAGATCGACTTCAATCCACAGAAAAAGTGTGGAAAAAGTACAGTCTTTATGTAACTACATTTAAACACATGATGCAACGAAGCCAATTACACTTCCTCTTTTTTGGAGTAGTTTGCAAAGAACGTCTGCGTTACGCGTAATCCAATTTTTCATTATTATCATCTTGACTTGCTTCTTTCTTGCCCTTCTTACTTTTTATTTTCCCCTTTTTCTCCTTTGGTTTTAGTAAACTTGATAACATGCCTAACATGGTTAGTCTGTGCAAAAAGAAAAGGAAAAGTTAATAACACTTAATCATCCCGTACAAAAGAAACTGCGGCATGTATACCAGAATAGCAATGTGGCATGTATCCCATTTTGCAATGTGCAGAGGTCGGCCATCACAGTTACCTGCCATCGCGAAGTGGAATGGCGTAATCATACACACGACTCTATACAAACGCTACACTTAATTTTGACTTCGAAATCATGCGTGCATTTAGTAATTAGGGTATGAAAAGTACTTAAACATAACGTCTTTAAAAGTTTGGACAGTGAAATCATGCACTTACGTCAAATTAAGGAATATACTTCTACAAGTAAACATCGAAATGGGATTCACGCTATACACTGGTTAAAATAATCTTATTACGAACCTATACTGTGCGTTTGACGACCATCTATCGATAATTACAAGAAATTGAAGAAGTGCGGCATCTATTCTAAAGCAACTCTCCCGGAGTTACCCTATAAGAAAAATTTTTAGTAGTTTTAAAGTAGCTAAAGGAAGCTAGAGTTATATTATAAAAAATTCTAATACAATCGGAATTTCTTAAAGAAACTGCAACAAAGGTCCCAAGAAGAAGATAATACTGAAAATGGTTTAGCTGTAGCCAGAAATTTTTTTGTCGTTCATGTAGTAGCTGGAGTACTTAACAAATTATTAGAGAAAAAAGCTAGTGAGTCGGACCATTTTTAAGGGAGTTATAATGAAGGACCAAAAGAGACCAACTGATAGTTGAGAGATCCCTAACGAGAAAACATGTTTAAAATGTCTTAGTTCTTAGAACTTTAGATCTTCAATTAGTCAAAATTAACCGTAGGGTATTAATCATTAGAATAAAATTTTTAGAAAATGCGCAAAATGGGGGTCTGCTAAAAAAAGGGTCCTACAGTCCCAGTAATAATATGAGGGTTTTGGTCTGAAGAGACCAAGACTCAACTTTAAATTTATGCATTGAGAAGGCGAGAAAATTAGGGAGTGAAAAAAGCATGGCGCACAAAAGGTTCAAGGGACCCCGGATCTTAGGGGTCACCAGGATTTTAACGGGTATTTAGAAAAGGGAGAATAACTAAATTGAAAAACGGTTCCAAAAATAAAGATCAAATTAAGATGAGGCAATTTATTAACAATTTATGGTGCAAAAACTTGAATGGGCCCTGTCTCGAACCCCAATAAGCCAGAGCCTTAATTGATATGTAGTTGGGTATAAATATATTTTTAGTAGTTTATAAAGTAATCAGAAGACGCTAGAACTATGTTAAAACATTTGCAAGCAATTTGGGTCATTTTTAAAGAAGCTGTACCAAGGGCCCCAAAAAGGCGATTAATATTCAAAGTTCGGGGTAGCTGAGGTCTGAGAAAATTTTTGTTGTTCATTTTGTAGCTGGAATGCTTCAGTCGTTAGAAGAATAAAAAGGTAGTGAATCGGACCGTTTTTAAGAGAGCTATAATAGAGGCCTCAAAAGGAGCCAACTGATAGTTGAGAGCGGGACCCTAACAAGAAAAGATGTTGAAATGACTTAGTACTTACCGTTTTCGATCTTCAATTACTCAAAATTAAGCGTAGGGTACGAATTAGTCATTAGAATAATATTTTAAAGAAATGCGCAAAAAATTGGGTAAATGCTTAAAAAGGGAATCCTAGGTCCAGGATAGAAATATGAGGTTCTTGGTCTAGGAAGAAGAGTCCAAGACTCAACTTTAAAATTATGCACAGAGAATGTGATAAAATGAGAGGGTGAAAAATGCATGTTGCACAAGAAGTTCAAGGAGCCCTGAACCGGGCGCTACGGGACCATATAGTTCCAGGGTCTTAACTGGAATGTAGAAAGGAAGAAAAACTAAATGGAAAAAGGATCCCTAAAACGAAGATTAGATTAAAAGGAAGCAATTTTTAACAATTTAGGACGCAAAATCTTCAGGGAGCCCTGTACCGAGCACCAAGTAGTTCTGTATATACTTTTTTAGTAGTTTTTAAAATAGTCGGATTACGATAGAACTAGGTTAAAAAAATTGCAAGCGATTCGGAACATTTTTAAAGAAGCTGCACCAAGGGCCCAAAGAAGGTGATTAATATTCAAAATTGGCGTTAGCTGAAGTCTGAGAAATTTTTTAACGTTTATGTAGTAGCTGGAGGACTTAAGAAGTTGTTAGAAAAAAAAAACCTTGTGAATTGGACCATTTTTAAGGAAGGTATAACATGGGGCACAAAAAGGGCCCAAATAGTTGAGAGCGGGCTCTAACATGAAAACATGTTAAAATGTCTTACCACTTAGCGCTTTAGATCTGCAATTAGCCAAAATTAAGCACAAGGTATGAATTATTCATTAGAATAATATTCCAAAGAAATACGCAAAAAATTTGTTAAATGCTTAAATAAGAGTCCTGGGACGCCAATAAAAATATGAGGAAGTTGATCCTGGGAGAAGAGTCAAAGATTCAACTTTAAAATTATGCACTGAGAAGGTGAGAAAATTAGGATATGAAAAAGCATGGCTCACGAAAAGTTGAAGGAGCCACAGGGACCCTAGGGGACCCTAGGGGGTCGCAATGTCTTAACTAGAATGTAGAAACGGGAGAATAACTAAACGGAAAAAAGGATACCAAAAATGAAGATCGGATTAAAAGGAAGCAATTTATTAATAATTTACGCGCTTCAAGGGGCCTTGTACGGGGGCGCAGAGGGGACACAGTCTTAACTAGAAGTAGTAATGGGAAAAGTGTAAATGGAGAATTGGTCCCCAAAACAAAGATCAGATAAAAAGGATGCAAGTTAATAACAATTTAGGTCATAAAATTTTAAAGGAGCCCCGGGGGCACTGCCTTTTAAAAAATTTAAAATCTGACCATCAGGTGCAGCAGGACTATGTTGGGCTATCCTCATCTAAATTTTCAGACTTCTACGTGCGGTAAATTTTGCTAGCCGTCGCACACACACACACAGACCGACAGACACACAGAGTGAAACTTTCTTTTATTAGTATAGCTTATTCTTATTCGCTAAATAAAAATTCGCCTTATAGGTATATATGTATAAATATATGTATATGTGAACTTGAGTTTCAAAACTCGATTCACCAAAAATTTTTATCATCAAGTTTTTTTCTATCAATCTGTTATATTGATCAAACTGCTGCCAAAAAAAAACAAGCTTTATTGTGTATTTTTGGCATTGTAAAATCTTGGCTTAAAATGAAAACCAATGGACGCAGTCAGAGGTTTTTCGCAATTTCGCATAATTTGATTTTCTGGATAAGACCAGTTTTGAAACTTAAGTCCTCATATATATTACTATCAGAAGTTACTTCGTGCTGAATAATCTCACAGAAATAAACATTTTTTAAATTCTTAAAATGTTTAAATGTTCTGCAAATTTGCCTCGCCTTTTCTGTGAAAGACTCTTTTTGAGGTAGCTTTCATTACAAAAAGTTACCTATTGCAGCCGTTCGGAGGAAAACGATTCCGAAAAATTTTGGTATATTTTCAACGAACATGACCCCCCAGACCCCGAAACCACCCTCCGTTCAAAATATATATATATATATATATATATATATATATATATATATATTATATTATATTATATATATATAAAATCCAAACGGAAATTTCGTTCCGAACGCCTAGATTTCGAGTTCTACTGCATGGGTTTTTACGGAACTTATACCGTTTGATAGGTATCGTTTCAGGGAAGGTTTTATGCTGTAACACATCATTCTACCTAGATTAGTTATAGAATTATGACGGAAAGTTCTGTTAGTTTGGACGATAAGGTTTACCATTTTATTTCTTGGCGAAATTTATCCTTGATAAAAAAAAAAAAAATTGAAACAGCTATTACACCACGAAACATAAAAGAAAAAACTTTTACTAATTTTAATTTAAAAAAAAAAAGAAGGAAGAAAAAAAGAAGAAAAAAATCCGTTTTAATGAGTGATGATATTAAAAAACGAAAATATTCAATTTAAACATGAAAGGGAATGTTTGTAATGCTTAAAAAATTACTCAGTTAAAATATTGCAATTGAGATAAGATTTGGCTCTTTATCTTTTGCGTCAGGTTAAGAAAAATGCATCTGAAAAATTGATAGGATGATATCAAGGAAGTTTCGACAAGTGCATGCTCAGAAATATTTTAAAAAATATCTTCTCATGAGGAATATATAGAAGATATTTCTTGTGACATATAATATGTTTATAAAAAAATCCGCAAAACCTCGATTTAGCGTTTGTAAAAAAAATGATGAAAATTTAATTTTTTTTGCGATTTAATGCTGGTTGGCGCCACAATAAAATTTTGAATGATACTTTTTTTATCATAAATAATTAAAAAAAAAAAAAACCTTTTTCTACTCTTCATACGAAGATAGTTAGGTTAAGTTTAACTTAAATAAATACATTTTTATTACTACAGTTTTGTCATATACATTTATATGTGTATATATTAAAATTTTATTATCGTAATTATACGGTTTAAAACAAAATTTCAGTTTATTATGTATAGTTTATTGTTCAGTTTATTATGTAGTTTGTTATGTTTTATGTATATTTTTAATAGAAAATATCCAGGGTGTTGCTTTTAATCGCTCACAAACAGTATTTTCCTAAATAGAATGGTTTTAAATGCATACTGTGTCTGTCCAGGAAGTAATGAGACTGAATTTTTCGCCCCAAGCAGAAGGCCAAAGGGGCGGAGTTTGCGGGCGGTACGAGCGGTGGGGGCTATCAGAGTCTGGTGGAAGTCAGTTGGCCTTGAGTCTTTGTAGTGCACAGATCGCTCGTGAAACAGACACGTGTTTGAAAGGGTCGTAAGGTTTTCATAATGTAGCGGAGTGTCGAACAGCGATGCGCCATAAAGTTTTGTGTAAAACTAAATAAATCGGCTACTGAGACCAGAGCCTGATTACCCACGGGGCAAATTCCTACCACTAAAAAGAAACAGAAAGTGTTGCCTCATTCATGGCAGAAATTTTACGTGAATACGGCGTTTAGATAAGTCGAACTTTTCTTTTAAAATTTATTGGTGTAAGTGTGCCCCGTTGGTAATCAGGCCCTGACTGAGACGCTTCTCATGTTACAAGAAATCTACGGGTTAAATGCCTTCAAAACCTTCAAAGTTGGAAGAGAGGATGTCGATGACGAACAACGCGGTGTGCGCCCATCAAGCTCTGGACAATATGGCTAAAATTAAGGCGCTTTTCGATTTTGATCATCGGATTACTGTCCGAATGATTACAGAGACGTTAAGACTTACAAAATCGATGGTGCATCAAATCTTCACAGAAGAACTTCAAATGTGGAAAATTTGTGCCAAGTTGGTTCCAACACATCCTTCAAAGTGACCCAGTTCCAGAAAAAACATAGCGTCGCAACACTACCCCCAACCATCGTACAGACCCGATCTGTCACCACCGGACTTTTTCCTACTCCCTCGGTTAAAATTTATTTTAGAAGGTCGTCGTTTTGGCAATCTGAAGAACTTGCCGAAAAACGTAACGCGCGTTCTGGACAGCACTCCAGTTGAAGACTTCCAGGGGGACATAAATGGGTGACAGAGCGATTGGCGACAGTGTATTAACACGTTCACTGCCGCAAAAAGTAAGAATTTTAAAATTTCTTCTTGAAAGTTGTTTGCCACCACAAATTCTGAAAGGTAAATTTCGCTTTATTAATACAGCGAAATTTCTGCCAATAAATAAAGGCAATTTTTTAAAAATAATGGTGAGAAAGTAATAAATTAAAGCCACGAATATTAAAGCTACGAGTATAATCGTAGCATGGTAGTCAACGTGTTAATGCAGGAGGAAAATTATCTTCAAATAAACGAATTTACAGGAATCAGTCTCATTACTTTCTGGACAGACCCTGTATATCCAATTATAAAAATGTTTATAAGGGTCTTCTTCATCATATCTGCCATTTACGTTAGAATATTTATTTTTGTAAACGTTATAAAATTTAGTCCTTTATTAAAAGCCCTTAGGTACCATAAGTTACACTTAAAAATTTTGCCCAATCTCTATCTTGTAAAACACATAAAACAATAACTTTTGTTCTATCAAAACGTTCCAAGTTATGATAGTTTGAATTTTTTTTGCATTTTAGGATTTTTTTGAAGTAAAAATGCATTTTTTTCTTCTTTATTTTTCTATTATTTCTATTATTTTACATTTGCTTTTCATATCACATGGTTCTGAACAAGAAAAGTCAAAGATAGAATTTACAATCTCTGGATTCGAGATTGGATTTTCGGGATAACTGATGAATTTTTATCCTGAAATTCCGAGCCTTTCTTTATAACAAATCCATAAATTTTCATGATACACACTCAGAAAAATCTGTCAATTTATGAGCGTTGGCCCTTCAATTTTCACGGGCAACAGCCATATTTGATGAAAAACGGTCTGATCCATTAAATAAGCGGCCTTATCCCTTAGATACTTTGAAAATTAAGGGCAATCCACATACTTTTACTGTTCTAGCCCATCTGTTAGCAAAAATACGGATTGGTAATTGGATACGGATTTTTTTTTTACGGGGTATGACTGGAATCTCTGCTGCCGGCCTCTGCCCGTAATTTTACAGGGATATTTTTGTGTGTGTAGTTAAACGACCGTCGGTATGTAGAAAAGTCATCAAATCCATCATCACGAAAAAGGCGATAAATGGCCAAAATCTACAAAGAATCTATCCTACACAATTTATCATGCTAGAGCCGTTAACTTTCTTTTATGCAACACACATTTTCAAATAAATATCAAATATTCCATCGCAATGAAGAAAAAATATTGGTGTAGCTTGTTTTTAACATTCTAAGAAAAAAATACTGCATGCAGTAATGAAATACCAAATAAGCAGATGCATTATACCACAAAAAACGGTGTGGAGATGTATATGGTAAAAGAGTTTCATAGCGTAGATTATTTATACAGTTTGAAAGCAGTTTTCCAGAATATGGATTTAACCCCTTAATTCTCGCTCTCGTGATATTCAGGGACTGTATCTTTAATTCAGAGCGTTTGATTCTCACCAGTTTTATAAAATAGTGTAATTGACTTTATTATAGTATCATTTTACCTGTCATTAAATAAAGTGAATATTTCTTTTTCAAAAAATTGGTGCTGTTAAGCAATTTCAATTTTTAAACCGTAATTTAATGCGACCGTTAAGGGGTTAAGATATACTGTTAACTTATTTTTGAAAATTCCTAATAAATGAGTTTTTGAAAGGAAATAAAATTTCTAACTGAAAATTTAAACAAGAACAAGAATCACGCGTCGAGTATAGATTAAGAAACACTTTCCAACACGTTCAGAGTACTGTAACAAAACTTCACAGTATATTATAGGGAAATATAATGTTTAAATAAACAATATGAAAAGCGCATAACGCATTTGAAAACCTGATTTCGGCTATTACCATCAATAGTAGGAAAATATCCGATTTTTTCTGCAGCCTTGTATATGATCGATAGATTTGTATGCATAATATATAGCATGCTTAAAGTTAGTTAAACAAAAAGCAGAGTTGTAAAAGCAGAGTTCAGCAATTTCCGTGAATAAACAGAACTGTACTTGAGAAACTGTGTGCTGCCCTGTATATGATCTATAGGATTTATACACACCAAGTAATCTAAAAAATTTTCAATTTAAAAACGCGTACCACAACCCAAAACGCAATCATTGTTCATATTCTTCGATAACTCGATTTCTTCTATAGCCAAATTCTTTTGAGTGTCCCTGTAAAAGAATGACAAATTTTATGCAGACTATAAAGCTCCTATAAAGCTCCGTAATAGACGTGTAGTACACTTGAGTAATATATGTAAATTTCAGTATGTTCTTTTGAGTGTCCCTGTGAATGAACCGTAAATGGCACACACTTGATTTAAAATATCGAACATGCCATAGTGATACCCAATAACATCTAAGATTTTCATGGCAGTTGGATTGTATTTAACACGTACCTCAACGGAAAACACAATTATTTTTATATTCATTTTATATGCATTCATCCATATGCTTCAATAGTTCAATTATAGGTCAATTTCTTCTGCAACCAAATCCTTTGTGTGTCCCTGTGAATAAACGATAAATTCTAAAACCTCCCTATTCTACAAAGTTCCGTAAGCGCGTGTAGTAAGCTCCGAAAGCGCATCAGTGATTCGTAAACGATTTTTCCTAGGAGACCGTCATGTATTGGAATTCTTTTAAGTGCTGTAAATGAATCTTAAATGATACACAGTTTATTTTCAGTACCGAACTTGCGATAGTGATACCCAGTAACATCTTTGAATTTCATGGCAATCGGACTGTATTTGCGCAAGTTAGAGCACGGACAGGCGGCAGTTATACGACAGACAGACAAACTGAAGACAAACATGTTTCAGCTATGTTGGAAAGTGTTAAAAACGCTTCTATGAAGAATGCATTCAGGACGAGACGTAAGTAACGGAAAGCAAATACAGAAATCCGCAACACTATACTGACATATCATTGAAAGAAAATCTAAGAGAAAAAGAAAATACTAAAAATTCACGTTCCCTAAGGATATTAGAATGGATGAGGCTGGAACAGTTATTTACAATATGAATGCGTATGTGAAAGATATGTAAATATGTCTGGAAGCAGCTAAATTTTTCCGAATTCTCCAGAGTTATCTTACAAGAGACTTTCTGACGAAAAAATACTCAAATTCTTATTTTAACAGATGTGAGACAGATAATTTGACTCATTTACAGCATTCACACCGCCCTCTGAATACTAGGCCTGAGCGCTGGACCAAAAATGGCGGCTGCCGAAGGCGGATTTTTTTCAGCGTGTGTACGGTCCCTTAAATATTCCTACCAATAATTTTTTGAAGTTTTTTCCGCTTCGTTTTTCTGAGAATAAACAAGGTAGAGAAATCTTTTATAAAATACTGGTGTCTACATTTAAGGGACCGTATCTACGCTAAAAGAAATCCGCCTTCGGCAGCCGCCATTTTTGTGTCATTTTTGTGTGAGCGGTCAGGCCTAGTATTCAGAGGGCGGTGGCATTCATTCACATAAGTCACATAGAATCAATGTAATACTTTTCATCTTGGTCATAAGCATGAGAATAACTAGAATGACCAGGCTCTCAGGTAGAGATGGATTAACAATATTTCTTAACATCATGGCCTATGCTTTTTTGAATCAAAGCGAGTATTTTTGTATCTGTCTTTATTGGAAAGAAAATTTCATTTTGATAAAAAAAAGGATTTTTTTTCTATCATCACATTTTCAAAAAGCAATGATGCAGTTTAAAATAATGCAACATCTATGACACGTGACAGATAATTATCGGCACAAAATAGATTCAAGTACTTAGTCAAAATGTAGTGAAGATGCACAAAATTCCTAAGGTTAGATTAGCTGAATTTCTGTAAATTCGATTCCGAAAACAATATTTCTAAGCGAAAATGTCGACAACTAAATCATGACAACTTGGAATTGAATTGTAGGCGAGGAAAACCGTGTCAATAAACTGACGCTTACCATTCTTTTTTTTTTTTTCTAATGAAAATCTCAAATAGAAACGTCTTGAAAGATAAATCCAGCTTGTGTTCTCTTAAAAATAACAATGAAGTATGAAGTAATGATATGATACTAATACTATGATACTAACTATGTATCAACTATTTTGCTCTAAGATTTAACAAACAAAAATAAAATTTATTCTAACTTTTTTTATGAAAAACTGAAATAGAAAAACGTCTTATGAGATAAATACAGCTTGTATTCTCCTAAAATTAACTAAATATAAAGCGGATATCAACTATTTTGCTCTAAGATTTAACAAATAAGAATAGACTTTCTGCGATGTAAATATAACACCAAACATTACCTTTTTTTATCCGAAAAAAATTTTACGTACGGTATATTTCAGTATTTTTTAACACGTCGACCAAACAAACATATTACGGAAAAGAAAATTTGTTCCATATGTAATTTTAAATAAGTACGACACAAAAAAAAGTTACTGTTTTGGAAATAAAATTTCTGTTGTAAAGTGTTTGGTCTCCTCGTTATACGCTGAAATATACGGTATTTTTATTTCTCTTTTATTTCATTATCTAAATATTTTGATTTTTGGCATTCCATGACACGACCAACTCAGTACGGCTGATAAATCTCTTATTTGTTTCCCCCGCCATAGAATGGTTTTAATGACGTGTAATCACGTGATGTTGTCTTCATTCTTGTTTACAGTCGGTGCAATGAAAAAGTCTTTCGCTGACTGATTTATCTCCGGCATTCATTTATTGATTGTTGACTCAGATTTTCAGACAGTTTTGAATTTTGACATTTTTCCCGGGAGAGATTTATCAAACTCCGATGATGACACTTAGGAGTTCCGTAGGGAGGTTTGCTCTTCTAGATCTAGATCATTAATGAGCATAAAATTCCAAAACTTGCGTTTGGTATGGGGGCTTACAATTGTTTCGGGGAAAATGTCCACTCGGTCAACTGTTAATTCTGCTGGGTTGAATCTCTTCACCTGTCTCACGGAATACACGAAACTCCCCTTCAGAAATATACATCATTAAAAAATGTTTTAGTATTTGTAAAGAAAATTAAATGTTCAGTTTTAAGATCTTACAAATAACATTTAATATGAAAATGCAAAGTAGCAAATAAGTAATAAAGTCAGTTATTCTTATAAACTTTAATCTTAATAGTATAGGAAAAATCGACTACATGGAACAAATCAGACTACATTTGGGCTGGAACATGGGATTTATTGGGGCCACATAAGTTACAATATTGATACAAATATATACACTGGTTTGACTGGAGAGAATTTTGACATGATTGAAGATCATTTTGAATCCTGGTTTCAGAAGCGCACTAATTTTGTAAAACCCCACGTCCAGCAGATCCAGAAAAGGCTGTTGCATTCCAGGGCTATGACTTGGGGAGACTCCTATTGCATTCCAAGATGACATAATATTCTATTTCAAACAAGGGTTGAGAATTAAATAGATTTTTTCCTAGTGAAAAATGTCCTTAAACAGTTAAAAGCATCACGAATTCTTTTGCAAATATTCCCTTTTTTCTTTTCTTTTACACCAACTACATCACTGATATCTTCAAAGAAATGCATGGGAAAATAAGTATATATAAATAATGTTTACAATATTCATATTTTTGACACTTAATTATATTTGTATTTACACAACTAATTGAATAATTTGCATCATAATTATCATCAGAGAATGGTTAACCCGTTAACGCCCTAATTGTTTTAAAATTTTATTAAACCAATATTATTTTTAGAATATTTCTATAACATCGGAAATTCAGTTTTTTCCTAGCAATACCAATATAAATCCCTTTAGACCATGAAAAAAGTAGCTTATTTAACATGTTTCGACAGAAACACGCTTTTTCGTCACACGCAAAAGAAAGACCTACCATCACGAGAGCTGAAAGAAATCTTTTTTCCATTGTTGTAGTGGCAGCAAGTATTACAGGTCATAATAGGGTTGCCAGATTTATCTAAAAAAAAAAACCGGTAGATTTTGATTTACAGTTTTTTTTTACTGCGCTATCGTCCTTTTTTACACCTTACAAAACTATGTTGAATGTGCCAGTAATGTTTTCGGCAACAAATCTGCTTAAAAAAGGTTATTAATTAAACGTTTTAATCATTGTTAGGTAGATTTCGTAAGAAATACTACCTATTGCAGTCGTAAGCATGGTGCGACTTTTGAAAAATTCCTTCATAACTTTTCATTATAGGATCCCAGGACCCCAAAACCACCCCCACCTAAAAAGTTTATATATATATATATATATATATGTATGTATGTATGTATGTATGTATGTACTAAATTTTGTCCGCACGTTAAAAGTCGCAATTATGCACGGATCGTCTTCAAACTCGCCAACAACTTTGAGATGGCTAATATCTCGGCGGGGATTGAAAATGGGCAAAATCGGCCCAAGGGAATGGAAATGGGAAGGGTTAAAAATTTTGAACACCGCCTTAATATGATTCTGATAAAACCAGCTCTTACACAACAATGACAGGAAAAAATAAACATTTTTCGTTATAGCAGTTGCCAACAATTAAAAAAAAAGCAATAAAATTCTCACTACAACAATTGCTTTTCTATTGCAAGGTTTCACGTGAAAAATTAAATTAAATAAATAGTTTGAATAATTGAAACAAATTGAATATTACGTCATAAGTTTTCTAGAGCAATATTTCCGCATGAAAACTCAAAAGGACATATATAGTTTGACGAATTAAAAAAATATATATTGCATCAAATTGGAAATAAAACGGACCTCACCAGGTGAATAGAATATGTAACGTCATGTGAGTTTGAAGAAACGTATTAAAACATGATGAAAACCCGACAATGTAAATATTAACTTATTTTAACACTCTGAGGTTCTCTGAATTTGTTTTAGCTATTTTTTAAACCTATTCCATATACATACATGTATTCGTGTATATTAGAATTTTCACAAAATGTTTAGCTCTCTAGAGCCCATTCTTAGTGAAGATCTTGATTTACGTTTTGTTGATGAATTTAGTACTTAACTTCGAAATCTACCTCCGCCTGTAGGCCCGAGCCGGCAGGGATTTTTTTTCAACTGCATTTGTATTACATAATTCTATTAACATTGTTCGAATAGTTTTACAATAATGTATTCCATTATGAATGAAAAATTAATTGAATTGTAAAAAAAAAAATCAAAAACATCCTACAATTCAATGATGATCATGAAAATTTAGTAATGGACATCATAGAAAAATAAACGCTTGTATTTAGACATAAAGTGATATAATAAATCAAACAAAATATTAACACTTAAGATACAGATATACTAAATTAAAAAATTTATAATGTCGATACTTATAATCTACAATAATGTCAAGTTCAGGTGATCTAATGCTACACAAAAGTTTGCGATTGCGCAGTTAATATTGCACAACTCTCCCAAATTCTTATCATTATGATGAGAAACATGCCGTTTTTACATTTCATGCGCATGCGTATAACTCTTGTTTCGGCAAAAGGTGATATTTTAAAGCAAACTGGAAATAAAAAAATTCCTGAAACTTATCAAAATTAAGATGTGTAGGAAAACGGAAGAAATCATTGTATGGGAGAAATTTAAACGTACACCGTACGATTAGACTAAAAGACGCTAAAAAAACCGTACAACTTACGGGTTAAACCTACAATAGGACAACCCTAGGTCATACATACACATCAGTTATAGCATTTTGTAGGAAAAAGATTACGACTTATTCAACAATCAGAAAAATGCCGTTTTTAAGCTCCATATGATGACAAGAAAACTTGACTATATCGGTAGCCAGTGGAATGGAAGAGAGAGAAGGAACACTGTGATACACGCATGTGCACAAAGAACCAATAGGTCTCAATAACTGATTAGTATATTGAGACAAACTGAAACTGATCTTTTTATATGACTCTGGTCATTAACGGGTTAATATTATATGATTGGTTAAAAATTGTGATTAAGCAAGTCAACCATGAATTTTTAAAATACTTCTCAACATTTCTTTTCAAGCACTACATTGTGCATTAGTTTATATATAAAAAAATTAAACTTCATTTTTTTAATTAAAAGTTATAAATTCTATTAATGGGGTTTGGCCCAAATTTCAAACTTATCAACTAAAAGCATTATTTTTAAGAAATAGAGAGCTGTACAGCAATGGAGAATAGTATCTGGTTATAGTTAATTTCTCTATTTTTCATATACTACGCATTTTAGGCATAATAGAAAATAATTTCTTTAAATTACCCTTCTTTAAAATTTATCCCGAAAGGTAATTAATTATCCTTACCGAAGAACCAGTAAATTTTCCTTCCGCTCTAGCACTAGATGGGAATTTTTACAATGATAACGATCTAAGATTGCACACTTCTACTTGTTTACATGAAATGTGGGTTTCGACTAAAATGAAAGCAGCTGCTGATCCAAACATGAATCTTTTGTGAAGACAAAAAGTGTGGAAGCATCATCCCTTTCGAAATTTATTAATCACTTAAAAAATTAATTAATATAATTTTGCGGTTAATTTGAATTAGTGACAAAATTTTATATTTGAGATAATGAATTAAATAGTTCTAAAACACTTATGTAAGTTGCATGTGTGCACTTAAGTAATGTAAAGGTTAAAACATCTGTGTTATCATTAGGATTAAATGTATTATGCTTTTTGTGAACCTACAAACGGAATTCGCTGGCGAACGAAAATATTTTATTAACTATTAATAGAAAAAGAATTAATTAACTACAAAATACCTTTACTAGTCTGCACATCGGATATTTTGACAATATCGTGTTGAATAGATTCTACCTGTAGATTCCTCTCACCACATTTCGAATTTTCTTTTCCTGCATCAATATCTGGATATGACGGAGCTAACTGAGAATCCTTAGCAACTTCATCAATTTCGTCATCTACTTCAAAAGATTGGAATGCAGAAACTTGACTAATATTTGTTTTTTTATCAGGCATTTTTGGTTCATCTAAATATTGGGAATTATGTTTTAATTGAGGAATTAAATAAATACATTGTGAAACATAACTTAATACCATAGCTGCCAACACTTCCGCTTTTTCAGACCACAAAAATTTAATAGAAATGTTTGCCTTATTTAATCGGCAGATAACGGCGATTTAAAAAGGTAAAATTTACTGTAAAATTTTTGTGGTCTGACAAAGCGTAAGATGTTGGCAGCTATGCTTAATACTATAGTAAATCTAGTGAAAGTTATCAATAGTCTATTATTCACGATTGTTTATGAAACTATAATTTTATTGCAACAAAATATATAAGGCGACCGCGCCAGTCGTTGATTTCCCTCCAGTAGTTGATCAAGTTTTTAAAATATTGCGCCATTTCAGGCAGAAGTGAGTTTTACACGTGGCACTATACATAGTATTTTTGTTTGACTGTTGAGGTAACCGTTGACATATTGTTGTGAGTTGCTTGCTTAAGAGAAGCCATTTTATGAATTTTTTTTATTAGAAAATGTAAAAATTTAGTTTTGATTAGTTGTAGGACCACATTTTGTAGTACCACAATGTGTACCACAAATGGATGATATTCAATCACAGCCTCGATTATCCGAATGATTGTGGGTAAAACAAAATTAATTGTTTCTATTACCAAAAATCGCGGGGGTAAAATTCTAGAAAGATTTAGGCCAAATAGAAAGTTCAAATTTGTAATCAATCGTCACTCGAAAAGTGGAGCACTCTCGAATTAATCAATATCGCATTTAATGAAACACTTGTTAAGGAAACATCTTTATCTATTTATATAAAAATGTTAATAAGAAAGAATAATTAAAAGAAAAAGGTTAATTTCATAGGTTAATTATTAAAAATCAGTTATATATATATATATATATATATAAACATTATAAACTAATACAAACGATCATCTACAAAAGTAAATATATAAATCTTAAATGAAGTTTTGCAAACTAAAAATAAAGTTTTATCCTTCATGAGAGAAAATAAATAAAAAACGTATCAGCAATCTGAGTGAAAGAAAGAAAGAAATATTCAACAAACATTGTAAGAATGGAAATATTTGTGGAGCCAAGGGAGATTATTCAGGCCTAAATTACCTTACGTTCCACAAATTACATGTACGGTTTCATCCTTGCAAAAGCCATAACAAGCTGTTTATATATATAAAAAACATCTATCAACTAATCTAACTTCTAAACTTTCTGTAAAATTGTTAACTGCTCTATATGATATTCTTAAAATGTAGTATTAAAACAAGAAAGGAAAAAAATCATTCTTCAAGCATAGATTATGAAACACTTTCCAACACATTCAGAACAATGTAACAAAACTGCACCGTTTAATAAGTTAAAATATTATGTGTAATTCAACCATATGGAAACGCGTAACATCTTTGAAAACCTAATTTCAGCTGTTCTCATCTACAATTCGAAAATTATTCGAATTCTTTGAGCACCCCTATATATGTTAAATAGATTTGTAATTATTAACTACATGCATGCCAAAATTTAGTTCAGTTAAGAAATACATGCATACTTTAGTTGAAATTTCCCCTTCAGCAATTTCCGCTAATAAGGAGAATGATGCGTGAATTCTTTTGTGCTGCCCTTTATATGAGATATAGAATTTATATGCAACAAGTAAAATGGAAAAAAAAACAGTTAAATTTAAAAGCGCAACCTGAAATTGATAACCCACTTCCAGCAATTATTACTCGAAAACAGTACTGTAATTGATTTCTTATGTGTGACCCTGTAAATAAAGGACAAATGTTATCAATGTCCTATTCTATCGTAATCCTCTTGTAGTGAAATTTAGTAATTTATATCAGTTCCAATATATTTGAATCTGAATAATGTCATTAAAATATATACAATTTGTAATGAACCCCCCCCCCCTCCTCCATATACCATAATGTAATGGAATTGTTTTGGGTGTCCCTGTAAATGAACTAGTAAACCCGCATACTTCATATACAATACCAAACTTGCCTAGGTGACTCTAAATAAAGTTTATCAATTGCATGAAAATCCGAGTACATTTACGGGAGTTAGAGCGTGGACAGACGGAGAGACGGACAAACAAACCGAATGCATAAACACTTTTCAACTTTGTTGGGAAGTGTTAAAAATAATATGAAATTGTTATGAAATATAAAAGGAATGTTTTCGTCACCTCATGAAAGCAATTAGCTTAAACACCTGAAATCCACACTCGTATTTTTTGTTACAATAAATTGGCTATGCATCGCAAAGAAAAAAAAATGAAAAGATGAAAACTATATACAAAAGCATCTAAACTAGTACATACAAAACATAAAACAGTCTCTTAAACTTACATGAGTCTTCCTGCTTATTAATCCATATTTCGTCGGACTCGAAGAGATTTTCGATGGTCAAATTTCTGGACAAGAGAGGATGATTCAGTATATATTTCGCTGTTGGCCTGTTTCCAGGGCTGTATCGTAAAATGCCTCGCAAAAGATTAAGAGCCATCAGACAATCTTCATTCGTTATTTCGCTGGAAGGATGAGACTTTTTCAGTAAAGAACTAAAGAACGGTTCCTGTAATAAAGACGTATGAGAATCAGCCAAAGATTCCTTTAATCCACGTAGTACTAAGATCAAAATATTACTAAAATGTCTAAGATGAGGTAATTTTGACCCCATAGGGAATTATTATATTTAGGTCGGAAAGCTGATCAAAAGATAAAATATCCACTTAATACTGGCAATCAAGATTTATTAGAAAGAGAAAAATGCAATTTCCATAATATTACGAATACAGTAGACTCGCGATTTTACGACTACCGATTTAACGACCCCTCGCGATTTAGCGACCAGTGGATCAGATCCCGACCGTTTTCCAGTACTCACGATGTTTCTCCTAGCTCATTTTAACGACTGGTAAATAATTCGAATACAGATTTAGCGACCTTTTCGAGAACACTGAATCTGGAGATTTGAATCATCTAATGCAAGAAAAACGAAAACATGTCGTTTTTTTCTGAAAGTCTTTAAATTTGATATTTTTACTACCTTTGACAACTGAGTTGAAAATTGAGGGGGAATTTTTGGAAGATGACTTAATCCGGAACAAGACATTCAAATAATTCTTCCAACGACGAAATTGAAGATGTTTCAAAAACACCTTCTACATCAAAATTCTAACGACTGCTTTCAGATTATCAATGGGCCCATTCTGGAAGTTTCCAGCTGCCATTTAAAGCAAAAATGTACAACATCGTTTTTCAAAAAATATTAATTAACTAATGTAAATAATTTTTTTAATTTTATAAAATGATTAGTTCTTACGAAATTATTCCATAATTTCATATACTTTTTTATTCTAAAGAATAAGACAATTAACAGCAAATATTTTTTTAAAAGTATAAATCATATGTTACGAATAAATGTACAGTCGTGGAAAAAAAAGTAAACAACCCTTAATAACTTTGCAAAACAATTATCGTAGAAGAAAGTTACTGGTACCACACGATTGGTAATAAAGTCTACTTTTAAATGATGTATATAAGATTTGGTTAGGGGGCCATCTACACATTAAAACGAACCATAACTTTTTTTCAATAGCAGTATACAATTCTGACAGCATAAATGAACTCTACACCCTTCAATTAGGCTAAAAACAAATTTTTATGCAATTCGTACGATAAGTTTACGAGAAATTAATTATTTTAAAACGAGCTTATTTCAGGGGCTGTATCCAAATTGATGCTCGGTACTCGATTGTTGACTGAGAGCGTTCCCTTCTTGATCAAGGTGTCTTAAGCGCCACTCATTGAAGACTGTTAAATTACAGGATAGCATAGGAAATTTCAAAATATCTAGTCACTTCTATCATACACGGCCCCTTAAACCATCATTTTGTCGTTTTTTAAGCATAATTTGAAAACTACTTGGAAAAAAATGTGAAATTTTGGATTTCTATAAAGCAAGACGTAATAAATCTAAATCCATCAAAAAAAAAATTGTAGGTTATAATTCTTAATTTTTTCGAATATTAATTTGATAATTCATAATTCATATCATAAAATTGTATTCAACGTATTTATGTTTGGGTATTTTAGTATTATTGCTACACAAAAAATTAGCATATTAGGAGTATAATTTCAGGAAATATTAATGAAAATATGAAAATGTAATTTAACATTAGAAGCACTAAATTTTGAATGTTTATAATTCAAAAACTTACCATTCAAATGACTTCAAATTTGGTGTCTAGGCATAGTTTGAACCAAAGATTTGAAATATCTTGTTAAAATTGGATATTGCCATTGAAAAAAATAAAGTTTGGGTTACTTTTAATATGTAGATGGTCCCCTAAACAAATTTTATATACATCATTTAAAAGTAGACTTTATTTCCTATCGTTCGGTACCAGTAATTTTCTTCTACGATAATTTGTTGAGGGGTTAGTAGAGGGGTGTTTACTTTTTTTTCCACGACTGAACAGTTATTATTATATTAGAATGTTACGTATTGTTGAGCTGCATTTAAAAAAATAATAATATTACCAACTTTTGATTTAAGGACCATTCGATTTAACAACCAATTTGCCGAAGTCCCGTGAAGGTCGTTAAATCGCGAATCTACTGCATTTAAATTAGCACAAAAACTCAAGAAAAAAAAAAGTAATGGTAGTAATGCATTTTAACTATCTTTAGTTCTACTGCTCATCTTTCTGGCAATCAGGACACTAAATAACACATGAAATAGGATTTTGACACATAAACTGTCTGCATTTGTTGCATTTCTGAGAATACTTGGTGTCATGATAGAAAGCTTTTATTTATTCCCTGATTGCCTAAGATGGGGGTCAATGTGACTTCATTCGCAATTTCTACAAATAAACAAAAGAAAATCAACTGTGCGAAACTTACTAAGTAGAAAAAATTATAAAAGAGACCTTTATAGGAGAATTCCTAAAAAATAATTTTTGCATACATATTCTAAATGGAAAAAAAAACCTGCCAAATGTGCAGATGGGGTCAAATTGACCCCATATTAATACTGCGAGGATTAATAAATTAAGTGTAAATTCTTAGCTGCCACCCTTCCTCCTTTTTTCGTGAAGGGAAATAAATATAATTTGAAACAAAAACACAGTTTAATGAAATGTTTCTAATTTCTATTAGGTTATTTTTAATTTTTGAAATCTCTGCTTACGTTTGGTTAAAAAAAAATACTGGAGGTTAGCATGTATCCATTGTAGAACGATGAAGCTGAATATAAAAACGATGTCTAGAATTAATAAAAAAAATAATTTTTATTGTTTCCTTTAACAATAAATAGCCTAGTTAGGATGATTCTACTTTTGAGATGATATGAACTGTAGCATAGGCATAGGCAGAGTAGAAATCCAAAAACATTTGAGTATTTAAAGAACATTTTACCTTATTTAATCACAGAATCTTCATAGATAAAACAAAGGACAATTTTACGACATTAGTAGCACCCTTATCCTGACTACGCCATTGGTTTAAAAAGTCTCATTGTCAAAGATAAGATGAGGCAGCGCAATTTTTTATGTATTTAATTTTTTTATACAGATCTCCAGATTTCTAAAAGCAATATATTTTCATAGTCATTCCAGAGAGGTAAACAGACAGTTACACACAAACTTACTAACACATTTATTTTATTAAAACATTTATTCCTAGCGTCCCATTTTTGGGACGTTTCAAAATTTAATAAATTTTTATAATTTTTTTCTTCTCTAGAACATGAAAACTGCATGAAGTAGTAATTGTCTATAAATGTCTTTATCTGTTACCGAGAGATGACAGCATAAGATTGATAGTTATTTGCTTAGATAAAAGCCTTTTTTCAGTGTTTATATTTAGATTTTCCCTGTTTTAAGATAGCGAAATGTAAAATGCAAGTTTATTTGCATTTTTCTATCAAGGATCCAAAAAATAAGTCAAAATCTTAGCTTGTAGAATTTTTTGAAATACGCATTTTTTTAAATTGCGAAATTATCTGTTCAAGCCTATTTTTTATGCATGTTTGTAACGTACAAAATATAGGGCGCTACACGCAAATGGGTACATATTTGTTAGCCATTTAGGAGAGAGTTATTTATGTAAAGTCCTTATCAAAATGATTTTGAAATAAATTGTTTTTTAGATTCAAATACGATTATTCTTAATATAAATTAATAATACTTATAATGTTGTTAGTCTCTCTAAAGAAAGAAATATACTTTTTTAATAGTTCATAAAAATACTAATTATAGTATATAGTATACAATATAAAGGCCTAATTTATATAAATTTAGACAAAACATAATTATGCAGTTTACCACATATGGATATTCTCATATTTAGTACGTTTACATTTTAACAAATAAATACAAAAATATTTTAGCGTAATGTTTTTTTTTTCAGCTTATTTTGCAACATTTTAAACTGATTTTACCAAAATATTGAGAAAACAAAAATTCAAGCATAAATGGGTTTATATAGATTAAAACAATTCCTTAAGATCAATGTAAGAAAATAGTTTTTTAAAAATCCTCTTACTTGCAAACATTTATACATTGAAGGATAAACGTCACACATCCAGTTTCCAGTCTCAGATAAAATTCTTTCCGTCAAAGACATTCTTTCTATTTTCTTTTCAATCCAGCGGTCTGAGAAGCAGTAAAAGATGACTTGTCCTGCGGCCCACACATCGAAAAGATCACCTTCCACACTTGGTTTTTCTTCTTCATCCTTTGTCCAGATCTCAGGTGGACAATAAAGTTTGGGAAGTATAAACCTTCGAAGAAGAAATATTTTGAAATTCTATATGTACAGTATTCGAAAATATTTCTTTAGATTACATTAATATATTACTGTAATCACTTTCTTTATCTCTCATGATTTTCTTTATGAAACTCTGCACAATTACTCAGCTAGTTGGATGTGCAATCGCAAAACATTCTTCTGTCTCACACATCTTAATATTTCAGAAACTATCTACACAATACACATGTTAATACTTGAACATTATCAAAATCAATATTATCAGTTCATTACTATACCAACTTTCATTTTCATCTTAAATTTCTGCTTCGGTCAATTAATCGGAGTAAAAACGAGTTCATCTCGATCATGACATATAATAAAATATTTTTCATTATTCTGTTGTACGTCAGGTTTTACAAATCGCCGGCTTAGCAGAATGTGAAGTTCTCGTCCCTGCTCGAGGCGCCGATGTACAACAGAACTACGAAAAATCTAGAAAATAGCAAAAAATGGCTATAACAGCCCCCTTACTGGCAGAAAATTTTCTAATTCAAATAGGTTCTGCTTTTCATAGCCCAAAACATATATATGAAATTTAGTTTAATTTTATGCATGATTTCAAACATTTTTTGGTAGTATGATAATGAAAATGACACAACGTAATTACAGCACCCTCTTTCGGCAGAATGTTTCCAAATTCAAGTGGAACCTGATTGCCACACGAAAAAAATAAATATCAAATTTTGTTCAGTTCTGTTCATAACTTCATACAATTATCGATGGCACAATGGTGACTCACTGTCATACAGACATTTTGTATAAACATGGTTTGGGGAATCTCTGAATATAAACGTATAAACCTGTCGAAAACCGAAAGTCAAAAAAATTTTTCGATTACAATACTTTCTTCTATTATACAGTGTATCCCAAAAGTTTATATACAACAATTTGTTTGGATTTAATAGCAACTAAACAAGTAACAAAGACGAAATAAATTATGCAAATATATAATGGTGAAATAAAAATAATAAAATACTCAGACAACTTTTTTCAGTCATAAATTTAATATAAAAAAATGCTGTCCCAAAAATGTATAGGCAACTGGTGTTAAAGCCTGACTTAAGTCCTGATATACCAAATTTGCATATTCCAAGGTCTTGTACTTGTGACAAAATAGTTTTCTGAGATATAATTGATTCTGTCTTTCCGTTTCAGTTAACTGCAAAGATGCTTCTCAGTGTGTAGTTTTTCAAAAAGTAAAATTTGCAAGTGTATTGTTAACGGCTCGTGGATGAAAAGCCATGGAACATTTCAAGAAAAAATAGAAGCAGCAGGGTTGGCATTTAACAAATTCTGTCAAAAATTGACAATTTTGAAAGTAAATCCCGTTCTTGACGAACAAAGAAAACAACATAATAACTAAAGTAACTAACTAAATGAAGAGACAGCAAGATTTTAATATTAGTTTCAATCCAGAACCTATCTTATATGGTCAGTTTTTAAGTAAGTAAGCGTTGCAGTATCAAAATCCATAGTCCATCCATGGCTGCAGACAAGTACGTTTCTTGATTATCGCAAATTCATCCTTCGCCAAAGCTTACAAAACGGCATAATGACGCTTGCATTTAGTGGGCCCGAAATCACATGAATTGGACAGATGAATGGTTGAGTGTTCTTTTCAGAAATGAAATTTAATATAGATGACCCTGATTGCTGGGCATATTACTTGCACGATATTCGTACGGAACCAAGTACATTTTTCAACGGACAACAAGGGGGTTCACGTATGCTTCAGGAGCCTGTTCTTATAATGGAACAACCGACATTGCTATTTTGAAAGGTCGTCAATATTCCGTAGATTAGCAGAAAATGCTTAAAATACACTTACTTACGTTTGGTAAGTTGCTAGGTGGGGGAAAATGGACATACCAGCAAGACAATTGCTCCATTCACGTATCCAACTCTAGAATGCAGTGGTTTAGACAAAAACAAGTAACTGTTATGGATTGGCCAGCCCTAAGTCCAGGCCTGAACCCAATAGAGAACCTCTGGGGAAGATTAGCTAGAGACGTGTATGCTAATGAGCGTCAATTTGTATTGTTCAAGATTCAAAAGTACAAATAAAACGAAGTTGGCTTTCTTTAAAGCCAGAATTTCATCAAACTCTTGTTTTGAGTATGTCTAATTGAGTTTTTGAAGTGATCAGGAAAAACAGCTTAAAAATTTTAACGTTAAAGGAAAAAAATGAGTTGTCTATATACTTTTTGATAGTAAAATTTAAGTGGTAATTTTTCTCACAAAGTCCGTGATTGTGTGCTATTATTTTTGTATATAGTATTATTATTGTCTTGATATTATTTATAATTATAAGTTGGTTTGAAATTGTTACTCCTCTTTTTCAATTGTAAAGTTAAAAAAACCCGTTGTCTATAAACTTTTGGGATGCACTGTAGATAGAAGAAAGTAAGAATTATAAAAATTTATTTATTTTGTAAGAAATTTTAAAGAAGGTTACAATATGTAGAACAGACAGAAAAAAATTTCCCATGTCAACTTTGTTGCAAATCGTCACATAAAAAAATTGATTGGTACCAAGCGATTAGCAATAGTACTTACTATTTATTGATGAACTTAAATTTTGCTTAGGTATCGACAACATATAGAAATTATGAAAAACTTTAAATTTTTATACATTTAATTTTCATATCATATTTCGATTTTCCGTAGATTTTACCTTTGGATACCAATCGTAAAGTATTTTGTCCAAGTAGTTTAGAAGTTACTCAGGTTTAATGTTTGAAATTATTTAATTTAAATCTGATTTTTAATTTCTTCTATTTATAAAAGAAAAAAGTGTTGTAATCGAAATTTATAGTTCTGACTATGGACGCCAGGTCCCAGTTGAAAATAAAGAAAGTCCTTCCGGCCAGTGCCGGGAGGAAGAGGTAGCTTTCATATTCCTTATTTTAAAAAAGCCAACTTATATCATTCAAACACACGAAGCTCAATTTAGTGGAACCCGAATATAGGAGATTCAATACTAATTTTTAGCAATATAATGAATGAGAATTTCGCGAAATTAAACAGCTTTATCCAAGCTGCTTTTCTTTAAAGTAACTTATATTTGGCTGCCAAATTCGGCGATTTCTTAAAGTGCCTGCCATTTTAAGACAACATGGTGGATGAGGCTAACCAGTGAACTTGGTCGAGACCTTAGTAATTGCTGTGCACATGCTCACTCACATCGGAATCGGTTGATATATACGAGTACTGTCGCATGCAAAAAATCAGATTTTTCAAAATGTCACCCACAATAGAAATTGAAACTGCTATATCTGAGCCATTTTTTAAGGTAAAGACAAACAAAAAATGCTCCTGAATCCTTTTCAAGGTCAAATACTCAAGAAAGAAACCTTTTTCAATTTCTAATTTTTTTGTACCTCACTTTAAATATATATATTTTCCTTAATTTAATGGCCGCCATTTTGAAACAAGATGGCTGATGAAGCTGGCCAGCGAACTTGGTCGAGATATTGATGTATACTATCCACATGCCTTCTTCCATCGAAATAGGCGAATACGTGTGTTATCGCGGGACAAATACAAGATCGTTTCAAAGTGTTAGCCATGCTAGAAATTCAAAGTGCTATAATTCAACCATTTTTTAAGATATAAACAAAAGAACAAATTTTCAGAAACAAAAACTGCTCCAGAATCTTTGTATCAAGGCCTAACACATAAAAAAAAATCTCTTTCATTTTCCAATTTTTTAATACCTCATTTTAAATTTTAAATTAGATTTTTTTTTAAATGGCAACCCTTTTGAAACAAGATGGCGAATGAAGCTGGCCAACGAACTCGGTCGAGACATTGGTGTGTACTATGTACAGACTAAGTTAAGAAACCTTTTTCAATTTCTAATTTTTTTGTACCTCACTTTAAATATATATATTTTTCTTAATTTAATGGCCGCCATTTTGAAACAAGATGGCTGATGAAGCTGGCCAGCGAATTTGGTCGAGATATTGATGTATACTATCCACATGCCTTCTTCCATCGAAATAGGCGAATACGTGTGTTATCGCGTGACAAATACAAGATAGTTTCAAAGTGTTAGCCATGCTAGAAATTCAAAGTGCTATAATTCAACCATTTTTTAAGATATAAACAAAAGAACAAATTTTCAGAAACAAAAACTGCTCCAGAATCTTTGTATCAAGGCCTAACACATAAAAAAAATCTCTTTCATTTTCCAATTTTTCATAAATACGTCTATTATCACGTGACAAAAATCAAGACGTTTCAAAATGTCAGCCACGCTAGAAATTCAAAATGCTATAACTCAGCCATTTTTTAAGATATAGACGAAACAAAAACTGCTCCTGAATCTTTTTATCAAGGTCAAACACATAAGATAAAAATATTTTTTCAATTTTCAATTTTTTGGTACCAAATTTCAAATTTAAATTTTTCTTAAAAATTTAAATGGCCGCCATTTTTAAGCAAGATGGCGGATTAAGCTGCCAACGAACTCGGTCGAGACATTGGTATGTACTATGTATAAACGAAGTTACATCCAAATCGGTTCATAAATACGCCTTTTATCGCGTGACAAAATTCAGGACGTTTCAAAATGTCAGCCACGCTAGAAATTCAAAATGCTATAACTCAGCCATTTTTTAAGATATAGACGAAACAAAAACTGCTCCGGAGTCTTTGTATAAAGGTTAAATACATAAGAAAAAATATTTTTCCATTATCAATTTTTTGGTACCACATTTCAAATTTTAAATTTTTTTTAAAATTTAAATGGCCGCCATTTTGAAACAAAATGGCGGATGAAGCTGGCCAATGAACTCGGTCGAGACATTGGTATGTACTATGTACACACCGAATTATATCCAAATCGGTTCATAAATACGACAGTTACAGTGTGACATAGGTCATATATATATATGGATATATATGTATATATATATCAATTTTGAACGGAGGGTGGTTTCGGGGTCTGGGGGTCATGATCGATGAAAATATACCAAAATTTTTTGAAATCGCTTTCCTCCGAACGGCTGCAATAGGTAGCTTTTTGTAATGAAAGCTACCTAATATTCCGTTGGAAGCGTGCGTTATGATAGCGATTTTTGTCCGCGTTTCTCGATTTTTCGTAGTTTTGTTGTACATAGGCTTTTCATGCAGCGACGGGCACTTCACATCCAGCTAAACCGGTGTTTCGAAAGCAGCTGATGTACAATAAAACAACGAAAATTACTGATTTTATTAAATATTGTAATCGAGATTTATTCGTTTTTACGCTGATTAATAAAACGTAGCAGTAACTTAAGAAAAACCAAAGTTGGTGTGATATTGAAGTAATAAGAATGAAGTGGTAACATGTGTAAAAAAATTCTTTTTAAATATTAACAATTATCAGATGGACGAAAGCTTTTGGATTGGCACATCCGACGAAATTGTTGTACAACAGATTCCGACAGCAACAAATTTTTAAGCAGAACTCGGGATCTAGTTGTGTGTATTTGCTACAATTTTATATTAGCATATTTTAAGATTCTAGATATCGTTTTCTGTTAAAACAATTTTTAAGTTATAATTCATGTTCTTGTAATAAATTTGAAAATATGTACATAGCTTCGAATTCGATTTTCAAGAATAATAAAAATTTTAATCTATGTAGTTTTTAACAGAAATCGATTTCCAGAAGCTTGAAATGCATCAATAGATATTTATAGCGTATTCCACTTAGCAGTGATTAAGTTATATTGAATCTAATCACAGGATATAACAAATTAACTAGAAGGTTGTTTCTATTTGAAATGAGAATCTTTCTTAGAAAATATCGATATTAAAAAAGAAGACTCTTTGGGAGCCTTGCTACTGTCATAAAAGTATTTAAAAAGTCATTACATTTGATAAATACATTTTTATATTGCAATTATGCATAAGATATCACTTTCTTAACGGTATTCCAAATAATTAAATTTAACAGTAAATTAAATACTATTTAAAATTTTATAATTGCATTAACAGTAGCATGAGGATTAATTCTTGCAAGCTTATGAAACATCTATAATAATCAAATTTGGGCTTTAAAATGCATAAGTCGAACACTGGAGTCAATCGACACGTTTTCTTAAAGGAAAAAGTAGTATTATGTCTTGTACTTACAGGAAAAGTTTCTGTCCCGTGTCTTTTTTAATTAAATTATAAGAGAATCATGATAACAAGGTTTATCTATCTCCTTGGGAAATGTCCAAGGCTGTGTGAAAGTGTAAATTTCCACATTTTGAAGAAATTGCGGGGCTTGGAGGAAAGAAAGGATGTTATCATGACTGATCAATGGAGCTCTTCAGGTCCCTAGCTGGGACAAGAACAAAAAAAGAAGGGTAAGTAAGCTTTAGCGAGGAAAGCTGGAGACTCCGATTTTGATAGTGATGTATGTAATGTCTTAATGGTGGATATATAATATGATAGTACACTCATGTGGAGTGTTTTTTTTTTACTGAAGAACTTGTTATGCAAAGTGGGAGTGTTTCACACCCCGTTGTCATTTTATTTTTATTTTACCTTAACTTAGATGTTCTAATAAAGAACTCAGGAAAGATATCGTGTGTTATACTTGAGCATTATGTACGTACGGGCTGAGAAGAGTGAAAGCATCGGCCACTTCACCACATTAAATTAAAAGGCAGCATAAAGATTATTTCTTGTAAGCCTATGAAACATCTATTATAACCAAATTTAGGCTTTAAAATTCATTGGTCTAATAGTGGCGTCCAGTTGACATATTTTCTTAAAGGGAAAGGGATTCTGTCTTGGATTTACAGGACAAGTTTCTGTCCCGTGTCTTTTTTTTATCAAATTATAAAAGCATCACTTGCGTTATGTCAACTTTGAGATTTCTCTAATTCGGAGCATTAGAAAGCAATCGAGATCCCACTGAAGTCTTTAACATATTTGTCACTAACCCCGTATATTTGATAAATACAATTCTGCAATTGCGATGCCCTTCAAATATTGGAAAAAGATACCATTCAAATTTTGAGAATTTATTATCTATCATCCCGGAAACATCATGTACTGAGATTTAAGAAACTCCCCTTGATTAAAAAAGAAAATTATAGTTTTATATCACTTACATATTTCAGTTTAAAAAAGTAACTAAACAATTATAGTATTTAAAATACAGTGAAATACGTTTAACACGAAAACGCTTAAGATGAAAAATCGGTTAACACGAAATGATATAGCGGTCCGGACAGTATACTATGCAATTTAATACATATTTTTGTCTTTTAACACGAAACAAAAATCGTTTAACACGAAAAATATTCGCTTTCGATCTAGTTAGTTTGAGTTGAAATTGGTGAATTTTGAGTTATAACCACTGAATTTTGGGTGAAAATCAGTGAATTTCACGTTTTTTGTAAATTAGCTTATTGTTTATAGCACAATGGTTGAGAAATCGGTGCGACAACAAACTGCTATTTCACTTCAAAGGAAGGTGAAGCTGCTTAATGCACTTGATGAAAAAGAAGGACAAAAACAGAAATCTGCAAAGAGTTTGGCATTACCAATTCTACTTTTATCAACAATAATAAAAAACAGGGATCTCATTACGTTAATGTTTGAGCGCAGTATGTTTAAGCAACAGAGAAAACGTATGAGAACTGGTAAGCACGAAGATTTAGAGAGAGCAAACAAGGTGTTCAAACAAAGTGTTCAAGGTGGTTCAAACAAGAATGAAGAATTATCAGAATTCTAAAAAAGACACTTAAAACAAAATATATCTAATTTCCCCCCCAAAAAAACAATATTTTTCTTACTTACTTTTTATCCTAATGGATGCAATTTACTAATAGTTTAACTGGAAATCGAAATAAAATTTGAGGACATCGAAAATATTTGTGAGTTTCGTTCTTTTTTACGAATCTTTTAACGCGAAATTCTTTTAACAAGAAAAGAATTTTCGGTCCCCTCAGTTTCGTGTTAAAGGTATTTCACTGTATTTATAATTTTTAAGGCAGCTTTTTTAAATGGGATTTCCACTGGCTTTTCTTTGATGAACACTTTACTATAATTATTCCCAAATAGTATTATTCGCGTTATTTCACTGTAGAATTTTCTATAATTAACTAATAAAGTTTATTATTTGTAAATAATGATGATAAACTGTTTATACAAATGAAAACCACAAGAAAACTTATTTATTGAATGAAAACCTTGTTTTAAGTATTGTTAATCTTAGATATTTCGAAAACTGTTTACCTTGATTTGTCTCATTTCTCCACAGATTCGAAGCATTGAGATTCTAATTTATTACCCTTCTGCCAAGAAGGATTATGTCTTTCACGCGTATCTGGGTATATGGATTTCTTTATACTCGAAACATCCCAAATGCTAGATGGATTTTAATGAATGAGGTCTCTATAGATTCGTCTTACCCGTCCGATGGTTATAGGCTAGGTTTTGATTTTATAAATTCAAAATGGCGGCCATAAAATACAAAATGGTGGAAGAGACGAAAAAAAAAGTTTACGCACTCTATTGAGTGACATATCAATGGACAGGTCTTTCAAAATGAAGAGGATATTTCTTTGACTATTTTACAGTCAGAAGCTCCGTTTAAATATTACACACCCTGGAAGTTATGTAGGTAGGATCTCTAGCTTTACTACAACTGTAACCTTCATAGACATCTATAGGCCTCATCAAAACAGTGTTTATAGATAGGAACTAGCAATTAAACATAACTTAAAAGTCATCAGTACAAGTAAATAAAAAAATAGTTAAGTAATATAAAAAATAGCTTGATATTGGTGACAAATAATTAATTAGTTCGCTTTTTACGCAGTCGGGTTTTTTGATTTTTTAAATTAAATTTTTACTTGTTTTAGTTTTGTAATTTACGTTTGTAAAATTCTGTAGATAAATAATGTATGTTTTGAATTTAAAAAAGAAAAATATTCTCACCTGTTTACGGGTTCCTTCGTTTCAGTGATCCCACTAAAATCTGATATCAGAGCTCTCAAGTCAGATGAGATCAGGATATTGTCCACTTTGATATCCATGTGGCACACCCCGTAGCCATGCATATACTCTAAACCAGTTAACATATCCTTCATCCAGTCAATAGTCATTTGAAAAAGTTTCGAGTTGTTGCGAAAATCAACTTTTTTCAAAACATTATCAAGGCAATCATCCATGGCTGGAGTCAAAAATATATCTATGTTCTTATGATGGAGACTCTCCAGTAAGGGAAGAACATTGGGGTGCTTCAGGCATGGCCACAAGTACATTTCTCCCGGTGATGTGTAGCTTTTCTGCATGATTTTCGCAGCCATCATTTCAGAATCTTTTCTCCGAATGGCAATCACATCACCATAAGATCCAGAGCCTAGTCGTTTCACGAACGTATAATTCTTTTTCTTAAGAAACTTTATGGCTTTTTTCTGGATTATATCTCGTTCATATTCGAAATTGTTTTTCTTCTTAATCATTTTTACGTTAATGTACTTTTATGAGTAAAATAAAGGAAGTTATTACAAAAAAATTATTTTAATTCACTTTTTAAATACTTTTTATTTGCCTTTTTAATAAACTTATAAGATTTCACACAATTCTCAAAAGAATTAAAATGGAAATAAATGCGTTTGATATTGTTTAAACACTTTATATTTTCCATTACTGTTTAATTGTTGTTTTAATAATGCCTCTTTGTAAGAAAAGACTTAAAATATTTTCTGAATGGTAATTGTCATTGTTATTTCTATATCACTATATACACAATTGCTCATTGTTGCAATTGTATATGTACGGTAATTATCATTGTTATTTATATATCGTTACACATACAATGACCAATTGTTGAAGCTTAGAAAATTATGATGTTGTTCATAAAATGACTGTTGGCAAATAAACATGTATAAGATTTTCGGAGAAAAAATTTTTGCAGTGTAGTTTAGTGATCTTGTTATTAGGATATTAGAATCAAGTGAAAACTACTTGAAACATAATGAAATTAATATGCATGACTCAAGTTCATTACACCGTGCTCTCTGTAAATTATGAAAATTGTAGTATTATTGTTCATTTACGCTGTTACAGAAATGAATTCTGTTACTGGGCGAACTATAAGCAATAATTGCTTATATACATCTTTAATTTTAACTAAATTTTAGGTATTATTTCGTAAGAAGTACTACTTATTACATTCTCACGTATGTTGGAATTTCCGAAAAAGTTTTGCAGATCTACGCCAATCATGACCTTAGAACCCAAAACCACCCCCAATTCAAAACTTAATGTAAATATATATATATATATATACATATATATGTTGATCCTTGGTCCACCATCATATAAAAAACTTTTTTGGCAACATGTGCTGGTGATCTCCAATGAGTGTATTTGTTATGCCTAATGCTAAGAGAGTATGGATTTTAATTTGGTAATTTGTTTTTTATTTTTCCTCTAACCTTTTTAATCTTGTTTTATTTTGAACTTAATTGGTGTTCAATGGTTTATTTCTCTGTTTTATGTGTGTGGTAGTCACAAATTCATATTCTTTTGCGAATTTATGGCAAATATGAAAATGAAACCACACATTGTATTTGTGGAACTTAAGGCATTTCGGACCTGACGATTCTGTCTAAGTTCTACAAATTTCCGATATTCCATTTCCGTTATTCAATTTCTGCTGTTTTTTACTATGTTTTTGGAATCTATGTTAAGTGTGTTGGGGGATACTGTATTTTTATCACTTTTGTTAATGTCATTTTATTCATAATTTCGCAGATTTTGTTGGTGGTCGGTAATGTTTATTTAATAATTATATATATATATATATATATATATATGTCGTAGGCTAATTGAGAAATCCGGCTCTTTGCAAACAGCCTAGGCTCTTTGCAAAGAGCCGGGCTAATTGGAGAATCCATCTCCCTTTTTCCAATTAGCCTGGTATTTTTCAGGCTTATTGCAAAGAGCCTAGAAAGCGTTAGGCTAATTGAAAAATGACCACTTATTATCCGATGAGGGTGATATTTTTAGCTCACAGGCTATCAAAGCCTGAGAGCTTATGGGCCCGCCGATTCTGTATGTACGTGTGTACGTATGTACGTAACACGATAACTCTTGATAGAAATATCCGATTTGCTTTAAATTCTTTTTCTAGGTTCATTCTGATAAGGTGCTACCCTGATTAGTTTTTGGGGTTCATTGGTTAAGGATAAAGGGGGAAAAGGGGGCTACCCCCCTTAATTTATATAAATAGGTTTTTCATGCAGAAATATTAGATTTGCTCCAAATTTGGTATACCGGTTAATTGTGTTAAGCAGCTTCCCCGATTAGATTTGGAAGCTCATTATTTAAGTATAAAGTGGGGAAAGGGGGGCTATACCCTTAATTTAGATAAATGCGTTTCTCATGTAGAATAATTCGATTTGCTCCAAATTTGGTATACCGGTTTATTAAGTTAAGGAGCTGCCTTGATTAGATTTGGAGGTTCATTAGTTACATATAAAGGGAAGAAAGGGGGGGCTATCCCCCCTTAATTTAGGTAAATGAGTTTTTAATGCAAAATTATTCGATTTGCTCCAAATTGGTATACCGGTTTATTATGCTAAGGAGCTTCACTGATTAGATTTGGAAGTTCATTAGTTAAGTATAAAGGGAGGAAAGGGGGCTAGACCCCCCCCCCTTAATTTAGATAAATAAGTATTTCATGCAGAGTTATTCGATTTGCTCCAAATTTCGTATACCGGTTTATTATGTTAAGGAGCTTCCCTGATTAGATTTGGAGGTTCATTAGTTAAGTATAAAGGGAGGAAAGTGGGGCTAGACCACCCCCCCTTTATTTAGATAAATGGGTTTTTCATGCAGAGTTATTTGATCTGCTCCAAATTTCGTTTACCGGTTTATTATGTTAAGGAGCTTCCCTGATTAGATTTGGAGGTTCATTAGTTAAGTAAAAGGGGGTCTAGAACCCCCCCTTTATTTAGATAAATGGATTTTTCATGCAGAGTTATTCGATTTGCTCCAAATTTCTTATACCGGTTTATTATGTTAAGGAGCTGCCTTGATTAGATTTGGAGATTTATTGGTTAAGTATAAAGGAAGGACAGGGGCTAGTGTCCCCTTAATTTAGATAAATGGTTTTTTCATACAGAATTATTCGATTTGCTTCAAATTTGATATACCAGTTTATTACGATATGGCTTCCTTCATTTGATTTGGAGGTTCATTGATTAAGTATAAAAGGGGGGAAAGGGGGGGCAATTGCCCCTCCCCTTAATTTAGATAAATGGGTTTTCATGCAGAATTATCTAATTTAGTTTAATTTTTTTTCAACCGGATCCGAACTTGAAGGTTCCATTTGAAGTCAACCCGAAAACCGACCAAACCAGGTTTCGGATTGAGTTCAATTAGAACTTTCAGGTTCGGATCGGGTTGCCAGTGGACGGAGATTATTTTGTCTGACATGCATCGGGTTATAGTTCTTTGGAATATTTTTGTCGGTTAAGATTTGGTTCGGGACGAGTTTCAGGTAGACTTCGAATGGAATTTTTTGGTTCTGGTAGCATTGCGTGTCCACGGAAACTAATTTGTCTTGTTCGAGTCCGGTTATGGACCTTTGGAATATTTTTGTCGGTTATCAGATTTGGTTCAGGATTTCGGGTTTTTTCAAATGGAACGCTCAGGTTCGGGTCGGGTTGCATGTAGACTGAAATTATTTTGTCTTGCTCGGATCGGGGTACGGTCTGTTGCAATTTATTTTTCGGGTTTGGGTAGGGTTATGCGTTAATAAACCTAATAAAAAGGAAATTGCCCAGTTAAACTGATAGCATTGAGCTCACAGGCTATTCACACTAATTGTATATTATACTCTTATTTCAAAGAATAATGACCCTCGAAAAATAAATGAAGGTATTAGTCCCCGTTGCCCCCATTTCTACTTAACCAAAGAACCTCCAAATCTAATCAGGGAAGCTACTTCACATAATAAACTGGTATACCAAATTTGAAGCAAATCAGATAATTCTGCATGAAAAATCCATTTCACTAAATTAAGGGGGGGGGGGGTATTAGCTCCCCCATTTCTCCCTTTATGCTGAACCAATGAACTTTCAAATCTAATCAGAAAAGCTCCTTATTAGAATGAACCTAGAAAAAAAAATTAAACTAAATTAGGTAATTCTGCATGAAATCACATTTATCTAAATTAAGGGGAGGGGCAATTGCCCCCCTTTCCCTCCTTTTATACTTAACCAATGAACCTCCAAATCAAATGAAGGAAGCCATATCGTAATAAACTGGTATATCAAATTTGAAGCAAATCGAATAATTTTGTATGAAAACCCCATTTATCTAAATTAAGGGGACACTAGTCCCTGTCCCTCCTTTATACTAAACCAATAAATCTCCAAATCTAACCAAGGCAGCTCCTTAACATAATAAACCGGTATACGAAATTTGGAGCAATTCGAATAACTCTGCATGAAAAACCCATTTATCTAAATTAAGTGGTGGTCTAGCCCCCTTTCCTCCCTTTATACTTAACTAATGAACCTCCAAATCTAATCAGAGAAGCTCCTTAACATAATAAACCGGTATACCAAATTTGGAGCAAATCGAATAATTTGCATTAAAAACCCATTTACCTAAATTAAGGGGGAGGGGGCTAGCCACCCCCCCGTTTCTTCCCTTTATACTTAACTAATGAACCTCCAAATCTAATCAAGCCATCTCCTTAACATAATAAACCAGTATACCAAATCTGAGCTAATCGAATAATTCTACATGAAAAACGCATTTATCTAAATTAAGGGGATATGCAATTGCCCCCCTTTTCCCCCTTTATATATAATAATGATCTTCTAAATGTAATCAGGGAAGCTGCTTAACATAATTAACTGGTATACCAAATTTATAGCAAATCGCATATTTCTGCATGAAAAACCCATTTATCTAAATTACGGGGGGGACAGACCCCCTTTCTTCCCTTTATATGTAACTAATGAACCTCCAAATCTAATCAAGGCAGCTCCTTAACTTAATAAACCGGTATACCAAATTTGGAGCAAATCGAATAATTCATTATGAAAAACCGATTTATTTAAATTAAGGGGGGTAGCCCCCTTCCCCCCCACTTTATACTTAAATAATGAGCTTCCAAATCTAATCAGGGAAGCTCCTTAACACAATAAAACCGGTATACCAAATTTGGAGCAAATCGAATATTTCTGCATGAAAAACCCATTTATATAAATTAAGGTTGGGGGACTAGCACCCCTTTTCCCCCTTTATCCTTAACCAATGAACTCCAAAAAATAATCAGGGAAGCACCTTATCAGAATGAACCTAGAAAAATTTTTTTGAAGCAAATCGGATATTTCTATCAAGAATTATCGCGTTACGTACATACGTACGTACGTACGTACACACGTACATACAGAATCGGCGGGCACATAAGCTCTCAGGCTTTGATAGCCTACGAGCTAAAAATATCACCCTGATCGGATAATAAGTGATCATTTTTCAACTAGCCTAACGCTTTCTAGGCTCATTGCAATAAGCCTGAAAAATATCAGGCTAATTGGAAAAAGGAGATGGATTCTCCAATTAACCCGGCTCTTTGCAAAGAGCCTAGGCTGTTTGCAAAGAGCCGTATTTCTCAATTAGCCTACGACATATACATCGCTTTTTTATGGAGACGATAACTTCCATAATTCTGCACAAATATCTTCCAAACTGATACATAAAATCTAGAGGCAGAAAATCTTGGTCGAGTTCATTAATGGGCAAAATCGGACCAAGTCGGCGGAAATAGGGAGGGGGTTTGTGAAAACGGAAAAAAAAACAATAATTTCTTATTTATAAGACGTATCAAATGTGTTTAAAGTTATTATTACTTCTAGGAAAAAAGGTCAAACATTTATGTATAACAGACTTTTGATATCATTAAAAATGGTCCAAAGGGGCAAAAAAAATTAGGGTTTTGAGAAGAAAAAATCCATAACTTCGTCCATTCAGAAGATACCAAATCCATTTAAATTTATTATAAATCTTCTTAATCTTATCTGCAACTTTTATAGTGACAAGTTTTGGATAGGACCAACTCTTAGAGCAAAAAAAAAAAAAAAAAAAAAAAAAAAAAAAAAAAAAAAAAAGAAAAGAAAAAAATTAAACGGAAAAAAGGGGGTCGGGATCTGGAGAAAAAAAATCATAACTTTGTCAATTTACAAGATATCAAATCCGCTTAAATTTATTATAAATCTTTTTAATATTATCTACAACTTTTATATTCACAAGTTTTTGATAGGACCAAATCTTACAGCAAAAACAATATGGAGGTTGAAGAAAAAATTATCGTATTAACATGATTGTGATAAAACCAGTTCTTACAGAAAAATGAAATTAGAAACTCGTCAAAAACGGTGAAATAAAATTGTTAAACCGGGTTTATCTCTAATCTTTATTTAGTTTTTGTTGGTGAAATTAGTACTTAACTCCAAAATCTACCTGTGCCTGTAGGCTGAGCCGGCAGAGATTTTTATTGCGTGGTGCGTTTGAACTCTGTAGCTCATAAATAGGGCTACACAAAACAATTTATAGTCATTACCACTATGGATTTTTACGCCTTTTGTTAATTGACATAAATTTTACTTTATTTTATGATGTGCATAAATTTTGTAAATAAATGTTTACGCAAAATGATTTGGATTAATGTCTGTAATTGGGATTACCTGAACGAGCACGTTCAGCTATTTTACGCGTCTTTCAGCTCAACCAAATTTTACTATCTGATGTTGGCATTCTAGATATAATAAATAAATTCATCTACATGGCGAAACAAAGGAATATGATTAAATATTGTCATCTTTGAATGAGAATTCCCAGTAAGCACTTTTACCTGCTTTATGCGTTTTTCATTTTATTTTAATCTAAGCTTCAGTATGTGGTTTCTAAAGAAGCCTATGGATCATATAGTGTGCTAAACAAAAGTATTTGCATGTATTACCGACAATGAACAGCAATTGCTGACAATGGATTTTTATTTGCGTCAGATGGCTTTTAAAATACTTTATTTAGATATTTCATAAAATTTGTGAAATATTAAATGGCTTAGCAATATTCTTACAGAGTTTGAAAATGTTTCATAATCTTTGATGCACGATTTTCGGTTTTGTGAAACCATTTCATTATATAGATGAAACAGCACCGAAAAACTGGCGATAAATCACAATTGGAAAAATAAAACTTTGTTAAAATCACTACAAAATGCAAAATAATACACAGGACGCGTTTCGGTGAGAAAATTTTAACAGCCCGTCATCAGCCAAAGTAAACACGTGTCCTAAAGTGGACAAGGTCATAAATGAACAGAAAAGGCAGAGAGAAGAACTTATAAAGAATTTGACAGGTTGTCGATAGCTGAGAGAAAAACACCAATCACAGATGGGAACATGCAGAAAAGGAAAGTGTTGCCAAAATGAAAGAAAATTTAACAGAAAAAAAGTACCGAAAATTATAAAATAACATAAAATAAAAATAAATAAATAAAACTAAAACTAAAAGGAGAAAACAAAAGAAATAAAATGATTTATATATAAGGACGTGAGTTTCAAAACTCATATTATCCAAAAATTTTAAAAACGGAGTTTTCTGTACCAACTCAAAGGTATGCAAACTTTGAGGACTGGGAGCAGGAAATCACGATGATAAACCTACGAGTCAATCGGGTTTTCAGATGTTTTCCACCACGATATGACTTAGCAGACCAACTGCGTTTTAATATGCGAATCGAGTTTTAATTAATTCTGGAATTTCAACCGTGAATTCGATGAGCTGATTGTCTGTGCTGCCGTTTTCTGGTCTAATACTTATTTGATAAAAAAAGCATATGATACGGCAATCTATTTATATAAAATCCAAGTCTCTGTGTGTCCCTCACAATTCCGGTTGGACCACCTCATTCATCTCGGCCACATTAGGATTCCCACGGAGAAATAGGTTTGAGCTTCAACAATGAGTAATCGTTGAAAAATACTAATAACACCCACAATAGGTTACCACAAGAGAGCCAAATTTTAACCAACTTGGCAAGATATCGCCAAATTTGGTGACAAAAATAGGTTGCCATACATGACGCCAACTTGGTGATAGCTGGCTAATTTGGCGAAATTCCCATTGAAACCCACTAGTTTTTACCCGACTGCCAAGAAGGGTTATGTGCTTCACGCGTATCTGGGTATGAGGATTTTTTTATACCCTCGAAACAATTTTTTAATGAATGAGGTCTCTATCAATTCGTCTTAACCGTCCGATGGTTATAAACTATGTTTTGTTTTTATAAATTCAAAATGGCAGTAGAGGCGAAAATTTTTTTTACGCACCTCATTGAGTGGCATATCATTGGATAGGTCTTTCAAAATGAAGACGATATTTCATTGACTATTTTACAGTCAGAAGCTCCGTTTAAATATCACACAACCTGGAAGTTGTGTAGGTATGATCTATAGCTTTACTGCAACTCTAACCATCATGGACATCTATAGGCCTCATCAAAACAATGTTTATAGATAGGAACTAACAATTAAACACAACTTAAAAGTCATAAATACAAGTAAATAAAATAAATAGATAAGTAATATTAAAAAAAAGTTTCACACTGATGAGTAATAAGTAATCTGTTCTCTTTTTACGCAGTCGGGTTTTTTGATTTTTTTTTAATTTAATCTATTTATTCATAATCAAGTTCACCGAAATTTAATTTCAACACCGCACATTTAAGGTTTTCTTTTTTAAATCTATGGGGTCAGAATTAATGTGCAATATACGAAAATGTACGTCTTTTTATCTTCAATCTGATGCTACTAATAAAATAACGGCCACTAGGTGGCGCTGTACTATCTGAGCTTCTAACTGCCTGATGTTAATGCACTTTACACAGACGAACACATAAATTAAATTCTCCGCACTTTTCCATTATAAGGGCCTTGGCGAAATGCAGAAAACTGTATATATCTTGATATCTCATTTTCCGTCTTTTTGACCGGCTATCTTCCTAGTGATCTTGTGATTTCTTTACAATGCACAGTGTTATAATATTAAATAAATGAGATAAAATTACTACAAAGGTGATTACAAAAACTAGTACAAGAGTATGGAATAGTTACTTAGTTGACTTGTTTTGGTGCATTATTGTCATTTTTTTGGAAAATAGAGACCTTAAATATCCGAATTCGTCAACTTACACTCCTATTAACCATCAACCTCAACTGCCGACAAGTTCGGAAACCTTGATCGAACACTCATATAGCATTCATCATTGAGCTGACTTAACCTGATCAGGGTCAAGTCTATTCAGGTTAATATTAATACCATTAGAGCGTTCAATCGGCTTTTTTTGCTTAACTAGCTCCTAAGACAAATAGAAAATATTAACCCCTTAACTGCCGACGAAATTTTGCGCGATCTCCAGTGCCTTAACTTAAATCGCATATTTCTGAAATTATAGAAGGTGTATGTTAGTTTTCTGAAATAACAGTAAGAAAATGCACATGTTATACTGCTATATATAATGACTCAGATGGTGAAAATTGTCTCGCTACAATTGGAATTCGCCATCCCTTTAATAGATGCATGTATTTTCTAAAGACGTATACAGGTGTCGTACTTGTCCTAAAGCTTCACGACCGGGAAATTCTTCGGTACCAGTATTTTCTTATGGAAAAATCTCTTCTTAAATAAGGCGAAATTTCGCGCGTTTAAGCTAGATTTACTTTTCTAAAAACAAATAGTGATATTTGTCCTGAAAAAATCCCTTAACCGTACGACCCCTGTGTATATATACGTACGGGCCAGTCAAGGGGTTAAATTATATTCTATACCAAGACTATCATTTGAACCTGAACCGCGACTTAAACGACAACTCTTAGCTAATAGTCAAATCAGTGGCCTCATTGCTTAAATATAGAAGTGGGTTTTAAGATATCCACGCACCATCATCTTTGGCGACAAGATAAACTATATGGCCAAAAATCACTGGACAGTTTATATTTTATAATTTTTGTCGAATATCTCAAGAGAACATGCTTGATCACTTTAAATTTTAACAAATTTTAATCATGAGAGCAATTAGAATGGCAGTAACTAATTAAAATAAACGATCAAGTGCGAGTATTACCCGCTTTCAGAGGGTTCCGTACAATAAATATATTAATTATTAACTGTATTATTAAAAAAATCGTTTCTAAAAGAATAATAAGCCTTCGTAAAAAAAACTATACAACGTAGGGTTGGGTATAACTGTATATACTAGAAAAGTATGATTGGGTGTACCATAAAAGTTTGAAGAGGTATGAAGCCTAAATAATATCAAACATTGCTATTCTATATAACTTTTTTTTTTAATCTTATCCTAATCTGTTTATAATGAACTTAATTCGGTACTGACAATAAAAGTATAGCATATTTTAAACTTCATTTTTCATTTCATAAAACTAAATTCAGCGTAGTAATAATCTTTTCTTTTTACAGGGTACCTAAAATAAAACCCTTGTTCAAAGTTTAAACTTGGCATTGTGCTAAGCGCGCTTCGAAAGGAGGTCGCAAAATTGCAATGCCGCCTTGGTCCGTGTCGAGTTTTTCCAGATAGGTTTTTAATTAACTTCTAAGGACACGGGAGGCGTATTGAGAGATCCACTCAATGCAAGCGAGTCGCGAATTCCATAGTATTTATGTGATTAATTCTAATTAAATTAGTTTGTTTTTAACATTTGACGTTTATTGCTTTTACACTGCTAGTGGACATTGAATTACACAAATATATAAATAAAAGTTGTTATCTAGACTTTCAAAGCCGATGGGACATGAAGTTCGCCACCCTGTCATTATGCACTTCCAAACCGTCCGTGTCTTTAAGGCTAATTACCGATGATTTTTTTTCGGAAATTATTATCAATAATGCTTTTATGCTTCTGCTACGATAGATACCTTCAGCGCTCCTCAACACCTTTGCCCGCAAATCGAAATATGTGTGTAACGAAAAAAATGCGCTTTTCTCAAAAACTATGTGACTAGAGTAATCGCTATAGTTTTGCAATGTTTAAATTAATGTCTACTACCTCTAATTTTTTTATCATTTTAGTTTCATCAGATTTGGAAATAGAGGGGGGGGGGGGGACATATTTTTGCAGTACATTTTCGACGATATCTCAGAAAATATAATACCAGTGATGGAACAGTGGCGCAACAGTTGGGCAATTGTCACCACTAAATTTTAATAGTAAAAGGTCTCGCCTTTAAAGGTCTTCACCTTTGAAAGGTCTCAGAAATTTTATCCTGAAGTAAGACGAAGAATGCTATTAAAATTTAGCGGTGTCAATTGATTCTTTGCTGCTACACTGTTCCATCACTGTAATACCTAAAATTTAAAAAAAAATGTATTTTTGAGTTCAGCGTTACAAAAGCTTTCACACAATATACAAAAGAAAATATTTTTTTTAATTAAGTAACTTAATTAGACCCTCTACATTTTTCCTAAATATATTTATGAATGTTTAATAATCTGTAAATATGTGGGTCAATAGTCTTTATTACTTTCCCCAATTTGAACTTTCCATGTCCCATAGTTTAGGAATAAAATGGCTGTGACAGACAGACACAGGAATGATCTTATAATGGTTCCGTTTTTACTTTTTTAGTACGGTACCTTAAAAACAACCATATTTCGGATCATACTGTAACATAAAATACTCAAAATGATGTGTATCTGTAGCATATAACTATATGCCTGTACAATATCTTTGTTATTCCTTATTGTAAAAATAGCGCGTATAGTCATGAAAATATAAAAAATTCTCAAAAAGATTTTAGAAATAAATCGCATGTTTTTTTGTTTATAGCACACTGGGTTTTCTACCAAATTTAATGTCAGTTTCAGAAAGCTCTACAAAGTGCAGTATAAATAATATACTGCAATTAAAATATAAATATATTAAGTATTTAAGGAAATATGTGTATTTGTATGAAATAATTTTTAACAGCATATGTGCCAAAGATAACAAAATTTTGCTTACATAATCCGCTATACAAGACATTTTCTATAAAAAGGCCAGTCGAATATCGTGATAATTAAGAAAGATACCGGTGATGTAATGAGGTGAATTCTTGTTGCGTTTTAAAAGTTACTGGATGATAAAAGATTTTCCATAGAAATTTATTTATCATTGGTTATTTTTTATTGTCTTTTCTTATTGGCGTTTCAGTTCTCCTTGTAAGAATCATCCGAACGTACCTATTTCAAGCAAAAAAAAAAAGCTAATCCCTATCAAATCCCTCAAAGTTTAAAAGTTACTCACGTGCATATTTATTTTTTCGATAACGGCCAATGAAAAATGATAATTTGTGGGAAATCTCTTATCATCTAGCTACTTTTAGAAAGCAACTGAGCTTGAGCTACTAGATATCTTTCTTAGTTTTCACAGTATTTACTTGGCCTTTTCACATGATTTGCCCTATATTCTTGGCTTCTAAATTATGCAAAACCATAGTCATTTTTAGCTCATAAAGAGTTCACGTTTTAATACATATTTCTCTCATACATGTTTCAACAACAACAACAAAAAAAATCATTCATACCAAAGCACCTGTTAAGAAGTTACTCATGTGTATATTTATTTTTCCGAAATCGGCAAATGAAAAATGACAATTTGTGGAAAATCCCTTATCGTCTAGCTACTTTTAGAAAGAAACTGAAATTGAACTATCTGATATCTTTGTGCGTTTTCACAATATTCACACATGAGATAAAAATATTGCCAAAATGAATGCAAAAACTCTTATGAGAGTACATTCCGTTGAAATAAGGCATGCGTTAAAAAAACTGCAATATTAATTATGCAACATGAGTGTTTTTAAAGGTTTTTAGTGCTTTAACCCATTAACGACGAATATTTTTACACTTCTTTTAATACCTAGCTACCAGTTCACACCAGTTTTTTCATATTGTAATTTTAACTCATTTAACCTCTCAAAGAGATTAGATAATATGAAAATTTCCTTACTAAAATAGTGGTTTTCAAATTTAAAGTTTTAGTATTGCTTAAATGGTAAGTTTTCCTGCCAACCGGGGTTACTGAGTTATACCCTTCGGGACGAGCGCCTATTACAGAATTTTTAATATTTTATCACCGATTTTTCCAAAATAGATATTTTTGTCTATTGAGTTCGGAAAATGTACCGATTAAATAAAGTATTTAAAATAAAAATAATAACTGGTGGGAATAATCAAGAATTGTGAACAATTTATGTGCTATCTAGGGGAGATGGGGGATGAAAGGAACACTCAAAATTTCAGAAAGAAAATGAAATACACAAAGTTTCAACTTAGGCTCAGTCAATGGCAATATTTAGATCTATCTTAATAATCCTTATAACTACCGTCAGCAATTGTAGCGATGTGGGTAATGAAAGCAAAACCTCTTTTTGATATAAAAAAGTAAATTTTGATGTTGCATTTCTTTTTTTCTCTAAAAAGTAATATTGTGTTTAGCATTATAATGTTTATGTCATTTAGCACTGTAAAGTATGCACCTTATGTGAATAGTAGTATATTTTGTTAGCTAAAATTCTGTCATGCATGAATACATTTTTATTTTCAGTAGGTGGGTATGGGGTTGAAAGGGACAATAAATGAGGGGTTAACAAAATTATTATTTGCGTTTCGTAAAATTTAAGTTATGGTTTTTAGTTTTTTATGTAGGAAGAATTAATACATTATTATGTAGAACAAAAGTATACAAATATACAATAACATATACTTACTAGTATTTAGGCAATTTTTTCTTTTTCCAAAAATCATCAAAAAGTCAATATGCTTCGAAAATTAAAAGGAAAAGTGAGAAAAATCCATAAGAAGAAATGATGGCTGCTATGTCTGAAGTAGTGGACAAAGGAGTGTCTCTAAGATCAACAGCTAAAGCCTACGGCATTGAAAAGCTCTTTTTAGAAAGAATTGTTCTAAAATTAAAGAATATACAAGCAGATGAATTTGAACAAGCATATTTAGTAATAGAAAATATATTAGTGAAGCTCAATAAAAAAAATTAGCTTCATATTTGCTCCAAGCATCTAATATGAACTATGGTTTGACAATTGTACAGTTCTGGAAAAAAAAAGTAAACATCCCCTACTAACTCTACAACAAATAATTGTAGAAGAAAGTCACTAGTACCAAACGATTCGAAATTAAATCTACTTTTAAATGATGTATATAAAATTTATTTTGGGCCACCTACAAATTAAAACCAGCCTAAACTTTGTTTTTATTTCTATAAACACCCAATTTTGACAAGATATTTTAAATTTTTGGTTCAAACTATACCTAAAAACGAAATTTCATGTCATTTAGATAAGTTTTTGAATTATAAACATTCAAAATTTAGAGCTTCTAATGTTAATTTACATTTCCATATTTTTATTAATATCTCCTGAAATTACAATCCTAATGTGGATTTTTTTTATGTGATTATAGTACTGAAATATCCAAACATAAATACCGTAAAATTATTGAATTTAAAAAATTTATGATATGAATTATGAATTATGAAATTAATATTCGAAAAAAATATTAATTGCAACCTACAATTTTATTGATGGATTTATATTTTTTATGTCCTTCTTTATGCAAATCAAAAATTTCAAATTTTTCTTCCAAGTAGTTTTCAAGTCAATGCTTTTTTAAGCGGTCGTCTGTGATGTGCAGAAAAGCGTAATTTGAAAAAAAATATATTTTTTACTCGTGTAACAGCTGGGATACCATTTAGGCCCGGATTACGATGCCTCACTTAAGATCAACTTGGAGCAAAAGTCTGTCTTACGATGCAAACAAAGCGTAAAATTTATTTCATTATCTGAGGGCTTTTTTGGGGGGTGGGGGGAGGGGGGAGCTTTTGCCACCTCATTCTTTGCGTACTAAGCTACCCATAATTTTCTGCTCCTCTTTTGTTAAAGTTCTATCATCAAACATGATTTTTCTTATTTCGAGTAATCATATTATTTTTTATTTAGATAAATTTCAATATTTTAAATTTTTGGGAGAAAGTTGCTGCAACTATTGCTTTCAGGGGCGTAGCTACCGAGGAGCAGTTGGAGCAAACTGCTCCAAGCGCACGAATCCTAAGGGCGCAAAATTAGAAAGAGCTATATAAAGATTTGCAAAAATGTTGGAATATGTTTTTCATTATTAATCAGATATTATAGATGAATCTCGTTACAATCCAAATTTTCCTAAGATAGTATACTTTGTGTTTAACCTCAACTATATCGATTGAAAACATATTTTTATGCACAGTTCAGGTAGTTAAGGGGACAGATCACCTTCAGCAGATACTGGTTGATTTTAACACAATATTAAGAAAAAATTCCTACCGGCTCGGACTGCAGGCGGAGGTGGATTTCGAAGTTAAGTACTAATTTCACCAAAAAAGCTAAATCATGATTAGAGATAAACCCACTTTAACAATTTTATCTGGCCGCTTTTGACGTGTTTTTAATTTCATTTTTATATAAGAACTAGTTTTATCAGAACCATGTTAACCCCTTCCTGCATGATTTTTTTCCTGCAGGCAAAATAATTTTAAAGTTTGCTAAATATTAATGTAACATGATCAAAAATCACTCAAAATTCGAAAGTTACAAATTCACCTTAATTTAAGGCCGATTTAAGTTTGTGCCATACATGTCACACGCATTAGCGACTACTTTTCTATAGTAGTGAAATCAGCATTAAAACTTGCATGCAAATCTTAAAACTTCAAAATATATAGAGAAAGAACATATGAAATCTATTTGTATATGTGTGTTTCAGGCTACAGTAATTGACACGTATATCGTTTATTGAAAAATAAATCTACAGAAATTGATACATGTACTGTTTATTGAAAAGCTACATTCTACAGTACCTAATACACATTTGATTTTAAAACTACAGGTTACAGTAACTGATACAAATTTTTGTCTGAGAACTACTGTCTGCAGTAACTGACACAATGTTGTTGAAAACTACAGTCACTCAATGACCAAGCAATAGTTGCAGCAACTTTCTCCCAAAAATTTAAAATATTGAAATTTATCTAAATAAAAAATAATATGATTACTCGAAATAAGAAAAATCATGTTTGATGATAGAACTTTAACAAAAGAGGAGCAGAAAACTATGGGTAGCTTAGTACGCAAAGAATGAGGTGGCAAAAGCTCCCCCCTCCCCCCACCCCTCAAAAAGCCCTCAGATAATGAAATAAATTTTACGCTTTGTTTGCATCGTAAGACAGACTTTTGCTCCAAGTTGATCTTAAGTGAGGCATCGTAATCCCAGCCTAAATGGTATCCCAGCTGTTACATGAGTAAAAAATATATATTTTTTCAAATTACGCTTTTCTGCACATCACAGACGACCGCTTAAAAAAGCATTTTCAAGTTTTTCAAGCATAAGTTGAAAAATACTTGGAAGAAAAATTTGAAATTTTTGATTTGCATAAAGAAGGACATAAAAAATATAAATTCATCAATAAAATTGTAGGTTGCAATTAATATTTTTTTCGAATATTAATTTCATAATTCATAATTTATATCATAAATTTTTTAAATTCAATAATTTTACGGTATTTATGTTTGGATATTTCAGTACTATAATCACATAAAAAAAATCCACATTAGGATTGTAATTTCAGGAGATATTAATAAAAATATGGAAATGTAAATTAACATTAGAAGCTCTAAATTTTGAATGTTTATAATTCAAAAACTTATCTAAATGACATGAAATTTCGTTTTTAGGTATAGTTTGAACCAAAAATTTAAAATATCTTGTCAAAATTGGGTGTTTATAGAAATAAAAACAAAGTTTACGCTAGTTTTAATTTGTAGGTGGCCCAAAATAAATTTTATATACATCATTTAAAAGTAGATTTAATTTCGAATCGTTTGGTACTAGTGACTTTCTTCTACAATTATTTGTTGTAGAGTTAGTAGGGAATGTTTACTTTTTTTTTCCAGAACTGTACAATTGTCAAACCATAGTTCATATTAGATGCTTGGAGCAAATATGAAGCTAATTTTTTTTATTGAGCTTCACTAATATATTTTCTATTACTAAATATGCTTGTTGAAATTCATCTGCTTGTATATTCTTTAATTTTAGAACAATTCTTTCTAAAAAGAGCTTTTCAATGCCGTAGGCTTTAGCTGTTGATCTTAGAGACACTCCTTTGTCCACTACTTCAGACATAGCAGCCATCATTTCTTCTTATGGATTTTTCTCACTTTTCCTTTATATTTTCGAAGCATATTGACTTTTTGATGATTTTTGGAAAAAGAAAAAATTGCCTAAATACTAGTAGGTATATGTTATTGTATATTTGTATACTTTTGTTCTACATAATAATGTATTAATTCTTCCTACATAAAAAACTAAAAACCATAACTTAAATTTTACGAAACGCAAATAATAATTTTGTTAACCCCTCATTTATTGTCCCTTTCAACCCCATACCCACCTACTGAAAATAAAAATGTATTCATGCATGACAGAATTTTAGCTAACAAAATATACTACTATTCACATAAGGTGCATACTTTACAGTGCTAAATGACATAAACATTATAATGCTAAACACAATATTACTTTTTAGAGAAAAAAAGAAATGCAACATCAAAATTTACTTTTTTATATCAAAAACAGGTTTTGTTTTCATTACCCACATCGCTACAATTGCTGACGGTAGTTATAAGGATTATTAAGATAGATCTAAATATTGCCATTGACTGAGCCTAAGTTGAAACTTTGTGTATTTCATTTTCTTTCTGAAATTTTGAGTGTTCCTTTCATCCCCCATCTCCCCTAGATAGCACATAAATTGTTCAGAATTCTTGATTATTCACACCAGTTATTTTTTTATTTTAAATACTTTATTTAATCGGTACATTTTCCGAATTCAATAGACAAAAATATCTATTTTGAAAAAATCGGTGATAAAATATTAAAAATTCTGTAAAAGGCGCTCGTCCCGAAGCGTATAACTCAGTAACCCCGGTTGGCAGGAAAACTTACCATTTAAGCAATACTAAAACTTTAAATTTGAAAACCACTATTTTAGTAAGGAAATTTTCATATTATCTAATCTCTTTGAGAGGTTAAATGAGTTAAAATTACAATATCAAAAAACTGGTGTGAACTGGTAGCTAGGTATTAAAAGAAGTGTAAAAATATTCGTCGTTAATGGGTTAAAGCACTAAAAACCTTTAAAAACACTCATGTTGCATAATTAATATTGCAGTTTTTTTAACGCATGCCTTATTTCAACGGAATGTACTCTCATAAGAGTTTTTGCATTCATCTTGGCAATATTTTTATCTCATGTGTGAATATTGTGAAAACGCACAAAGATATCAGGTAGCTCAATTTCAGTTTCTTTCTAAAAGTAGCTAGACGATAAGGGATTTTCCACAAATTGTCATTTTTCATTTGCCGATTTCGGAAAAATAAATATACACATGAGTAACTTCTTAACAGGTGCTTTGGTATGAATGATTTTTTTTTTGTTGTTGTTGTTGAAACATGTATGAGAGAAATATGTATTAAAACGTGAACTCATTATGAGCTAAAAATGACTATGGTTTTGCATAATTTAGAAGCCAAGAATATAGGGCAAATCATGTGAAAAGGCCAAGTAAATACTGTGAAAACTAAGAAAGATATCTAGTAGCTCAAGCTCAGTTGCTTTCTAAAAGTAGCTAGATGATAAGAGATTTCCCACAAATTATCATTTTTCATTGGCCGTTATCGAAAAAATAAATATGCACGTGAGTAACTTTTAAACTTTGAGGGATTTGATAGGGATTAGCTTTTTTTTTTTCTTGAAATAGGTACGTTCGGATGATTCTTACAAGGAGAACTGAAACGCCAATAAGAAAAGACAATAAAAAATAACCAATGATAAATAAATTTCTATGGAAAATCTTTTATCATCCAGTAACTTTTAAAAAGCAACAAGAATTCACCTCATTACATCACCGGTATCTTTCTTAATTATCACGATATTCGACTGGCCTTTTTATAGAAAATTTCTTGTATAGCGGATTATGTAAGCAAAATTTTGTTATCTTTGGCACATATGCTGTTAAAAATTATTTCATACAAATACACATATTTCCTTAAATACTTAATATATTTATATTTTAATTGCAGTATATTATTTATACTGCACTTTGTAGTGCTTTCTGAAACTGACATTAAATTTGGTAGAAAACCCAGTCTGCTATAAACAAAAAAACATGCGATTTATTTCTAAAATCTTTTTGAGAATTTTTTATATTTTCATGACTATACGCGCTATTTTTACAATAAGGAATAACAAAGATATTGTACAGGCATATAGTTATATGCTACAGATACACATCATTTTGAGTATTTTATGTTACAGTATGATCCGAAATATGGTTGTTTTTAGGGTACCGTACTAAAAAAGTAAAAACGGAACCATTATAAGATCATTCCTGTGTCTGTCTGTCACAGCCATTTTATTCCTAAACTATGGGACATGGAAAGTTCAAATTGGGAAAAGTAATAAAGACTATTGACCCACATATTCACAGATTATTAAACATTCATAAATATATTTAGGAAAAAAGTAGAGGGTCTAATTAAGTTACTTAATTAAAAAAAATATTTTCTTTTGTATATTGTGTGAAAGCTTTTGTAACGCTGAACTCAAAAATACATTTTTTTTTAAATTTTAGGTATTACAGTGATGGAACAGTGTAGCAGCAAAGAATCAATTGACACCGCTAAATTTTAATAGCATTCTTCGTCTTACTTCAGGATAAAATTTCTGAGACCTTTCAAAGGTGAAGACCTTTAAAGGCGAGACCTTTTACTATTAAAATTTAGTGGTGACAATTGCCCAACTGTTGCGCCACTTTTCCATCACTGGTATTATATTTTCTGAGATATCGTCGAAAATGTACTGCAAAAATATGTCCCCTCCCCCTCTATTTCCAAATCTGATGAAACTAAAATGATAAAAAAATTAGAGGTAGTAGACATTAATTTAAACATTGCAAAACTATAGCGACATAGTCACATAGTTTTTGAGAAAAGCGCATTTTTTTCGTTACACACATATTTCGATTTGCGGGCAGGTGTTGAGGAGCGCTGAAGGTATCTATCGTAGCAGAAGCATAAAAGCATTGTTGATAATAATTTCCGAAAAAAAATCATCGGTAATTAGCCTTAAAGACACGGACGGTTTGGAAGTGCATAATGACAGGGTGGCGAACTCCATGTCCCATCGGCTTTGAAAGTCTAGATAACAACTTTTATTTATATATTTGTGTAATTCAATGTCCACTAGCAGTGTAAAAGCAATAAACGTCAAATGTTAAAAACAAACTAATTTAATTAGAATTAATCACATAAATACTATGGAATTCGCGACTCGCTTGCATTGAGTGGATCTCTCAATACGCCTCCCGTGTCCTTAGAAGTTAATTAAAAACCTATCTGGAAAAACTCGACACGGACCAAGGCGGCATTGCAATTTTGCGACCTCCTTTCGAAGCGCGCTTAGCACAATGCCAAGTTTAAACTTTGAACAAGGGTTTTATTTTAGGTACCCTGTAAAAAGAAAAGATTATTACTACGCTGAATTTAGTTTTATGAAATGAAAAATGAAGTTTAAAATATGCTATACTTTTATTGTCAGTACCGAATTAAGTTCATTATAAACAGATTAGGATAAGATTAACCCTCTAAGTGTTTGGGGCGTATTATTCCGTTCACTAAGCTCCAGGTTTCACTGCAATACAAGCAATATTTAAGATAGTATAAGTCAATAGATTTAATGAATTTTAAATACATTGAAGAATGATTAATACTCTCAAGCATTACATTCATTCTTGTAATTGAGTTTTTTTTTTATAATGTTGAAAGAATCACATTTTCTTAGCATTTAAAACTAAATGCAGAGAAATCAACTTTACAATTTTACCCTTTTGCAAGACGCTCGGAGGGTTAAAGAAAAAAAGTTATATAGAATAGCAATATTTGATATTATTTAGGCTTCATACCTGTCGAACTTTTATGGTACACCCAATCATACTTTTCTAGTATATACAGTTATACCCAACCCTACGTTGTATAGTTTTTTTTTTACAAAGGCTTATTATTCTTTTAGAAACGATTTTTTTAATAATACAGTTAATAATTAATATATTTATTGTACGGAACCCTCTGAAAGCGGGTAATACTCGCACTTGATCGTTTATTTTAATTACTTACTGCCATTCTAATTGCTCTCATGATTAAAATTTGTTAAAATTTAAAGTGATCAAGAAAGTTCTCTTGAGATATTCGACAAAAATTATAAAATATAAACTGTCCAGTGATTTTTGGCCATATAGTTTATCTTGTCGCCAAAGATGATGGTGCGTGGATATCTTAAAACCCACTTCTATATTTAAGCAATGAGGCCACTGATTTGACTATTAGCTAAGAGTTGTCGTTTAAGTCGCGGTTCAGGTTCAAATGATAGTCTTGGTATAAAATATACTTTAACCCCTTGACTAGCCCGTACGTATATATACACAGGGGTCGTACGGTTAAGGGATTTTTTCAGGACAAATATCACTATTTGTTTTTAGAAAAGTAAATCTAGCTTAAACGCGCGAAATTTCGCCTTATTTAAGAAGAGATTTTTCCATAAGAAAATACTGGTACCGAAGAATTTCCCGGTCGTGAAGTTTCAGGACAAGTACGACACCAGTATACGTCTTAGAAAATACATGCATCTATTAAAGGGATGGCGATTTCCAATTGTAGCGAGACAATTTTGACCATCTGAGTCATTATATATAGCAGTATAACATGTGCATTTTCTTACTGTTATTTCAGAAAACTAATATACACCTTCTATAATTTCAGAAATATGCGATTTAAGTTAAGGTACAGGAGATCGCGCAAAATTTCGTCGGCAGTTAAGGGGTTAATATTTTCTATTTGTCTTAGGAGCTAGTTAAGCAAAAAAAGCCGATTGAACGCTCTAATGGTATTAATATTAACCTGAATAGACTTGACCCTGACGAACTCGGACGGAGTTGACGAATTCGGATATTTAAGGTCTCTTTTCCAAAAAATGACAATAATGCACCAAAACAAGCCAACTAAGTAACTATTCCATACTCTTGTACTAGTTTTTGTAATCACCTTTGTAGTAATTTTATCTCATTTATTTAATATTATAACACTGTGCATTGTAAAGAAATCACAAGATCACTAGGAAGATAGCCGGTCAAAAAGACGGAAAATGAGATATCAAGATATATACAGTTTTCTGCATTTCGCCAAGGCCCTTATAATGGAAAAGTGACGAGAATTTAATTCCTGTGTTCGTCTGTGTAAAGTGCATTAACATCAGGCAGTTAGAAGCTCAGATAGTACAGCGCCACCTAGTGGCCGTTATTTTATTAGTAGCATCAGATTGAAGATAAAAAGACGTACATTTTCGTATATTGCACTTTAATTCTGACCCCATAGATTTAAAAAAGAAAACCTTAAATGCGCGGTGTTGAAATTAAATTTTGGTGAACTTGATTATGAAAAAATAGATTAAATTTAAAAAAATCAAAAAACCCGACTGCGTAAAAAGAGAACAGATTACTTATTACTCATCAGTGTGAAACTATTTTTTTATATTACTTATCTATTTATTTTATTTACTTGTATTTATGACTTTTAAGTTGTGTTTAATTGTTAGTTCCTATCTATAAACATTGTTTTGATGAGGCCTATAGATGTCCATGATGGTTAGAGTTGCAGTGAAGCTAGAGATCATACCTACACAACTTCCAGGTTGTGTGATATTTAAACGGAGCTTCTGACTGTAAAATAGTCAATGAAACGTCGCCTTCATTTTGAAAGACCTATCCAATGATATGCCACTCAATGGGGTGCGTAAAAAAAATTTTCGCCTCTACTGCCATTTTGAATTTATAAAAACAAAACATAGTTTATAACCATCGGACGGTTAAGACGAATTGATAGAGACCTCATTCATTAAAAAATTGTTTCGAGGGTATAAAAAATTCCTCATACCCAGATACGCGTGAAGCACATAACCCTTCTTGGCAGTCGGGTAAAAACTAGTGGGTTTCAATGGGAATTTCGCCAAATTAGCCATCTATCACCAAGTTGGCGTCATGTATGGCAACCTATTTTTGTCACCAAATTTGGCGATATCTTGCCAATTTGGTTAAAATTTGGCTCTCTTGTGGTAACCTATTGTGGGTGTTATTAGTATTTTTCAACGATTACTCATTGTTGAAGCTCAAACCTATTTCTCCGTGGGAATCCTAATGCGGCCGCGATGAATGAGGTGGTCCAACCGGAATTGTGAGGGACACACAGAGACTTGGATTTTATATAAATAGATTGCCGTATCATATGCTTTTTTATCAACTAAGTATTAGACCAGAAAACGGCAGCACAGACAATCAGCTCATCGAATTCACGGTTGAAATTCCAGAATTAATTAAAACTCGAATCGCATATTAAAACGCAGTTGGTCTGCTAAGTCATATCGTGGTGGAAAACATCTGAAAACCCGATTGACTCGTAGGTTTATCATCGTGATTTCCTGCTCCCAGTCCTCAAAATTTTCATACCTTTGAGTTGGTACAGAAAACTCCATTTTTAAAAATTTTGGATAAGATGAGTTTTGAAACTCACGTCCTTATATATAAATCGTTTTATTTCTTTTGTTTTCTCCTTTTAGTTTTAGTTTTATTTATTTATTTTTATTTTATGTTATTTTATAATTTTCGGTACTTTTTTTTCTGTTAAATTTTCTTTCATTTTGGCAACACTTTCCTTTTCTGCATGTTCCCATCTGTGATTGGTGGTTTTCTCTCAGCTATCGACAACCTGTCAAATTCTTTATAAGTCCTTCTCTCTGCCTTTTCTGTTCATTTATGACCTTGTCCACTTTAGGACACGTGTTTATTTTGGCTGATGACGGGCTGTTAAAATTTTCTCACCGAAACGCGTCCTGTGTATTATTTTGCATTTTGTAGTGATTTTAACAAAGTTTTACTTTTCCAATTGTGATTTATCGCCAGTTTTTCGGTGCTGTTTCATCTATATAATGAAATGGTTTCACAAAACAGAAAATCGTGCATCAAAGATTATGAAACATTTTCAAACTCTGTAAGAATATTGCTAAGCCATTTAATATTTCACAAATTTTATGAAATATCTAAATAAAGTATTTTAAAAGCCATCTGGCGCAAATAAAAATCCATTGTCAGCAATTGCTGTTCATTGTCGGTAATACATGCAAATACTTTTGTTTAGCACACTATATGATCCATAGGCTTCTTTAGAAACCACATACTAAAGCTTAGATTAAAATAAAATGAAAAACGCATAAAGCAGGTAAAAGTGCTTACTGGGAATTCTCATTCAAAGATGACAATATTTAATCATATTCCTTTGTTTCGCCATGTAGATGAATTTATTTATTATATCTAGAATGCCAACATCAGATAGTAAAATTTGGTTGAGCTGAAAAACGCGTAAAATAGCTGAACGTGCTCGTTCAGGTAATCCCAATTACAGACATTAATCCAAATCATTTTGCGTAAACATTTATTTACAAAATTTATGCACATCATAAAATAAAGTAAAATTTATGTCAATTAACAAAAGACGTAAAAGTCCATAGTGGTAATGACTATAAATTGTTTTGTGTAGCCCTTTTTATGAGCTACAGAGTTCAAACGCACAACGCAATAAAAATCTCTGCCGGCTCAGCCTACAGGCACAGGTAGATTTTGGAGTTAAGTACTAATTTCACCAACAAAAACTAAATAAAGATTAGAGATAAACCAGGTTTAACAATTTTATTTCACCGTTTTTGACGAGTTTCTAATTTCATTTTTCTGTAAGAACTGGTTTTATAACAATCATGTTAATACGATAATTTTTTCTTCAACCTCCATATTGTTTTTGCTGTAAGATTTGGTCCTATCAAAAACTTGTGAATATAAAAGTTGTAGATAATATTAAAAAGATTTATAATAAATTTAAGCGGATTTGATATCTTGTAAATTGACAAAGTTATGATTTTTTTTCTCCAGATCCCGCCCCCCTTTTTTCCATTTAATTTTTTTTCTTTTCCTTTTTTTTTTTTTTTTTTTTTTTTTTTTGCTCTAAGAATTGGTCCTATCCAAAACTTGTCACTATAAAAGTTGCAGATAAGATTAAGAAAATTTATAATAAATTTAAATGGATTTGGTATCTTCTGAATGGACGAAGTTATGGATTTTTTCTTCTCAAAACCCTAATTTTTTTGCCCCTTTGGACCATTTTTAATGATATCAAGAATCTGTTATACATAAATGTTTTACCTTTTTTCCTAGAAGTAATAATAACTTTAAACACATTTGATATGTCTTATAAATAAGAAATTATTGTTTTTTTCCGTTTTCACAAACCCCCTCCCTATCTCCGCCGCCTTGGTCCGATTTTGACCATTAATGAACTCGACCAAGATTTTCTGCCTCTAGATTTTATGTATCAGTTTGGAAGATATTTGTGCAGAATTATGGAAGTTATCGTCTCCATAAAAAAGCGATGTATATATATATATATATATATATATATATATATAATTATTAAATAAACATTACCGACCACCAACAAAATCTGCGAAATTATGAATAAAATGACATTAACAAAGGTGATAAAAATACAGTATCCCCCAACACACTTAACATAGATTCCAAAAACATAGTAAAAAACAGCAGAAATTGAATAACTGAAATGGAATATCGGAAATTTGTAGAACTTAGACAGAATCGTCAGGTCCGAAATGCCTTAAGTTCCACAAATACAATGTGTGGTTTCATTTTCATATTAGCCATAAATTCGCAAAAGAATATGAATTTGTGACTACCACACACATAAAACAGAGAAATAAACCATTGAACACCAATTAAGTTCAAAATAAAACAAGATTAAAAAGGATAGAGGAAAAATAAAAAACAAATTACCAAATTAAAATCCATACTCTCTTAGTATTAGGCATAACAAATACACTCATTGGAGATCACCAGCACATGTTGCCAAAAAAGTTTTTTATATGATGGTGGACCAAGGATCAACATATATATATATATATACATATATTTATATTAAGTTTTGAATTGGGGGTGGTTTTAGGTTCTAAGGGTCATGATTGGCGTAGATCTGCAAAACTTTTTCGGAAATTCCAACATACGTGAGAATGTAATAAGTAGTACTTCTTACGAAATAATACCTAAAATTTAGTTAAAATTAAAGATGTATATAAGCAATTATTGCTTATAGTTCGCCCAGTAACAGAATTCATTTCTGTAACAGCGTAAATGAACAATAATACTACAATTTTCATAATTTACAGAGAGCACGGTGTAATGAACTTGAGTCATGCATATTAATTTCATTATGTTTCAAGTAGTTTTCACTTGATTCTAATATCCTAATAACAAGATGACTAAGCTACACTGCAAAAATTTTTTCTCCGAAAATCTTATACATGTTTATTTGGCAACAGTCATTTTATGAACAACATCATAATTTTCTAAGCTTCAACAATTGGTCATTGTATGTGTAACGATATATAAATAACAATGATAATTACCGTACATATACAATTGCAACAATGAGCTATTGTGTATATAGTGATATAGAAATAACAATAACAATTACCATTCAGAAAATATTTTAAGTCTTTTCTTACAAAGAGGCATTATTAAAACAACAATCAAACAGTAATGGAAAATATAAAGTGTTTAAACAATATCAAACGCATTTATTTCCATTTTAATTCTTTTGAGAATTGTGTGAAATCTTATAAGTTTATTAAAAAGGCAAATAAAAAGTATTTAAAAAGTGAATTAAAATAATTTTTTTGTAATAACTTCCTTTATTTTACTCATAAAAGTACATTAACGTAAAAATGATTAAGAAGAAAAACAATTTCGAATATGAACGAGATATAATCCAGAAAAAAGCCATAAAGTTTCTTAAGAAAAAGAATTATACGTTCGTGAAACGACTAGGCTCTGGATCTTATGGTGATGTGATTGCCATTCGGAGAAAAGATTCTGAAATGATGGCTGCGAAAATCATGCAGAAAAGCTACACATCACCGGGAGAAATGTACTTGTGGCCATGCCTGAAGCACCCCAATGTTCTTCCCTTACTGGAGAGTCTCCATCATAAGAACATAGATATATTTTTGACTCCAGTCATGGATGATTGCCTTGATAATGTTTTGAAAAAAGTTGATTTTCGCAACAACTCGAAACTTTTTCAAATGACTATTGACTGGATGAAGGATATGTTAACTGGTTTAGAGTATATGCATGGCTACGGGGTGTGCCACATGGATATCAAAGTGGACAATATCCTGATCTCATCTGACTTGAGAGCTCTGATATCAGATTTTAGTGGGATCACTGAAACGAAGGAACCCGTAAACAGGTGAGAATATTTTTCTTTTTTAAATTCAAAACATACATTATTTATCTACAGAATTTTACAAACGTAAATTACAAAACTAAAACAAGTAAAAATTTAATTAAAAAAATAAAAAAACCCGACTGCGTAAAAAGCGAACTAATTAATTATTTGTCACCAATATCAAACTATTTTTATATTACTTAACTATTTTTTTATTTACTTGTACTGATGACTTTTAAGTTATGTTTAATTGTTAGTTCCTATCTATAAACACTGTTTTGATGAGGCCTATAGATGTCTATGAAGGTTACAGTTGTAGTAAATCTAGAGATCCTACCTACATAACTTCCAGGGTGTGTAATATTTAAACGGAGCTTCTGACTGTAAAATAGTCAGTGAAATATCCTCTTCATTTTGAAAGACCTATCCATTGATATGTCACTCAATAGAGTGCGTAAACTTTTTTTTTCGTCTCTTCCACCATTTTGTATTTTATGGCCGCCATTTTGAATTTATAAAAACGAAACCTAGCCTATAACCATCGGACGGGTAAGACGAATCTATAGAGACCTCATTCATTAAAATCCATCCAGCATTTGGAAGTCTCGAGTATAAAGAAATCCATATACCCAGATACACGTGAAAGACATAATCCTTCTTGGCAGAAGGGTAATAAATTAGAATCTCAATGCTTCGAATCTGTGGAGAAATGAGACAGATCAAGGTAAACAGTTTTCGAAATATCTAAGATTAACAATACTTTAAACAAGGTTTTCATTCAATAAATAAGTTTTCTTGTGGTTTTCATTTGTATAAACAGTTTATCATCATTATTTACAAATAATAAACTTTATTAGTTTATTATAGAAAATTCTACAGTGAAATAACGCGAATAATACTATTTGGGAATAATTATAGTAAAGTGTTCATCAAAGAAAAGCCCGTGGAAATCCCATTTAAAGAAAGCTGCCTTAAAAATTATAAATACTGAGGGGACCGAAAATTCTTTTCTTGTTAAAAGAATTTCGCGTTAAAAGATTCGTAAAAAAAGAACAAAACTCACAAATATTTTCGATGTCCTCAAATTTTATTTCGATTTCCAGTTAAACTATTAGTAAATTGCATCCATTAGGATAAAAAGTAAGTAAGAAAAATATTGTTTTTTTGGGGTGGAAATTAGATATATTTTGTTTTAAGTGTCTTTTTTAGAATTCTGATAATTCTTCATTCTTGTTTGAACCACCTTGAACACCTTGTTTGAGCACCTTGTTTGCTCTCTCTAAATCTTCGTACTTACCAGTTCTCATACGTTTTCTCTGTTGCTTAAACATACTGCGCTCAAACATTAACGTAATGAGATCCCTGTTGTTTATTATTGTTGATAAAAGAAGAATTGGTAATGCCAAACTCTTTGGAGATTTCTGTTTTTGTCCTTCTTTTTCATCAAGTGCATTAAGCAGCTTCACCTTCATTTGAAGTGAAATAGCAGTTTGTTTTCGCACCGATTTCTCAGCCATTGTGCTATAAACCATAAGCTAATTTACAAAAAACATGAAATTCACTATTTTCACCCAAAATTCAGTGGTTATAACTCAAAATTCACCAATTTCAACTCAAACTAACTAGATCGAAAGCGAATATTTTTCGTGTTAAACGATTTTTGTTTCGTGTTAAAAGACAAAAAAATGTATTAAATTGCATAGCATACTGTCCGGACCGCTATATCATTTCGTGTTAACCGATTTTTCATCTTAAGCGTTTTCGTGTTAAACGTATTTCACTGTATTTTAAATACTATAATTGTTTAGTTACTTTTTTAAACTGAAATATGTAAGTGATATAAAACTATAATTTTCTTTTTTAATCAAGGGGAGTTTCTTAAATCTCAGTACATGATGTTTCCGGGATGACAGATAATAAATTCTCAAAATTTGAATGGTATCGTTTTCGAATATTTGAAGGGCATCGCAATTGCAGAATTGTATTTATCAAATATACGGGGTTAGTGACAAATATGTTAAAGACTTCAGTGGGATCTCGATTGCTTTCTAATGCTCCGAATTAGAGAAATTTCAAAGTTGACATAACGCAAGTGATGCTTTTATAATTTGATAAAAAAAAGACACGGGACAGAAACTTGTCCTGTAAATCCAAGACAGAATCCCTTTCCCTTTAAGAAAATATGTCAACTGGACGCCACTATTAGACCAATGAATTTTAAAGCCTAAATTTGGTTATAATAGATGTTTCATAGGCTTACAAGAAATAATCTTTATGCTGCCTTTTAATTTAATGTGGTGAAGTGGCCGATGCTTTCACTCTTCTCAGCCCGTACGTACATAATGCTCAAGTATAACACACGATATCTTTCCTGAGTTCTTTATTAGAACATCTAAGTTAAGGTAAAATAAAAATAAAATGACAACGGGGTGTGAAACACTCCCACTTTGCATAACAAGTTCTTCAGTAAAAAAAAACACTCCACATGAGTGTACTATCATATTATATATCCACCATTAAGACATTACATACATCACTATCAAAATCGGAGTCTCCAGCTTTCCTCGCTAAAGCTTACTTACCCTTCTTTTTTTGTTCTTGTCCCAGCTAGGGACCTGAAGAGCTCCTCTCCCATTGATCAGTCATGATATCATCCTTTCTTTCCTCCAAGCCCCGCAATTTCTTTCAAATGTGGAAATTTACACTTTCACACAGCCTTGGACATTTCCCAAGGAGATAGATAAACCTTGTTATCATGATTCTCTTATAATTTAATAAAAAAAGACACGGGACAGAAACTTTTCCTGTAAGTACAAGACATAATACTACCTTTTCCTTTAAGAAAACGTGTCGATTGACTCCACTGTTCGACTTATTCATTTTAAAGCCCAAATTTGATTATTATAGATGTTTCATAAGCTTGCAAGAATTAATCCTCATGCTACTGTTAATGCAATTATAAAATTTTAAATAGTATTTAATTTACTGTTAAATTTAATTATTTGGAATACCGTTAAGAAAGTGATATCTTATGCATAATTGCAATATAAAAATGTATTTATCAAATGTAATGACTTTTTAAATACTTTTATGACAGTAGCAAGGCTCCCAAAGAGTCTTCTTTTTTAATATCGATATTTTCTAAGAAAGATTCTCATTTCAAATAGAAACAACCTTCTGGTTAATTTGTTATATCCTGTGATTAGATTCAATATAACTTAATCACTGCTAAGTGGAATACGCTATAAATATCTATTGATGCATTTCAAGCTTCTGGAAATCGATTTCTGTTAAAAACTTCACAGATTAAAATTTTTATTATTCTTGAAAATCGAATTCGAAGCTATGTACATATTTTCAAATTTATAACAAGAACATGAATTATAACTTAAAAATTGTTTTAACAGAAAACGATATCTAGAATCTTAAAATATGCTAATATAAAATTGCAGCAAATACAGACAACTAGATTCCGAGTTCTGCTTAAAAATTTGTTGCTGTCGGAATCTGTTGTACAACAATTTCGTCGGATGTGCCAATCCAAAAGCTTTCGTCCATCTGATAATTGTTAATATTTAAAAAGAATTTTTTTACACATGTTACCACTTCATTCTTATTACTTCAATATCACACCAACTTTGGTTTTATCTTAAGTTACTGCTACGTTTTATTAATCAGCGTAAAAACGAATAAATCTCGATTACAATATTTAATAAAATCAGTAATTTTCGTTGTTTTATTGTACATCAGCTGCTTTCGAAACACCGGTTTAGCTGGATGTGAAGTGCCCGTCGCTGCATGAAAAGCCTATATACAACAAAACTACGAAAAATCGAGAAACGCGGACAAAAATCGCTATCATAACGCCCGCTTCCAACGGAATATTAGGTAGCTTTCATTACAAAAAGCTACCTATTGCAGCCGTTCGGAGGAAAGCGATTAAAAAAAATTTTGGTATATTTTCATCGATCATGACCCCTAGACCCCGAAACCACCCTCCGTTCAAAATTGATATATATATACATATATATCCATATATATATGTATATGTATATATATATATATATATATATATATCTGACCTATGTCACACTGTAAATCTCGTATTTATGAACCGATTTGGATATAATTCGGTGTGTACATAGTACATACCAATGTCTCGACCGAGTTCAATGGCCAGCTTCATCCGCCATTTTGTTTCAAAATGGCGGCCATTTAAATTTTTAAAAAAATTTAAAATTTGAAATGTGGTACCAAAAAATTGAAAATGGAAAAATATTTTTTGTTATGTATTTAACCTTTATAAAAAGACTCCGGAGCAGTTTTTGTTTCGTCTATATCTTAAAAAATGGCTGAGTTATAGCATTTTGAATTTCTAGCGTGGCTGACATTTTGAAACGTCCTGAATTTTGTCACGCGATAAAAGGCGTATTTATGAACCGATTTGGATGTAACTTCGTTTATACATAGTACATACCAATGTCTCGACCGAGTTCGTTGGCAGCTCCATCCGCCATCTTGCTTAAAAATGGCGGCCATTTAAATTTTTAAGAAAAATTTAAATTTGAAATGTGGTACCAAAAAATTGAAAATTGAAAAAATATTTTTATCTTATGTGTTTGACCTTGATAAAAAGATTCAGGAGCAGTTTTTGTTTCGTCTATATCTTAAAAAATGGCTGAGTTATAGCATTTTGAATTTCTTGCGTGGCTGACATTTTGAAACGTCCTGATTTTTGTCACGTGATAATAGACGTATTTATGAAAAATTGGAAAATGAAAGAGATTTCTTTTATGTGTTAGGCCTTGATACAAAGATTCTGGAGCAGTTTTTGTTTCTGAAAATTTGTTCTTTTGTTTATATCTTAAAAAATGGTTGAATTATAGCACTTTGAATTTCTAGCATGGCTAACACTTTGAAACTATCTTGTATTTGTCACGCGATAACACACGTATTCGCCTATTTCGATGGAAGAAGGCATGTGGATAGTATACATCAATATCTCGACCAAGTTCGCTGGCCAGCTTCATCAGCCATCTTGTTTCAAAATGGCGGCCATTAAATTAAGAAAAATATATATATTTAAAGTGAGGTACAAAAAAATTAGAAATTGAAAAAGGTTTCTTAACTTAGTCTGTACATAGTACACACCAATGTCTCGACCGAGTTCGTTGGCCAGCTTCATTAGCCATCTTGTTTCAAAAGGGTTGCCATTTAAAAAAAAATCTAATTTAAAATTTAAAATGAGGTATTAAAAAATTGGAAAATGAAAGAGATTTTTTTTATGTGTTAGGCCTTGATACAAAGATTCTGGAGCAGTTTTTGTTTCTGAAAATTTGTTCTTTTGTTTATATCTTAAAAAATGGTTGAATTATAGCACTTTGAATTTCTAGCATGGCTAACACTTTGAAACGATCTTGTATTTGTCACGCGATAACACACGTACTCGCCTATTTCGATGGAAGAAGGCATGTGGATAGTATACATCAATATCTCGACCAAGTTCGCTGGCCAGCTTCATCGGCCATCTTGTTTCAAAATGGCGGCCATTAAATTAAGAAAAATATATATATTTAAAGTGAGGTACAAAAAAATTAGAAATTGAAAAAGGTTTCTTTCTTAAGTATTTGACCTTGAAAAGGATTCAGGAGCATTTTTTGTTTGTCTTTACCTTAAAAAATGGCTCAGATATAGCAGTTTCAATTTCTATTGTGGGTGACATTTTGAAAAATCTGATTTTTTGCATGCGACAGTACTCGTATATATCAACCGATTCCGATGTGAGTGAGCATGTGCACAGCAATTACTAAGGTCTCGACCAAGTTCACTGGTTAGCCTCATCCACCATGTTGTCTTAAAATGGCAGGCACTTTAAGAAATCGCCGAATTTGGCAGCCAAATATAAGTTACTTTAAAGAAAAGCAGCTTGGATAAAGCTGTTTAATTTCGCGAAATTCTCATTCATTATATTGCTAAAAATTAGTATTGAATCTCCTATATTCGGTTTCCACTAAATTGAGCTTCGTGTGTTTGAATGATATAAGTTGGCTTTTTTAAAATAAGGAATATGAAAGCTACCTCTTCCTCCCGGCACTGGCCGGAAGGACTTTCTTTATTTTCAACTGGGACATGACGTCCATAGTCAGAACTATAAATTTCGATTATAACACTTTTTTCTTTTATAAATAGAAGAAATTAAAAATCAGATTTAAATTAAATAATTTCGAACATTAAACCTGAGTAACTTCTAAACTACTTGGACAAAATACTTTACGGTTGGTATCCAAAGGTAAAATCTACGGAAAATCGAAATATGATATGAAAATTAAATGTATAAAAATTTAAAGTTTTTTATAATTTCTATATGTTGTCGATACCTAAGCAAAATTTAAGTTCATCAATAAATAGTAAGTACTATTGCTAATCGCTTGGTACCAATCAATTTTTTTATGTGACGATTTGCAACAAAGTTGACATGGGAAGTTTTTTTTCTGTCTGTTCTACATTTTGTAACCTTCTTTAAAATTTCTTACAAAATAAATAAATTTTTATAATTTTTACTTTCTTCTATCTACAGTGCATCCCAAAAGTTTATAGACAACGGGTTTTTTTAACTTTACAATTGAAAAAGAGGAGTAACATTTTCAAACCAACTTACAATTATAAATAATATCAAGACAATAATAATACTATATACAAAAATAATAGCACACAATCACGGACTTTGTGAGAAAAATTACCACTTAAATGTTACTATCAAAAAGTATATAGACAACTCATTTTTTTCCTTTAACGTTAAAATTTTTAAGCTGTTTTTCCTGATCACTTCAAAAACTCAATTAGACATACTCAAAACAAGAGTTTGATGAAATTCTGGCTTTAAAGAAAGCCAACTTCGTTTTATTTGTACTTTTGAATCTTGAACAATACAAATTGACGCTCATTAGCATACACGTCTCTAGCTAATCTTCCCCAGAGGTTCTCTATTGGGTTCAGGCCTGGACTTAGGGCTGGCCAATCCATAACAGTTACTTGTTTTTGTCTAAACCACTGCATTCTAGAGTTGGATACGTGAATGGAGCAATTGTCTTGCTGGTATGTCCATTTTCCTCCACCTAGCAACTTACCAAACGTAAGTAAGTGTATTTTAAGCATTTTCTGCTAATCTACGGAATATTGACGACCTTTCAAAATAGCAATATCGGTTGTTCCATTATAAGAAGAGGCTCCTGAAGCATACGTGAACCCTCCTTGTTGTCCGTTGAAAATGTACTTGGTTCCGTACGAATATCGTGCAAGTAATATGCCCAGCAATCAGGGTCATCTATATTAAATTTCATTTCTGAAAAGAACACTCAACCATTCATCTGTCCAATTCATGTGATTTCGGGCCCACTAAATGCAAGCGTCATTATGCCGTTTTGTAAGCTTTGGCGAAGGATGAATTTGCGATAATCAAGAAAAGTACTTGTCTGCAGCCATGGATGGACTATGGATTTTGATACTGCAACGCTTACTTACTTAAAAACTGACCATATAAGATAGGTTCTGGATTGAAACTAATCTTAAAATCTTGCTGTCTCTTCGTTTAGTTAGTTACTTTAGTTATTATGTTGTTTTCTTTGTTCGTCAAGAACGGGATTTACTTTCGACAGAATTTGTTAAATGCCAACCCTGCTGCTTCTATTTTTTCTTGAAATGTTCCATGGCTTTTCATCCACGAGCCGTTAACAATAGACTTGCAAATTTTACTTTTTGAAAAACTACACACTGAGAAGCATCTTTGCAATTAACTGAAACGGAAAGACAGAATCAATTATATCTCAGAAAACTATTTTGTCACAAGTACAAGACCTTGGAATATGCAAATTTTGTATATCAGGACTTAAGTCAGACTTTAACACCAGTTGCCTATACATTTTTGGGACAGCATTTATTTTATATTATATTTATGACTGAAAAAAGTTGTCTGAGTATTTTTTTTTTTATTTCACCATTATATATTTGCATAATTTATTTCGTCTTTGTTACTTGTTTAGTTGCTATTAAATCCAAACAAATTGTTGTATATAAACTTTTGGGATACACTGTATAATAGAAGAAAGTATTGTAATCGAAAAATTTTTTTGACTTTCGGTTTTCGACAGGTTTATACGTTTATATTCAGAGATTCCCCAAACCATGTTTATACAAAATGTCTGTATGACCGTGAGTCACCATTGTGCCATCGATAATTGTATGAAGTTATGAACAGAACTGAACAAAATTTGATATTTATTTTTTTCGTATGGCAATCAGGTTCCACTTGAATTTGAAAACATTCTGCCGAAAGAGGGTGCTGTAATTACGTTGTGTCATTTTCATTATCATACTACCAAAAAATGTTTGAAATCATGCATAAAATTAATCTAAATTTCATATATATGTTTTGGGCTATGAAAAGCAGAACCTATTTGAATTAGAAAATTTTCTGCCAGTAAGGGGGCTGTTATAGCCATTTTTTTTGCTATTTTCTAGATTTTTCGTAGTTCTGTTGTACATCGGCGCCTCGAGCAGGGACGAGAACTTCACATTCTGCTAAGCCGGCGATTTGTAAAACCTGACGTACAACAGAATAATGAAAAATATTTTATTATATGTCGTGATCGAGATGAACTCGTTTTTACTCCGATTAATTGACCGAAGCAGAAATTTAAGATGAAAATGAAAGTTGGTATAGTAATGAACTGATAATATTGATTCTGATAATGTTCAAGTATTAACATGTGTACTGTGTAGATAGTTTCTGAAATATTAAGATGTGTGAGACAGAAGAAAGTTTTGCGATTGCACATCCAACTAGCTGAGTAATTGTGCAGAGTTTCATAAAGAAAATCATGATAGATAAAGAAAGTGATTACAGTAATATATTAATGTAATCTAAAGAAATATTTTCGAATACGGTACATATAGAATTTCAAAATATTTCTTCTTCGAAGGTTTATACTTCCCAAACATTATTGTCCACCTGAGATCTGGACAAAGGATGAAGAAGAAAAACCAAGTGTGGAAGGTGATCTTTTCGATGTGTGGGCCGCAGGACAAGTCATCTTTTACTGCTTCTCAGACCACTGGATTGAAAAGAAAATAGAAAGAATGTCTTTGACGGAAAGAATTTTATCTGAGACTGGAAACTGGATGTGTGACGTTTATCCTTCAATGTATAACTGTTTGCAAGTAAGAGGATTTTTAAAAAACTATTTTCTTACATTGATCTTAAGGAATTGTTTTAATCTATATAAACCCATTTATGCTTGAATTTTTGTTTTCTCAATATTTTGGTAAAATCAGTTTAAAATGTTGCAAAATAAGCTGAAAAAAAACATTACGCTAAAATATTTTTGTATTTATTTGTTAAAATGTAAACGTACTAAATATGAGAATATCCATATGTGGTAAACTGCATAATTATGTTTTGTCCAAATTTATATAAATTAGACCTTTAAATTGTATACTATATACTATAATTAGTATTTTTATGACCTATTAAAAAAGTATATTTCTTTCTTTACAGAGACTAACAACATTATAAGTATTATTAATTTATATTAAGAATAATCGTATTTGAATCTAAAAAACAATTTATTTCAAAATCATTTTGATAAGGACTTTACATAAATAACTCTCTCCTAAATGGCTAACAAATATGTACCCATTTGCGTGTAGCGTCCTATATTTTGTACGTTACAAACATGCATAAAAAATAGGCTTGAACAGATAATTTCGCAATTTAAAAAAATGCGTATTTCAAAAAATTCTACAAGCTAAGATTTTGACTTATTGTTTTTGGATCCTTGATAGAAAAATGCAAATAAACTTGCATTTTACTTTTCGCTATCTTAAAACAGGGAAAATCTATAAACACTGAAAAAAGGCTTTTATCTAAGCAAATAACTATCAATCTTATGCTGTCATCTCTCGGTAACAGATAAAGACATTTATAGACAATTACTACTTCATGCAGTTTTCATGTTCTAGAGAAGAAAAAAATTATAAAAATTTATTAAATTTTGAAACGCCCCAAAAATGGGACGCTAGGAATAAATGTTTTAATAAAATAAATGTGTTAGTAAGTTTATGTGTAACTGTCTGTTTACCTCTCTGGAATGACTATGAAAATATATTGCTTTTAGAAATCTGGAGATCTGTATAAAAAAATTAAATACATAAAAAATTGCGCTGCCTCATCTTATCTTTGACAATGAGACTTTTTAAACCAATGGCGTAGTCAGGATAAGGGTGCTACTAATGGCGTAAAATTGTTCTTTGTTTTATCTATGAAGATTCTGTGATTAAATAAGGTAAAATGGTCTTTAAATACTCAAATGTTTTTGGATTTCTACTCTGCCTATGCCTATGCTACAGTTCATATCATCTCAAAAGTAGAATCATCCTAACTAGGCTATTTATTGTTAAAGGAAACAATAAAAATTATTTTTTTTTATTAATTCTAGACATCGTTTTTATATTCAGCTTCATCGTTCTACATTGGATACATGCTAACCTCCAGTATTTTTTTTTAACCAAACGTAAGCAGAGATTTCAAAAATTAAAAATAACCTAATAGAAATTAGAAACATTTCCTTAAACAGTGTTTTTGTTTCAAATTATATTTATTTCCCTTCACGAAAAAAGGAGGAAGGGTGGCAGCTAAGAATTTACACTTAATTTATTAATCCTCGCAGTATTAATATGGGGTCAATTTGACCCCATCTGCACATTTGGCAGGTTTTTTTTTCCATTTAGAATATGTATGCAAAAATTATTTTTTAGGAATTCTCCTATAAAGGTCTCTTTTATAATTTTTTCTACTTAGTAAGTTTCGCACAGTTGATTTTCTTTTGTTTATTTGTAGAAATTGCGAATGAAGTCACATGGACCCCCATCTTAAGCAATCAGGGAATAAATAAAAGCTTTCTATGATGACACCAAGTATTCTCAGAAATGCAACAAATGCAGACAGTTTATGTGTCAAAATCCTATTTCATGTGTTATTTAGTGTCCTGATTGCCAGAAAGATGAGCAGTAGAACTAAAGATAGTTAAAATGCATTACTACCATTACTTTTTTTTTCTTGAGTTTTTGTGCTAATTTAAATGCAGTAGATTCGCGATTTAACGACCTTCACGGGACTTCGACAAATTGGTTGTTAAATCGAATGGTCCTTAAATCAAAAGTTGGTAATATTATTATTTTTTTAAATGCAGCTCAACAAAACGTAACATTCTAATATAATAATAACTGTTCAGTCGTGGAAAAAAAAGTAAACACCCCCCTACTAACCCCTCAACAAATTATTGTAGAAGAAAGTTACTGGTACCGAAAGATTGGAAATAAAGTCTACTTTTAAATGATGTATATAACATTTGCTTAGGGGACCATCTACATATTAAAAGTAACCCAAACTTTATTTTTTTCAATGGCAATATCCAATTTTAACAAGATATTTCAAATCTTTGGTTCAAACTATGCCTAGACACTAGATTTGAAGTCGTTTGAATGATAAGTTTTTGAATTATGAACATTCAAAATTTAGTGCTTCTAATGTTAAATTACATTTTCATATTTTCATTAATATCTCCTGAAATTATACTCCTAATATGCTAATTTTTTGTGTAGCAATAATACTAAAATACCCAAACATAAATACGTTGAATACAATTTTATGATATGAATTATGAATTATCAAATTAATATTCGAAAAAATTAAGAATTATAACCTACAATTTTTTTGATGGATTTAGATTTATTACGTCTTGGTTTATGGAAATCCAAAATTTCACAATTTTTTTCCAAGTAGTTTTCAAATTATGCTTAAAAAACGACAAAATGATGGTTTAAGGTGCCGTGTATGATAGAAGTGACTAGATATTTTGAAATTTCCTATGCTATCCTGTAATTTAACAGTCTTCAATGAGTGGCGCTTAAGACACCTTGATCAAGAAGGGAACTCTCTCGGTCAACAATCGAGTACCGAGCATCAATTTGGATACAGCCCCTGAAATAAGCTCGTTTTAAAATAATTAATTTCTCATAAACTTATCGTACGAATTGCATAAAAATTCGTTTTTAGCCTAATTGAAGGGTGTAGAGTTCATTTATGCTGTCAGAATTGTATACTGCTATTGAAAAAAAAAGTTATGGTTTGTTTTAATGTGTAGATGGCCCCCTAACCAAATCTTATATACATCATTTAAAAGTAGACTTTATTACCAATCGTGTGGTACCAGTAACTTTCTTCTACGATAATTGTTTTGCAAAGTTATTAAGGGTTGTTTACTTTTTTTTTCCACGACTGTACATTTATTCGTAACATATGATTTATACTTTAAAAAAAATATTTGCTGTTAATTGTCTTATTCTTTAGAATAAAAAAAGTATATGAAATTATGGGATAATTTCGTAAGAACTAATCATTTTATAAAATTAAAAATATTATTTACATTAGTTAATTAATATTTTTTGAAAAACGATGTTGTACATTTTTGCTTTAAATGGCAGCTGGAAACTTCCAGAATGGGCCCATTGATAATCTGAAAGCAGTCGTTAGAATTTTGACGTAGAAGGTGTTTTTGAAACATCTTCAATTTCGTCGTTGGAAGAATTATTTGAATGTCTTGTTCCGGATTAAGTCATCTTCCGAAAATTCCCCCTCAATTTCCAACTCAATTGTCAAAGGTAGTAAAATTATCAAATTTAAAGACTTTCAGAAAAAAACGACATGTTTTCGTTTTTCTTGCATTAGATGATTCAAATCTCCAGATTCAGTGTTCTCGAAAAGGTCGCTAAATCTGTATTCGAATTATTTACCAGTCGTTAAAATGAGCTAGGAGAAACATCGTGAGTACTGGAAAACGGTCGGGATCTGATCCACTGGTCGCTAAATCGCGAGGGGTCGTTAAATCGGTAGTCGTAAAATCGCGAGTCTACTGTATTCGTAATATTATGGAAATTGCCTTTTTCTCTTTCTAATAAATCTTGATTGCCAGTATTAAGTGGATATTTTATCTTTTGATCAGCTTTCCGACCTAAATATAATAATTCCCTATGGGGTCAAAATTACCTCATCTTAGACATTTTAGTAATATTTTGATCTTAGTACTACGTGGATTAAAGGAATCTTTGGCTGATTCTCATACGTCTTTATTACAGGAACCGTTCTTTAGTTCTTTACTGAAAAAGTCTCATCCTTCCAGCGAAATAACGAATGAAGATTGTCTGATGGCTCTTAATCTTTTGCGAGGCATTTTACGATACAGTCCTGGAAACAGGCCATCAGCGAAATATATACTGAATCATCCTCTCTTGTCCAGAAATTTGACCATCGAAAATCTCTTCGAGTCCGACGAAATATGGATTAATAAGCAGGAAGACTCATGTAAGTTTAAGAGACTGTTTTATGTTTTGTATGTACTAGTTTAGATGCTTTTGTATATAGTTTTCATCTTTTAATTTTTTTTTCTTTGCGATGCATAGCCAATTTATTGTAACAAAAAATACGAGCGTGGATTTCAGGTGTTTAAGCTAATTGCTTTCATGAGGTGACGAAAACATTCCTTTTATATTTCATAACAATTTCATATTATTTTTAACACTTCCCAACAAAGTTGAAAAGTATTTATGCATTCGGTTTGTTTGTCCGTCTCTCCGTCTGTCCACGCTCTTTTGTCCTTTATTTACAGGGTCACACATAAGAAATCAATTACAGTACTGTTTTTGAGTAATAATTGCTGGAAGTGGGTTATCAATTTCAGGTTGCGCTTTTAAATTTAACTGTTTTTTTTTCCATTTTACTTGTTGCATATAAATTCTATATCTCATATAAAGGGCTGCACAAAAGACTTCACGCATCATTCTCCTTATTAGCGGAAATTGCTGAAGGGGAAATTTCAACTAAAGTATGCATGTATTTCTTAACTGAACTAAATTTTGGCATGCATGTAGTTAATAATTACAAATCTATTTAACATATATAGGGGTGCTCAAAGAATTCGAATAATTTTCGAATTGTAGATGAGAACAGCTGAAATTGAGTTTTCAAAGATGTTACGCGTTTCCATATGGTTGAATTACACATAATATTTTAACTTATAAAACGGTGCAGTTTTGTTACATTGTTCTGAATGTGTTGGAAAGTGTTTCATAATCTATGCTTGAAGAATGATTTTTTTCCTTTCTTGTTTTAATACTACATTTTAAGAATATCATATAGAGCAGTTAACAATTTTACAGAAAGTTTAGAAGTTAGATTAGTTGATGGATGTTTTTTATATATATAAACAGCTTGTTATGGCTTTTGCAAGGATGAAACCGTACATGTAATTTGTGGAACGTAAGGTAATTTAGGCCTGAATAATCTCCCTTGGCTCCACAAATATTTCCATTCTTACAATGTTTGTTGAATATTTATTTCTTTCTTTCACTCAGATTGCTGAAACGTTTTTTATTTATTTTCTCTCATGAAGGATAAAACTTTATTTTTAATTTGCAAAACTTCATTTAAGATTTATATATTTACTTTTGTAGATGATCGTTTGTATTAGTTTATAATGTTTATATATATATATATATAACTGATTTTTAATAATTAACCTATGAAATTAACCTTTTTCTTTTAATTATTCTTTCTTATTAACATTTTTATATAAATAGATAAAGATGTTTCCTTAACAAGTGTTTCATTAAATGCGATATTGATTAATTCGAGAGTGCTCCATTTTTCGAGTGACTATTGATTACAAATTTGAACTTTCTATTTGGCCTAAATCTTTCTAGAATTTTACCCCCGCGATTTTTGGTAATAGAAACAATTAATTTTGTTTTACCCACAATCATTCGGATAATCGAGGCTGTGATTGAATATCATCCATTTTTGGTACACATTGTGGTACTACAAAATGTGATACTACAACTAATCAAAACAAAATTTTTACATTTTCTAATAAAAAAAATTCATAAAATGGCTTCTCTTAACCCTCTGTCTACCAGAAGGGTCCAATGGACCCGACATGTACATTCAAAATATTTATTCAAACCAGAAATTTCTTCAAAATAAACTAAATGTATAAATCAGACAATAATAAGTTAAATAAACAAATTAAATAGTTTTAAGTAAAAATTCTGGTGTAGAATGTTTTTATAAAACTTGAGTAAAATTTTCGGTAGTTCTAGGGTTAAGCAAGCAACTGACAACAATATGTCAACGGTTACCTCAACAGTCAAACAAAAATACTATGTATAGTGCCACGTGTAAAACTCACTTCTGCCTGAAATGGCGCAATATTTTAAAAACTTGATCAACTACTGGAGGGAAATCAACGACTGGCGCGGTCACCTTATATATTTTGTTGCAATAAAATTATAGTTTCATAAACAATCGTGAATAATAGACTATTGATAACTTTCACTAGATTTACTATAGTATTAAGCATAGCTACCAACATCTTACGCTTTGTCAGACCACAAAAATTTTACAGTAAATTTTACCTTTTTAAATCGCCGTTATCTGCCGATTAAATAAGGCAAACATTTCTATTAAATTTTTGTGGTCTGAAAAAGCGGAAGTGCTGGCAGCTATGGTATTAAGTTATGTTTCACAATGTATTTATTTAATTCCTCAATTAAAACATAATTCCCAATATTTAGATGAACCAAAAATGCCTGATAAAAAAACAAATATCAGTCAAGTTTCTGCATTCCAATCTTTTGAAGTAGATGACGAAATTGATGAAGTTGCTAAGGATTCTCAGTTAGCTCCGTCATATCCAGATATTGATGCAGGAAAAGAAAATTCGAAATGTGGTGAGAGGAATCTACAGGTAGAATCTATTCAACACGATATTGTCAAAATATCCGATGTGCAGACTAGTAAAGGTATTTTGTAGTTAATTAATTCTTTTTCTATTAATAGTTAATAAAATATTTTCGTTCGCCAGCGAATTCCGTTTGTAGGTTCACAAAAAGCATAATACATTTAATCCTAATGATAACACAGATGTTTTAACCTTTACATTACTTAAGTGCACACATGCAACTTACATAAGTGTTTTAGAACTATTTAATTCATTATCTCAAATATAAAATTCTGTCACTAATTCAAATTAACCGCAAAATTATATTAATTAATTTTATAAGTGATTAATAAATTTCGAAAGGGATGATGCTTCCACACTTTTTGTCTTCACAAAAGATTCATGTTTGGATCAGCAGCTGCTTTCATTTTAGTCGAAACCCACATTTCATGTAAACAAGTAGAAGTGTGCAATCTTAGATCGTTATCATTGTAAAAATTCCCATCTAGTGCTAGAGCGGAAGGAAAATTTACTGGTTCTTTGGTAAGGATAATTAATTACCTTTCGGGACAAATTTTAAAGAAGGGTAATTTAAAGAAATTATTTTCTATTATGCCTAAAATGCGTAGTATATGAAAAATAGAGAAATTAACTATAACCAGATACTATTCTCCATTGCTGTACAGCTCTCTATTTCCTAAAAATAAAGCTTTTAGTTTATAAGTTTGAAATTTGGGCCAAACCCCATTAATAGAATTTATAACTTTTAATTAAAAAATGAAGTTTAATTTTTTTATATATAAACTAATGCACAATAACTAATGCTTGAAAAGAAATGTTGAGAAGTATTTTAAAAATTCATGGTTGACTTGCTTAATCACAATTTTTAACCAATCATATAATATTAACCCGTTAATGCCCAGAGTCATATAAAAAAGATCAGTTTCAGTTTGTCTCAATATACTAATCAGTTATTGAGACCTATTGGTTCTTTGTGCACATGCGTGTATCACAGCGTTCCTTCTCTCTCTTCCATTCCACTGGCTACCGGTATAGACAAGTTTTCTTGTCATCAGATGGAGCTTAAAAACGGCATTTTTCTGATTGTTGAATAAGTCGTAATCTTTTTCCTACAAAATGCTATAACTGATGTGTATGTATGACCTGGGGTTGTTCTATTGTATGTTTAACCCGTAAGTTGTACGGTTTTTTTTAGCGTCTTTTAGTCTAATCGTACGGTGTACGTTTAAATTTCTCCCGTACAATGATTTCTTCCGTTTTCCTACACATCTTAATTTTGATAAGTTTCAGGAATTTTTTTATTTCCAGTTTGCTTTAAAATATCACCTTTCGCCGAAACAAGAGTTATACGCATGCGCATCAAATGTAAAAACGGCATGTTTCTCATCATAATGATAAGAATTTGGGAGAGTTGTGCAATATTAACTGCGCAATCGCAAACTTTTGTGTAGCATTAGATCACCTGAACTTGACATTATTGTAGATTATAAGTATCGACATTATAATTTTTTTTAATTTAGTATATCTGTATCTCAAGTGTTAATATTTTGTTTGATTTATTATATCACTTTATGTCTAAATACAAGCGTTTATTTTTCTATGATGTCCATTACTAAATTTTCATGATCATCATTGAATTGTAGGATGTTTTTGATTTTTTTTTACAATTCAATTAATTTTTCATTCATAATGGAATACATTATTGTAAAACTATTCAAACAATGTTAATAGAATTATGTAATACAAATGCAGTTGAAAAAGAATGATTAAAACGTTTAATTAATAACCTTTTTTAAGCAGATTTGTTGCCGAAAACATTACTGGCACATTCAACATAGTTTTGTAAGGTGTAAAAAAGGACGATAGCGCAGTAAAAAAAAAAAAAAAAAAAAAAAAAAAAAAAACTGTAAATCAAAACTACCGTTTTTTTTTCTGAGATAAATCTGGCAACCCTATTATGACCTGTAATACTTGCTGCCACTACAACAATGGAAAAAAGATTTCTTTCAGCTCTCGTAATGGTAGGTCTTTCTTTTGCGTGTGACGAAAAAGCGTGTTTCTGTCGAAACATGTTAAATAAGCTACTTTTTTCATGGTCTAAAGGGATTTATATTGGTATTGCTAGGAAAAAACTGAATTTCCAATGTTATAGAAATATTCTAAAAATAATATTGGTTTAATAAAATTTTAAAACAATTAGGGCGTTAACGGGTTAACCATTATCTGATGATAATTATGATGCAAAATATTCAATTAGTTGTGTAAATACAAATATAATTAAGTGTCAAAAATATGAATATTGTAAACATTATTTATATATATACTTATTTTTCCATGCATTTCTTTGCAGATATCAGTGATGTAGTTGGTGTAAAAGAAAAGAAAAAAGGGAATATTTGCAAAAGAATTCGTGATGCTTTTAACTGTTTAAGGACATTTTTCACTAGGAAAAAATCTATTTAATTCTCAACCCTTGTTTGAAATAGAATATTATGTCATCTTGGAATGCAATAGGAGTCTCCCCAAGCCATAGCCCTGGAATGCAATAGCCTTTTCTGGATCTGCTGGACGTGGGGTTTTACAAAATTAGTGTGCTTCTGAAACCAGGATTCAAAATGATCTTCAATCATGTCAAAATTCTCTCCAGTCAAACCAGTGTATATATTTGTATCAATATTGTAACTTATGTGGCCCCAATAAATCCCATGTTCCAGCCCAAATGTAGTCTGATTTGTTCCATGTAGTCGATTTTTCCTATACTATTAAGATTAAAATTTATAAGAATAACTGACTTTATTACTTATTTGCTACTTTGCATTTCCATATTAAATGTTATTTGTAAGATCTTAAAACTAAACATTTAATTTTCTTTACAAATACTAAAACATTTTTTAATGATGTATATTTCTGAAGGGGAGTTTCGTGTATTCTGTCAGACAAGTGAAGAGAATCAACCCAGTAGAATTAACAGTTGACCGAGTGGACATTTTCCCCGAAACAATTGTAAGCCCACATACCAAACGCAAGTTTTGGAATTTTATGCTCATTAATGATCTAGATCTAGAAGAGCAAACCTCCCTACGGAACTCCTAAGTGTCATCATCGGAGTTTGATAAATCTCTCCCGGAAAAAATGTCAAAATTCAAAACTGTCTGAAAATCTGAGTCAACAATCAATAAACGAATGCCGGAGATAAATCAGCCAGCGAAAGACTTTTTCATTGCACCGACTGTAAACAAGAATGAAGACAACATCACGTGATTACACGTCATTAAAACCATTGTATGGCGGGGGAAACAAATAAGAGATTTATCAGCCGTACTGAGTTGGTCGTGTCATGGAATGCCAAAAATCAAAATATTTAGATAATGAAATAAAAAAGAAATAAAAATACCGTATATTTCAGCATATAATGAGGAGACCAAACACTATTTACAACAGAAATTTTATTTCCAAAAGAATAACTTTTTTTGTGTCGTACTTATTTAAAATTACATATGGAACAAATTTTCTTTTCCGTAATATGTTTGTTTGGTCGACGTATTAAAAAATACTGAAATATACCGGACGTAAAATTTTTTTCGGATAAAAAAAGGTAATGTTTGGTGTTATATTTACATCGCAGAAAGGCTATTCTTATTTGTTAAATCTTAGAGCAAAATAGTTGATATCCGCTTTATATTTAGTTAATTTTAGGAGAATACAAGCTGTATTTATCTCATAAGACGTTTTTCTATTTCAGTTTTTCATAAAAAAAGTTAGAATAAATTTTATTTTTGTTTGTTAAATCTTAGAGCAAAATAGTTGATACATAGTTAGTATCATAGTATTAGTATCATTTCATACTTCATTGTTATTTTTAAGAGAACACAATCTGGATTTATCTTACAAGACGTTTCTATTTGAGATTTTCATTAAAAAAAAAAAAAAAAGAATGGTAAGCGTCAGTTTATTGACACGGTTTTCCTCGCCTACAATTCAATTCCAAGTTGTCATGATTTAGTTGTCGACATTTTCGCTTAGAAATATTGTTTTCGGAATCGAATTTACAGAAATTCAGCTAATCTAACCTTAGGGATTTAGTTGTCGACATTTTCGCTTAGAAATATTGTTTTCGGAATCGAATTTACAGAAATTCAGCTAATCTAACCTTAGGAATTTTGTGCATCTTCACTATATTTTGACTAAGTACTTGAATCTATTTTGTGCCGATAATTATCTGTCACGTGTCATAGATGTTGCATTATTTTAAACTGCAACAGTGCTTTTTGAAAATGTGATGATAGAAAAAAAATCCTTTTTTTTATCAAAATGAAATTTTCTTTCCAATAAAGACAGATACAAAAAATACTCGCTTTGATTCAAAAAAGCATAGGCCATGATGTTAAGAAATATTGTTAATCCATCTCTACCTGAGAGCCTGGTCATTCTAGTTATTCGCATGCTTATGACCAAGATGAAAAGTATTACATTGATTCTATGTGACTTATGTGAATGAATTCTGTAAATGAATCAAATTATCTGTCTCACATCTGCTAAAATAAGAATTTGAGTATTTTTTCGTCAGAAAGTCTCTTGTAAGATAACTCTGGCGAATTCGGAAAAATTTAGCTGCTTCCAGACATATTTACATATCTTTCACATACGCATTCATATTGTAAATAACTGTTCCAGCCTCATCCATTCTAATATCCTTAGAGAACGTGAATTTTTAGTATTTTCTTTTTCTCTTAGATTTTCTTTCAATGATATGTCAGTATAGTGTTGCGGATTTCTGTATTTGCTTTCCGTTACTTACGTCTCGTCCTGAATGCATTCTTCATAGAAGCGTTTTTAACACTTTCCAACATAGCTGAAACATGTTTGTCTTCAGTTTGTCTGTCTGTCGTATAACTGCCGCCTGTCCGAGCTCTAACTTGCGCAAATATAGTCCGATTGCCATGAAATTCAAAGATGTTACTGGGTATCACTATCGCAAGTTCGGTACTGAAAATAAACTGTGTATCATTTAAGATTCATTTACAGCACTTAAAAGAATTCCAATACATGACGGTCTCCTAGGAAAAATCGTTTACGAATCACTGATACGCTTTAGGAGCTTACTACACGCTCTTACGGAACTTTGTAGAATAGGGAGGTTTTAGAATTTATCGTTTATTCACAGGGACACACAAAGGATTTGGCTGCAGAAGAAATTGACCTATAATTGAACTATTGAAGCATATGGATGAATGCATATAAAATGAATATAAAATAATTGTGTTTTCCGTTGAGGTACGTATTAAATACAATCCAACTGCCATGAAAATCTTAGATGTTATTGGGTATCACTATGGCATGTTCGATATTTTAAATCAAGTGTGTGCCATTTACGGTTCATTCACAGGGACACTCAAAAGAACATACTGAAATTTACATATATTACTCAGGTGTACTACACGTCTATTACGGAGCTTTATAGGAGCTTTATAGTCTGCATAAAATTTGTCATTCTTTTACAGGGACACTCAAAAGAATTTGGCTATAGAAGAAATCGAGTTATCGAAGAATATGAACAATGATTGCGTTTTGGGTTGTGGTACGCGTTTTTAAATTGAAAATTTTTTAGATTACTTGGTATGTATAAATCCTATAGATCATATACAGGGCAGCACACAGTTTCTCAAGTACAGTTCTGTTTATTCACGGAAATTGCTGAACTCTGCTTTTTCAACTCTGCTTTTTGTTTAACTAACTTTAATATATTATGCATACTTTATATATATTATGCATACAAATCTATCGATCATATACAAGGCTGCAGAAAAAATCGGATATTTTCCTACTATTGATGGTAATAGCCGAAATCAGGTTTTCAAATGCGTTATGCGCTTTTCATATTGTTTATTTAAACATTATATTTCCCTATAATATAATGTGAAGTTTTGTTACAGTACTCTGAACGTGTTGGAAAGTGTTTCTTAATCTATACTCGACGCTTGATTCTTGTTCTTGTTTAAATTTTCAGTTAGAAATTTTATTTCCTTTCAAAAACTCATTTATTAGGAATTTTCAAAAATAAGTTAACAGTATATCTTAACCCCTTAACGGTCGCATTAAATTACGGTTTAAAAATTGAAATTGCTTAACAGCACCAATTTTTTGAAAAAGAAATATTCACTTTATTTAATGACAGGTAAAATGATACTATAATAAAGCCAATTACACTATTTTACAAAACTGGTGAGAATCAAACGCTCTGAATTAAAGATACAGTCCCTGAATATCACGGGAGCGAGAATTAAGGGGTTAAATCCATATTCTGGAAAACTGCTTTCAAACTGTATAAATAATCTACGCTATGAAACTCTTTTACCATATACATCTCCACACCGTTTTTTGTGGTATAATGCATCTGCTTATTTGGTATTGCATTACTGCATGCAGTTTTTTTCTTAGAATGTTAAAAACAAGCTACACCAATATTTTTTCTTCATTGCGATGGAATATTTGATATTTATTTAAAAATGTGTGTTGCATAAAAGAAAGTTAACGCCTCTAGCATGATAAATTGTGTAGCATAGATTCTTTGTAGATTTTGGCCATTTATCGCCTTTTTCGTGATGATGGATTTGATGACTTTTCTACATACCGACGGTCGTTTAACTACACACACAAAAATATCCCTGTAAAATTACGGGCAGAGGGCGGCAGCAGAGATTCCAGTCATACACCGTAAAAAAAAAAAAAAAAATCCATATCCAATTACCAATCCGTATTTTTGCTAACAGATGGGCTAGAACTGTAAAAATATGTGGATTGCCCTTAATTTTCAAAGTATCTAAGGGATAAGGCCGCTTATTTAATGGATCAGACCGTTTTTCATTAAATATGGCTGTTGCCCGTGAAAATTGAAGGGCCAACGCTCATAAATTGACAGATTTTTCTGAGTGTGTATCATGAAAATTTATGGATTTGTTATAAAGAAAACCTCGGAATTTCCGGATAAAAATTCATCAGTTATCCCGAAAATCCAATCTCGAATCCAGAGATTGTAAATTATGCCTTTGACTTTTCTTGTTCAGAACCATGTGATATGAAAAGCAAATGTAAAATAATAGAAATAATAGAAAAATAAAGAAGAAAAAAAATGCATTTTTACTTCAAAAAAATCCTAAAATGCAAAAAAATTCAAACTATCATAACTTGGAACGTTTTGATAGATCAAAAGTTATTTTTTTATGTGTTTTACAAGATAGAGATTTACAAGAGGCTCAGATTTTTAATTTTTTAAGGGCCGGGACCCCTGCGCCCCTATAAGTTTTTAGTGCACTAAATTGTTAATAACATGCCTCTTTTCTATCCGATCTTCGTCGTTTTTGGGGTGAATTCTCCTTTCAGTTTCTACCCCATTTCTACATTTCAGTTGAGACCCTGGCACCCTCGCAAGGGGCCCGGTACAGGGGCCCTTGAAGCTTTAGTGCACTAAATTTTAATAACATGCCTCTTTTCTAACCGGTCTTTTCCGTTTTGGGGTGAATTCTCCTTTCAATATCTACTCCATTTCTACATTTCAGTTAAGACCCTGGCATCCTTACAAGGGGCCCAGTACAGGGGCCCTTGAAGTTTTAGTGCACTAAATTGTTAATAACATGCCTCTTTTCTATCCGATATTCTTCGTTTTTGCGGTGAATTCTACTTTCAGTTTCCACCCCATTTCTATATTTCAGTTAAGAAGTTCTATATTCAGTCTTGACACGCTTTGTTGTGACATCACACGAAGCAGGAAAACAAAGATCCCTGGCCTGGACATTTTTCGCTCTGTTGAAATAAACGTCAACTGTGCTATTCCATCCTCGAATATGATTTAATCCAGTTGGAAAAAATATTCGTTCCCTTCATTATGACCTAATACATGGTATACAGGAGTTTCCGTGTTAAAACACACTTTCATCATGTAAATGCTATAGTTATAGCTCGATTGAATGAAACTAGCCCTGCAGTTCGCAGCCAAGTCCAACAAATAAGAGTGAATTATCTCAGCCAGGTATCGGTCCGGATAGCCTAACAGGTAAGGCATTGGCACGGCACGCCAAGTATCCAGGTTCGATCCCTGGTCTGGACATTTTGCACTCTGTTGGAATAAACGTCAACTGTGCTACTCCATCCTCGAATATTATAAGACGTATTTGTAAAAAATATTTTTTAAATTCCTAACAATAGCAAAAACGCTTTTCATTTCAAAATGTTGAGCGATCACAGATAAAACCAAGAATATCGTCGTTCGACCACGTGTCTAAAATTTCGTAAAATTTTAGTATATGTATAGTCGGTGAAAAAAAAAAATCCAACATTTTAATTACCAAGATTAGACTTGATCTAGATTTAAGATTAGATCTGACTGTAAATTGTGCCATCTTTCAATTTATGATAAAAGAATAAATATTGGAGGTATTCTTTATGCTGAAATTGTATCGAGCTCTGTAAATTTTCAGCATGAACAGTAATTTGCTAACATGTTTGACTTTTTCTGTAAATTTTAACTAAGGATACTAAACGGGAAGTTACACTTTCAAATAATTTATTAATTATAAATGGTTAAAGTTTTGATGAATTCTTAACGTTAAATTCTTTTTTAATACATTTTTCAATACATATATCTTTTACAAATTTATTTCGAATTATTATTTGAAATGTATTTATTCCAATAAAATATCTGATAATAACTTATTTCGTTGGTAATTCTGTTTAAAAAATGCTGTTATATTATAAATGCATGTCTGTTAGAAATACTTTTCTTGCTTAATATAGGTTAAAGTGACCATATTTGGTCCCTTTTCCAAATTTCGCCACCTTTAAGTTTTCCGCTTCTGTGAAAGTTGCGTAACTTACGACGCAAGGCATAGGGGACGGAAGGTAAAAGGTGTCAGTATTGAAAGTTTCGTTCGCCTAGACGCATACATAAATTTAAGACGCCGAATTTCCTATTTTTAGAAGTCCTGAGTTCTTATTACGTTGTTTGTAGAACGTTATTTACGGTACTGTAAGTATTTATTTCTTATTCATTGCATGTATTTTACGTAGGTAAGATGCTGACAGTAGCTTACAGTGAGTTTTAGGACGCTCAGTTCATCTTACAAGAACTGAAGCTCCGCCATATTGGGAAATAGCGTGGGACCAATTTTGTCCCTCTTGTAGTTCTTATTTTTGTCCCGGGGACAAAATTAGGAATGCTTTTTCATGACAATTTTTTCTTCATGTTTGGATGACAACTCTTTTCGGTATGTTATTCTTCTACTGATAATTAGTACCCTTATAGCTTTCTTTGTGTCTTACTTTAATGTAAATTAGATTACTTACTCATTTAGAAATAAATTTTGATTTTGTTATAAGTTAAGCCTCGGCGTATTGGATTTGGGGGGGGGGGGACGAAATTGGGACCATTTTGTTCTTTTGCATTTTTTAGATAATTTTGAAAAAACAATTTTTCGCATTGTTAAAAATTTTATGTACGATATTTGCCTATGATTCTATGTGCGTGGGTATTTAATCCATGAAAAATCCAAACTTGGTAGGTTTTCACTGAAAATTACAGCATTTAGGGCCTAAAAGTGACTGGGGGTCAAAATATGGGCACTTTACCCTATTAATAATTTTATCCTATGAATTGGTCATAATGAATTGCATGAATTTGTTTGAAGAAAAATAACCCTAACTATTTCATTATCAAATATTTTAGTTTAAGATTTAAATAAATACTTAAGGGTTTTAAACAATCACGAACATTACTGGTGATTTAATATATGGCGACAAATCGTTATTTTAAATACATAACTAACATAATTAAATAAAAAATACAAAGGGTTAAACATGATCATTGGTGCACTGTAGGCGATATTATTAATAGTTAATGTATCTCTGTAAATCAAAAATATAGACGAGACGAAGACTATCTTTCAAATTCAAACTAGTACCAATATAGCACAGGAGCTCCCAAATTCATCCTTGGGAGCTTCAACTCATCCCAGATTCCTCCCAAAATTAAAATGACAAATGCAGGCTCTCCTGGCGGAGATAATTTAATGATATCCTGAGGAATAACGTCCTGAGAGATTCCAGAAGAGTAACCTCCCAGGGATGACATTCCCAGGGACGAACCTAGGAAGTCACCTTCTAGGAAGACCTTCCTGGGGGACATCTCTATGAAGTTATTTAGTATTTAACAGATTTTTGTTGAAAATAGAAAATAATTTGACTTTATTATTTATAATTTGACTTTAAAATAAACATCCCATATAGCACGAAAGCTCCTCAATACTACCACCAGGGGCTCCAAGTCATCCCAAATTCCTGATAATACTAAAATGACAAGATCAGGACTTCCTGGGGAATAGACTTTTACGAATTCCTCAGGAATGGGCTCCCAATAACGTCTCACGAGCAACTTCCGACCAACGCTACTCCTGAGGAAGTACCTAGGAAGTCGCAGTGCTGGCGCCATCTCATGAGCGATTCTGAAGTACATTACTCAATTTCTTTTTATTCAAATAAAGTTATTTCAATTTGATCGGAATCAGTTTTTAATGAGTTAGTTTTATATTAATTACTCGATTCATTATTTTACAGAAGATTAGATAATTCTTATTAAATTGTAATTATTTTTAATTATTGCAACAACTTTTATTCTTTTTTAGTTGAATTAAAAATTTTAATTTAATATTTCAGTAAATTCATATTTCGAATAATAATTATATTATATGTCTTTTAAACCAAATTTTGTTCATTTATCATTATTTTATTTGTTGTCAATAAATAACATAATGCATTTTTCTTTATTATTATTATTATTACTTAATTTAATTTTTTTAATAAACTAAATAACAAGTTTCTAAATTAATACACTAAAACCTCTAAATGGAAGACAATTTTAGACCGTATATTATTTCCGATACATTAGAGGTAAATGTATCTATACAAAGAAAAGAAGACATCCTTACCGCGTGTTTGTGTGCTGGTAGCAGCCAGAACATTTGTTGTGAAAATACTCTAAATCGACTCATGATGCACCTGAGGCTCAGATTTTTTCATTTTTTGATAATTAGGTAACATACTTATCAAACTAAGCATTAAAAAAAAAAAAAAAAAGTGTCGCGACGAGGAAGGGCATTTTTATGTCGGTATAAGACACCAACTTAAAGAGAATACAATTCACGTTAAAATGGCACATTTGGTAAAAAAAATATATAAATAATGAGCTCCCCCCCCCCCTCCCTCCGATACGAGGTTTATTTGCAAAGATTTTCTGTTATAAAAAATACATTCTTATAAAATCGGTTAAAATATATAAATTCATGCAAATTTAAGGTTTAATTCAGGTTATTATCACGGGCCTAGACAATACCGCTAAGAATCATCTAGTATACTTTATATAAGTGTTTGGAATGAGAAAATGTTAACTAAATAGAGTTGTTAATTTTAAGTGTCAGTTCTGGAGGTTTAACCATATTTTGTTTTATTTTATCTTTAATTTATTTTTTAAATATAAGTATGATTTGTTAATTAATTAATTTTCTATTATCTTTTTTAAATTACCATACATAATAATATTATTTTTTTGTAAATAATAACAGTAAAGTCTCCATTTAAAGAACTTCAGAAATATAAATATCATTATAAATTCAGAAAATATAGATAAATATTTATCTGTATTTCCTAAATAGCAAATGTTTCTACATAATTTTAAGCTGAAGGGTATTTGAATTATATACATCGCATTAAAACGTCCATTTAAGAAACATATTTTCTATTTAGCAAATTTTTAGCTTCGGATATCTTTAAAAGATTATTTTTCATGGAACTTTTTTTCTGTTTTGGAACGCATATATCCGACAGACTCAAGTATATGTATCTTTTCTCTGAGATAATCCCTAACTATAGGTGTCAGGGAGAATATTATAACTGGATTGCCATTTGACTCCGAATAGAGCGGATCCACCCCGCCACCCCACCTCAATCACTTTTGTCAGCTAAGAATGTGTGTGCAAGCTTGCAGTAAATATCTGGAAAAGAAAGTCTTTGGAAGGAGAAGAAAAAGTGTTTATTCCAAGAATTATCAGTAAACCCACATTTTTTAAAGAGGTCATCAAAGGTTTCTGTAAAAGAAAAGAAAAGAAAAGTATTTATTTAGTTTGGGATTTATACAAAAAAATTCGTTGATAAAAAAGATCTCATATTTTAAACCATAGCATTCGTACTTTTGGACATTTTAAATTGCCTGAAAGGCAAGTTTTATTAACTAAAATTAAATTACGTTTCAAGAAATCACTAAAAATATTTCACATCGTTAATTGAATGAAAAATGGGGCATAATGAATTTTTTATTACACCGAAAATTTTCACACGATTTTAAAGATCGTTAAATGAAGATTTAACTGTAAATTAGTTTTATTTATTACAGTAAGAAAATAAAAAAAAGTCTTGTAACAGACATAAATTTTATTAATAGTTTCTATTTTTATGTAACTCAGCCTGTTTATTCATTGTAATTATGGAATATTGCAATCTATTTTCATCCCAGATCCTGGTATGACAGAATTATACAAATTTGTTCAAAAATGTGTTTTTGATGCCAACAGAGCATTTTAATATTTTTACAACGTTATTATAAAATAATACATTGAGTTTAGCCTTTTTCAATTCGCCCACGACAGATGGTAAATCGCCAAACATCTGCAACTCGTACAATCGCATGAGAGTTTGATAAACAATGAAATTAATGATGCGTCAATAAATGCTCACCAAAATATGCCAAATCGCAATGAAACTGCAACAATGAAATATTTTAAAGGATAAAAAGTAGAAAAAAGGTTATAAATAGAAAAATGGAATGTAAAATATAATTTTTTATGTATGCCTTTAACAGTTAATAGTTTCCTATTAGTAATTGATTTGCGATTATACGTTCAGAAATCAGTGTAGAAATTCCAAAATAATGGTTTAAATAATGTTTAATTTCCCCCTCCCCATCTTAAAAAAGAAACAGAGAAAAAATTATATGTATTTTTCATAAATTCACTTAATAAGTGCGCTTTTCACAAAGCGTAAAATAAACTTTTTTCTGTAAAAAAAAAGAGAGAGAGAGGGAGAAAGAATAAAGCATTTGCTTTGAAAGGATTCTCTCAATTGGGATTTTATAATTTAGTAATCATAAATATAATTCATATTTTAAAAGTATCCATATTTTGCATTTTAAATCTCTAAATATTATTTTTATTAGCTAAAATTAAATTATGTCGCAAGATACCCTCAGAAACATTTAGCATCATTAATTGTATGAAAAATAGTACAGAATGATTTCAATGGATTTTAAATATGGAAAGCTAAAACAATATTATTGTCATTTAAAAATATAATTTCATGTAGGAATTTGAAAATTGAAAGACATTTATGTTATCTTAAATAATTATTGATAAGACTTTTTTTTACTTATAAATTTAAATTTATATTGAATATATAAAAAAGGCTATGCATTTAAATTTGCAATAAAAGGTAGATAATTCCGGATTATACGAAGCACATAAAATACGGATATTTTCTAGTTTTGAGTTTCAAAAGAGGGGAGAAATACATGAATACCTTAGAAATATCTCTTGTTCAACGGCCCTGTAGCATAATGGATAGAGCGCGCGTCTGGTGTCCGTAAGTACCCTGGATCAAACCCCGGAAGGCAGAATGAAGGTAAGAAATTTGTTCCCAAAAGCTGTTTTTCATGTAATTCCGTGTACGTGCTTGATATTTGTAATGTCTGTTACATGTGAATCTGTCTGATAATTTGTTAAAATAGAACGTATTTATTTCTGAAAAAAATAATTAAATTATTTTATATTAATTACTTTAAACCATAGCTTCAAAATTTTTTTGTGGCATATTAAGTGACCTTGGAGTTTCCCAAAGTCCTCCAGTATCACTTCCTAAAATCTTCCCCAGAACCTCCCGGGGAGGACACGAAAGGAGGTCCTGGGGAGCTCTCCAGGATGCTGCAAGGCGGACATTTTCTGTTCCTGAGGACCTCCTGGTGAAAATTTTCTGCATCCTCAGAGATGCCCTGGGGATGATAGTGTTTTATTGTAAATCTGCTTGGGGATGTCTTGGGGAGGCACATGTGCTATATGGGTATATGCACCTTATGGTGCTTTTACACCAGAGTACAGCGTCTAGAATATATAGTGTGCAAATCTGCTATCCAAACAGCGATAAAAAGGTTGTATCCCTTAAATGTGCAATGATGCTGAAATCCAGGGAACCGATCGCAGAGACATCTGCGATATATTTTCACATTTCAAAGTATGCATCGTATAGGGCAGTTGCAATTGACGTCATGCTGGAGGTCACACACTACAAATAGGCAGTTCTGATTGGTGGAACTACCCTGACCTCCACTTGAAATACAATGACTATCAGCTGATTGCAACTTCCCTATTATTACAGTGTCTAGACCAAGCCATATTATAGTTTTAGGAAATATCCTGCGGATGTCGCTGTGATCGACTCATTGGATTTCAGATCGTTTGACATTTAAGGGATCCAATATTTTAGCACTTTTTTTAAGTATTACTGGGATAGCCAATTTCCACAATATATATTCCACACGCTGTAACCAGAGTTCTGAAATTTACAGTTGTCATAGTTTGGATAAAAACATGAATCTGAGCATGCAGTTACTGCGTAAATCGCCATTCTCTTATATATGCACCTTATGGTGCTTCTACACCAGGGTGTACGCTTGGATTGTACTTAGGCAGACACGTTTGTCCACACTATGAAAACCAACATTACTAGAATTTGTGATACTCACCTGGACAAGTTCGTCTTCGACTACACGAGTGAGACAATTTACCTTGCATTAGTATGGCGATAATGACAAGCTCGCCACATAATCATTTCAACAAAACATAATTTATATTGCGTGTGTTACCAATGACATACCGAGGCACCATTTTAATATTGAACACATACCTCTTAGTCGAAGAGCCGACAGCACAAAAACCCATGTTATCAAGCACATGAAAAAAACCTTTATTTTATGGAAGAGTAGAAGTAGGGGAATCTAATGATCCATGTCTGCCGAAAGTGAAGTGGTGCATAAGCCAAAAATGAATAACACTAGTGGTTGACTCGGAGGCTTATCATTGTCTTTGTCCTACAAACAAAGATATAAAAACATGGAGGACTGGGAGCAGGAAAACACAATGATAAACCTACGAGTCAACTACTGGTGATATTGATTTTTGGATTATGCACCACTTCACTTCCGGCAGACATGGATCATTAGATTCCCCTACTTCTACTATTCCACAAAATAAAGATTTTTTTCTTGTGCTTGATAACATAGGTTTTTGTGCTGCCGGCTCTTGGACTAACAGACTTGTGTGCTTGACACCAGGGCCCGCTTATAAGTCATCGTCGATATACAGGGAAGAGATAGCACAAAGAAATTTGCAACACCAGAGAATTACATCCTGGGGGACCCACAAAGAGTATGTAACGGAACCGGCGGGATTCGAACCCGCCTCCACCTACGCTCTCAAGCGACTAGCGGCGTGGTGTCTTATCCACTCAGCCACGGACCATTTGATAGAGGACAGTAAACATTAGTTTCGTGACAATGGCAGGCTTGTCAAAATTCCTAGCGCTTCGTTTTGTCTAAAATCGTCTCAACCAATCAAATACTGCATTTTGTCTGTCATTACTCCTATATCGAGGCAGCATGGTTTTCCGTTCGGTATTAGTACAACGTCTAGAACAGCATGGAAATCTGCTATCCAAACAGTGCTAAAAGTTTGAATTCCTTAATTGTGCAACGATGCTGCAATACAAACTGTCGATCGCAGCTTCTTTTGAGGGATATTTTGAAATCGTATCAAAACATCATATTATTGCCGCGTTATAGTGTCTAGAAGTATAGCGTGTGGAATATATATTGTGGAAATCGACTGTCCCATTAATACTTTAAAAAGTGCTAAAATATTGTATCCGTTAAATATAAAACGATGCTGAAAGGCCAAAGAGTCGATCGCAGCGATATCTGCAGGAGATTTTCTAAACCTCCAAGACGATTTGGTCTAGCTGCTGAAATAATACGGTGTTTACTTTCAAATTTGAAAATATACCGCAGATGTCGTTGTTATCGTGTCTTTGGCTCTTTGGATTTCAGCATCATAGCACATTTAAGGGCAAAAATTTTGAGCGCTGTTTGGATAGCATCCACACTATTTATTGTTGATGCTATACTAGAAGATATAGGTTGGGATCCAGATAGATTTTTCGCTGTTAGTGAGACGAGATTAACCAATCAGAAGCCTGCATTTTTGTGAACTTTTCGCCGTTTGAAATACAGCGTCTAGAATACATAGTGTGGATTTCTGCTATCTAATCAGTGCTAAAAATTTGAATCCTCCAAATGTGCAACGATGCTGAAATATAAATAACCGGTCGCAGCGACCTCTACCGGATATTTTCAAATTTCAATGTAAACATCGTGTTATTACAGCGAGTAGCAATCGTCTTGAGATTCTGGAAAATATCCTGCAGATGTCGTTGCGAACGACTATTTGGATTTCCACATCGTTGCACATTTAAGGGATTTAATATTTTAGCGCTTTTTTAAGCATCACCAAAGACATTTAAGATACATAATAGACCGGCAATGGAGGATATTCCATCTACGTTTCGATCACGTGGTCAAGGTAAAAACTTCTAGCGTAAAGAACGGAAGGCTCCGTAGACGTGTAATGTAAATCCCCGCTAGCCAATGAAACAGTTCATGAGGCAAAGCAGTAGTATCTTCCCTTCTTATCAGTTAGAAGTTCCTTGGGTAAATTACCCGTATCACGTGGCTTTTTTCAGCCTCGAATCCATATTTGGAATATCCTCCATTCCCATTCAAAAGCATAGCATGCGAAATCATGGCAGCCATCTGAAGTAAATTGAAACACCTGAACCGCGAGGTTTGTACGTCAGCTGTGGTTATTTACCATTAAGTGGCTAGAATGAGCTTAAAAATTAATTTTTATCAATATATATGAAGTTTATGTTTTACATGACATATTGTTTTACATGAAGCTATTTCTTATAGCTAAATATGCGTTATAAATATTGAATTTTCAGAAATAAGGTTGAAAAAGTCGATTTATTAATAATTTTATGGATGGTATGTTTGAAAATGAGTAGATAATTTTAGCATGCCTTATAAACCTAAATAAAGACAAAGTTTATATGGAAACAGATTGTTAAACATTATAATTCCACCTTTTTTTTAAGTTTGACTTACAAAAGTAACTGGTAGGGAAGTTTAGATAGCCACTGTAGCAACTGTAACATAATATAGTAATTTACAAAATTTTAAATTACTTGTAAAGAAATCTACGTTTGTTAAACTAATTTTTATGCAAAAAGGTAATTAAAAAAATGCATATTAACGAAAGTAACACTATATTTTTTATCCTTGTAGGATGTTTATTGAAATACATACTTGCTATACGAAAAAAACAAAAAAATTGATGAATAATAAGGGTTTTTTTTATTTTTTTAAAGACCTAAATGAAATAGGGTAGACTAATACTTAGCATATGTATATAACTTAGATTTTTATATTTATATATAGATATAATATAATATATATATATATATATATTATTTTTTATATTTATATATATATATTATATACTTAGCATATATAGTAATCCGCAATGACAAAATATGCTGAAAAAAGCATTTTCTTAGGTAAATTAAAATATAAAACATATATACTGCCGTACAACAGCTGTGATCAAATATCCTCAGTTAAACTGACAGTTTGCAGGTCTATGTATCTTAAAAGTCTTTGAGCATTACTGGGATAGCTGATTTCCACACTATCTATTGTAGACGGAGCTGACTCACCGGTCATCTTTCTGCCACAGTCACGTCGCACTTTCAGTGCGCGTAAGTCATGAATCCTGCACCATTAGCAGCATTTTTTCAAAATTTTCCTCCTACTTTTTATCCATTTCTTCCCTTTTTTGATATTTTTATGTGCAATACTTAACAAATTTGTCCCTTTTTCTTTTGTTGAACTAACGTAAAATTTCATTTTTAACTAATATCAAATTTAAAATTTTCGATGAATTTAAATAAAATCTATAGTTTTTTCAATAAGCACAGCACAGTCAGGATTACTATAACTCCACATCTGATTAACTTTCGAGTATGAAACTTTAAACCGACATTAACCTTCCGTCTACCAGACGGGTCCATTGGACCCGACATGTACATTCAAAATATTTATTCAAACCAGAAATTTCTTCAAAACAAACTAAATGTATAAATCAGACAATAATAAGTTAAATAAACAAATTAAATAGTTTTAAGTAAAAATTCTGGTGTAGAATGTTTTTATAAAACTTGAGTAAAATTTCCGGTAGTTCTAGGGTTAAAAGAGATATATGCTAAAAGACAATGTCCCGAAAAACTCTACAGTACTGGCCAAATTGTTATAGTAACCAAGTATTCTGCCTCTATTTTCATGTTTTGTTATATTTGGCGCCCTCCCCCCCGCCAAAAAAAAATAGGACTCTGATACTGGAACATGAATGTGACCTTGACGGCTTACAGTTTCCCATTTTGTGGCTAAACATGGCTGATTTTGTCGTAAAGCTGTTAAACTTAAATATTTAATCTGAAAACACGGTGACCGGGATCCAGGTAGATTTTTCGCTGTTAGCGAAACGAGATTAACCAATCAGAAGCCTGCATTTTTGCAAACAGCGATAAGTTCGCAAAAAACTAGGCTTCTGGTTGGTCCATCTCGTTCAGTCTATCTGGATCCCGGCCATAGAAACAAGACATCTGCATAAACATATCGTGATTCGTACAGTTAGGTTACAGCGCTAAAACATATAGTGCAGAAATCGGCTATCCCAGTAATACTTAATAAAGTGCTAACATATTGAAGCCCTTAAATGTCAAACGATGCATAAATCCAATGAGTGGATCACAGCGACATCTTTAGGATATTTTCTAAAACTCCAAGACAATTGGATCTAGACCTGTAATAATACGATGTTTACTTTGAAATTTGGTTACTGTAATAATACGATGTTTACTTTGAAATTTGAAAATATATCGCGGATGTTGCTGCGATCGGCTCCATGGATTTCAGCATCATTGCACATTTAAGGGATACAACTTTTAGCGCTGTTTGTATAGCAGATTTCCACACTATATATTCTAGACGCTGTAGTTAGGTGTCTGGACGAATCATGATAATGTAAACATCACGCTGTGGCGAGACGTAATGTGCTCGCGTACCGCCAGCGCCACTAATAGACCAGTAAAAAGTGAGTTTTTCACGCAGGAACTGTTGTAAAACAACTCAACACGGCGAAAAAGCCGGGAGAAATGTAAACAGGCCGGCGATGTGGCAGTCAAAAATGTAGCATGCGTTCTCTACATTGGACGATAAAATAAGCTAATTTCTTAAAATAATAAGTTAACTAAACATATATTTCCAACTCTAATTAGCCTCGTAAGTTATCTTTAAAAACATTCTGCTGCAAGTCATGGGGGCTTAGATGCCGTATAGCTGCTAAAGTTGTACATATGAAGTACTAAAATCCATGAGTGGACCTCTATAACTACGTTTATTGTAAGTATTGCATATTATTCACTCAACATTTAATGTAAAGTAATAAACTAACTTCGAGACCATTTATGTTTAAATTTCCCTCTTACTGTAATACTTTGGCCAGTACTGTAGATGCATATAACTTTTTTTAAAATTTCATTTAAAAATTAATTTTTTGAAATTAAATTTAGCTGAATCCCAGAACAGCCGAGACACTTGGCATCGTTCAATTTGGCGAGGCGATGAATGGATTTTTGTTGTTACCAGTTCGTTCCATAAATTCTTTCCACGCCTACAGTGGTCTGGTCTTTAATTTGGATCGGTTTAATGGGATTGGTTGATTTGTTGTGTATTGGAAGGTTACGCCTACATGAAAACTTTTATTGACAATTAGCTCAGCGGTGTTTTGACAAACTCCGCATGTTTTGTAATTTGTGTAGAAGGAATACATTTTATAATGGTAAAATTAAAATGACGGCAAGGCAAAAGTTTGTTACTGTTAATATTTAACTTTTTTTTGCTGTTTTTAGTTGTAAAATTTGAAAGTTAAAGTACCTGTGTAATTTAGTTTGAAATTGTAAGTATTTGTTCATTTTTTTTTTTTTTTTGCTTGAAAGTTAAATGAAGGGACCACCACTAGAAATTTACGAAATTATGGCAATTCAACATTTTTTAAAGTTGGGTTTCAAGAAAGGAGATGTCTGTTAAGGTATGTTAATAATTTTATGCATTTTTTGTAATAGTGTTTTATATTAGCCGTTTATTGTATATTTCTCATGTATGCTGGCCTTACGAGTTTTGTACATTTTGAGATTGCTACACAACGAAAACTGCTGAATCCAGTGATGTATTTTTTTCGGTTCATACAACGTCTAGTGATCGCCACTTTAACGAGTTTCCTGCGTTTTTCAGATTGCTGCAGAACTAGGTTGCTGTATTCAGTGATATATATTAATTATCATTAATAATTATATATATCAATAATAATTATATTAATTATCATTAATCATAATTATAATTAATATTTATGAACGCTTCGCGTTCATACTTCCGTAAATTAGAAATGAATTGTTCAATGTTTACTCTGATATACACGTAAGTTAAAAGATTAAATGACACCAAGATTTTTTTCTGAAAGTTGTTCAGAGATGAAAATTTTAATCATTAAATCGTTACTCTGATTTGGAAAAGTAGTTTAAAAATTTCACATTTATCAATAAACTTAAGTTGAAATCGTTTGTTTTATTTTGAATCTCATAAAAATCAGCTTTGGGGTCATCCACAAATGATGTCACGCTTGGAGGGGGGCAGGGGGTTCATGAAATTGTGACAATTTGTGACAAGGGGGTGGGAGGGGGTAAGAAGTGTGACATCACACATTTTGATTAAAATAAAAGTATTAAAAATCAGCAGATTAAATTTTAAAGTTATTTTGAAATTAAAGTATTTTGTGTTCATACAGTAAAGATAACATTTAAAGCCAAGTATATTAAATTCCATTTCAAATTCCAAAATACTACTGTTTTTAATTGTTCTTTTATATTAATATTTTATTATTATTGTATATTATGTTCTTTGTTGTAAATCTTAATCTTATTTCATACATAATAAGTACATGAATCATTTTTATTATTATGCTCACAAATGTCATTAAAACACATAGTTAAAAGTTTCAAAATAAAATTTGAAATATGTTCTATAACATAATGCTTTGTTTTTGAACTGAAAATATGTTTATGTAATATAGCGTGACATGTGACAAGAGGGGGGTAGGGGTTATGGTGAAGTGTGACACTTTGTGACAAAGGGGGGGGGGGGGGGGGAGGGGGTCAAAAATATTGAAGAAAAGTGTGACATCCTATATGGATGACCCCTTTCCTGTGTTTTCTAATACGTTGTTACTTATAAATGTTGCATTTCCCATGATTCCAGGATGATGACGTTGTAAAAAAGCCTGGAAGCATTTAGGAAAGTGTACCAATCACGTTAGTTTCAGGTTGACGCATTTCAGGTTAGCGTATGTGGGGTGTTTGGCACTTGTCAGAAAAGTCGGCAAATGAGGTGTCTGGCCTGTTCTGGGATTATGCCATAAGTACCATTAAAACAACTTGTTATAAAATTGATTTAATAAATCGATTGGTTATAATACAGTTTAGAATGAGTTATAGATACATTACTTTATCTTGTTCCAAAAGCATTTTGGGTTACACAAAACAAAACTATTTTTAAAGGGACTATTTCTTTTGGCTTTTTGTATTTTCAGCCTTCTTGGCGTTGGGAGGGAGGCGGATTTTTCAGTTCGGAAATATTTGTATATTTCTGTTGTAAGAACATTCTATTTGTACATTTCCTAATTCTACAAAATATTAAGAAAAATATTTAAAACTAGAATACAGGAATTCTGCTTTTTCAGAATTTAGTGTCACCCCCGGCATTTCCATGACTTCATTTTCTTCTGATGGACTGGTGGCTTCTATTATTATGAAACAGCCATTATAAATGAAGTGTTAAGTGAAGATGAAAGAGCAGCCGTAAAAAATGAACTCTGATTTTCTGGTCAGAATGGGGGGGAGGGGGGAATTCCCATAGTTTTTTTTACGGCTGCTCTTTCATCTTCACCTAACACTTCATTTATAATGGCTGTTTCATAATAATAGAAGCCACCAGTCCATCAGAAGAAAAGAACTCTGATAAGCGGGACTCACTGCAGTACAAACCATATTTAAATTTTTAAGACTTAAAGCACACGTTTTATTTTACGTAAAATGACGTCATTCGCATCCGCTTAAGAATTCCACATTTACAATCTACTCTTAAACATCTACAGTAAAGCATGCATAGCACATCACTATCGCGAAATAATGCACAATTGCAGCAAAAAGATTGTCATTCAAGAAAATCGAAAAAAACAAACAAACAAACAAACCTGGCTATCTAATGATTCATAGATACTTACAATTAAATATAGTATATAATAGTTCCATTGTTTTAACAGAAATCATTCGTTTATATATTTTTCAAAATAGCACGTATTTTAATTACATTTTCTTTCGTTGTTACGAGAAAATGGCAACAAAAATATATAATTACTATTTTAAAAATATTTTTCCTTTACTTTCTACAGAAATGAGTACTTCCGTTGCCGATAATAAGCAAATGGCTCCAAAAACTACAAAAAAATTATTTTAAAAATAAATGGAGATACAGTTTTCAAACAAAATGCATTTAAAAGAACTTTTTTTTCCAATACGACGGTATAAAAATTGAAAATGTGCGATGCTTAGAAATTTTAGAAAAATGCTATAGAGTATTTAATTGTACACTGATATATCTGCTTTGTTTTACCACAGCTTCTGTAAGGTAACGTTATTTTTTGGGCACAAAATAAGCTGAGAGAAAGAAATAGCATATCGTACCGGAGGCTAAAAAGATTTGAGTGGGGTTATAAATAGTGCACAAAACCCCTATGAATTGGAATTTAATAAATCCTTCCAAATCCTTCAATCCTTCTAAAATCCTTCCAAAATTCATTAAATGATTATGTAAATCTTATAATGTAGTTTAAACAATCCACGAAAAATGCTTTAGAAGATAAAATTTCCATGAATTCATAATTCGGTACACAATAGGTTAAAATGACCTACATTGGAAAAAATAGAATTAATTCTTGAGAAAACAAATGCAGAACCAAAAATCTGAAAATTTTGAATCTATTATTTTATAAAAATAGTCATAATTTCTTTCTTTCTTGATGAACATCACCGTAGATTATTTTGTGCATCTGCAAATTTCATACCTTCAGTAAAAATTTCATTAAATTTTATCTAGCCGTTTCTTAGAAATTTTGCTCGCAATGATCAAAATCACCGCTTTAAGAAAACGGACTGTAAAGATTGATAAGATGAAGAGCTTTTTAAAAAACCCTATAAATTTTAATAAATGCGCAAGGCCTTTCGAAAGAACGAGTCTTTCTTCATCAGGCGCTGAGAACACGTCCTACTACTTTGAAAGTTTTGCTAGTCCTGCTGTTTTCAAAGTAGAAGGACGTGTTCTCTGCGCCTGATGAAGAGACTCGTTCTTTCGAAAGGCCTTGCGCATTTATTGAAATTTTTATGGCGTTTTAAAGTTCTTTTCATCTTATCATTTCACACCAGCGTATTTATTTAATGTTTAAAGATTGAAAGACACCTTTATCTTACAAAGAAAGCTCAAACTGTTTTAGATATCACTTCCCTTCTAAACGGAATTTTTGCATGGGGTTTCTTTTAAACGGTTCGTTAATAATGAAATTTTAATATAAGCTATTAAATTAAAAAAATTATTTTTGGACACTTTCAAAGGTACCATTAAGTCAAATGGGAAGAAATTTTAGAATAATTAAAATGCTATATGTAGGGGAGAGTGGGGTGGAATGGGACAGTAGGTTTTTCTCTTTATGTATCCTTCGAAACATTTCATCAACCACACATTACATGAAGCAATGGTACCCCAATCTTCAGTTGAAAAAAGTAGCTGATCTGCATAAGCTTGCGGTTGTATAAAGAAAAAGATTATTTCAAGAATCAGAAGTAAATTTGCCTCATGTACTTTTTATGGTCTCTGTATATTAATGACTTGTTTATGCGTAGATGTAATAGTTTCCCCATTTATGGAATATTATTCTGTATACTATCCGTAATTTAAACTATTCCTAAAAGCATCATTTTGGTTTATACAAGAAGTTTAACCTAAAAGAATGTAGAGGGAAGAATGGGACATGTTTAATTTTTTTTTTTTTTTATATAAGATCAATGTTAATTGCGAATATGCATATATTTTTAGACGGTAGTCTATTAATTATAACATTATAAATATATTCATTTACTTCAAAATGCAAATAAATTGAACTGATGATTTTTTAATGACTAACAATCCTGAATTTTCCTTCCAGTGATGAAGATAATGGAATTTGATAGTGTAGCACAGACATTATCAACCTACAATCTTTGTTAGACTGTGTATATATAGTCGACACTAGACTATTAGTGCCTTATCATACATTGTTTTATAGCTGCCCCATACTTCCCTGTTAGTGAGGAGGTATGGGACACATTTTGAAATTTCCGATTTCTTTATTTATGGAATTGTTTCTGCAGATTATGTTTCCATGGTATTCAAGGACATTAAAAAGGTTTTTCATTTTGTAATCTATGTATCGAAATTTTTGTTTTAGTGTCAAACAAAGTTGATTTTCTTATTTTTGTAAAATGTGCCTCATTCCTCTCCACTTTCCCCTATACTGTACCTTAATGTTTTATGACGCACCCAATCTGTTTAACATAAATTTTTAATATGAATCCTATTTGTCTGTCTGTATTCAAACTCACGTCAATAGACTTTGATTGGATATAGATTTAAAACATATAGCGTTAACAGTTCTTTTACAGGAATACTCGGAAGAATTCCGTTACGTTACGGTCTCGTTTGCAGCGTATTTGAATAACGTAACACTCTCCGTGTAAAAATTGTAATATAGCTGTGATACTCTTTCAAACAGTTTGAAATGGATATAGTTCACTCAGTTGTAGGGGAGATGGGGGCACATGTGAACAGTTCACATAAATATAGCTTTTTCTCATAACTGGGTTAGATTCTATAAACAAAAACTACTGAATATAGTAAACAGAACATTGTTTTGCACATGTTAGCTTTTTTAAAAATCACCTTTATAGCTATTCTTACTTTTTTGAATAGTTTTATAAATTCAAAAATTGTTCATGAGCCCCACCTGCGGGGCAGTTGTGAACACAAGGAAAAAATATGCTTTGACATGCTTTTTATTCTGTTATTCATTTGTCTACAGTTGCTGCCTTCTTTGGTAACTTTTTTCAAATTAAACATATAATAACTATGGAAAAATTTCGATGGTCACATCTGCACCATGTTCTCACGTGCCCCCTTCTCCCCTACTACAAGATGATTACTATAATATAGGGTGTGCCTAGCATTTATCGTTTAAGGACCACGCATAAAAGAAATTAGGTTGAATCAACTTGTTTATAAATGCGGTTCTCTAGTCCCATCACTCAATATTTCAACACAACAAAATGTTTTTCAAGAAACTAGGAATTGGAGATCTGCACGGGCCGAAATTTCCAGCCGCGTGCCCGGCCCGTAGAAAAAAATTTTGGCCCGGCTCGGTAGAAAAGTTGAAAGTTTGGCCCGGCCCGGAAAAAAGTTAAAATCTCGACCCGAGCCCGGCCCGGCCCGAGTGAATTGCTACAAAACATTGATTTTTACATCGATTTAGTTAAAAATTTGACTCTTACGAGGCGTTCTGACCAAAAATATTTATTTTAACTTTTTCTTTCATGTTTCTAAACTTCATTTTTATATAAGAGCCACAGGCTGCAATATTAATTTATTTAATAAATCGCTATTTCTTCTATGTAAATGTTTCAGCTATCATTAATATTGTTAATCCATATTCCATGCGGTTAAGTGTTAAAAATCTAAAAAATGCTATACAGTAAAATCTTTTAAGACTCAGTTACATAGAAAAGAAAAAAAAATGCGTTACAGACTTCCCTTCTTAGCAAATGTAAATGTATTACATATTCTTTTCTTACGTATTAATATATTAATTTTGCATGTATCAACACGTTTTCCAGTTTAAAACAGGATTCCGTCATAGGCAGGCTCCTTTTCACCCGTTTTACTATATTTAATTTAGCTCTATTTTAATTAGCGTAGAAATTTGCTGTTCTTTAAAAATAATAAATGTTAATGTTTAATTGTAGAAATAATGGCAATTCAAAAATGTATGCATATTTTGCAAAATTCTTTGGGCCTTACTGACCTTTGAACAGCCAAGTCACGCCGAGACAATGATTTCCATACGGGCTGGCTCAAAACTAGGACTGAAAATTTTGGTCTGTGAAGGTTAGAAAAGAAACCAGTCCCGGCTCCATACAGAAAAAATGATTTAGGCCCGGCCCGAGTGCCGCAAATGAAAACAGGCTCGAGCAGATTTCTACTAGGAATGACATCCATTATTAGGGTTTTTCAAATAGTCATTTAACCATGGATTATCTTCAATTACAGGGTTAGCTCAATTTTTTTTTGTTGTTGCTGTTGTCACATATCACCTTTGTCATCTAAACTCTTCGAATACCTTTAAAGGAAATATGAAATTTCGTAATAACTCGTGATAGGATATTTTAATAGAATAATGACAAATGTTTTCTCCTCGAACGTTCAAATGGACCGGTTCACTATTTCGATTTTTGTTGTTGTTGCTGTTAGTTAAATAACTCTTTATACCTACCTACACATGAAAATGTTTTATTAGTTAGAAATCGATATCGAAATAAAATTATTCCAATTCTGAAAATACAGAATGAGAGCGCGTCACAGCCAGTCAACAGAAACCAGTGGCGTATCCAAAGGGTGGGCTGATAGGGCTGCAACATCCTCCGAAATTTATAGAAAAGCAGGTTTAATGACGAAAGTTAAGCAAAATCTAATGAAAACTGTGAAGTTGAAATTCAAATGGAACCAAAAAATATTCCGTTTTTGACACGTTAAGAAAATGTGTTAGAAATCGTCCTAGAAAGTGTGTTGCTTCGCAGAGACCATGGAATTTTCCATTTCGGCGAAGTTTGTTATACACAGGCTCTCTTTACACCACATTCTATTGTATAAAACATGATATGGGAGGATTAACCCTTTATCTACCGACGGTACTTATAAGTACCATTAAAATAACTTGTTATAAAATTCGTTTTATAATCGATTAGCTGTTATACAGTTTAGAATGAGTTATAGATGCATTACTTTATCTTGTTCGAAAAGCATGATGGGTGACACAAAACAAAACTATTTTTAAAAGGACGTCTTCTTTTGCCACTGCATCTTTTCAGCTTTCTTGGCGTTGGGGGAAGGGGGAGAATTTTTCAATTCGGAAATATTTCTATTGTAAGAACATTATATTTGTACATTCCCTAATTCTACAAAAACTAAGAAAATATTTAAAATAAAAGATTTGAGTGGGGTTATAAATAATGCGCAAAATCTCTATAAATTCAAATTTAATGAGTTAAATCTTTCAATCCTTTTAAAATCCTTCTAAAATTTATTAAATGATTATGTAAGTCTTTTAATGTGGCTTAAACAATTCACGAAAAATGCTTTAGAAGATCAAATTTTCATGAATTCATAATTCAGTACATAAAGGGTTAAAAGAGCATTATTCATTTTTTATTACTTGCTATTGATCAGTTTGAAAGTTTGTGATTGAAAGTTATGCACAAATTGACATCTTTTTAGTATGAACTTCAAAGTCTTCAACCTTTTTTTTAAATTTACTTAAATGCGGTAGGGTGAGAACGCTCTTAAATAATTTTAAATTTGCTGTCTCACTTCGGTTTTATTTACTATTTGTTGAGATACCGTTTAGCGGATAACTTTCAGTATTCCGTTTATAAAAATACAAGTATAACCATGGAATGATACTTGATAAGAGAAAAACCTGCCTAAAACGAAATATTTTCCAGTTTTATGCGATTCCATCTTAGCAGGTTGGATTGTATAATAGACGCATTACCTGCTATGATAAAAACCTTTTTAAAGAGGATTTTTTTCGGTTGACCGTGATTCCATCTTAGAAACTTCTACTGTATCTCAATACCCCGACCCTCCGAAATGATGTCTAGATACACCACTGACAGAAACGAAAACTTTGGGTGCTTCTTTTTTTTTCTTTTTCTTTTTTTCCTTTTCTTGCAGAACATTTTAAAAATCTGGTGACTCTTTAGTTCTGAGAATTTTCATTCAACCAACTAGATAGTTTTGAAACTGAATCGTCACCTATCCTTATTAGTGAAGTACGTCGCAACCAGTGTTGAATTCTGACGCTTTTGCCCGGGATTTCTGTGGCTCGGGGGGGGGGGGTAATTATAGAGTTCGGAGAGGACTCTATTACTATACTAGATAACTATACTATACTAGATGTCTATACTAGACAAAATTTGCAACAAATAGAATATATGACATTAGGAATTAGGATGAACGGGGAGGGTGAGGGCTGCCTCTGAACATGCACTGCGGCGCTACGTGCACTAAATTATGAAGTCCAGGCAATAGGGGATTTTATCTGGCAAAATTAATACTAGTTCTGGATTTCGACTCACTTTATGTTTTTAGGGTCGCTGAATCCGAATTTGTAACTTCCCACCAAAATTTCACCCGGCAACCCCCCAAAAAATTGATTTTTTGAAAAAATTTGTTTTTTGAGAAAAGCGTGCGGGGAATGTTCCAAGGCAGCCCCCTCTCTCCCCGTTTATCCTACGCCATAATGTCATATATCCTATTTGTTGCAAATTTTGTCTAGTTTCTGAATTTCGTAATGCTTTTCTCCTAAAACAATAAGAAATTTAAGTTAAAAACAACTATTTGGGGGGGGGGGGAGCGGGTTCGGGGGGAATTTTTTGAGGGTAAGTTAAAAATTCGGATTCAGCGACCCAAAAAGCAAGCTTAAAGTAAACCTTATAGAGAAAGTTTGGAGGGAAAATGGGAGAGCTAATGTAAACTTGTGAGTGGTTAAGTGGAATTGCGCAACTTAGTCCACGCAGCACTGCGGCGCATGTTCCGAGGCCGATCCCCCCTTCCCCTTCATCCTAAGTCATAATGTCATACATCTAATTTGTTGCAAATTTTGTCTACTTTCTGAATTTCTAGCTACTTTTTCCCTAAAACAATAAAAAATGGATTTTTTTAATAAAAACCATTTTGGGGGGGGAGGGGGGCTTTTTACCAAAATTTGGGGGGGGGGGTTGCCGGGGGAAATTTTGATGGGAAGTTACAAATTCGGATTCAGCGACCCACAAAACATCTAGAAAGCCGATTTCCAGTACTACCATTAATTTTACTAGGTAGAGTCCCTATACGGTCTCTATTGCCTGGACTATAGTAGACATTGGTCCACGCAGTAGATTCTTCATACGACGAAATTCACGGACTGCAGCAAAAGCATTCCCCTTGTGTTTGTAAAACAGCTTCATCAATAACGCACGTTCAACTAAAGATACCGTCATCATAACAGCCGGAATCATCGACATAAAACATGACAACGTCTGCAAACTTTTTATACCCTAACCTGTTTTGCATAAAGCTTTCTTTTCTTCCCAGGAATGCAAATCTCGATATTTTTTTTATAAAACTCACAGCTTTTCCCGGTTTTGAATTTTACATTTAAGACATCAATTTACACACATAATTTTTATTAATAATATTATTTTCCGCTTCGAGATTAAAAAGGAAACGAGCCTTAACGAAGCTGTGTGAAGTGGAAATGCAGAAGAGGTAAAGAGAACGAAATGAGTTTTACGACGCAAAGTTTTGTTAAAAAAGAACAGAACATATTTCGGTGAAATAAGATTGAATATTTACACGACGTAAGAAAATCATAGAAGTATTCAACGACGTTTATGCCTTTAAGTAATTAAAGAACGAGAAGAGTGTTCATATCTGTATTTTATGTGTATGTATTCGTCTCAATAAATGTCAGTGTTCGTCCTAAAAGTGAGTTGTGAGTTAAGTATGGAGTCTCGCCCCCATAAATATATATATATATATATTAGAATTTGCTTATAAAAATAAAAAGTGATTTTATTTTCAAAACCTCCTCAATTTTTCAATTTTTTGTATTTATTGCTATATTTAGGTTCATTCTGAGCGTAAGTATTTAGTTTAATTAAAAAAAATGGTTTATTGATTTTATTCACCTACAAGTACCTGGGCCCCCTGGCGCAAATCGTAGGATTCAAGTTTGAGCAGCTGCAGTGCCGACATCTTTTTTTTTCAACAATAATTTTTTTATTGCTTGTAGATTTAATCGTCAATCTTATTTTGTACTTTACTGGGATTGAATTAATTTCATTAGTAAAATCTTGAAAAGCAGCGTTGTACACGAGTCTCCTTCCTTAAAGGGACAGGGGACAATAAAAACCAAATCTTTTAATTTTCAACACATTCATTTTAAAATTAGTAGACTTATTAATGGCAAGTTCAAGCAGTTAAATTAAAAATTTAGTGTTAAAATATTGAAAAGTTTTTAAATTATTAAAATTTTAAAATACCGAATAATTGTTATATATTTTAAAATGCCTCATGCGCATTGCTTTTGAAAATAACATTACTATTCTTTTTGGATCAGGTAGTTTTTGGTTATTAGAAAGAAAGTTAACATAAACTGTAAAAGTTCACTGAACGCGTAAAATATATATATATATATATATATATATATATATTTTATAAGAATACTCTACTTTTTCGTGTAAAATAACGATAGTTTTTGTATTATGTAGCAAACTTTGACATTAAATGTTCCTTAAATGAAATTATTAATGCTAACTTTTATTTATTATCATATGAGGGATACACAGTAAAAATGTTAATAGAATCTGATAATTAGGAATGCGCATGGCACGTTTCAAATTTCATAAATGTGCGAAATTTTCAATTCTGAGAAAATAGCGTTTAAAGTACGCATGCATATTTAAAACTATATTTTGCAAGTTAAATTATAATATACTAACCAAAGATCATTTACTATACGTATACATATGTATTTAAATAAAACATAATTGATTTTACTCGTAAAAATTGAAAAATCAATTTTTTTAATCGAATTTGATGTATTTCAGTGTCCACTGTCCCCTTAATTCCATTTCAGTGTAGTGTTGCGGATCTCTGCTTTTGCTTTCCGTTACTTACGTCTCGTTCTCAATTCATTCTTCATAGAAACGTTTTTAACACTTTTCAGCAATAGTTGAAACATGTTTGTCTTCGGTATGTCTGCCTGCCGTATAACTGCCGTCTGTCCGCGCTCTAACTTGCGAAAATATAGTCCGATTGCCATGGAATTCATAGATGTTATTGGGTATCATTATGGCAAGTTCGGTATTGAAGTTAAAGCGAGTTCCGTTTACGATTGATTTACGGGAGCATTTTAAAGAATTCCAGTACATGACGGTCTGCTGCAAAAAATCGTTTGCGGTGCATTTTATTGATGTTATAGACCGGAAGGCTTTGCACAAACCATCAGCTCATCGAGTTCAAGGCTGAAATTTTAAGATTAGTTTAAACTCGATTCGCATATCTAACTGTCACAGGTCTGCCAAGTCATGTCTTGATGGAAATCACCTCCAGACCCAATTTTAATGGTTGGTTGGTAGGTTTACCATTGTGTTTTCCTGCACACAGTCCTTCCTCTTTCCGTTAGCTTGGGTGCAGGAAAACATACAGGGCTGCACAAAAAAATCGGATATTTTCCGACTATTGATGGTAATAGCCGTAATTGGGGTTTTAAATGCGTTATGCGTATTTCAAATTGTTTATTTAGGAATCATCATTCACCTTAATAAACTGTGAAGTGTTGTTACGGTATTCTGAACGTGCTGGAAAGTGTTTCATAATCTATGCCGGACGCATTATCTTCCATTCTTGTATAAAATTTCAGTGAGAAATTTTGTTTAAGAATTTTCAAAAATAAGTTACCAGTATATCTTAAATTCATATTCTGGAACGCTATTTTCAAACTCTATAAATAATCTAAGTATGAAACTCTTTTACAATGTACTCCTGCATGGGTCAATATCACAAAACACAGAAATTCAGTCCACACAATAAAATTCCTGTTTAATGTTATATAATGCAATTTTCGTTTTACATTCTAATAAAAAATATTCTTAGAAGTACTTTCAAGAAATATTATATTCCTTATAACACTTGTCATTTTCCTGGCATGTCACACTGTGATGTGTGCAAAGTAAAAAGCTTCTGTTATCATGTACAGATATCTTTTTCTAGTTTTTTAAATTTCTAATTAATAATTATACCTCATATAACACATATATGTGGAAGGTAACAAGTTCTGTATTTTACAAATAATTTTCCATAATTAAAATATGAGTCACTGAAAATGAATGTCATTGTCCTGGCCTGCTCATTTTAGTTCTTTATGAGGTATAAAGATGGCGCTGCAGAGTAATTCTTCTTTCTCTTGGCATAGTTCAAGTCAGAAGTAGTAAAATCATTGCTACCAGCAAGATCTTTTAGATATTTCTTTGAGAATAATGTGTTTAAATGTTTTTAAAAAAATTGAGTGGACTTTTATTATGTCATTTTCCTGGTTTCTATAAATTACAAATACAACTCAACATTACATTGAATGTAACCCTTACCGGCGCGGAGTAATTCTGTTTATAAACTGATGAAATAATGGACTGACACCTCGATTTATAAACGAATTTATTAGAAATTAAGAACTTGCTTATTTACATGTACATTATAATAGGAAAATTTTAGTTAAATATTCTTGGTGCCGATTGTCAGTTTTTTAATTAAAATTAGGTGTCCTTTTTGAAGGACACCGCGCCGAAAAGGGATAAGGTACTATAGAGGAAATATGTTCCTTTAAACAAAATTAAAATGTTAAATCTAAAAAAAAAAAAAAAAAAAAAAACAAGAATGTGAAACATGTTTTAGCATGAAATTGTCATTATTCTGGCGGTCATTATCCTGGAATACATATGCCAAGAAAATGACACATAATTATAATTACATAAAAATGAACTTAAGCTCTTCAAACTTTAACAATTTTACATATAAATTCTTTTTCAGCAGTTCAACCAACATTTAAAAAAATATATCAGAAGTTTTGAAACGATTTAAATTTTCAAAATCTCACATTTTGTGATATTCACCCCTAATACTATTTTAATGCATCTGCTTATTTGTTATTTCATTACTGCCCGTATTTTTTTTTCTTAGACCGTTAAAAACAAGCTGCTTAAATTAGATTTTTTTCTTCATTGCGATGGAATATTTTCCATTTATTTGAAAATGTGTGTTGCGTAAAAGAAAGTTAACAGCTCTAGCATGATTAATTGTGTAGCATAGATTATTTGTAGATTTTGGACATTTATCTCATTTTTTTGTGATGATGGATTTGATGGTTTTCTACATAACGACGGCTTTTTAATGATCACAAAAATTCCTGGATTTGTTATAAAGTAAGCGTCGGATTTTCAGGATAAAAATTCATCCGGTATCGCGAAATCCAATCCCGAATCCAGAGATTGTAAATTTTATATTTGACTTTTCTTGTCCAGAATCATGTGCTACGCAAAAATTAAATTAAATTAAATAAATAAGAACAAAAATAAGAAAAAGAAAAAGCATGCATTTTTATTCCAAAAAAAATCTGAAAAAGCAAAAAAATTCAAGTTATCATAATTTGGAATTTTTTTGCTTGAACAAAAGATAATTTTTTATGTGTTTTACAAGATAGAGATTGGATAACTCTTTTAAAGAGGTACCTAAGGACCGTATAAAAGTTAAATTTTGTAAGTTTTACAAAAATAAGTATTTTGACATATATCATGAAGAAGACCATTATAATTATTTTTATAATTGGATGTATGTGTTTAAAACCATCTTTTTAGGAAAAGATTGTTGGTAAGCGATTAAAAAGGATATCCTGTATATTTTCTATTAAAAATATATCTGCTTATTAGATTTCTTTAGCATATACAGTAGAACCTCGATTATCCGAAGTAATTGGGACCTAGCAGCTTTCGGAAAATTGAAATTTTCTGATAATCGAGAATGCTTCCATTTTAAGATTAAGGAGAAATATATGCGCTATTTGTTATTATGGTAACAAGTTCTTAATAAAAATAAAGCAATAGCAAAATAGAAATAAGAATAAATTACCTGAATTTTAATTTTGAAATTAAGTACCTTTTACATATTTCACAAAGATTCGAAAAAATGTTTTGTTTGCCGCAGTTTCGATTGCCTTTACTTTGAAGCTTGAAGTTTTTTAATGTTATTAGTTTACGAGTATCACAGTCTTTCTGCTGCTCCAGCCATGCCAAACCTTTTGCAAAACATTCAAAAATACTAATTTGTTTGTTCAGCTTACGGGAGCTCAATTTAAATTCAAAGGAACTCTAAAAAAGAGGATTGAAAATATTTAGTAGTATATCATAGTTTGGAAAGGACCACTTGCACAGAAGAAATATGATAATTAAAAAAAAAAAAAAAAAAAAAAAAAAACTTTCAAAATGGATTTTGCACACAAGGAATGTAATAGTTTAAAAAAAAATCCTATAAAAATGGATTTCGGTTAACCGAGAATTTTGGTTAAAAGAGTTTCGGATAAAAGAGGTTCTGCAGTATATGCATTTATATGTCAAATTTTTATCACATATATTGATTCGTCGATTAATTTTGCACGTTGTTCCCAACTAGTGAAGCTTTTAAAATTTAGCCGGTCGTTTTTTTTTTTTTTTTTTTTTTTTAAAGAAATTAGACGATTATGGGTTTGGGAGCCTTCGACAGCGTACACCAATGACAGCTACGTTGTCCGTCTAGAATTAAACAAAACTTGTCTGATTTTAATTTCTTATTTTGGAGGTAGGTTAAATTAAAAAATTAGTATCATTCCTGCTACTATCGTAATTAGTTTAATAGTTTTCTAACCAAAAAAAAAGTTCTTACGATTACAAATAACTAAATAAATAAATAAAAAAGAGTATAAAAATTACCGCGAAACGCGAATAAATGTTAAAATTCGTATAAAAAATTTGCGAATATTCAAAGAATTACAGAAAGCAAATTTACTTATATTGGCATAAAAGATTGTAACCGGATTCCTCCTGTGAAAGTAAAAATAGAAATAAATAAAAATAAATAAACAATGTAAGCAAAGCCGTAAAAACGCTAAAAATTGCATACAAATTTTGCGAAAAATTCTAAACTTTATTGAAAAGAAGAAGAAATTTACTTTATTGGGCTCAAAGGTTGAAACCAGATTCCTTTCACTAATGTGAAAAATGACAGCAAAAAAACATTAAAAATTACATACTTATACTCAGTGGTCTCTCCAGAAAACACGGAACAGGCACACGAACATACAAACATTCATATTTATTATTTCAGTTTAAAAAAAATTAAGAGTAGTAAATTTAACAGTTTTAAAAGCTAATTAAAATTGATTTATTTCCAGGAAACATTTATAATTTTGTACCGAAAAAAGAAGAAAAACCTCTTAAGTAACTTTTTTTCTTTTAATTAATTAAATTTCATGTTTATTCAGATATGATATATACGTTTCCATTTTTCAGCACGCGTATTTGCTTATGTTTAACGATAAAGGATTTTTAAAAATTAGAATCATAAAAAAAAATCATTTTTTTTTCCTTTTCGAGGTGATATTTCGTTAATGTATTATTAAAAAGAAAGAAAAGTTGAAAAAGGCATTTAAGTTGAAAACGCATTAAAGCTTTTAAATAATGTCTTAAATTGCATAAACTTTAAAACTGTCTAGAAATCAGATTTGCCAGATTCTTATTCACCAAATTGGAAATATAAATTTGAAAAAAAAAAAAAGAATAAAAAAGTTTTTACCCGAAAAATCGAGGCAAAATTGAATAACATTTAAACATTTTAAGAATTTAAAAATGCTTATTTCTGTAAAATTATTCAGCATAAAGTAACTTCTAATAGTAATATATATGAGGACGTGAGTTTCAAAACTTGCCTTATCAATAAAAATCAAATTTTGGGAAATCGCGAAAACCTCTGTCCATTGGTTTTCATTGCAAACCAAGATTTTACAATGCCAGAAGTACACGATAAAATTAGTTTTTCTCTAGATTGTGGTGTTTTTTTTTGCGGCAGGTTCATCAATAAAATAGATTGATAGAAAAAACTCGATTTTTTTAATTTTGTAATATGCTAGTTTTGAAACTCACGTCCTCATATACAGGGTGGCCATAAAAAACTTCCCCGATATATGAACCCCTAGTGGCCTAACCGTTCAACCAATCGAAAAGAAATTTTAGATATACCTATTTGAAGGTATGCGCTCGAGATCGTGATAATTTAAAACAATAGAACTCTTTCGAAAAAAAAATCGAAATTTTCGATGGCAACACCCATTTTTTTTCATGCACAAATTCATCAGCGCATTGAAATATTTCAACACCCATAAATGGTGTTGGAATGATACACGGACGCTGAAAATTACTGGCGTAAAACACTTGCAAAAAAGACCATTGCGAGAAACGAAGAAGTGGCTACAAGACATGTTTTTCAGCAACCGATTTTTTTTTTTTCACTTGTGAACTGAGTAATGTTGTAAGATTTGTTTTAAAATGTGTTTTTGAGTTGTGTTTGTGTACACATTGTGAAAAAAAAAATGTAATCATTTTTTTTAGAGTGCTGAATGTTACGTTACATAGGAACTGAATAGGATTGAGTGCCACTATATTACACCGGCAATTTTAGTCATACGGGTATCGTTCCAACGCCGTTTAGGGTTTTTCAATGCACTGATGAATTTGCGCAGGAAAAAAAAGGGTCTTGCCATTCGAAGATTTCGAATTTTATTCACTGTAACCGTAACCGTCAGAGATCTAATGTTTTAAATCCTCACGATCTCGAGCGCATACCTTCAAATAACTAAATCTGAAATTTCCTTTCGATTGGTTGAGCAACCGCTCAAGGGAAAACGTGGTTAGGTCACTAGGGGTACATATATCGGGGAACTTTTTTTATGACCACCTTGTACATAAATATATATAGTACCTGCAATGTTGCATTCAGCGAATGAGAGTAATAACAAAATAATAATTAAAAAATGCTAAAATAAAAGGATATTTGCAGAACAAATAATTTTGTAGGGAAAGTAAAATCACATAGGCGTTTAAGATTGAAATAAAAATGAAAGACTTTGAAGGCTAGACAGACTGACTTCAAAAACGAAAAGAATTCGCGAATTGCTTTAAATAAGAATTTGAAAATTAAAATAAATGTTATCGAACGATAATTAAATAAACTAGGGATATAAAAATTACACTAGATGGGAGAAATTTATAGAATAATTTTAAGGGGACAAGGGACCTTTAAACTCTTTTCTTTAATTTTTTTTTTATTTCACTTTAGGTACTATTCAATAGGGCCATACTATATGAATTATGGCGTATATTTGTCACACAAGAAAAATCAAACAAAATTTGTGAAAAAAATGAGGAGTTTTCTTGAATATTTTCAGCGTTATGAAAAACCTTTCAAAATGCCCTATGAGCATTCCATAGCAATTAAAATCCCTAATATTTTTTATGCCAGTTTGGTTTACATACACAAAAAGAGCAGTGCATCGAATTTTATGTATTTGAATATAAAGGTAAGAAAAAAATATTTTCTAAATTTTATGACATTTTTGCATCATATTTCTGCACTTAACTACCTTTAACTTTTTCAGTTATAGTTAGTTTAAAAAAAAACTATGTACAGTTTTATTTGTATATGTAAAGAAATCTGACATAAAAAACTTTGGGGATTTTAATTGATATGGAATGCGCATGAGATATTTTGAAAAGTTCTTCAAAACGCTTAAAATATTCAGGGAAATTCCTCATTTTTCTCCATTTTTTTTTCCTTGTGTGATAATTATATGTCGTAATTCATACAGTGTGCTCTTGAATCGTAGTTAAAGAACAATTAAAAATAAATGAAAAAAATGAGCTTGAAAGCCCCTTGTCCCCTTAAGATAGACAGGAATTTTAAATTTGTTTATGTATAATATATGCAGATATACATACTTATTATTATAACAATAAGTACCTAGGAAAAATGAACCTCGCTGGTAAATTTTCATAATTCTTATTGTATATAAGTGAACGCTCAATTTCATTTTTTTTTATTTTGAGCAAAAAATGTAGTTTCAAAAAGAAATAGTAACAAATACGAAAGGTTTTTTTTTCTGATATCTTTTATTCTATAACTAAGTTCCTCATATTTTGGAGATAATCGTAATTATTTTTGTCATATATTTTCTCTATCACTAATTACCAAAACGATTGATTGTTAGCATATTTAACAATTTCTTCAACACAATATTACGTGGGTAATGTAGGTTTTTTTTTATGAAGAAATACTTTTAAACTGTTTCGCATCTTAATTCTTGAAAAAAAAAACAACGTAGTTCTATGCTTAAAAACAGGTACCTGTAGGTCCAGACGAACGAACTCCAAGGTCTGGCCCAGATCTATGTGCATAAGTTATACAAAATTCTAGCAAAACATGGATTTGATATCTTTACATTTTACACCTAAGTTGATTTCAGATTGAATCGAGCATGATTCACGGAATATGTACTAAATCACCTGAATTTTCTCCTGCGATAATTTTTGCTTTTATAATCTTATTTCAATGTTCTTTCGTCATAAGCCTTGTTCCTTTGCAAAGTCCTTCTGAAACATTTAAATGGCTTAGAAACCCGTAAGGAAATTGTAGTGAAATGCTGTCAAAGTGATTTTTTTTTAAATTTATAAATATAATATTTCATGGCCTCTGATGCGTTACTGTCGCAATCGTAATGACATGTTTCATTTTTATAGATAAAATTGCTCGTTTCCTTTTAAATATGACGTCATTATTTACCGGGGGATCTTACATTCGGACATACATTTGTGTACGTAAAAACAGATAAAGGCGTTTCCTTAGGAAGAGAAACGTTGACTTCTATGTAGCAGATTGTGAATTATCATTCATAAAGATAAACAATATTTTATATGAATGTAATGATATCAGGCGTTACCTCAGTGATATTCTCCAAATTTTATAAAAATAAAAATGGTGCTGCTTACACAGTCAGCGTCCAAGTGAGCGGTTGGCGACAAACATAAACGATTTCGGAAAAACGTGGTAGGTTAGGTAGAAAAACACTCTTGGTTATATAACAGCTTCCATTTTTAGGCTATTCCGGTGGTGGGATATTGCTCTAAAGATTTGATTTACGTTATCTAAGCAGTTCCTTAGGCTGTCAATACATGGTAAAAAAATAAATAAATAAATAAAATAAAAACAGTTGTCATGGATTTCGATAGCGAAAGAGTAACCAACATGATGTAAAAAAATAGTATAAAAAATTAATGTTTCATTTAACTAACTTTTGCACATGACGAACTATTTTTGTTATCGTAAAAGGCAGTTTTTAATAAACAAGTTTAGTTATAAGTTTTCTTCGTTTATCCGAATATTGTTTAAACGTATCAAAACAAGCTTTCTTAAACACGTAATTTTGTGTCAGTAAATTATTTTAGAGTGGAAGATGGCCAAAGAAAGTTCTTAGAACACCCTTAGAATCAACCATCATAAGAAAAACAATGTTGTCTGCTATACTAAACATTCGGTCTTCCGGACTGCAATCTGTTCTAAGACTACAATAGACAAACCCAAAGTTTTATTTAGATTACACCTGCTGTAGTGTAGAAATATTCCATAATAAATTATATAGATTGTATAGATATTACTTAAAATAAGTTTTAGAATAGTATTAGAAGAGATCGCCCGTTACGGAGGAGTACTCACCAAAAATTGTTTAAATCTATGAAATATAAAAATTTTGAGACACCGTTCGATGGTGTTCTCATATTATAACTAGTACAGAAATCTTTCTACTTTTTACACCATCCTCATAAATTTGTGTTTTTATAATATATACCATTAATTCTTTATTTATGGTAATGGCAATTATGGTTATATATAAAATTCTCGATAACTAGTAAATTACTACTTTAGATACGCAATAAAACAGTGACAACTCGTTATTTTCCTAAACGATGCTTATGTCATAAGACGTTTTAAACATACAAAATCAAAATTAATTTTTTTAAACTAAAAAGCGGCTAAAAGTATATAAATATACGTTTTAAAGTATAAAAACAATCGTAGTTGCTAAAATGATGTTACACATTCGACATCTGAGCGCTTTCGACTGATTCACCCAGGTGTCATCATGACAAAAAATCTTTTAGGCGTGAAAAATCTTGAATGATGGTTGGTTTAATAGCTGGAGACAACCCTATTTAAAAGGAGGGGAGTGTGTTACGGTTGCGTATCAAACTCATCAAAAATCTTTATTACGCTTACCAGATTCGGAGTATATTTTAGGAGAGCATATCATTGCAGGTGTTTCTTTCTTTAGTCAAAATCTCTAATGATTCCCAGATTATGGAGTTATAACACAGCATATTTTAAGAAATTTTCAGTGGGTGACGGGAGGTTTAATCTGTTGCTGCAAACAAATATCTATAAATTAACCTCTCCCCCACAATAACCACAAACCTAATAATAATATCGACTGGCTGACAAACTTCTATACTTTATAAGTTATGTCTCTTGTACATCTTTCGGTGCTGGTTAGCAAACTTCAAAATATTCATTGAATAATGTAAACAGCTTCATTTATAACTAGATAAGATTAAAGAAAAGCTACCCCTGAATTCAGGAAATTTGTTAATCGTTATGCTAGTAATGGACCAAACATAGCATTCAACATACCAAATTCGTATGTCTAATTGGAACTTTACGTAAGAAAATTATCATCTAAATTCGTGTTAAAAAGTTGCTCATCTTTAATTAGTTTGTAAACTTGGCTTTTGTTCATAACCGTGATACATCAGACTAGTTAGGTAATTGGAACCTGCAATAAATTCTGTAATTGAAAAATAATTTTGACATGAAATATTGTGTATTTTGGTGAAATAGTACCGTAACTATAGTTTTAGAACCAAAGTGGAACTAATCATGGAAAGAGATTTCCCTCTCTTTGTCTAAAAAAAAATACCATGTTAAATTTTTGAACATGTTTCGAAAATGCCGAATCAATAATAGTTATAGCTGCTAAAAATCGTTTGACTTTTACATATTACTGCCTTCTGCAATGAGTAGAGATAAGAAAGCGAACAAATTTTCCCTATGTTTAGAAAAAACACTTTTCTGTAAATTGTTTTCAAAATATTGAAACAATAATATAAATAGTTAAAAAATTTTAAACAAATGATTGCCTTAAGCAAAATAGTGGAAATAAACTAGCAAGTGAAGCTGTTTTTACTTGCTCTTTACGTAGTTTTAAAAATTTACACTTTATTAATTTTTGTTTCCAAAATGCTGAAATAACGACAATCGTTAAGTTTTATTTACAAGTTACTCTCTTTGGCAATAAAATTTTTGACAAATTCGTGAATTCCATAGGTTTTTTTGTCTGAAAGCTTTCTTTTTCTTTCTTTCCTCTCTAAAAACCTTGCAACAACAGGTCTTGGATCACAAAAAGTTTTTCTAGTTCTATTAAGAACAATGAACATCATTCAGTTTAAGGCTTCTGTTGATAGTCGCGACTGTTTATTGGATTTAAACATTGTATTTATGGACACACCTCTTTCTGGGCCAGCACTGTGATCCGTCAAAAAGACATATGACTGCACCAATTTGTTGAAAACAGAGTGAGAACGAAGTCTCTTTGAGTCTTTGTCGGAAAGTTTTCTCTTTCTTTCTTTCCTCTCTAAAAACCTTGCAACAACAGGTCTTGGATCACAAAAAGTTGTTCCAGTTCTATTAAGAAAAATGAACATCCTTCAGCTTAAGGCTTCTGTTGATAGTCGCGACTGTTTATTGGATTTAAACATTGTATTTATGGACCCACCTTTTTCTGGGACAGCAGTGTGATCCGTCAAAAAACATATGACTGCAACAATTTGTTGAAAACAATTTGTTGAACAATTTGTTGAATGAGACGTCAAATTCCATTTAACAATACATCTACCCCATTGAATGCTCACTAGATCCTCTTCCAGTGTTTGGCAACTCATTACAGTTTACAACTCATTGCAGACTAAGATCTCGTGGCAGAAACTAATGAGCTGTTAATTTCTGCGAGGACTTTACTCAGTATTCGAATCACCTTTATTTCCTTAGTGCCTTCCCATTTATTTCTATCAGCTGTTCTTCGTATTTACCAGGATAACGCCCATATTCGACAAGAGTAAAAAAATTGATATTTTTTCTCTTTGGCTATTCTATATCGGACAGTGTAATAAAAAATATTTGATTGTCTTTCCTAAGTTTTTCAAAGTATTTCATAAGATCATAAGATCAGGGAAGTAAGGCGTTGTTCTTCTCTATCTTTCATCTATAATAGGAAAAACTCCTGAGTTTGTGCAATTTTTGATGAGATGAAATGATGATTCACAATTGGTTTGTACGAAAGGAAGATTTTGTCAAGTTGCTTTTGTTAAGTTTTTTAAGTGTTCCTCCACCAGTACTTCGAAATGTGCAAGAAAACGAAAGACAGTTTGATTTTATGTTCCAGCTATCTTTCAAGTTCTTCAAAGCGTAAAGCAGAAGCTCATAAAATGTTGCTGCAGATATTTTCTTGCATTTCAAATTTGAACTTCAATAATTAATTATAATCAGACATAACTAAGTCGAACCTATGAGCACGTAAAGCAAGTATATGTCCAAGTAGTGTTTCATACGAACCCAGAGGCCACTGTGTTGCACTTCTTCCGTTTATAGTTAAGCAGCTCAATTTATTTTTTGCAACATTCTCAATCCCCAAATTATGAAATGCAATCTGACAGAATCAACTGGCCCTCCAACTCCTTGCTTAATTGATTTACATTCTCCTAGAAAAACTAATTTCATTTCTTGTTCTTCAGTAATAAATTAATCGTGCTGTAACAAACTTGTTATAAACTCTATATTTCACAATAGAACCATCTATCTGAATACTAAAATAACCAGCATTTTGTAACTGTGCTTTCTTTTACTTTTAAAATTTTCTTTTGCTACTATGAATACTGTTGCCATTTTATCTCCTGAGTCAGCGTCAGCTTAGGTTTTTCACCTTTTTTTTTGTTTTGTTTTAAAATTGCATGCGCCATCCGCTGTCTCTGGGCGACAATAGCGTTATGCTTTATATCTGTAATTTTCTCTTTAATCTGTCCTTATATTTCCTAATTGTAATTCCCATTAAAACGAGATTTTTCTGGTTTACATTATCTTTAAAAGGTATCGAATATTTGGCATACTCGCATAATTTTGACTTTTAATTCCCGGAATAATATTTTTTAAATTTAGTCCATATTCTTGTCTTTTTTTTTATAATTTCCTATATTGAAAAATATGCAATTGCATTGTTGTACAACAATATTAACTAGATAAAGAAGTTTTGGACGATGTTGTGGATCAAAATATACCATGAAATTCCTTACCGCCCCGTGTCCCTGATGCTGATTTTTAAGTTTGGAACTGTCTGTATAAAATTGTTTCGATAAAAGTAACTCAGCGTCATTTTTTTTCCCGAAACTGGGACTATTGTTTTACATAAATATGTAGCAAAAAATTAACCTGCATATATTTTTACGGTTGTTATTATTTTTTGAACTCTGTCCCTGGATTTTAGATTCTTTACCGTCCCTCTTGCAAAAATTATACAGAACATCACTCCAGATGCAGCCAAAAAAATTTTTTTAACTTTTTATCATGCAGAAGTTAGCTAGAGAAAAGTGGCTGTAATTAGTTGACAGAAAATTTACTGCAGAATTTAAATCAGCATTTAAATATCAATTTTAAGCACTGTGGCTTTATTGGAGGTCTTACCGTCCTCAAGGTTTAATCCTGCACTTTTCAAGGTAAATTAAATATATATATATATTTAATCCAATGTAAACAACTGTTGCTAAAAATCAATGAACATTGTAGCTATCAGTCAGTTTTAACATGATTTGCCTAAAAATAGATGGTAATTTTCCTTGCCGTCCTTTCATCCTTACCGTCCTTTCATCCTTACCGTCCCTTCCTTACTATCCCCGTTCTATTTCACTATTAGATGGATGGCAAGGGTGTCACTGGGATAGTACAATATTAAACACTAATGCTGAATAAGAACGTTTTCTAATTATAGCTACAAGAACATGAAACTTTAAAACTGGAAGTTTAAAAATGCTCTTTTTTTAAGTCGAATTTCACATGTTTCTTATTTATGAAAGTTAAAATTATCGGAAAATAACTCACATGTCTTTTGTTATAAATCATCGTTTTTAAAACTTTAAATATTGAGACATTCTAAGCATTTTAAAACGGATAATTTCAAGATTAAGAACAAAAACGAAAGCAAACAAATTCGCGTTAAAAATATGCGCAATAAACCCATGAATTTAGATATGTATATGAAAACATAATAACTTATCTTAGTTTTAAAGTATTCTGTTAGGTTTAGTAGGACAAAATTAGATCAAAACAGCTAATTTTAGGTTTTTAAAAATTGCATGAAAACAGCACTTGGAAGGTGGGTACCTCTTCAAATCATAAATAATGTTCTTCTGATGAGAAGGATTTCAGAGGTAGATGGCGTCTCTTTCTGTAATTAACGGTAGAATTGCAGCGGTCCATTTAAAGTGGTGGTCCCAATATGGTTACAGTCCCTAATCATTAAAATACCCCGTGAACGATTTTCTCCATAGAACGCACACGTAACGGAATGCTTTTGAGTGTCCCTCTAAATGAACCACAAAGGCTAAACACTTCATTTTGAATATGGAACATGCTGTAGTAAAATTCAATAACATATGCAAATTTCATGTCAATCAGAGTAAATTTCTGAGGATTAGAGCACAGAAAAACGGCAGCTAGGTAGACAGATAGATAGGCGGCAGACAGACAGACAAACGCATTCACAAGCGCAAGACAAATTCATAAGCACTTTTCAAGTATGTTGGAAAATATTAAAATGAGGTATATAACGTTTTATGCATGATGCTGCAATCGAATCCTGTAATAATAGAATTTGAGGCATTAATAATAGTAGATGGCAGGGTTAAAGATAAAGTGAACTTAAATAGGAATATAAAGCTGCATTTCAACTAAATGTCACTTACAGAGATACAGATAAAACACGATATCAAATATTATAAGAGAGACAAATTTTCCAAGCAAGGTTTTTGAAGACATTACAAGAAATTTCAGAATTCAATCAATACTGAAATTATACACACACAAATAAACCATCGAATTAAAAAAAAAAAAAAAAAAAAAAAAAAAAAAGATGAAGAAAGAAATTAAACCCCTTAATTATGAGGCAAAAAGCAAAAGAAAAGAAAAGAGAAAAAAAAATCCAAGCATGGAATATGAAAGAACAAGAACGAAAAATCATGCGTGCAGCATAGATTATGAAACATTTTTTAACCCATTCACAATATTATAACAAAATTCTACAGTTTACTAAGGTGAAAGTCTAAATGAACAATTTGGAGAACGCATAACCATAATGTATTTGAAAACCCAATTTCTGCTATTTCCATGAAGAGTCGAGAAATATATACGATTTCTTTGTACAGCCCTGTATATGATCTATGAATTGATATGTATACTACATAGTACGCTAAAAAATGGTTCAGTAAATGCATATAAAATTTGAAAATTTCCTTTCAGGAATTTTTTCCAATAAATGGAACTTGTTGAGAATTTTTGTGCGGTCCTGTATAGGATCTATAAAATTCATAAACAACAAGTAATATTTAAATAATAGTAAAAATTTAAAAGCACGTGGTACAACTGAAAAAGCACTTCCAACAATTATTGTTCGTAGGTGTCAATAGTTCAATTATTGTTCATTTTCTTCAGTAGCCAAATTCTTTTGTTTGTCTCTATAAATGAACGATAAATTCTAGCATACCATATTATATAATAACAACCTTGTAGTAAACTTCATTGATATATATTAATTTAAATATGTTTAAAATAGTGTAATAACATTAAAATACATCGCAAACGCTTTTTTTCCCGATAGACCGTAACGTAACGGAATTCTTTTGAGTATCCCTGTAGAGGAACCTTAAAGGTTGCACAGTTCATTTTCTTTACCGAACATGCCATAGTAAACCCCAATAACATATATCCATTTCATGACAATCGGCTTATATTTACGCGAGTTAAAGAACGACAGACAGACAGACGGGCATACAAACATACAGACAAGCCGAATTTATAAACACTTTTCAACTTTTTTGTTAGAAAGTGTTCAAAACGAACCAGTCTCCCTCCAAAAAAATAAAAAAATAATATAAAATAAAATAAACAAAACCAGAAATTTCGTATGAAAGGAATGAAATCAATCATTCGTTTAAGTTTTTTAGATGGACATTTTAATTACCCATTATACGTAGTACATGGTAAGACTTGTAATCATTTTAAAAATCGAAAATTTTCTTTTGACGGATTTACACGTTTCAGACACTGGAGATTCCGAAAAAGCTATAAAAAAATATCGTCCATCTGTCTGACTGTGTGTCTGTCTGTAAACGCTCTATCTCCCGAAGAAATTGAGAAAGAGACTTGAAATTTGGTATGTACTTAATATGTAATAATGTGAAGAAGGCAATTAAATTTCAGTAACTTCGATTATCTGGAATTATTTTTTTTTTTTTTACTCAGAAATAATCGTTCTGATAAAAGGTATATAAAAGTTTTCGAAATTGTTTATTTTAAGGAGTAAATATAAAGACAATAAACAAACATAAATTTTGCATAAAGAATGCAGACGATCGGATAATGAGTTGACAAGATATTTGTAATCCTATTTTCTACACTCTTCGATTTTTCATGACACTATATTTCATTCAAATTTCAGTTCAAAGATATATTTTAATTGGAAATGAGACGCTTAATCCGAAGCAGCAATTGTTAATTAATGCAATTATCAGTTTTGGAGTTATAAGGACGCAGTTCAGTAATGGAGCATTTACAATTTATGACGTCATCAAGCCACGATTTTAAACACTCTACCTACCTAACAAATTGAGATAGAGGCTTGGAATTTGGTATGTATTTAGAAAGTAATAGTGCGACAAAGCCTATTAAATTTCAGTAACCTTAGTTATCCGGAACTATTTTCTCGGACTTTTGAAATATTAGTTCTGATGAAGCCTATATAAGTATTACGGTGGCCCCCAACGACACTTTATTGTTGCGTTCTAATATATTCTTGTTTTCTTAAATGTAGTTTGAATTTATAAATAAAACACAACTCCGCTATCATCTAATTCCTGTCTGTGGTGTTTATATATATGCTAAAACGAGTATGAGCTAACCTTCCTGTTCTATGAACACCAATATTTCCAATAAGAAAAATATTTCCATTAGAGTAAGAAACTTCTAATATTTAACTTTATTTAATAAAAGGAACTACGAGAGAAAATAAAACGTAAACTACTTTTTAAAGATATTACTGATCAAAAATCGGAAGACTTGATATGATTGGTAAGTAAAAATATCAATTTTTGAAAAGGAAAGAAAATTTAATTAACCCCTTAATTCTCGCTCCCGAGATATTCTCGGGCTGTGTCTTTTACTCAAATTGTTTGATTCCCACCAGTTTTATAAAATAGTGAAATTGGCTATATTTTAGTATCGTTTTTACTGTCATTAAATAAGGAGAATATTTCTTTTTCAAAAAAGTGGTGCCAATAAGCAATTTTAATTATTCAACCGTAATTTAATTCGAGCGTTAAGGGGTTAATCCTGCAGTATCTTCATGTGAAGAATAAAACTTTTATACGAAATTTCTATAATCGCAATAAAAATATCTGCATTTATTATAATTCTTTATTTGGGGACATTAATTTTACAAACACGGTCACAAGATTCTTTTCTGTGCTGAAACAATGGACCATTCTATGCGTAGCGATACTGAAATAATAATGACGTTTACCGTACATATACAATGGCAACAATTAGTCATTTTATACGTAGCAAAAGAGATATAACAATGACAATCACTATTCAAAAAATATTTCAAGTATATTCTTAAAAATAGACATTGTTAAAACAACAATTAAACAGTAATGAGAAACACAAAGAGTTTCAACAGTATAAAACGCATTACAATTTTAATTCTCTTGCGAATTTTGAGAAATACAAAGTTGGTCAAAAAAAGCGAATAAAAAGTATTTAAAAAACTAATTAAAACAATTTTATTGTTATAACTTCCTAATTGCCCTGAGAAAAGCGTATTAAGATGGATAAAAAGAAAAATAACATCGAATATCAACGAGGTGAATGCCAAAAAAAAGCTGTAAAGTTTCTGAAAAAGAAAAGTTATACTTTTGTTGAACGATTAGGCTCGGGCAGAGCCTGATTACCCACGGGGCAAATTCCTACCACTAAAAATAAACAGAAAATTTTGCCTCATTCATGACAGAAATTTTACATGAATACGGCGTTTAGATAAGTCGAACTTTTCTTTTAAAATTTATTGGTGTAAGTGTGCCCCGTTGGTAATCAGGCACTGGGCTCGGGCACTTTTGGTGATGTGATCGCCATTCGAAAAAATGATTGTGAAATTATAGCAGCAAAAGTAATGCATAAAACGTGCACATCGCCTGGCGAAATATACATCTGGCCTTGTCTTCGTCACCCGAATGTGTTACCTATGTTAGAGAGAATGCATTATAAAAACTTGGACATATTCCTGATGCCTTTAATGTCTGGCTGCTTATGCAACGTTTTAAACGATCCAGATTTTCGGAATAACACCAATCTTTTCGAAATGACGATAGGATGGATAAGAGACATGTTTACCGGCTTGGAGTACATGCATAATGCTTACGGCGTATGTCACAATGATATAAAAGAAGACAACATTTTAATATCATCCGACTTAAGAGCGGTCATTTCAGATTTCAGTGGGATTGCAGAAACGAAAGAACCAGTAAAACGGTGAGATTTTTTTTTTCTTTTTAAAGTTAAAACATATATTTATTTACAGAATGTTAGAAGCTTGTACATCACAATAATAAAATTTATAATCTCAATGTTCCGAGTCCACGAGACAGATCGAGATAAAAAGTTTTCGAGATATCTAAGTTTAAATGGCAGTAAACAATACTTTTATGGTTTGTACATTTGTAAACAGTTTATAACCATCCTATACGAATAATAATCTTTCCTAGTAAAAACATATAAAATTCTATGATGAAATAGTGCGGATATTAGAATACGGAAATAGCTGTGATAAATGCTTAACAGTAAAGCTCGTGGAAATTCCATTGAAAAAATGCATTTAAAGTTTAAAACGTGTTATAAAGATATAAAATAATAGAATTGTTTGTTTTATTTTTAAACTAAAATATGGAAGTAACATAAAACTATAATTTTTATATTTAATCTAGTAAAGGAAAGAGGAATTTTTTTTAAAAATATACTTCTTGATGTTTCCGAAATAATTGGTAATAGATTGACAATGTTTGAACACTATCGTCTTCTAATATTTAAGGAGTTTCGGAAAAGCTGATTGTATTTATCATATATACGGGGTTGGCGAAAATTATTTTAATTCAGAGAGATGTCGATTGAGATCTGTTGCTCCGAACAAGATATTTTTTAAAAACATGTAACGCAAACAATGCTCTTGGGATTTGATAAACAAACGGAACAGAATTTTGCCCTCTATAATCCAAGACGGAATCACTCCCCCCTTAAGAAAACGTGTTGATTCAATCCACTGTTGCACTGTCAAATAAGTATTCATTAGGTTTACGCATTTTTAAAGTGGAAATTTGATTATCATTAGATGTTTCATATACTTACAAGAAATAATCCTTTTTCCCCTTTTACTATAATTATAAAAATTTAAATAGTATTTAATTTACAGTTAAATTTAATTATTTGTATTATTGACTGGATATAATTTAATAATTTAATTACTGTTAAACAGATGATATTTTATGCGAAATAGTACCAAATGTAGTGACTTTTTAAAAATATCCGTGTCAGTAGCTGGACTCCCAAAGTGTCTGTTTTTTTAATATTGCTATTTTTTAAGAGAGATTCTCGTTTTATGTTTCTACAACATTTGTAATAGAAATAATCTTCTGGTTTGATAATTACAGAAAGGAAAATGAATAAAACAGAACTGCCTTGCTTTGGCAACCCTGCAGTAGCGTAGAAAGGATTTTGTTTTGGATCTTGTAGCAAACTCGGCGAAAGCGTTTTTGAGTGTAAATTGGAAGACTGTTGCAATTTTAATTACCTCTGCTTTTAACTGTTGCAATTTAAACAAAGAAGCATAATGGTGTCCCTTTTTTTAGTCGGCAAGGTTTTTCTTACTTTTAAAGTTCAATATAAATATACTTAAAAAAAAAAAAAAAAAAAAAAAAAAAAGAATGTTGTACAGTCGTGGAAAAAAAAGGCAAACACCACCTACTAACTCCTCAACAAATTATCGTAGAAGAAAGTTACTGGTACCCAACGATTGGAAATAAAGTCTACTTTTAAATGATGTATATAAAATTTGCTTTGGGGGGGGGGGGGCATCTACCTATTAAAACGAATTCAAACTTCATTTTTTTCAATGGCAATACCCAATTTTTGCAAGATATTTCAAATCTTCGGTTCAAACTATGCATAGTCACCAAATTTGAAGTCATTTGAATGATAAGTTTTTGAATTATAAACCTTCAAAATTTAGTTCTTCTAATGTTAAATTACATTTTCATATTTTCGTTAATATCTCCTGAAATTATACTCCTAATGTGCTATTTTTTTTGTGTAGCAATAATACTAAAATACCCAAACATAAATACGTTGAATTTGCAATTTTTATAATTTTATGATATGAATTATGAATTATGAAATAAATATTTGAAAAAATTATGAATTGCAACCTACATTTTTTGATGGATTTAGATTTATTAAGTCCTGCTTTATGGTAATCCAAAATTTCACATTTTTCTTCCATGTAATTTTCTAATTATGCTTAAAAAACGGCAAAATGATGGTTTAACACTAGAACGCCGCGAAATTTTACTCAATTTTCATAAAAATATTTCACTCCAGAATTTTTATTTAAGATTATTTAACTGACTCATTTAACTTAATTTTGCGTCGCTTAAATTTAACTTATTTTATTTTTAAAAATTTGGCTCCAATGGACATTTAATCAGGTGGTTGGAGTCGAATAGACTCCTTCCGGGCGTTCTAGTGTTAAGGGGCCGTCTATGATAGAAGTGACTAGATATTTTGAAATTTCTAATGCTATCCTGTAATCTAGCAGTCTCCAATGACTGCTTGAGTGTCGCTTAAGATGCGTTGATCAAGAAGGGAGCTCTCTCGGTCAACCATCGAGAACTGAACTTCAATTTGGATACAGCCCCTAAAATACGCTTGTTTTAAAATAACTAATTTCTCGGAAACTTATCGTAAGAATTGCATAAAAATTTGTTTTTAGGCTAATTGAAGGGTGTAGAGTTCATTTATACTGTCAGAATTGTGCACTGCTATTAAAAAAAAATTATGGTTTGTTTTAATATGTAGATGGCCTCCTAAGCAAATTTTATATACACCATTTAAAAGTAGAATTTATTACCAATCGTGTGGTATCAGTAACTTTCTTCTACGATAATTTTTTGCAGAGTTAGTAAGGGGTGTTTACTTTTTTTTTTTTTCCACGACTGTACAATAGAGTATATGATAAAAGCCTAAATACCCATTATTCTTAAGTGCTTGGGATGTCTCATTTTTTAAAATTACATGTCACTGTTGTAAAATTAACTTAAGTGAATTTAAAGAGAAATTCTATTATGTTACGTTTTTCGTACAATGAAAATTTAATGAGTAAAAAAGAAGCTCAATAATGTTAATCTTTTTCTTGCCAACAAGCTATCGCTTACTTTTGTGATTCAACTGAAATATGCGTTTTAACGTTAAAAAAATATATGTTGCAGAATATAGGCCTTTATAAAAAGCTCGAATTTAGAGGACAGGAGCATAAAAGCTCGTAATTCTTTATGTACGTAGACTGTTTCATTTTTTAAATTTTATATTACTGTTGCAATATTAAATCAATTGAAAGTTTTAAAAATTTTTTGAATATACTTCTTTTGTAGTGAATTGATTGTTAGATGAATAAAAAAAAGCAAAACACTATCGTTCCTTTTTTTACAGGAAGTTAGTGAATAAGTAGCCCCCCCCCCCCCCCTCACAAAATAAAATAATAAAAAAAAAATTGGCAGAAATCGCGTATAAAACTACTACTATCACTTGACTGTCACGTTATTCAATTACTAATCACATTTCTAATTATTAAAATACTTAAAACCTTTTTAGTGATTTTCAACATATAAAAAAAAAAATAAAAAAACTTTAAAATTTCCAATGTTTTCGTCTATTTGGATTTGTCGAAAAATTTCTCTTTTGGTTAACAGATAATAAAGTTTTAGATAAGGTAGATTAATAATTATTCAGCTTTAAAATTTGAAAGTCCTAATGTTAAATTCATTTATATTGGTTGTAAAACAAATTGCAATACAGGTAGCTTTTTCAACTTAACTCAAGTTCTGTTTATTGAATAAGCTGATATTTTCTATTAGAATATTTCAATTTTCTAGAAATCGATTTCCGTTAAAATCTTGAGTGGTTAAAATTTATATTGTTCTTGAGAATCAAATTTTAAACAATATATATTTTAAAATTAATTAAAAAAATATGAAACATAACTTAAAAATTGTTCTAACAGAATATATTCCTAGAAGCTTCAATGCTTCAAATATGCTAATATAAAATTATAGCTAATTCAGACAGGTAGTTTTTGAGCTTTGCTTAAAAAATATCGGCATCAGAATCTGTTTTACATCGATTCAAAATGAGATTTAGCTTTAGGAGTTTCAAATTTTAAGTGGGTATCATTTCTAAACAGCTTGGAGAAATGACTTCACATTTGGTATCCTAAGGTACAATTTACGAAAAATCCAAACATGACGTCAAAAACAAATGAAATAAAATTTTAAATTTTGGTATATCTTCTATATATAGACGATACCTAGGTAATACTTAAGTACATTATTATCCATCGCCTGGTACCAGACGTGTTGTTATAGGATGATTTCCGACAGAATTATTATGGAAAGTTTTTATTTCTTCCTATAGTTCATTTTTGAAAATTCTTCAATATTTCGAAGAAAATAAATAATATTTTATAATTTTTGAGTAATTATGTAGAGTTTCATCAAAAAATCGGCAGAGAAAGAATGTGATTACACAAATATGTTAATGTGACCTAAAAATAAAATATATCATAATATTGTACAAACAGAATTTTAACATATTTCTTCTTCAAAGGGGTATACTTCCAAAAGATTACAGTCCTCCTGAGACATGGATAAAAGAAGAACAAGAACTACGTGTTGACGGCGAAAAAGTGGATATATGGGCGGCAGGACTTGTCATATTTTACTGCTTCTCCGACCGCTGGGTGGAAAAAAAAAAAAGAGAAAGAATGTCTCTTACGTCGAAAATATTCTTTGAAACTAACAAATGGATTTGTGACATATATCCATCGCTATATAAGTGTTTACAGGTAAGCGGCTATTTAAAAAAAATGACATGTTTTCTTTTAACTTACAACTCTGTTTGTATATTTGTACGTGAATTCTGTTTGTATATTTGTACGTGGCAGTCAAATCTTGTTACTCATTTTTATCCACTGCCTGTTGACAAAGAGCTTTGAAATTTCGAATATATCTGTATTCCTGAGGGCAATAAAAAAATTAAACATTAATATTGTAAAATTCGGCCCCTAAGGGGTGCAACGGGAGAAAATTTAAAATTTAAAAATATCACCCAATCTCATAAACCAATAGAATAAAAATCTTGAAACTTCACATGTCTATATAGTAAACACATGTTTCGGAATTTTTTGAAATTTAACCGCAAATGGAGGTCTTTTAGCCGAGTGCCCTCCGTTTTTGAAAGACATCGCATAAACCCTATTTAAACTTAACGGTTACTCATAGTTAGTTGGATTTCTTATAGAAAAATCAGTATCAGCTTCAAAAATTAGTATTGTTGAAAATTACTAATAGCAAGATTACTACAATAGTGCCAAATTTTGGCAAACTTGGCAAAATATCGCCAAATTTGGTAGTGCATTAAAAAAAATATTTTATCTATATTTTAGTGAATTTTAATGAGAGCATATTTATTATTTTTTTTTACCTTTATATTATTTACATTGATTTTAACAAATTGCTCTAATCTTTAAAATAAAAGAAAGATATTTGTGTGTTTGTATATAGCAGTCTGTCTGCCGGCATGCAATGACTAGGGAAATCTATAGGGCTTAGAGGTTTGGTAACCTGTATGAAATACAAAAATAAAAATATCCGCTGTTTTACCTTATCTCTGTCAATAAGACTTTATAGCCCATGGCGTATTCAGGAGGTGGGTTCAGACAGTGTTGCCAGATTGGGGACTTCAGATTGTTGATTGCCACCGCTTTTTTGAAATAGAAATATTCGGCCTATCTAAAAATAGATTAAAAATTCTGAAAAATAAGGCTAATTATACTATTTTAAAAAAGTGGTGACAGTCAATTAATCTCAACTTAAAAAGTCCTTAGTCTGGCAACACTGGGTTCAGATACCCTGGATACCACTCATGTTGTTCGTTTTTTTAACTATATTATTTTTGCTATCCAAGAAGAAACTGTGAATAGATAAAGCGATTATTTTTAAATATTGAATTGCTTTTAGATTTCTACCCTGCCTACGCTGCAGTTCATATCATATTTACATTAGAATTATCTTATCTGAACTATTGTTAAAGGAAACAGCAAAAATGATTTTTATTTTAATTTTCGATATTGGTCTTATACAGGGTGTCCGGTCTCAACCATGTCCAATGGCTAATTCCTAAACCGTTAGTCATAGACATATAGTTCTAATTACAAAAATGTTTTAAATCAGGTAAAGAAATATTGTAAAAGTGATTTGAGTCAATAAAAACATTTCTTAAAAAAATACGAAATTTAAATTTTTATACGGTCCCCCGGTCCTATAAGTTATACTTATTGAAATTTTCCTTGTACACTGACAAGTAATTCAAAAAAAGTCCCGTTATTCTACGATTAAAATTGACCGAGTAATAGCTGTTTAAAGTTGGAGCATATTTTTTGCTGCAAATTGGGGGTCATTCACAAATTTAGTCGAAATATAATTTCGTCAGATATAAAAAATGTTTGGGGGTAAAATTAACATTGCAATATAAATTTGAAATCTTTAATCATTCTGGCATATTAATGAAAAATATACAATTTGTAATAAACATTTAAGAAGAAAGAAAAAACAGAATTTTTGTTAAATAAAATGATTCTAAATTAACAGCCTCAATTCTCTACAAAATGGTACGTATTTTAAAATATTGTTAGATTGCACAAGGCTGCAAAAGTTGGGTTATATCATGTTTTTTAGCTTTTGATAATTGATTCTTATATATTCTGTACCGCTGAATCCGAAATTGACCTTCATTTTTAACTATCATATCAGGATTTTTCGCAAATTGCAAATTTCAAAGTTAAGAAATTCGATGTTAAAATTAAATTTCCTTCCCCATCTCATCGGACCACTCAGCTGTTTAGCTGTAAAAATGCCAGGATAAGCAAAAATATCGAACAAATTTTTTAATAAAATAAAATAAAAAATGTTTTACATATGTTTTATAGTATGAGATTTCGCTATATTTTAACTTACACATTTGCGATATGCAAAAAAATTCTAACGTGGTGGTTAAAAATGAAGGTCATTTTCAGATTCAGTGCTAAAAAGGGCGTAAAAATCAATTATCAAAAGTTAAAAAACACAACCATCTCCTCTACTTTATAGTATTCGATTTTTGTTATTTTAAATTTGAAAATTTATGATTTGCGAAATATCCTGATATGATGGTTAAAAATTAAGGTAATTTTCGGATTCGGTGCTAAAAAATACATAAAAGTAAAAAAAAAACCCAACAATCGCAATCTTGTATTATCTAATCTAAAACATTTTCTTAAACTACTTGGCCGAAATCTATCCGAAATTTTTTGTGTTATCCTGTAAAATAAGTATAAATGTTAACCACCGAAAATCTTAATAATATTAGATTGTTATCGGATTTGCGCCAGTATGTAAAATGCAATCTCGATCGGATATTTAAAAGTGGGTTAAAGTTCGAGTGCAAATTTTGAACTGGAAAAACATACATACGATTGTTGAAGTAACATAAAAACTTATAAAAAAACATAATTTTTGTTAAAAGAAATCATAAGAGAAACAGTCGCAAATCCTGACAAAATAAAACATATGTTATTTTAGCCAATTTGAGACTTAATCATAATACTTGTAGGATTTTTTTTTCAAAGCGCAGATACTCATGAAGTAAGATCTTCGAATACTTTAAACACTTGGTATATGATCCCTCAAAGCCAAGCCGAACTCATTTGTTTTCAGAGTAGAAAAGTGGCATAAGTCATGCATTTTTAAAATTTCATAACTCGCTCAATTTTAATGTTATATGAATGGGATTTTTTTTTTGTCTTATTTGTCAGTGTAATAGGAAAATTTTACTTATTATAACTTATAGGACCGGGGAACCGTATAAAAATTTAAATTTCGTAATTTTTTAAGAAATGTTTTTATTGACCCAAATCGCTTTTAAAATGTTTCTTTGCCTGATTTAAAACATTTTTGTAATTGGAACTATATGTCTATGACTAACGGTTTAGGAATTAGTCATTGGATACCGTTGAGACCGGACACCCTGTATTGTGCTTTATCGTTCTACAATGATACCTGTACCTGATAATCTACCTGATAGTCTTCCTCTTTTTTAAAAAAATCAAATAAAACCAGAGATTTCTCTGAATAACAGAATTTCAAAGTAATCAAATAGAAACAAGAAACATTTAGTTAAGTAATGCTTTTGATTCAATTTATGTTTACTTGACTTCAAGAAAGAAGGAGGAAGGTTGATAACTAAGAATCTGTATTTTATTAAATCAATCAGGAATACGTAGCTGATTGTCAGCTGTGTTTATTACAGGAAACCTTCTTTAGTTCTTTGATCAAAAACGCTCATCCTGCCTGCGTGATCACAAAGGAGGATTGTGCCATGGCTCTTAACCTTTTGAGAGGCATTTTAAGATATAGTCCTGAAAGCAGGGCACCAGCAACAAAAGTATTGAACCATTCTTTGTTTTCGAGAAAGTTGAGAAGTAGTAATATGTTGCAGTCAGATGAAATATGGATTATTAAGCAGTCAGACACATGTAAGTTTAAGAGAATATTTAATGATTTGTATGTATTAGTTTAGAGTATTCGTGTATAGATTTGATTTTTTTGAAGCATAGCTAATTTATTGTAGCGAAGTGTAAGAATGTGAATATAATCTAATTGTTTTCATGAGACTACGAAAGCTTTCCTTTCATATTCCAGGAAAGTTTCATATTATTTTTTTAACCCTAGAACTACCGAAAATTTTACTCAAGTTTTATAAAAATATTACACATCAGAATTCTTATTTAAAACTATTGAACTTATTTACTTAACTCATTATTGTCTGGTTAACATATTTAGTTTATTTTAAAGAAATTTCTGGTTAGAATAAATATTTCGAATGTACCCATCGGGTCCATTGGACCCGTCTGGTAGACGGAGGGTTAATGCCGTATTTTATGAATATCCTTTAGTAAACAATTTTGCAGATAGTTTAGAAGGTGGTTTAAAGGATAGATGCTGATTATTATATATATAACATATTTTAATAATTAACCTATGAAAACTAATCTTTTCTTAGTAATTAACGTTTTTAATTAATTAATCTTTTTATATAAATACACAAAAGGTGTCTCCTTAATATGTTTTTTTATTAAATGCTGTGTTTATTAATTTGAGAGTTGACGATTGATGTCAATTTGAACTTTGTTTAAGGCTCAGATTTTTCATGAACATTTTCCCGTGAGTTTAGGGAACCGAAATGACCAATTTTGCTTTATGCACAATCATTCCTATAATCGAGGCTTTGATTGGATGTGATCTATTTGTATAACACATTGTGGTTTTCAGCGAAGGGAATTAAAGACAGTTTCATCAGTTCGGAACACAATGTTTTCAGTATTACTGTCTGATAAAATAGCCCCTTCATCAGAAAAGCTGTCTCCTAATTTTTTAGAATTTAACTGCTTACAAGTTTTTCATTAAATGCTGCGTTGATTATTTCAAAAGTGCTCTACTTTTTTGTATGACGAATATTTAAATAAAGAAGTTGAAGTCAAAAGCTGTTTGATTGTTTCTCGGGAAAATATCCTGGGTTTTTAAATTTTTGTCACAAAGATCGTTTTTTATTCGCTGCATTACAGGCTTTTATGATTGCGCGATTACGGATTGTGGTTGTCCATTTGATTGATTGCAAGCTCCTGTTTTTTAAGTTATATTTACATGCAAATTACTAATGACAATTAACAATTATAATTAAATAATGACTGCAAATTAGTAAGTTTCTTCTCCAACGTCATTAAATATTTTATCGCTCGTAGTGTATCAGCGTGAATGATTATCAGTTGGTTGAATTATCAACTAATAAGGATATTTACAAGGCATGTTTACAAACAAACACTTCCATCAGCCAATCTACCACTGCATTTTTGTTATAGCGATCATTGCAGGAATCGTCTTGGCGAC